>CM048745.1:507276757-508481757 GCA_026315105.1 Locusta migratoria
CTTCTGGTTCCTTCAATTTGTCTAGACTCCATCTCCTTAATTTTCTACCTCTTTGCAGTCTCTTAAGTTTTAACCTACAGTTCATAACCAGTAAGTTATGGTCAGAGTCTATATCTGCCCCTGGACAAGCCTTACAGTTTAGAACCTGGTTTCTAAACCTTTGCCTTACCATTATCTAATACCTTCCAGTGCCTCCTGGTCTCTTCCAAGTGTACAACCTTTTTTCATGATGATTAAACCAAGTGGTTGTGATGATTAAATTGTGCTCTGCACAAAATTCTACCAGGCAATCTCCTCTTTCATTCCTTCTCCTCAGTCTATATTCACCTACTACATTTCCTTCTTTCCTGCTACTGAATTCCAGTCCTCCATCACATTTAAATTTTCTTCTCCTTTAATGGTTGGAATAATTTATTTTATTTCCTCGTACATTTTTTCGAGCTCCTCATTATTGGCAGAGCTAGTTGGCATATAAACTTGTACTACCGTGGTCGTTGTTGGCTTCGTTTCTATTTTTGCTACAATAATGTGTTCACTGTGCTGTTCATAGTAACTTAGCTGCATTACTATTTTCTTATTCATTATCTAACCTTCTCCTGCATTACGACCAACTGATTTTGTATTTATAACTAACTCTGTACTGTGCGCCTCGGTTGCACAGTGGTAGAGTGCCAGAATACAAATCCAAAGGTTGTGGGTTCGATCCCCACCAGGTCCTAGAATTTTTATCTGTCACTTTCCACTTCTTTCACCTCTGGCAGTATTGCTGATGTGAAAAATGCAGAGTAGCACCGTCGTTCGGAACCCACGTTAAACTGTAGGTCCCCTTATAACTGGCTGGGTAAGTCAGTTCGAAGGTCGGAGGAAGGCAACGGCATACCACCTCCAAACAGGACCATGCCTAGTAAAGCACAGTGGTGTTCAAACCAATCTTCGGTTTGTTGACTGCTTTACTTACTTAACTCTGTACTTCTGTACTCACCTGACCAAAAATCCTGTTCATCCTGCCACCAAACTTCACTAATCCCCACCATATCTAACTTTAACCTATCTATTTCTCTTTCCAAACTTTCTTACTCACCTACTCGATTAAGGGATAAAACATTCCAAGCTCCGATCTGTAGAATGCCTGTTTTGTTATTCTTGATGATGACATCCTCCGGCGTAGTCCCCACCTGGAAAACCGAATGGGGGATTATTTTACCTCTGGAATATTTTAGCCCGAGAGGATACCATCATCATATATTCATACAGTAAAACTGCATGTCCTTGGGAAAATTAACGGCTGTATTCTCTCCTTGCTTTCAGCCGTTCACAGTAACTCAATGGCAACGCCACGTTAGCTGACGTTACAAGGCCATTTCAGTCAATCATCCAGACTGTTACCCCTGTAACTACTGAAAAGGCCACTGCCCCTCTTCATGAAACACATTTGTCGGGACTTTCCATAGATACACCTCTGCTGTGGTCGCACCTACGGTATGGCTATCTGTATTGTTGAGGCATGCAAGCCATCCCACCTTGGCAATATCTGTGGTTCATGAGGGTGGATTATAAGTATAAATCATGCAAAATTTAATCTCATATTCTTTACAACTAGTAACAGCTCTATCCCTGGTAGCCTGATAGCTGCGCCAAATGAGTGTTTCTTTCATAAGTGGGTGAACTTTGGTCTTGAATTTTTTGTGGCATCAGTGGTCCTTTGTGGCAGAATACTGTTGATGCACTTTTGTTTTGGGAGTCAAAATGGTGAACCCAGGTTTCATCATCTGTTCAATTGTTCATCTGTCAAATTGTTGTTCATGAACTCATCAGCCTCAGAATACAAAAGAAATTGTCAGATGTCTGATCTTTGTTTCATGTTAGGAGTGTGCATTCAAGGTGCTGATTCTACACATAGTTTTCAGTACTGTTGTTCTGCAATGATGGCCTGTACTCTCTTTTGTGATGTCATATACTTACCCGAGAGCTGTCTTTGCATTATCTGATGATTTTCTTCAACAATTTCATTAACCCAAATCTGATGTATCTTGTATAAGGTTTTCCATTCTGAGATTTGTCACACACGGTGAGGTTAGCACAAATGTTTCCTGCATTAATAGCACCAACAATGTTGATACAATCTTCACAATATATAGTTATCATACTTCTATGGTTTTCAACTGGAGGCACATTTTCTGAGGATAAAAATTTGATGAGACAGCACACTGTATCTGATGCATTGACATCATTATTTTATGCACCACAATGTTAGATGCTACAATTTGGGTGCCTCTAGTGACATGGCTGCAGTTAACATCAGTGAATAAGGAAAGTTGACCATTAATACTGGAAACAGAATACAAAAGCTCAGAGGCGTTACATTTACCACACCCTCTCAGATATTTTTGTGCTGACTTTTATGTAGACAAAGTAAAGATAAACTTTCTCGGAGCCTTCTAGATGCACATGCAGTTTGTATTGATTGTGTGACTAAAAATTATGACACACAAAGTTCTAGCATATAGAGGATGTCTGGATCACAGCATGGAAAAAGGGGGTGTGGCAGGTAGGAGCCCTGATGAACTTAAAGCCAGAATTCAATTACAAAACTTTGTTATGTAATTCGTTAAAAGTCAGTCAAGTAAATTATGCAATTCAGAAAGAAAAATTTCTTCTTTATCTGCCCTTAAATGCTTTTATACTGCTGAGAGGCTGTAGCCCTTAGTACGTGACACAAATTTCCACTGGATAAGTTTCTCAGTTCCTGTAAAAAAAAAAGGGGTCTGAAGAGTTGACTGGACAGACAGATGGGCAATAAAGTGATCCTATAAAGCATGTATTGTGACCATTTATTTTGTTGTTATACAATATGGTTATTTGTATCACAAATCGTATAAATCTTCCTTCATGTAGTCAATATTTTGGGTGCTTTCTATTTAAAGGTCAAGATGTTCTGTGTCTGAGAAGAACAATATTAGTCTGAATGTCAAACTTAAGTCTTCATAGTTCATCCTCAGATTGCAACCACAGGTAAAGGAGGATGCAGAGTAAAAACTGCTTCAAAGCACTTAGAATAAAACTCAACATCTCAATGTAGTTTATAGAAATTCAGGAGGTTATTTGAACCAACTAATGCTACTAAATTGTAGCAATATAGTCATCTTACATTAATAAAAGACAACTGAACAATCATAATCACAGAGAATACACTTTCAGTTTTCTCTCTTCTCTGGAGATTCATCTTTTGCTCTGACACCAGAAATGTAGACATACAGACTTCCTGAAGCAATGTTTGGCCTCAGAACTTTAAATATCCCCACAAAATGAATCATTTGATTATCTTCAACCAGATCTGGGACATGTAGCATAGCTCATTACACTAAAATCTTCTGTTTTTCCCAATATGTAATCTGGAAAATTAATCCGAATGCCTTCAAAGTTAATTGTTACCTTGCCGCTTTAGAAGGAAAAAAATGGTGGTGCACTGTTTTGGATGAGTGTCTCTTTTGGAACATAACTAAAGCCAATTTGTGGAAATTTTGAACATTTTATTCTATGTAATTTCTCACCTTCATATTACATCTATATTCTATAAAATCACCTTATCTAAACTACCTTCATTCTTTTCCTCTAATACACCTTGTTTGTGATTATTTTAGCCCCACAATGTCACATCATTTTATCAATCAACATTTTACATATTTATGCCTCTTTTTACAAGACATTGAGCCAGCATTTAAAATATAAAATCATTAACATCACTGCAGCTACACAAGCATTGTGACATCTGCAACAGTTCAGTGCCTTGGCTTCACTGTCATCAATCATCCTCAATTCAGTCCTGACTTGACCATCTCAGATTTTAATCTTCTTACAAAACTTGAACAGTTTTGTGGAGTTCAGTTTGATAGTGACAAAGCAGTGTAAGCAGGAGAGAGACTGTGGCTTTGTCAAACTTTCTGCTGTGATAGAAACAACAAACAGGCCTGTCATTGGGAGCAAGATGTTTGTTGCCGCATTGACTATGTTCAGAAGAATATATATATACAAGAAGAATAAAGATGTAAAATGTTACTAGTTTGCTTTATTTAAAAAGCCTAACAGCTTTCTTGTACAAAATTTGGGGGCATTAACTTTCCAGCACACTCTTGTAGCTTTGCTCTGGTGTTCAGTGTAAGCGAAGGATTTATAATGTATTTTTGAGGTTCATAATACAGGATGAGTTATCAAAAATAATAATAAACAAATAAATATGAATAAGAAGATAATAGCAAGAGTGCTGATGATCTTGTCAATTGTCACACTGAGGAAAGCTCAATGCAAAAGCCATAACCTGATGCTACAAGGCAGCAATTCCAATATATTACAAAGGAAACTTTTGAAAAACATTGCTTATGTCAAAAAATCACTTGCAAATCAGATACTATTTATGCTTTGGTCACATATCTAGAAAAAGCTACATATTTTACACATATTTCACTTTAAGCTGTATTCAACCTACACATTTATGATGCACAATAATGTTTATTGCAGATTTGTTTCACTAAGTTATATGGACTGTATAAAATGCAGTTATAATACTTATGGTGGGGAGGAATTTTCCATATTGAAATAATCATATCTAACATTTCAGTCATCTGGTGGCAGATGGCAATAGCGTATTTGGCTATTGAAGTTGATGAAGAAGTAAACTGTGACAAGATACCATGTAGCTGTAATTCAGTTTACACTTAACAATCATTTTTAACACTTTCGCTGCGGCTGTCGCTTATAAGCGTCACAACAAGCCACGACTCAGTGCGACTGATGCTTATAAGCATGTATCGTTCATAATGATGACTAATGAACTGACACCTGGACCTACCAATGTGAAAAGGAGCAAAAAAAGTGTTAAATTGACAGAGGAACAGTTACTTAGTGTATTAGACGACAGTGATTTTCTGCATAGTGAGGACGAGGCATACCACGGAGATTGTCATTTAGTGGCTGTAGTAGAATTGCAGAGTGATGATAGTGTGGAAGTACAGCTTTCGAATCAGTTTTGTGACTGTTCCGAATCAGACAATACGGATCACAATGATTGTGTGAAAATCGGCGATGAAAAAGAGCCCGACCTGTCACTCACCGGAGATAATCCAGGTGAGTCTTTGAATAAAGAACCACATAATATGCAGTATCAACCATTTACAAAGGAAGAAGTTTTGCAAATTAATCCTGCTGGAAGTTCTCATAAGGATTTCTTCCGAATATTGGTAAAAGACGAATTGCAACCTGTGGTTGATGAAACAACTATAAAGCAGTCAACATATTGCTGAGCGAAAATACTAAAGAGGGATCTAGGATCTGTAAATGAAAACCTCTAAGTATAGGTTAATTACTAGTTTTTCTGGATTTTTCGTTACATATAGGTAACATGAAATATCTGTGATTACAAGACTATTGGAAGAAAGAACCGCTGTTTGAGGATAGTGATGAGTATAAGCAGAGACTGGTATTTGATCATATTATGCTCTCTGTATTTTACAAAAAAATCCACTTCCAGGAAAACCAAAACCAGATGATCGTTTATATTAGATACGACCTATATTGGATTTTTTTAACACGAGAATGTCTCGAATGAATTACCCAGAAAAAGAGTAATCAATGATTCTTTGGAGGGGAAGAGTGTCATTTAGACAACAGGGTATGCAGGGCCAAATATACATATTTTTTTTTACAAATGAATTTTTTCTGAGAACAACTTAGGTATTTATATGGAAATGGTAATAATATGTAGTCTATACATCTATTGTAAATTACAGATATTGACAAAGGTGGGACATTTGGGGGTGGAGGACAGGACCATTTTTTTCTAAACAGCAGTCACTTAGGATGTTTGCCCGACGAGATGGGGCAAAGAACCGTGGTGCGGACATTTGCCCCACAGTGCATTTATTGATTGAAGAGAGAGTTATTTTCATGTTTCAGGGCATTGTGTTAAAGAAATAACACATGATTAGAAAGAATATCGTATTTGACATTAATGTAAGGACTGTCCAAGTTTACTCCGGTCATTATTGAATGTAATCATATCATTAAAACGTGCAGAGCTGCTTTAAATTGGTTTTGACAATTTCTTCTGCATCGAAGAAAGATTCTTCATCTGTTGCAGAAAAGCACAGTGTCAGGAGTTCTCTTGTAAAATATACCCATGTAGCCATCATCCAGGTGATCTCTCACCTTAGTGACGTAGAGATGGGATGTGTTTTTAGTCTTTTCATAGAATTTAACAACAGCAAAGTCACCAGCCTGGAGATCTATATTTGTGCTGTCAATTTATGTTTCATTTTAAAACATGTTTTCTGGATAGTCGCTGCTTTTATCAAGTGACTTTCTGGCATCTGATTCACTAGAAACTCAAGTTCCACAGTCCTGTTTCTAGTTGCTCATTTGATTGGAAAATATTTCTCTGAACTTTCTCCGTATGTTTCTCCTCTTCTCAGCTGTTCTTTTCTTTTGCCTCTTCTTCAGTTCTCTTTTATTTGGTGTGGATGTGAAAAGAGCAGATTTGAGACTCCTGCCAGAATGTTTCTTTTTAACTGAAATTTTTGGATCTGGAATGGTATCACATGATGAAAGTGCAGCTATAGGCTCATCTTCTTGAATAACATTTGAAGGTCTAGTTGGAGAATGTTCAAATTGGTCATTGGAAGTCAAAGAGGCAGGTTACTTATTGGATCAGAAGTTCCAGCTGTTCCTTTATGGAGAGCATCATTCTCATTAGGCCTCGGTCTTTCATCAATTACGATGAGTTGCATACATCAGGATCATTCATGTTAGCTTATCTGTTTCCTCTTGGTCTGTCACTTCTGCAGGCAAGAAATATTCTTTGGTGATGTTGGAGTTAATTGGGAATTCTTCAGTGGCCTTTACAACATTTGCACACTTTTGAAAGGCTTGTTTTACCAGTCCAGCAATATGATACTCAGTAAGTGCTTGACCAGGGTGTGATACGGTCCAGTGGTCACACAAGGCATCATAACAACTCTTAAAAGGTCTGAAGACAGTCCAGGCAAGTGGCTGCAGTTTGTGACTGCTATGTGGTGGCAGACTGAGCATGTGAATTTTGTTACATTTGGCCCAGGTGATTGCTTGTAGGGAAACATGTGAGATATGGTTGTCTAAAATCAGCAAGACTGGGTTGTCTTGTGTTGGATTTGTGTGCTTCCTGAAATGCTTCAGATACACAATAAACATATCATTATTAATGTAACCTGAATCTGTCACGGCCATCCCAGAGCCAGTTGGGGCATCTTTAATCAGAATTGGATTCTGTCTTTTCTGAGCAAATAATAACGGTGGAAGATGGTGTCCTGTGGCACTCATACAGCATGTAAAAGTCACTGTTTTACCTTGCTCAGCTGAACATTTTTTGTAGGCAAATTCTTTGGGGCTGTCTGAACACCTGTTTCATTCATATTATAGATCAGATTTGGTGGAAAATTATATGTTCTAATGACTTCTACTAAAGTTTCAAACTAGAGAGCTACCTGCTGTTTATTAAAACCCATTGTCCCACCAATGCTGATTTTTCTTGGTGCTCTCAGGAACAGATGATTTTTCTTCATGAAATCTTGTGCCCAATCCCTCCCAGCCCAGTTTCTTTTTTTCATCTGAGAACGGATGAGGTTTTCCATTTTGTTCTGCAAATTCAAAGGCAAGGAAGCTTAGGGATTTTAAAGTAAGGCCATCTAAGTAAGTAACCTAGAATCCAAGTCTTTGCAGTGTTTCACCATTTGCTCCTCATTTGGCTTGTGAATACACATTTGAAACCCTCTAGAGTGGCCACACCTCTGCGAGCTTTCAATCACTTCTGAATTGTTGATTCATCATACCCAAGTGTGTGACCAATTTCCCTCAAAGACATTCCACTTTCTTTCAAAAGTTGTGCCTCATTGATAAGTGCCGCTGTCAGTGGCTTCGAGATTCTTTCATTTGTAGTCCCTAAAATGGACAGGAAAAGTGTTATAAATTCATGTCATGCGATTTTGTATTATACAAATCATTTTTTAAGTGCAGGAATGATGAGGGTGTTAGGTGGGCCAAATGTACACAGTTGAAATATGTATGTGACAGTGTACTCAATGTATAAAAGGCATATGTGACACTGCAGTGCATTTATTTATTTATTTACTTGCATCTATTGCTTCAAAAACTGACAGACTACAAATCCAAAGGTTCTACATTTCATCCCTCACCAATTCTGGTTTTTTTTATCTGTCACTTAACACTTCTTTCTTTTATGTAAATGTTTATTGATGTGAAAAATGCTGAGTTACAATGTGATTAGGGAGTCCACATTGAACTACTGCCCCCCTGCAAATGATAGGGTAATCAGTTCAAAGGTTGGAGGAAAACAACAGGAAACCATCTCCAACAGGACTATGCTTAGTAAAGCACTGTGAATGTGATCTTTGGATTTATGACTGCTTTAGTTTATTTTTTAATGTGTATTACTCTCTTGACTACTGCCTTGGTTGAGAGATGTTGGTATCAGTGACATGTTGTAAGTGTGATACTTTTTCCAGTCATTCCAACTCATTATTCCTTGCCTCTTTTATGGAAAAAGTAAAGCTGTTATCAATTTAATGGTTGATTTAAACACCACTGTGCTTCACTAGGTGTTGTCCTATTGGAGAAGGTACACCCTTGCCTTCTTTAGATCTGTGAACTGACTTCCCAGTTATTTAGAGGACAACCTATAATTTAAAATGGCTAAGAACAACCACAGTTTTCCTTTGCATTTATTGTTTAAACATATGATAGCCGCCAGAGTGAAATAAGTGAGAAATCATTGTAGTGACTAGAGACTGAATGAGAAATCTTTATATTAGTAGTCTGGCATATATCTACCAGCACCAAAACACAACTGTTTCTATCAGCTCCAAATTAGTATACAATTACTTAACAGTTGAAGCTCATACTTACAAACAAAGCAAAGGGGACACAGTTACTTCCTGGCAGATGAAGTTCTTCATGAGCTACCAAGGGAAAGTGTTCCCACCAGACTTAGGCAGCCAGAGAACTGGTTCAGCTCCAGGGATAAATCACATCAGTATCTGTCTCACAATGAGCCAAAATTTCTCAATTTTCTGAAACAGAAAATGCCTTTCATGATAAGAAATTGAAGAGGAGGAAAACAGGATGCTTTTGCCGATTGCAGAAACAGTACTAATAAAAATAAGACAGGTACAGTGACACAGAATTTTTTGCAAAGAAATTGACTGCTTTTCCTCAAAATGTAGCATATATTGTGAAGATAGGGGTTCTCTGCTTGGCTGATCAACAGTGTACTTCTGGCTAGAGTCCATGCAGCGAATACACACAACAGCACAACTCATGAGAGCTGAAGGAGACAACAGGATTGATCATTGCAGTACAGTGCATTAAATGGAAATAACTCAGCTGAACACTCAGAAGTACACCATTAAATATTGTTAAACCTCAGTATCTCAAGCATTCATTTGTACTTCCTCTTTTTAAGTGCCCTACAGACCTAATGTTGTTATTCTTTTATTATTTAGATGGCCTTTCACAAGATCTGAAACTTTCTTTGATACTGAAAATTACCAACTGCAGTAGCTTTCTTGATTATTGGATTCTCAGTTAATATTTCAACATGTTATCATTGTTAAAAGTTAATTTACACTACAAAAAGTCCCACCAATCTCTTATAATTCTGCCTATGAAGATTTCCATGTAGTTTCAAGATGTCTAAATAATTGTACATACATAGTCATTGTAGTCTTCATGAGTTGATAAACTGGTTTTGTTTCAATGTCCAGAGTCAAATTGGCTTTTAGCTGTTGAACTACAAAGTCTACACATTATGTTAAGTGTCCTTGAGGTAATTTTTTATTAATTGTAATGAACAATATTCTAGGAACAGCTAAGAAAGTTGGTGCATTTGGTAGGGACTGACACGCAATTTGAGGCGAGTGGGGTTATGCCCTGTCCAACCATCCTTATTTAAGTTTTCAGTTGTTTCATAAATAGCTTAAGGCAAAAAAATACCAATTTATTTTTTTGCTACAGCTAACATCTTCTTTACCTCTATTTGAGGTTAATCTGTAATGACCTAGTTATCAATGGGGCATTGAATCTCCTCCCCTCATTCTTAAAACACATTAATGCACTGAAAAAATGGCAGATTAGAAACCTCACATTTCATGGAAAAAATGTTTATACATGCATCATAAATTCAATTACGTTCCCAATGAGATGTTTTTCATGTAATGTCCCAATAATTTCCAGGGCACTTTAGCACGATGGATGAGTCCCTATGCAAGCACACATTAGCACTGTGGTGCATCCTAAACAAAATAATGTCAAATCACAAAAGCCAAGTGTGTACCCTTCATTATGTATATAATTAGATCCCCAAATCAGTGCCTCTGGCTGCATGTCTTGTTAAAATGAATCCAGCAGCAACATAAGAAAACTTCTGCCAGAATGGAAGTCGAACCCAGATGTCACACTTTATGTGAGAGGGCACCTCAATCCTTTGGTTACCTAGACATATTTCCCATCTGATTGAAATTTTCAGCATTCATTAACCTCTTTGCTCACATATATGTGATTTCTGCTAGGAGTAAAATATCATGGCTGGTGTACATTATGCACTGCAAAATAAATAAATAAAAAGTTTTGCAGTAAAGACCATATCAATTTTGATTGGTCTTTTAATGACAGATGTCACTTGGGGGTAATAGTTGTACAGATAAGGGTTTCAATGTCATCCGCCTACAGAAAGCACACTGACATAGCTGCCTGAGCACCATCTGTGTGTACCCTTTAATAAGGAATGTTTACAGCCATAGGGCTCAGTGTGATATCAACATGTGAAGCAAAAAGGTGCCATACTACAGAGATGCACTTGCATTTCCTACAGCCAACTCAGTGAGTTTAAGGGGTCAAATTGTGGCCTTCTAAGTGGCAAGATCATCCTGAAGTTTCAATTATGTAGTGTGGAGGGTGAAATCACAGCACACTAATCTCTCAATGTGTTTCACTGGAGGGCAAAAGAGACGATATGTGGGGGGTCTAAATCCCAAAGAAATTGTGTCTAATGGGAACTAGTAAACAGTGTTCCACTGCAACTTAAGGGCACCACTTGGCTTTACTAGATTCACAGGGGTGAAATAAACTCAGTTTTGGTGTAAGGAACATACGACTAACACCACTCTTGATTTTTTTTCCTGCAGTAATCAAACCAAAACAATACAAAGAATCAGCAGCTTCATCAGGATTCATGTAATGCCAATAACTGCTAGAGATATTGGTGACGTGTTGCTCTCAAGTCCCACGATCACTCCATATACTGCCAGCCAGAAGAGCCGCAGGGCCAGGTATTACTGAAAAAGGTAACTGAGTGATGGAAAGAAGAATCTGGATGAAACAATAATTGCTGAAGATGTTTGGAATAGGACAGGTAATTGAAGGCCAGAGAGATGAACATTTGAATAGGGCCTGGCACCACAGAAGAGTAGTTTCAGATCACCCCTGTAAGGTAACAGGAGTTACCATTTCTTACAATAGCTGTGTCATTCATCAGTCAAGATAGGATAGAATGCATCAGTGTCAAAGATTATGACTACACAAGCAATTTAATACAAGAAAAACTTAACACAAGCAAGCATAACAACACAAGAACAAACTAGCTTAACACTTAATGACATATTGAGAAAGTACTCTCTAACAATTTTATGGTCACTTCATTTTACATAGCAATGTATTGTCCAGGTGGTCCAATTTGTTGTTTCACTGCCAAAGATCTCATTCAAACTATACAGTCATAGCATCTATATCTATTCAGGCAGCCCTGAGATCACTGGCAGCTCCTGCAACAAGGTCTAAAATTGTTGCAGAATGTCACAGGGTTTTGGTGGAGCTAGGGGAAAGCAATAGAGTAAACCTATTGTGGGTCCCTGGCCACTCGGGGATCAGTGGCAACGAACATGCCGACAGATTAGCCAGGATGGGGGCAGAGACTCCATTTATTGGACCGGAACCTGTCCTGACAATCACCAAGGCAATGATCAAATTGGAGCTACGTAACTGGCTCAGAAGACAGAACGTAGAATATTGGACCAAAGTCTACCAACAAAAACATGGCAAGGTAATGATGCCAAAGCCATGTTTTAAAAGAAGCTCTGCAATCCTGGGCCTGAACAGGAGAGAGATTAGACTCATGGTTGGATTGCTGACAGGCCATGGGAATTTCAAAAAACACCTACATACAATGGGAATAACAGCAGAGGACCCTAAATGTAGGATCGGTGATGAAACTGCATCACATCTAATCTTCGAATGCATTGCATTGGAGAGTAAAAGGCACAGAACTTTTGGGACAACCAGACCCGAAGAAATTGTGTCTAATAAAGAACTGGTAAAGGGACTCCTTGCACTGTTCAAGGGCATTGGTTGGCTTTACTAGATATACAGGGAGCGATACCGCACAATAAACTTAGTTTCGGTGCGGGCAGTGGTGGGTTGGACCAAGACTGTTTTGGCTTCCCTGGAAAAATCAATCAGCTATAAAGTGGTTCACTATTCACAGGGCTGAACATTTTAATAGCCATTGTTGGAAAACTGTCCCCTATCATGGAGATTCAATAGCTTACTTCAAGTTGTTCTTTCACAGACAGGTGAGGGTATTTTGACTGAAAACTGTCATTGTGCCTAGATGTGCCCAAGAAGGGTAACTTACCGGTCCAGTTTTCTGGTTGATCTTATGATCCTTATTGCTTTTTTTGAAGTGGCAGGATTTTCTTAAAGTCTATAGAGTGACCCCTTAGTAACAGGCTGTAGCTAATATAGCTGTGAAATAGTGAATAATATACCATTAGCAGATACTGATCACTTATCACATACTTCAGTTTCCCCAGTAGCATAACAGTTTGTCACACACGTGAACAATGTGTTCTTTCCCAGTGAGTTTCTATCAACCATGAAACTCAGAAATTTAATAATCCCTACACAGTTGAAGGATCCTTTGTCACTGAAGCTGCAAAGCAGATTTTTCTTAATTGATTTTGTTCATAACAAACCAATTCTTTGTAGCATCACACCAAGCATCTCTTCTTCTTGAAACTTGTTGGATCAATGCCTTTTGAGAATATAATCATGTCATTTACAAATTGCAAATATAGTTGATGAATGGTTAAGTCACTGAAAACACATACGAACAGGAAGGATGACAATTAACAATCCATATGACACACCATATTACAACATCCTTTCACATAACAGTCCTCTTTGGTCTGATACAATCAGCCTTCTGCTTTCAAAATAAGTTTTGCCAGAACAGTGCCTCTAACTCCATATTTTCTGAGCTTACAAGTTCCTAATAAGGGCTGCAGTAAACTGCCTTAATAATGACACAAAGTTTTAGTTCCACAGATTCTTTCTCCTCAAAATTTTGTTTTATTCTGGTAAGCTGATCTAGTGCTGCTGCTATTGTAGCAGTTTTTGCTTTCTGGAAACCATGCTGTACATCTGTGAAAAGTCTATTAGTTTGAACAGAAATCATATCAAAATATTGTACATCACTTTGTGGAAAACATATTTAAAAATACACATAAATAGATAGAAATAACACGGAAGCATCATTTCAAAGAGGAAACATTGTTTTTCTATAAATTATCTAAGTTTAAGCCAATTCCTTCGTGAAGTTTTGACTTCCAGGTCACTTTAGCAAGTGGACGGCATTGAGGTTGGGAAGCCAACCTTGGACTACCTGAAATGATGCCACTGTGTAAAGACTTTTGTAAGAAACTACTGAAATATGAACACATCCACCTTCTATATGCTTTCCAAAATCCACAAACCAAATAATCCTGAACACCTGATTGTAACTGACTACCATTCTCCTACTGAAAAAATGTCAGCCGTCATTGACCAACACCTTCAACCAATTAACCAAAATTTATCCTCCCATATCAAGGATACCAACCTCTTCCTTCACCAACTCTTCACCATGCACACCCCTTTACCTCCTGGATTCTTACTTGTCACAGCGAGTACCACCTCCCTATACACCAACATCCCACATGCCCATGGTCTTGCAGCTCTTGAACACTACCACCCCCAATTGCCATCTGACTTCAAGCCCGATACCTCATTCCTCATAAACCCCACAAGCTTTATCCTAATAAAAACTACCTTTCCTTTGAGAGGAAAGTTTATAATCAAATCCATGGCATACCCATGGGCATCTGCATGACACCCTCCTACGCCAACCAATTTATGGGCTGCCTGGGGGTAACCTTTCAAGCATCCCAAAACCTCTGGTCTTATTCAGACTTGTGTTGTGTTGTGTTGTTATGGTCTTCAGTCCAGAGACTTGTTTGATGCAGCTCTCCACCCTACTCTATCCTGAGCAAGCCTTTTCATCTCCTGATAAGAACGGCAACCCACATCCATTTGAATCTGAACAGTTCCGGCATACGCCTTACAACCAAGGAAAACCTTGGTCGGAACCGGGGGACTTGCCCCGGACTAAAAAATGTATTATCGAGAGAACACGACTTATCAATGATATTTTCATGATCTGGCTTCAGGACCAGGACACTTCATCCTCCTTCCTTCAAAAATTAACTTTTTTTTCCCATATTGGGTTCACCTAGTCTTCCTCAACCCACTGTGCCACATTCTAGGACATTACCCTGCACCTCACTGATGGCTCCACACATACCTCTATCCACATTAAACCTACCAACCACAACAATACCTACACTGTGACAGTTGCCATTCTTTCCACATAAAAAAATAATTTCCCTCCCTTACAGCCAAGCCACCCATGCATGTGGTATCTCCAGTGACAAGAACTAACTTCCATAACATGCTGATCCATCCCTATGCCACCCCAAATCCCAGCCCTCTGCCACAGGGATCACAACCCTGTGAAGATCCCACTGCATGACCTGTCCTATCAAACCGCCCTACACTTCCTATTCCCCCCCCAGGGGGCCCACAGTTCTTTTGTGGGTACGTGTGTGGCGCGCACGGGGCCCCGAGCCGGAGCAGCCTTTCTTCTGCCCCAGGCTGCTTCACTTTCCCCCCCCGGTTTATGCCTTCGCCCGGAGACGGGCATATTTCGTGAGATACGGTGGTTCTTGTTGTGGTTTTTCTTCCTTCGTTCCTTCCTTTCTTACCCTTCGTTTTCTGTCTTTCTCTCCTTGAACTCTCCTAGCCTTCTTCTCCTCATTAGTCTCCGCCTCAGCGTTTGAGACACTTCTTTTCTTTCCTTCTTTCTCTTCCTTTCCTATCCTCTTCTTCTTTCCTCCCTGTGCGTGTCTGAAGGCCGACCCACGCATTATCGTGCGTAGCAGGTGACGGGGTAACGCGTAATTCCCCGCCCCGGGTAGACAAGTAGGGCACGTACGTACCCCCTGGTAAAGGCCAGGCCCAGGGAGGGGTGATTACCCGAGCTGGTACCTTCCGAACGTGCCGATTGGTCCCTCCGTCAGTTCTCGGGAGGTGTGACCTGAGGTGTGAACAATCACCTAAGGCGGGTAAGCCCTCGGAGAGGGCCCCCACTAGGAAGGAGCGCGCCATCGGAGACGCCGGTAATCACGGGGGACACTTCCGCGATGACTTCCTTATCTTCTTTCGTGACGTTGACCCATAAACGTAAGTTAGACTCGCCTCAGCCTAAAAAGACTCTGCCTAATGTACCTAAATTTCTGGTTGTCTCTCGCACCGACGGAAAGGATTTCAATTCTGTCAATCCTTTCGTTATACAGAAAGGTGTAGATGCAATTGCTGGCCCTGTTAAAACCTGTTCACGTCAGCGCAATGGCACATTGTTGCTGGAAGTGGAAAGTGCCTTCCAAGCCCAAAAACTGATACGTACTACGTTGTTGCACACGTTTCCAGTTAAGGTCGAAGCGCACCGCACACTCAACTCGTCACGGGGGGTAGTCTTCACGAGATCCCTTGACGGGTTGTCTGATGAAGATATCCAATCGTATATGTCCGATCAGGGTGTGACAGCCGTCCACAGGGTCATGAAAAAGGTCGATAACCAGTTGACACCGACTCGTACTGTGTTTTTGACGTTTGACAAAGTTGACCTCCCGTCGAAGGTCAAAGCAGGGTATGAAGTCATCTCTGTCCGCCCTTATGTACCTAACCCAACGCGCTGTTTTCAGTGCCACAGGTACAACCATACCCGTGAACATTGCCCAAATGCAGCAAAGTGTGTCACTTGTGGTAGGGACGCCCATGAGGGGGATTGCCCACCTCCGTCCCCTCACTGCCTAAACTGCAACAGTGACCATGCGGCTTCCTCTCGCGACTGCCCTGTATACAAGGATGAGAAGGTAATCCAGCAAATTCGGGTTACGGAGAAGGTATCGACATCTGCCGCTCGTAAGTTGTTGGCGAGTCGAAAGCCCACTGTCCTCCCAGCGGGTACATACAGTAAGGTACTCACCTCAACTCGACCTACCAAGGATTCCAGTACCCAGACATGTGACTTCACTTTCGCTGACACAGTTGTGCGATCCGCCAGCCCGAAGATTGCCCGTTCCACGTCCCCGCTCCCTCTTGCTGCTTCTAGGGTACAGTCTTCGTCAAACTCTAGTAAACCGCGGGCACCTAAACAAGATGCCCGGACCTTGAAAAAGGAACCCGTCCGTGAGGATTTTCTGCGTTCTCAGGCTTCCCAACCGTCAACTGCCTCTTCCCGCCGTCACTCTTCCAGAAGAGCTGACAAGAAAAAGAGTTCCTCTCCTTCCCCGCCGAGGCGTGACCCATCTGTCACGCCGTCCAACAGTTGCCGGCCTCGGCCGTCTTCTGTTTCACCGGGACGCTCCGTTTGCCGGGCGCCCGGCCCTTTACCGGCGGTGGAAACTGCCCCTCCTGATCAACTCAGGGAGGTGGCAGGCGCGTCGGTCGAACCAATGGAACATGACCCTTTGTCCCCAGACAGCGATAGCAGTGCTCCCTCGAAATCCGGTCCTCAGCGGCCGTCGAGGTGACCCCGCTCGCTACTTGGTTTTTATCCTTATTTCTTCTCATTTTTATCATGGCGCTCCTTCAATGGAACATTCGCGGCATTCGTTCTAATTGGGAGGAGTTAAAACTACTCCTTCGATTGCACTGCCCGCTTCTAGTCTGCCTCCAGGAAACTAAGTTGCGTCCACGTGATCGTGGAGACTTTCCACACTACACCTCTGTGCGGTTCGACCTGCCACCCGTGGAAGGTGTCCCAGCCCATGGAGGGGTTCTGATGCTCCTTCGAGACGACGTCTATTTCCATCCCATTTCCTTGCACACTCACCTACAGGCAGTTGCCGTCCGCATCACCTTATCCACATTTACCTTCTCCCTCTGTAATATATATTCGCCATCGTCATCTGCCCTTACTAGGGCAGATGTGCTAAACCTTGTTGACCAGCTCCCTTCACCTTTCGTGTTGGTAGGCGACTTTAATGCCCACCACCCCCTATGGGGCTCTCCGGCACCTTGTCCGAGAGGCTCCCTTTTGGTGGACATTCTCCACCACCTCGATCTTGTCTGCCTCAACACCGGTGCACCGACCTTCCTTTCTGACACAACACACACTTATTCCCATATAGACCTCGCAATATGCACTCCTCAGCTTGCCGGTCGGTTTGAGTGGTATGCACTTTCTGACACGTACTCGAGTGACCATTTCCCTTGTATCATCCACTTCCTACATCATTCCCCATCTCCACGTCCCACCAGTTGGAACATTTCTAAAGCCGACTGGGGGCTTTATTCTTCCATGGCTGTTTTTCACAATCAGAATTTTCCCAACTGTGACAGTCAGGTCGAATACCTCACAGAGGTTATTCTCACTGCTGCTGAACGTTCCATACCTCGTACATCCTCTTCTCCACGTCGTGTCCAGGTCCCTTGGTGGACTGCAGCCTGCCGCGACGCGCTTCGAGCCCGGCGCCGTGCTTTACGCACCTTCCGCCGCCACCCAACTTTGGAGAATTGCATCAATTACAAACGTATGAGAGCGCAGTGCCGTCGTATCATAAACGACAGCAAGAAAGCTTGCTGGACTGCTTTTACTAGTTCTTTTAACCATTTTACTCCCTCCACGGTTGTCTGGGGTGGCCTACGCCGTTTGTCCGGCATCAAGGTCCACTCCCCGATTCCTGGCCTGACCGTGGAGAACGCAGTCCTTGTGGACCCAGCTGATGTTTCAAACGCATTGGGTCGTTTCTTTGCGGAGGTTTCGAGCTCTGCCCATTACCACCCTGCCTTTCTCCCTCGCAAACAGGTAGAGGAGGCACGGCCGCCTTCTTTCCGCTCTTTTAATCGTGAAAATTATAACGTCGCCTTCACCATGCAGGAGCTAGATCGTGCTCTCGCTCTGTCCCGGTCTTCTGCTCCCGGGCCCGATTCCATTCATATTGAGATGCTGAAGAACCTCTCTCCTGCGGGCAAGTGCTTTCTTCTTAGTACCTACAATCGCATATGGACTGAAGGTCATGTTCCCACAAGTTGGCGTGAAGCCATTGTTGTCCCCATCCCCAAACCAGGGAAGGACAAACACCTTCCTTCCAGTTACCGCCCCATTTCTCTGACGAGCTGCGTCTGTAAGGTGATGGAACGCATGGTTAACGCTCGGTTGGTCTGGCTCCTCGAATCTCGCCGCCTCCTGACTAATATCCAATGCGGTTTTCGTCGACACCGCTCTGCTGCTGACCACCTCGTTACGTTGTCGACCTTCATTATGAACAACTTTCTGAAGAAGCGTCAAACAGTAGCAGTGTTCTTCGACTTGGAGAAGGCATACGATACCTGTTGGAGAGCGGGCATTCTCCGCACATTTCACACGTGGGGCCTTCGGGGCCGCCTTCCTCTTTTCATTCAAGCGTTTTTGGCAGATCGCAAGTTCCGGGTACGGGTGGGCTCTGTTTTGTCAGATACCTTTTGCCAGGAGAATGGGGTACCACAGGGCTCCGTCTTGAGTGTGGCGCTCTTTGCCATTGCAATCAATCCGATCGTAGATTGCCTTTCAGCCGACGTCTCCGGATCTCTTTTTGTTGACGATTTCGCAATTTATTGTAGCGCCCAGAGGACGTGTCTCTTGGAGCGTTCTCTCCAACGCTGTCTTGACCGTCTATATTCCTGGAGCATCGCAAACGGCTTCCGATTCTCCACTGAGAAAACTGTGTGTATCAATTTCTGGAGATACAAGGAATTTCTTCCACCTTCTCTACGTCTCGGCCCTGTTGCTCTCCCTTTCGTGGAGACTACAAAATTCTTGGGACTCGTGTTGGATCGGAAACTTTGCTGGTCCACACACGTGTCCTACCTGGCTGCCCGTTGTGCCCGATCCCTTAACGTTCTTCGTGTCCTCAGTGGCACGTCATGGGGAGCGGATCGTACCGTCCTGCTTCACCTTTACCAGGCCATTGTTCAGTCGAAGCTCGACTATGGAAGCCTTGTATACTCTTCTGCACGGCCGTCGATTCTCCGCCGTCTCAACTCTATCCACCATCGTGGATTACGTCTGGCGACCGGTGCATTTTATACCAGCCCTGTTGAAAGTCTGTATGCCGAGGCTGCTGTATTACCCTTGACCACTCGACGTGACATACTCTTCTGTCGGTACGCATGCCGCCTACGGTCGATGCCCAACCATCCATCTTACAGATTATTTTTTGACGACTCACTCGATCGCCAATATCAGTTGTCTGCGATTGCCTTGCTTCCACCGGGAGTTCGGTTTCGCCGCCTGCTACAGCGGCTCGATTTTACCCTTCCTTCCACCTTTCGGTTGAGCGAAAGCCCATTGCCACCGTGGCATCAGGCCCAGGTTCACACACACCTCGAACTTAGTTCACTCCCCAAGGAGAGCACTCCGGATTTTGTATTCCGCTCGAGGCTTGTCGAACTCCGTTCGCGGTTCGATAATGCCGTATTTATTTACACTGATGGTTCCAAGAGCACTGCCGGTGTCGGATCTGCCTTCGTCGTCGGGGACAACCGTTTCCAATACAAGCTCCCTGACCGGTGCTCAAACTTCACGGCTGAGCTTTTCGCCCTCCACCAGGCCGTTTTGTATACCTGCCGCCACCGCCAACCTTTCTATGCCATATGTTCTGACTCCCTTAGTGCCCTGCAGAGTCTTAAGGACCCTTTCTCGAACCATCCTCTCGTGTATCGGATCCAACGCTCCCTCCAGTTGCTGGCGGATGACAGCTGTCACGTTTCTTTCCTGTGGGTCCCTGGCCATGTGGGTGTGCCCGGGAATGAGGCCGCCGACACAGCAGCCAAGGCAGCAGCTCTTTTGCCTCACATGGCTACCTTTTGCGTCCCATCGGACGATGTTCAACGGGCTCTTCGCCGGAGTATCGTGTCGCAATGGCACAGTGTGTGGCTTTCACTGTACAACAATAAATTGCGAACTGTCAAACCGATCCCGACCGCTTGGAGGACATCCTCACGCCCCTCTCGGCGGGAGGAGGTCATCCTGGCTCGGTTGCGGATCGGTCATTGCCGTTTCAGTCACAGTCACTTGCTATCTGCCGAACCTGCACCGCCATGCTCCTGCGGTGAACTGCTGACAGTGCGACATGTTTTACTGACTTGTGTTAATTTTAATCATCTCCGTGTAGCCCTTCACTTTCCGTCTACTCTGGAGGAAATTTTAGCTGATGACACACGAGCAGCTGCTCGAGTTTTGCATTTTATCAACTTGGCCAACTTATCCAAGGATATTTAACTCTTTTAATTGTCTTTTATCTTTCGTTTTTAGCCTCTTGTTGATGTTCTGACAGTCTACATTTTTTTAGATCATAGCGAATCTATGTTCTTGGCTGGGCGCTAATGACCATAGAAGTTGTGCGCCCTAAAACCACAAAAAAAAAAAAAAAAAAAAAACACTTCCTATTCCAGTCCCGGCTTATCCTACCCAGAGGCCTGGCACATCTGAAAGCAGCCATGTAATTTACTAACTGTGCTGCAATCACCACATGACTTTCTAAATTGGTATGACCACTAACCAGCTGAATGGCCACCAGCAAACTGTGGTCAAAAACAAGGTAGACCACCCTGTGGCATAATATCTAGTGAAATATATGCTTGATTTCAAAGGCTGCTTCTCAACCTGGGCCATCTGGATCCTGCCACCTACACCAGCTTTTCTGAATAACACAGATGGAATTAATCCTTGCAGTATGGTTCTCCAATCCTGAATTACCCAGGCCTCACCTTACGATAACCCCCACTTTCTCCACACCCAACAGTTCCTTCCTCTTCTGTACTACACCTCTTCCATTGTGTGTGCTTTGGTGTCTTTTTTTCCTGTCCTTCCCTTCCCCCATCACCCGACTCAATTCCTGAGCCGCATCATATTCCACCCATTTAGTACACAGATGTTCCGTAAGGCCATGCTGTATCCATACCCACAACACTACCACACAACGTTCCTGTCAACCCCTCCCATTCCCTCACCTTCCACCGCCCAAAGCAGAGCATAATTTGGAATGCAGCAGCCAGAGACGACGGCTGTGTGACTGTGAAGTGTATGTTTATGAATGCTCTCGTCAGAAGGAGGCCAATGGCCAATAGCAACAAATTATATGTTGTGGGCATCTGCAGCTGTAGACTTTAGTCATACTGAATGACCGATAGCTTAAGTGTTGTATGTGTGAGTCTTTTTTTATATGCCTATAGCAGCTCATCAAACATCTTTGTAATGAGTTGCAAACTGGCAGATTAAAACTGTGTGCCGGAACCGGGACTTGAACCTGAGACCTTTGCCTTTCGCGGGCAAGCGCTCTACCACTGAGCTATCCTGACACGACTCATGGCCCATCCTCACAACTTTACTTCTGCCAAAACCTCGCCTCCTACTTTCCAAAGTTGTGAGGACGGGCCGTGTGCCGTCAGGATAGCTCAGTGGCAGGCAAAGGTTCCAGATTCAAGTTCCGGTTTCATTCTATTCTTATTATATTGTTCAATTCCAATCTGTACTTACCATTAATAGATTTTACACACACTGTAGTAATGCACATTATGGGGGAAAAGAAATGTCTTGAGAAGCTGAAATTGGGTTGTGCTTTCAATAACACAGAGAGGCACATCCGCAAAGTACTGAGGTTCATGTGATACCTGACATAAGAACACATTTATAGCCCAATGTAATGTTTCTATGCATCCTATCATAAGGGCATCAATTAATGACAGAGTAGCTGGATATCTGCTTCAACCTCTGCCTGGAGCATGGAGCAACTACCAAAAATCCTAGTTTCTTAAGAACTGGTTTCCAAGTTTGTAAAATTTTACCCACTGAACAAAGCCAACAGCAAAACTATCAAGAAGAGGTTTGAAAATGACTATTTCTTTAATTTGTGTACACCTAAATAATTACTGAGTGATAACAGAACAAAATGTCAATCCAAGAAGTAAAAAAATATTAAGAACCACACCAAGCCAACTAATGAAGAGAAATGCTTAGCTTGCATTTATCGCGAATCTTTAATTCAGCGCAAAGTTCCTAGTGATTGGAAAAAAGCGCAGGTGACTCCCATTTATAAGAAAGGAAAGAGAACTGACCCACACAATTACAGGCCAATATCGTTGACATCAGTTTCATGTAGAATTTTAGAGCATATTCTCAGTTTGAATATAGTAAATATCCTTGAAACGGAAAAGCTTCTTTCCATGAATCAGCACGGGTTTAGGAAACATCGTTCATGTGAAACTCAGCTTGCCCTTTTCTCACATGACATCTTGCGAGCCATGGATGAAGGCAACAGGTGGATTGTGTTTTTTCGACTTCAAAAAGGCGTTTGACGTGGTGCCACACTGCAGACTGCTAACGAAGATACGAGCTTATGGAATAGGTTCACAGATTTGTGACTGGCTGGAAGACTTCCTAAGTAATAGAACGCAGTATGTTGTTCTCAACGGCGAGTGTTCATCAGAGACGAGTGTATCGTCAGATGTGCCCCAGGGGAGTGTGCTAGGACCGCTATTATTTTCTATCTATATAAATGATCTGATGGACAGAGTAAGTTGTAATTTGCGGCTGTTTGCTGATGATGCTGTGATGTATGGGAGGGTGTCGTCTGTAACTGACTATAACAGCATACAGGATGACTTAGACAAAATTTCTATTTGGTGCGAAGAATGGCAGCTAGCTCTCAATGTAGAAAAATGTAAGGTGATGCGCATGAGTAGAAAAAGCAGTCCCATAATATTCGAATACAGCATTAGTAGTGAGCTTCTTGATGCTGTTGCGTCGTTCAAATATCTAGGCGTAACATTGCAGAGCGATATGAAATGGAACGAGCATGTAAGGACAGTTGTGAGTAAGGCGGACAGCTGACTTCGGTTTATTGGGAGAATTTTGGGAAGATATACTTCATCTGTAAAGGAGACTGCGTATAAAATGCTTGTGCGACCACGTCTTGAGTATTGCTCCAAAGTGTTCGGGACCCGCAGCAGGTCAGTTTAAAGGAAGACATAGAGGCGGTTCAGAGGCGAGCAGCTAGATTTGTTACCGGTAGGTTCGACCAATGCGCGAGTGTCACAGAAATGCTCCGGCAACTCAATTGGGGATCGCTGGAAGAAAGACGACGTTCTTTTCGTGAATTTCTGTTAAGTAAATTTAGAGGGCCAGAATTTGAAGCTGAGTGTAGTACGATCTTGCTGCCGCCTACTTACATTTCGCGTAAAGATCACAAAGACAAGATAAGAGAAATTAGGGCTCGTACGGAGGCATATAGGCATTCTTTTTTTCCTCGTTCTATTTGGGTGTGGAATAGGAAAGGAAATGCCTAGTAGTGGTACAGGGTACCCTCCGCCACGCACCTTACGATGAATTGCGGAGTATGTATGTAGATACAGATGTAACACATTGCCATCTCTAGATATTGGTCAGCCTCCAGCCTGGCAGAACAAACAATGAAAGAGCTGAATTGTTTGTATAGAACATATTGTAACAGGAGACATGGTTTATGGTGGGAATATTTGGAGGAGTTTGAATTGTCAAAACACAATCTACCACACATGATTCTCCAAGATTTGTACCATGTGATATTTGTTTATCCAAGAACTGGATTAGTATATTTTTTTTTTTTTTTTTTTTTTTTTTTTTTATTTTTTTTTTTTTTTTTTGCAAATTATTGGAATACCCACCAGAATGTCGTGTGAAATGGGAAAAGAAATTAATACTTGGGGAATTGAGTATGAAAGATAAGACACAAAGGAGACAAGAAAGACATGATAAATTGGTAAAGCCTATGGCAAAAAAGTAAGAAACTTGCTGCTTGTAAGATATATTGATTTTGCTAGATGCAGTTCACTACTAGTGTCAGAGTGAATTTATGCATGATACTCTGTAAAATTTCATTATTTGTTATTTTAATGCAGTTTATCTTCTTTTCTGTAACCCTTTATAACTTTTTTTCTATTTTATTATTTGCTTTCACCTCCAAAGATGTCTTTTTGTGCAGAAATGTAAGGGATCCAGGGTGCCAAAGATTTAGTATTCCCAAGTCAATGGTAGGTCAGATGCCAAAAGCACTAAGCGAGTACCAATACTGTCGGAGTCAGTGATTATTGTGGCCTATGAGGTAGTGGTAACATGAATATTGAAACAGCTGAGTGTGTCTCCATCATTGTGCACAGTACAGTGTAATTATTACATTGCATAGTAACAAAATAATTGTTTTTGTGAATAATGAAATGCCAAGATTATGGTATTTCGACTTTATTTATAACAGATGACCGGTTTTGATGTATACAGACATCATCTTCTGGTCTCTGCAGTAAATTATAACATTCTTACATAAATGCATATGTAATAATGTTATAATATAAGACCAGAAGATGAAGTCTACGAGGTGCATTCAAGTTCTAAGGCCTCCGATCTTTTTTTTCTCCGGACTGGAAAGAGATAGAAACATGCACATTGTTTTAAAATGAGGCCGCTTTCATTGTCAATACGTCCCAGAGATGGCAACACCGTATGGCAGATGGAATTTTACCGCCAGCGGCGAGAATGAAAACTGTTTTAGATATTTAAAATGGCGACGTTTTCCTTACTTGAAGAGCGTGCAATCATTCGTTTTCTTAATTTGCGTGGTGTGTCACTAAAAGAAATTCATCGACAGTTGAAGGAGACATGTGGTGATGGAGTTATGGATGTGTCGAAAGTGCGTTCGTGGGTGCGACAGTCTAATGAAGGCAGAACATCGTGTGACAAAAAACTGAAACAAACTCGGGCTCACACAAGCTGGTCTGACGACATGATCGAGAAAGTGAAGAGAATTGTTTTGGGGGATTGCCAAATGACTGTTGAACAGATCGCCTCCGGAGTTGGCATTTCTGTGGGTTCTGTGCACACAATCCTGCATGACGACCTGAAAATGCGAAAAGTGTCATCCAGGTGAGTGCCACGAATGCTGACGGATGACCACAAGGCTGCCCGTGTGGCATGTTGCCAAGCAATGTTGACGCGCAACGACAGCATGAATGGGACTTTCTTTTCATCGGTTGTGACAATGGATGAGACGTGGATGCCATTTTTCAATCCAGAAACAAAGCACCAGTCAGCTCAATGGAAGCGCACAGATTCACCGCCACCAAAAAAATTTCGGGTAACCGCCAGCGCCAAAAAAATGACGGTGTCCATGTTCTGGGACACCGAGGGCATAATCCTTACCCATGGCGTTCCAAAGAGCACTACGGTAACAGGTGCATCCTATGAAAATGTTTTGAAGAACAAATTCCTTCCTGCACTGCAACAAAAACGTCCGGGAAGGGCTGTGCATGTGCTGTTTCACCAAGACAACGTACTCACACATCGAGCTAACGTTACGCAACAGTTTCTTCATGATAACAACTTTGAAGTGATTCCTCATCCTCCCTACTCACCTGACCTGGCTCCTAGTGACTTTTGGCTTTTTCCATCAATGAAAGACACTCTCCGTGGCCACACATTCACCAGCCGTGCTGCTATTGCCTCAGCAATTTTCCAGTGGTCAAAACAAACTCATAAAGAAGCCTTCGCCGCTGCCATGGAATCATGGCATCAGCGTTGTGAAAAATGTGTACGTCTGCAGGGTGATTACATCGAGAAGTAACGCCAGTTTCATCGATTTTGGGTGAATAGTTAATTAGAAAAAAAATTGGAGGCCTTAGAACTTGAATCCACCTCGTATGTACATCAAAACCGGTTGTCTGTTATAAATAAAGACGAAATACTGCAATCTTGGCATTGCATTATTCACAAAATACATTTATAAGATCGCTCCCCGCCATGAGCAAATTATAAAATAATTGTTTTACCCAAAAGTGATTCAAAAAATTATAGAGTGCCAATAGGATGCAATCACATCCACCGTGCCAGCTGATAAATAGTGTGGATTACTTGTAGAGATTATGTTAATAGTGCGTGGTTGTGATGTACGGAACAAGTTTTGAGATTACACTTGACTGGTTAAGGTAATGGCTGTCTCCTATTATGTTTAACATTAATACATTGCATTGCAGTTAAAATGGACCAGCTCTTATTCACTAGATTATGCTTATGTGCAGGGCCGTTGGTTCAGA
The DNA here is from genome assembly GCA_026315105.1 of Locusta migratoria. Lineage (NCBI taxonomy): Eukaryota > Metazoa > Arthropoda > Insecta > Orthoptera > Acrididae > Locusta > Locusta migratoria. Next base: position 507,303,335 of record CM048745.1, read on the forward strand.
GCACTAAAGAATAGAATATTACATGAATTTTTTACTAACTCCATTGCCACCTCTAACTTCATCCAAGTAATAGCCTCGGTGTCAACCTGTTTGGTCTGGTCAGCATACACGCCCAGGCCATGACCCGACCATGTGAATGCCTCTCAGCTGTAACATAAGCAGAAACGTAAGCCTACCAGTCGCCAACTGCATGGTCTGACTGGAAGGAACCAATGGCAGGCTGAGGAGAGCACCACGTGAGGCTCTGAGGCAAGCGTCTGCAGGCCGCAGCCACCAAGGCGATGCTCTCTTCCTCTCTGGCTTCCGATCTGTTCAGACGCACAGTATTTCTCCCTTCCTGTCTAATGGCACTTCCTCTGCCACCTGGCTTGTTGCTCTGAGCCAGCGGCAACCTCCCTGGTGCCTATGTAGCCCAACTATTCGAATAAACAATGTCTTATTCAAGTATTTTTCATTCCTAATCTGAAGGGACGCCCTTATCTCGCCTGACCATTCCCTGCCACCCTTTACACTTATATTAAAACTAGGGATTAGGCTATTATTCAAACTAAATGTAATTGGTGATTAGCAGCCTATCCTTTCCATAGAATTGTTTTTCCATACAGGATTTTCCATTATCTCAATAATAATAATCATCATCTTTGTAGTCTGCAGCCTCTGTCTGGATATGCACGGAATAATAGCCCTTACACCATTTTCCATCTTCCCAGCATGTCTCCCTCTGCACTTTGATCCATTCTTCTGCTCTTTTCAGCACTCCTTTCTTCATTCCCAAAATTCGTCTGTTGGCCTTCTTCTTGGATCTCTTGCCATTCATTTCCATTATCTTCCTTGGTATCCTGCCATCCTCCATTTTGTGGACAAGTCCACACCTTATCAGTCTTAACACTTCTATGGTCTCCTGAAGGTGTCTCTCACCTTCTCATTTCTTATTCTGCCACTTTTTGTCAACTGTATTAGGCTTCACTGGAACTTAATCTCAGATGCATGTATCTTGCTTCTCTGTCTCTTCCCCATAACTTATGTTTCTGAAGCACATGTATCGGAACATGAAATGCTTCTGTCTGCTCTTCTGGACTATGTCTCTGCTCCATGCTAAGCCTCTTAAACTCTGAGAGAATTCCAGAGCCCATTTTCTTCTTTTGCTGATCTGCTTGTCATTTCTTCTCTGTGTACATACCGGGGGGGAGTCATTCCAGATGTGGAACCGGTCCTTCCGGATGCCATGAAGAGCACAGAGTGCAGCCAGCTGCAGGTGGTGGCTTATGTCGGGACCAGTGGTGTGTATCACTTTGGATCGGAAGAGATTCTCCCTGGTTTTAAGCGGCTATCAGAAGTGGTAAAGACTGCCAGTCTTGCTTGCAAGATGAAGGCAGAGCTCACCATCTGCAGCATTGTCGACAGGACTGACTGCGAACCTTTGGTTCAGAGCCGAGTGGAACGTCTGAATCAGAGGCTCAGACGGTTCTGCGACCGTGAGGGCTGCAGATTCCTCGACTTGTGCCAAAGGGTGGTGGGTTTTTGGGTTCCGCTAAATAGGTCAGGAGTCCACTATAATCAGGAAGCGGCTATAAGGGTAGCAGGAGCTGCGTGGCGTGGATTGGGTGTTTTACTAGGTTAGAGGGCCTCGGGAATACACAGAATGGGTTTCAGTCTCAAAGGGGACAGGTCAGACACAGGAAGAAAGCAGATCTAGAAACCATTGCTATAACATTTGTAAATTGTCGTAGCTGTATTGGGAAAGTTCCAGAGCTCCAAGAGCTGATAGAAAGTACTGAGGCACAAATCTGGCCGACGCCAGCGATAAGATCAGCCAAAATTTTTTCAAAGGGCCAAATGATCTTCAGAAAGGATAGAATAAATAAAAAAGGGGGTGGCGTGGTACACGAAACAGGTCAGATCACTGTTGCAGAAACAAAGAAAAATGCGTGCAAAATTTTAAAAGACACAGAATCCACAAGACTGGCAATCTTTTACTGAAACTCGCAACCTAGTGAGTACTTCAATGCGAGAAGCCTATAGTAGTTACCACAAAGAAATCCTGTCTCGCAATGTTGCAGAAAATCCAAAGAAATTCTGGTCATATGTGAAGTACACTAGCGGCAAAACACAAACAAGGTGGCTGAGGGGACTGAGGCGCATCAGTCACGGTCTACATGGCCACTACTGTCGGGGGTTCCCCCTCGGGCATGGATATTTGTGCCGTCCTTAGTGTTAGCTAGTTCATAAGTTTGTAAGTTTAGGGACTGATGACCCCGTAGTTAAGTCCCATAAGCTATACAAACATTTGAACATTTTTTTGAAAACACAAACAATACCTTCACTATGCGATAGCAATGGTAATACTACCGATGACAGTACTGCTAAGGCAGAATTATAACACAGCTTTCCGAAATTTGTTCACCAAAGACGCTGAAGTGAACACTCCAGTATTCAGTCCAAGAACAGCTGCCAGCATGTAATCTTGAAGTAGATGTTCCTGGAGTAGTAAAACAACTTAAGTCACTAAACAAAAACAAATCTTCCAGGCCTGATTGTATACAACTAGATTCCTCTCAGAGTATGCTGATGCAATAGCTCCGTACTTAGCTATAATTTACAACTGATCACTCAGTGAAAGATCCGTACCCAAAGACTGGAAAGATCCCCGAGCTACTCCAATATTCAAGAAAGCCAATATGAGTGATCTCCAAAATTACAGGCCAATCTCATTGACGTCGATTTGCAGTAGGATTTTGGAACATATACTTTGTTCGAATATTATGAACTACCTCGAAGAGAATGACCTATTAACCAATTCAGAAAGTATCGCTCTTGCAAAACACAGCTTGCCCTTTATTCACATGAAATGTTAAGTGCCATTGACAAGGGATCTCAAATCGATTCCATATTTCTGGATTTCCGGAAGGCTTTTGACACTCTACCCCACAAGCGGCTTCTAATGAAATTGCGTGCTTATGGAAAATCTCCCAAATTGTGCGATTGGCTTCACGATTTCCTATCAGAAAGGACACAGTTCATTGTAATTGACGGTATGTCATCGAGTAAAACAGAAGTGATATCTGGCATTCCACAGGGAAGCGTTATAGGTCCCCTACTTTTCCTTGTGTTTATAAGCGATTTAGGAGACAATCTGAATAGCTCCCTTAGACTGTTCGCAAATGATGATGTCGTTTATCGGTTAGTGAAATCAATAGAGGATCAAAAGCAACTGCAAAGCGATTTAGACAAAATTTCTATTTACGCGATAAATCAGTCAAACCTTAAGGTCGTAAATTCTACCAAATACCTAGGAGTTACAATTACAAACAACTTAGATTGGAGAGAACACATAGAAAATATTGTGGGGAAGGCGAACCAAAGGTTGCATTTCATTTACAGAACACTTCGAAGATGCATCAGCTCCCCCAAAGAGACTGCCTACATCACACTTGTGCGTCTTCTCCTGGAGTACTGTTGCCCCTCGTGGGACCCTCACCAGGTGGGACTGACGGAAGACATTGAGAAGGTTCAGAGAAGGGCAGCTCGTTTTGTTTTATCACGTTACGGGGCAGAAAGCGTCATAGAAATGTTGCACAATTGGGTTGGAAATCATTAAAAGAAAGATCTTATTCATTGCAGCGTGGTCTGTTTGGGAAGTTTCAATCACCGACTTTTACTTCTGAATGTGAAAATATTTTGCTAGCTCCCACCTACTTAGAGAGACATCACCATCACAATAAAGTAAGAGAAATCAGATTGAAAACGGAACAATTTAGGTGTTCTTTCTTCCCGCGCGCTATTAGAGAATGGAACGATAGAGAAAAGTTATGAAAGTGGTTAATGAACCTTCTGCCAGGCACTTATATGTGATTTGCAGAGTATATATGTAGATGTATATTTCTTCTGCTTGCTTTAATTACACTCCTCAGTTACTTAAAACTCCATATTCTCTGTCCGTATTGTTAGAGCAGATGTAACTCTCCTCTCATTCCTAGTTGTCACTATCACTTTAAATAACTTTGGATTGCATTTCAAACCATACTGTTTTACCACTTCCTCCCATACATTCAACCTGTTTTTCACCTCTCCTTCTTCATTACCACACACCATTATGTTGTCTACAAACACCATTTCTCTCACATTTCCTTCACCTACTTACTTGCACTCGCATTTCTGCCATTATCTTGTCCAATACCATGATCAAAAGTAGAGGGGATAGAACACTACCTTCTACATTTTATGCCTGAACCAGTCCATCTACTCTTCCCCTACTTTCACACAACTCACATATCCTTGGTATATCTCTTTTATCCTTCCCACAGTTTTATTTCCAATCCTTTTTTTCTCTAAGGCACCTACATATTGCTCTCTAAGCCTTTCAAATATCAAGGACGACCCTCACCAGATCCTTCCAGTAGTGATACTAGTTGTCTTGAAGATGTATAGGGTGTCCAGAATTAGTCCCACTTTCAACATGCTATACAAAAAGAACCACAAGGCAGAATGACTTCAGATTTGAAATGAACATACTTGACAAAGGGGTAAAAATAATGGCATACACAAAAATACAAATAAATACATTTTGAACGTGGCTTGTCTGCAGCAGCAACTGCTTTAACGTAATGTGCTGTATGAGAAATGTAGCCCCACTAGCTGTTTTAAAATACTTGAACTTTATCTAGGCTTTGGCTACCACAAAGGGTGTCTTCATCAGAAATAAAACTATAACTCACATGAGACATTTACAAAAAGAGATAAATGTGCTCATGCTGTATAAAGTTAGTTGTAAAACAAATTAGCTAGTTCTTTCTAGCAGCCTGAACAATAAAAAATAATGTAGTTGCTGGCTGCTCTGGGCTGCCGACATGACTGCAATTCAAAGTGGCATCGGACTTAAGTCAATAAATAAATAGTTCCCAACTTTATCAATAAATGGTACTGTAGGCAGCAAAAGAAAAGTTTATGCTGACAAATGATGTCTACGTCATGTACAACTTGCTGTACTGTTAGTGGAAAGCCCATCCACCACAGCAAGGTTGTACCACATTGGAGGAGAGAAAATGATTTTTAATCATCCTTGGGCCAAAAACAAAAAAAAAAAAGCATGTAATGTAAAGCCTGTTAATTAGCAAATGACTTATGCAAATCATGTTCAGTATGAATAAAGCAAATGGAAAGCTGAAGTTCTAAATTTAACCTTTAAGAAATTATTCACACAGGAGGACCGTACAAATGTAACACGTTTTGATTAACACACTAACTCCCAAATGGAGAATATAGTAATAAGTACTTCTGGTGTAGAGAAGCAGGTGAGAGGGCTGAATACAAAACAGTCTCCTGGTCTGGATGGAATACCAGTTCGGTTTTTCAAAGAGTATTCTGCAGCATTGGGCCCCTACTTAGCTTGTATTTACTGCAAATCTTCAATTCAGCACAAAGTTCCTAGAGAATGGAAAAAAGCGCAGGTTTATAAGAAAGGTAAAAGAACAGGCTCACGTAATTACATGCCAATATCGTTGACATCAGTTTCCTGTAGAATTTTTGAGCATATTCTCAGCTCGAATAGAGCAAATTTCCTTGAGATGGATAAGCTTCTTTCTGTGCATCAGCATGGGTTTAGGAAACATCGTTTGTGTGAAACTCAGCTTGCTGTTCTTTCACATGACATCTTGCCAGCCATTGATGAAGGTCAATAGGCAGATTGTGTTTTTCCCGATTTCAATAAGGCGTTTGATGCGGTGTCACACTACAAACGACTTATAAAGATACGAGCATATGGAATAGTTTCACTGATTTGTGACTGGCTGGAAGATTTCCTAGGTAAATAGAACACAGTATGTTGTTCTCGATGGCGAGTGTTCATCAAAGTCGAGTGTATCGTCAGGTGTGCCCCAAAGAGTGTGATAGGACCGCTGTTATTTTCTATCTATATAAATGATCTGATGGACACAGTAACCTGTAATTTGTAGCTGTTTGCTGATGCTGTGGCATATGGGAGTGTGTCGTTAATTAACTGTAACAGCATACAGGGTGACTTAGACAAAATTTCTAGTTGGTGTGAAGAATGAGAGCTGGCTCTAAATGTAGAAGAATGTAATGTGATGGACATGGCTAGGAAAAACAATCCAATAATCGGTTTCACAGTGGTAGAGTGCCAGACTACAAATCCAAAGGTCGCGGGTTCGATCCCCGCCAGGTCCTAGGATTTTTCTCTGTCACTTTCCACTTCTTTCACCTCTGGCAGTATTGCTCATGTGAAAAATACCGAGTAGCACCGTGGTTCGGAACCCACGTTAAACTGTAGGTCCCCCTATAACTGGCTGGGTAAGTCAGTTCAAAGGTCGGAGGAAGGCAATGGCATACCACCTCCAAACAGGACCATGCCTAGTAAAGCACTGTGGTGTTCAAACCAATCTTCGGATTGTTGACTGTTTTTTGTCATGTCATTGAAATATCTAGGCGTAACATTGCAGAGCGATATGAAATGGAACGAACATGTGAGGTCAGTTGTGAGTAAGGCAGACAGCCGACTTCAGTTTTCTGGGAGAATTTTAGAAAGATGTACTTCATCTGTAAAGGAGATCATCTATAAAACACTTTTATGACCACGTCTTGAGTGTTGCATAAGTGTTTGGGACCCACAGGAAATCAGTTTAAAGGAAGACCTGAAAGCAGTCCAGAGGCAAGCAGCTACTTTCGTAACTGGCTGGTTTGACCATTGCGCAAGTGTCACAGAAATGCTCTGGGAACTCAAATGGAAATTGCTGGAGCAAAGGCTACATTCTTTCTGAGAAATTCTGTTGAGGAAATTTAGAGGGCCAGAATTTGAAGCTGACTGCAGAATGGTCTTGCTGCCGCCTTCTTACATTTTGCGTAAAGATCACAAAGACGAGATGAGAGAAATTAGGGCTAGTACAGAGGCATACAGACATTCTTTTTTCCCTCATTCCATTTGGGAGTGGAACAGAAAAGAAAATGCCTAGTAGTGGTACAGTGTACCCTCTGCCATGCACCTTACAGTGGATTGCAGAGTGTTTATGTAGATGTATGTTGTCCACCATTTTCTGTTAGAAGTTGAAACCAATAAACAGCATGTTCCACAACAGACAGCAGTGTCTCAGGAGTCAAACTGTGAATGTGTTGCATAATACGTGTCTTCAAGTCATCCAAATTCACTATGTGGATATTGAACACACCACTTTTCAAATTACCACATAGCCAGAAGTCGCAAGAATTGATGTCTGGTGACTTTGACAGCCAGGCTATAGGAAAATGATGGCTGATAATTCTGTCATATGGGAAATGGGTCTTGAGGAATTGCTTCACTGGCTTTGCAATATGCTGAGGTGCACCATCATGCATGAAAATGATACTAACCAGACATCCACACTGCTGAAGGCTTGGTTACCAGTGAAGGTACAGGTAACAGGACCTGCAAGTATCATCTCTTTATGGGCCCTATGGTAAAGGATCTGCAAGCCCGCATCACACAGTTATCTTTGCAGAATGAAACAGCGCTGTTATATATGCGAATGAATTTTGCATTGCTCATATCCTGCAACTTCTGGTATTGACATAGCCTTTAAAGTGGAAATGGGCTTCATCAATCCACAAAATGTTCCATAGTCAATCATCATCCACTTCCATACAGAGCAAATGTGTGTGTCTCGCTGGCAGGTCAGCAGGAAGCAACTCCTGTAGATGCGTAATTTTATACACATAGGAATGCAGTGTATTCCATAGAATTTTATATACCATACTTGGAGGCATTTCTAATGATCGGGAAATTTCACTGCATTGCAGTCTTGTGCATCAGTACTCATCTCTTCTTCTAACGTTATCATGACATCTTCTACAGTGGTCGAAGAAATTGATTTCTGCTCTCTGCCACATTGCACTTGAAAAGACCCTTTTTCTTAAAACCTCTTCACCATAGTCTTCTTCTTCAGACATGGGTGTTTAAGCAAAATGCAATATATCATGAACATGTCGCATGATCTGCAACATATGCTGCTTACAGCACCTTCTATTGATAAAGTTAAGAACTTTTTTTATTTTTTGGTGTGTCCCCCCTTCATCACACAAGTTCAGTTCAAATCTGCAATCATTCTGCCCCATGGCTCTTTTTGTATGGCATTTTGAAAGTGAGACTTTAATTATGGACCTTATATGACACTCAAAAATCAGATCCACTGTACAGAGTGTAAGATACCTGTTAGTATTATGTGTCACATATTTGTTAACGATGTAATTGTAGATAAAAGATTTTGTTATGTTATAAATTAATTTCAAAGCTAATTAGAATGTTTGGTGTATTTAATATATATCAAAATTTACCGCAAAGTATTTTTCAGAACGTATAGAATCTCAATGTAATTGCTATGAAGAGAAAAATGGTTGTTCTTTGCTGATAGAGTTTAGAGTATTCTATAGGAGTATGTCAGTATTATTAGAATGTTATGGAAAGTGAATCGATGTATTACGAACACTCAATACATATATTTCAACTTAAAGTAAGTTCTGCTTTTGTCTACAATTATTTAATCTCTTCAACATGTAATTTTGGTGTAGTAGAAAGAGAGTCTACATGAGATACCTCACCTGGAATTACGAACCTGCAGATTTTACACATGGGACTTTATTTGAAGCTAATTATAAAATTGACTGTTATATTAGACACAGATACTCCTGGCAATTCCAGATTGGGTAGTGAATTTTACATTTGGTACATAGAGACCTTCGGTTATCCAAGAAATTAAATTAAAAAGTTTTCAGGTTCACACATCATTGCAGACCATGAAGCAAGAAACTATGAGCTGCATCGACACCACAAAGTCTAGCCTGTAGTGGTAAGAAATAAATAAAATTGTTCCTTTTCAGGAAATTCGCAGCATCTTATCAGAAGCTGACCAGAGACTTTTAAAGAGACATTTAAATCAGATTAATTATGTCAGATGTAATGAATATCAATATTTAATATATAATTATTTTACAAGAGCCAGATCTAAAACATTTCCCAACCAGGGCACAAATTTGGCAGTGCCTCCCCCCCCCTACTCAATGTCCCTTGTCCCTCTTTTTGACCCCCCCCCCCCAATCGTCATCCTTCTTTCTGGTGCCCCACCATTTTGTTCGTCAGGGGCCTGTAACCTTGTATTGAAAACCATTTGGAAACCCTCTACATGTGCAACCAAAACAGACAGTTGGGCTTGCCCCCCCCCCCCCCCCAAATCCATCACTCCTAGATCTGGAACAGCCATTGTGATCTTCCTAGTCTGAACCCATGTTGTTCCTCTCTCAAGGTTCTCTCCATTCTCTTTTGTACTCTTCCTCCTTTTCTCTAACCATGGATTTTTTTTTTTAAGGATTATCCTATTCTGTGCAAGCCATCTGTGAAAGCAACCATGTCCTTTAGCTGCTCTGCTGCCATAGCTGCACAGCCTTTTTCTTTTGTGTGTGTGTGTGTGTGTGTGTGTGTCTGTGTGTGTGTGTGTGTGTGTGTGTGTGTGTGCGCGCGCGCGCGCGTGTGAGCTCTCCACTGCTAAACTGTGGCCAGAATCAAAATGAACCACCCTGTGATGTAACATGCACCTAAGTATAACATGATTGATTTCAATGGCTGTTTCACAACAAAGGTCATTTGAAAACTCACCTTGACCTCCAGCTTTTCTGAACTGTGCTAAGCCTCTGGTCTTGAAATATCCTGGTCTCAACCTACCATAACCTACAGTCCCCACATCCATCACTCAACAGTGTCCATCTCCTCTCTCTCCCATCACTTCTTCTCAACCTGTTTGTTTTCACCATCATTGTTTGCCACAATATCCCTCCTCTGTTCCTTAGCGTTTACAGCTGCATCTCACACCTATATCCACCCATCTTGTTCCTACACCCCTAACCTTTCACTGTGTCCTTCCCATCTCCCGTCCCTCCCAACTTCAGACTGCTCTCGTGATTGACCCAAATCTGAGATACACCAACTACACACATGGCGGTATGTGTGCATTAGTTGTACCCATATGATCATTCAAATGTGTGTGTGTGTACTTTTATCTGATGGAGGCTTTGGCCAAAAGTTTTAACTGTGTGACTTTGATTGTCTTTTCTTCATGCCTGTCTGCAGTTCTGCTGGTGAGTTGCAATCTATCTTCATAATATTGTTGAAATTTTGCAAATAGTATAATACCTGGAAAGTTAAAAATGTTATGATAATCACAGATACTCCGACACTAAAAGTCTGTTTAAGAGGGCATCGTAGCAAAAGATTTTTATTTCCATAGGACATACATAAATAAGACCCAGTATGTTAATAAACCTTTATTAAAATCTATTCACAGTCACTTTGAAAGTTGCAGATCTGAAAAATTCACAATGATGATCATTTGTTTCACACAAATTTTCACTGCACACCAAATAAATAAATACTCCTTTTTGTACAACATACCATATTCTGAATGCCTGGGACTATAATTTTGCCAGACAAATTCTTCCTGTAATTCTCAAGAACACACTGCTCTTACACAGAGCAGTTACCTGCATCATTGAACAGGTGATACTGTTACATAGGAAAGTTATCCAAGAAGAGTGCAATAGTTTTCAAATATGACTAAGCAAATAAGATCAACTGAATAATCAATTAATTTTTATTCAAACACACAGAAATTAAGTACTAAAGCAAAAATTGTTTCCAGGCATGCAAGTAGTTTATGACAACACATTATTGCAAATATTATCCTGATCACACAGCTACATATACAGTTATTTTTCCCCATGCCCCTTTCTTTCCCTCTCCAATGACTTACTTGTCAGTGGGAAGCTAACTAGTTCCTTCACAATTCCATTAATTGAATTTAAAAACAAAACTTTCAAAGGCAAAAGTAAGCTTTTGTAAATATAAAGCAATATTGTGAAACTTTACTGCCTTTAGATTCTTACTTGTTTTCCAGATCAGTGTACTTGTATTTGATGTTAGACTATATGTGTAGAGTTTTCTAAGAGTCCCTAAGGCATATTATTTCTGTATACTTTTATTGAAAAGTAGTGTGTATAATTATCAGCAGTAAAATTAGACAAGAAGAAACTTTCTGCTACAGTTACCTTGAAATCACAGAGAAATAATAAAGACTGGAAGCAGTAGTGTTAAATATGCTGTGAAATAATTTATGCGAAGAAGTGAATGTACATAAAATAATCCTACTATTATTCAAAAGAACAAGCAACTCTATAAAGAACTAACTAAAACTGTTTGTAGCCAAAATATAGTTTGAACACCACAAAGCTTTACTGATTATCATTCTAGGGGAGTGGGGACACAACATTGCTTATTGTTTGAAAGAGGTACTGGTGAAATTTCAACCTATAACATATCTTGGCATGCTGAATTCTGTGGGTGAATCAAATGTACTAAAATTTTTTTCATCACTTTTGAATTTCGCAAAAATCATTATTTTGTCAAACCTATGTGTGAATTTGCCCGATATCACAGATTTTATTCACAAAAACGGTTAAAATTGACAGAGTAGCAGCATTTATATAGCGGTCATTTTGATTAAGAAAATAGTGTAGTGACCTCCTTAATACTGCACAGATACAAAAAGTGATACATAATAAAACTTCTGTTTTTATAACAAACAACAAGAATTCTGTGTAAAATAGAATTAATGTGATATTAAGTAATGTTTGTTTTCCAGAATAAAGGAAAAATAAATAAAGTAAGTCTTGGTAAATTTTAGAATTTATCTTTATTTTCAATTTACACATTCATCACATGCATACCACGTATGTGTGAATAATAAATAATTACATCAAAACAGCACACCTCCATAGCTTCTAAATTTGAGCATGGATTCTTCGCTTTGCTGTTAAGAAAAACCAAGTTTTTATTAATGTCTTTGCCTCCACAAAGGCAATAGTCAAGCCGCAGACAGGAACATAACCCCCCACCCCCCCAAAATAAAAAATAAAATGCCTGTCTGCAGCTTGACAATCATCTTTGGGGTAAGTTGTAAGATAGCATCAGTAACTGTTGAATTCCAACCTTATCTTTCCATTGTTTTATATTTACTTGAAATTTTCATTTTAGCTTTAGTTGACCACTAGTATGTATATATATGTCTTGTAGTATAAATAAAGTTACCCAAACTAACTGTGTTCCAGTGTTGATCACAAGCTTGCTCTAAGAACCTCACAGCCTACCATTACCCATCTTGGAGCAGAATCTTTGCCCTCCAGTTCACAACTGAATAAACCACATACGTAAATAAATTTGCAATTCTGGAAATTGAAGAAAAAAAATTGCAATTACACTTGCTTATTTCTATTGATCTCGATCTCAGATGTATGTACATTTACCTATTTATTCGTTTAAAATAAATGTTTCATTTAAATTTCTTCACTGTCCAAATCTATTTAGTGATGAAAACTAGCAAAAACTTCAATTTTTTAAATTTTATTGTTATTTTTTGAAAAATTAAATAAATGCTACTCCTCTGTCAATGCTATAATTAAAATTATACTATTCCATCAATTTTAAACATTTTGGCTCAAACTTCTTTAAATAAATAAATAAATAAAATATATTACATTCAACCATAACTAACAGCTCGATGTGTACATTTGAGAAAATACTGATTTTTTCGAAAGATAAAAATTCAAAAGCAATGAAAAAAAATTTCATTGCAAACTGGATTCACCCAATGAATTCAACATGCCAAGATATGATAAACAAATTTCCAGCTCCCAGTAACTTTTTTTTTTACAACTGAATTGAAATTTCGGCTCGATAGCACAGTGCTAGACTATGATTCCAAAGATTGTGGGTTCAGTCACTGTTAGATCTTAGGATTTTTATCTTTCATTTCTTTCATCTCTAGCATTATTGCTGATGTGAAAAATGTCGAGTAGCACCATGATTCAAAATCCATGTTTAACTGTAGGTCCACTCATAACTGGCTGGGTAAGTCAGTTCTAAGGTCAGAATCATGCTTAGTAACCATGCTTAGGAACCATGCTTAGTAAAGCAGTAAGGTCCTCAAACCAATTTACGGATTGTTGACTGCTTTTACTTACACAGAGAAAGGGAGAAAAACCATCATTCTTTGAACAACAGTTTATCAAATATTTACACTGAAGAGAAAAAAATGAGTATGCAAATATATAGATATGATAACACTCAGAGGACAGCACTGCGCTCGACAATACTAATATATGACAACAGGTGTCTGGCGCAGACATTAGATCAGTAAGTTTACACATTTGTGCAAGAGATATGGGACACAACATCTCTGAGGTAGCAGTGAGGTGGGTATTTTCCTGTACAACTCTCTGACAAGTGCTCCATAAATATCGAGAATCTGGTAAAACATCAAATCTCTGACATCACTGTGGCCGGAAAAAGATTGTGCAAGAATGGGACTTAAGAAAATCATTCAATGTGACAGAAGTGCAACCCTTCCACAAATCGCAGTGGATTTCAATGCTGGGCCATCAACATGTGTCAGTGTTCCATCCATTCAAGGAAACAACATCAATATGTGCTTTTGGACCCGAAGGCCCATTCGTGTAACCTTGCTGACTGGGCCTGTCAACACTGACATTGCACTGGATGTGTACGGGTACGGAGACAACCTCGTGAATACATGGGCCCTGCATGTCAGCTAGGGTCTGTTCAATTTAGCATAAGTTCTGTAATGTTGTGGAGCATGTGTAGTTGGAATGATATGGGACCACTGATATGTCTAGATACACATCCTGACTGATCACCTGCACTCATTCATGACCATTGTGCATTTCAAAGGACGTGTCTAATTCTAGCAGAACAACTGATGCTCCACATGTCCAGAATTGCTACAGTGTGACTCCAGGAACACTTTTCTGAATTTAAACACCTCCGCTAGCCACTATACTCCTTAGACATGAGCATTATTGAGAATATATGGAATGTCTTGCAATGTGCTGTTCAGAAGAATTTCCACCCCTGTCATACTCTTTACGGATTTATGGACAGCCCTGAAAGATGCTTGGTGTCAATTCCCTCCAGCACTATTTCAAACATTAGTGGAGTCCATACCGTGTCATGCTGCGGCACTTCTGTATGCTTGCAGTGGCCCTACGTGATATTAGGCAGGTGTATCAGTTTCTTTGACTCTTCAGAGCATAATGTGACTGAACACCATAAAAAATAAATGTTAAAAGATGATTCAGTTATATCTGCCAGCAAAAAGAAATCTACCTCAGTTGTTTTGTAGGAGATTTCATGAAATATATACTAATATTTTGAATGCTAGCATTTTGTAATGTGTGTAAAAAAAAAGAAGCGGCACATTTTTTTATTGTCACTGAATTCAACAGCAGCATGAATTAAAATTTTAGCTTATAAGTCAGCAAACTTATAATTTACTGTAGGAGCAGTACCTCCCAGACACACACAAAATGCTTAAAATGCTGTAAACATGCCACAAAACATCTTTTACAGACAGCCAAAAAGTCCAGACACTTGGCACTTCTTATATGTAGACCTTTTGACAGCACTAGGAAAATATTAAAATTTACTACAAGTGATCATTGATAAGCAGCTGAGAGAGCTGAAAACAAATAAGTTGCCAGGTCCAGATGAAATCCCAGTTCAGTTTTATAAAGGGTACTCTACAGGATTGACCCCTTTCTCAGCTTGCATTTATCATGAATCTTTGATCCAAAGCATGGTCCCAAGCCACTGAATAACACTCCAAAATGTCTATGATAGAGGGCAGATAACAACTCAAAGTAAAGACATTCACTGAGCCACTGACAGGCATGTAAAATAGACAATCATATTCACACAACTTAAATTTTCAGCCATTAATCACTCAGACGTACAATGGTTGTGTGCACATAGTTATGCCTGGGTGAGTGTGTATGTCTGTGTTTCTTTTTCTGATGAAGGCCATCGCTGAAAATTTAATTTGTATGAACGTGATTGTCTATTTTACATGCCTGTCAGTGGCTCATCAAACGTTTTCACAGTGAATTATTATCTATCCTCTATTATCGACATTCCAATCAGATTTTCATCTGGTAAATTTACTCCAAAATGTCTCATTGAATTTATATTATATTTACTTTTTCCATCCTAGATACACTCTGATTTTGTCCATCAATTTTTTAATGAGAACTAAATCACCTCAATATAGATAAAATGTGTGCTTTTTTTTTAAAAATTGGTAATCACAAGAAAAATTATGAAAGCTATTTACACTAAAGGACAATGCTATAGTAAACAACCTTATTTAGCAAAACTGGTTTTGCACAACCACTTAATCATAATTTTAATCTTGTATTATGACATGACAATGTAAACTTTAGAAACAAGACTTTTTACTAATACCTTAATGTCAGTCCATAAAGTATACACTGAGTGCAGCTTTCACAAACAAAGGTTCCTCCTCCTAATCTGTAGGTACATGGGCTGGGAATGGGGAATTACTTGAGGAGGAGGAGGAGGAGGAGGAGGGGGGGAGGGGGCAGAAACATTATTTCACACTGCATTCTTGCACAATGCACATGAGGCCAAAGTAATAAGAGACTTAGACTTACTTCAAGTCACACTATCATTTCCCTTTCGTATTTTTATCCATTCTTTTTCAAGGAGTAGTTTGACGATCTCAAGATTTTGAAATTTATCATGTACTTGAAGGTACTGCTGTGTGAGGTACTATAGACTGGATATTTATGGTCTTCTTTTTTCATCCTTGTAGTTTAGTGAACCATGTTTAGGTTCATTTAAAATCTATAATTAAAAAGATGACGTGCTATGCATGCTGATAAATGGACACGGTAAATCAATTATATGGAGCTGAATTTGAAGGCGACCTTTTATTGCACTTGTATAAGACATTCCCATAACACATACAGTATTTTTAATTGATGATTCAGTTAAAAATGATTTCCCTTGATAAGAGCACTTAATAACGCGTGTGGAGGATGCCTTACGTATCCTATCAGTTTCTCTCTCTCTCAAGAGAGCATCTGCAACAGTAAACATTCAGTACAAAAGTTTGATGCTGTTAATCAGCCCATTCCTGAATGACATACATCAACACATCAGACTGCACAGTTATCAGTCTATCCCATGCACTGTGGCATTAAAAACTTGACCACATTTATGGCACAGAGTGGCCATTCACACAGCACTACTGTTGCTAGTCAGAAACGTTGGAATGTTGGTTGTGGCTGTGTGTTTGCAGTGGATGTGTATATCATAGCAGCAGCAGCAACTGCAGCTGCTGCAGCTTGCTGTTGCTGTTGTTGTTGCTGTTGCTGATGGAAGTCTGCTTGCTGTTGCTGTGCCTGCTGCTGCTGTTGTGCTTGTTGCTGCTGCTGGGCTTGCTGCTGTTGCTGTTGTTGTTGCTGTTGCTGCTGGGCTGAGAGCCCTCCTGCACCTGGCTGCTGAAGACGTACACGTTTTGCACTTGGCCCGTGGCCATTATGGTGGTTGTGATTGCCTTGGTCCCCTCCACCACCTTGGTTGCCCTGAAGAGAATCCTTCATATATGAGCATGTTAATGTCAGCACTTCTCTTAAAATAATACATTTTGTTCCAAGCACCACATTTACAGGACACAGTAAAGACACAAAAATAAAGTTTTATATTTTTAAGAATGGTTAGCACGCTTCAGTTTCACTGCACAGAGTTTTTGTTTCTATGTTCATTAGATTCTCTTACATAGTAGCAAGGATTGGTATCATTGAATGTGGAAACCTGTCTGCTTCGATAATCAACTTTTGCCATATTCTGATGGCTCCTCAGTTTCTTGCCTTCAAATCTGTCATAAGGAAATTAAGCCTAGTCCTCTTCTTGAAAGTGCATCACTGATTATTTTGATGTGTATCTTGTTAACCACAATTCCATTTAACAGAAATATATGGGACATGTAGCAGACAGATAAATTATAGTGCACTGAATGAAGTTCCTCACCTCATTATTTAGAATAAAAGAATGGCTCATCATTTGCGAGGGAAAAAATACAAAGAAAAAGACTGTGGAACTGGACACAAGTGAAACCTCAACTCAAAATAATCAATGATAAACAAATTGAAGAAAACAAAGGAATATTCAATTTCCAATTTACATGGTTTCAGTCCAGCATGCTATTGTTGCTGCATATCCATATCTTCCAACAGAGATAATTCCACTTATTTTAATAAACTTATGCTGTTGCATTAAGTTTCACACCACAATGTGTCATTATTTCGCATTTTCTCCAAATTGTCCTTAGTTCATCTTCTACTACAGTTCTGCAAAAGCAACCTTAGACATTTCGCAATGTTTCTAAATTTTTGTTTATATTAATATTTCCTAAAAATAAACTTCTCTCTTTTGATTTCAGTATCTAAAGCCACTATAGAAAAATTCTTATACAACTTCAATAGTACCAAAAGAGTGAATATCACTTCCCCTTGTTTCTTTTTGTACCATGTTTGAATAGCATTCAAATATTATTCTTATAAAGACCCCTTTTTCCATGGTTCCTTATTATCTTTCCCATGTTTAATTTCTCCCTCATGATTTCAGGTCACCTCCATACGGTAACACCAGAAATTTATTCTAAATGACACCTCAAGACAGAATGCACCATGGTAAATCAAGATCACATGTTGGCTCAGATGAACCCCAGTCTTGTGCCAACCACATCCATTAATACTTTAGTGAATGATGGGAATGGTATATCCACCAAGATGTGGCATTTAACTCTTTATTAACTATTTGCCGGAAATTGAAACAAATTACACTACATGTTTGTTGCCCAAACTGAATGAATCTGCTTCTTGCTGCCTGAGAAATGGGGAAATGTCTTCATTACCTATTTTAATGAATAAATTGTAAAGTGGTTAACAACTCTTGCGGCATGGCTTGGGAATGTATGTATAGTGTACTGAGGCTTTCTGTAAGATTTTCTTAATTACATTTGCAAGCCTCTGGAGACTGATAGCATAATGAAGTTAAAGTCTTCTAGTCTTTTCTTGATAACTGTCTTTATGTAAATACATATAGATACATTGCCTCTCACCCCCTTGAACCTTTGCTTTTTGTTTTTGTACACAGTTAGGTTTATTCCAAAGATTCCATTATGATTAGTTTCCACTTCCAATCAACTATCAGAATGGGTATTATGTAAGCCCCTGAGGTTTTCAGTAATGTTTTAAACTCAGACACATGGTGAGGTTGACATCAGCAGGAGTGGTGTTTAAATCCTCATAAATTTGAATTCAGATTTCCTGTTTTCTTAAATCACTTACAGTACATATCAGGATGGTTCATTTGAAAATAATGTGCCTTCTCCATGTTTGTTTGAACTTCATCTTAAATCACATTGTCACTGATGACATATTAATCATTAGTCCTCTTCCTTCTGCTGTCCGGCTGCTTTTTTATGATTACTTCCCCTATTGATTCCTAATATCCTGATACTCTTGGAGTCTGATATATGTATTTTGAAGAAATTTGCAGCAATATTTATTCTCACTTCACTTTCTGATGTGAAAAAAAGCTTCCACCCACTCCAGTGTTCAACATTTTGGCTACCATATGGTCACTGTTAACCAAAGCAGATGGCTCTGTTGTGCCACCAGCAGCCTTGTGACAATCAATTTGTTAACAATAGCTAAAGCCCAAAAAGGGACTGTAACTTTTATTCCTATGGCACAAGCCTAGGACGTGTTAACCTGAAATATCACATAGTATGGAGGAAAGGTTGTGGTTAGTGTGAGAGTATTGTGATATAAGTGGAAAATAACATTCGAATAACATAGTAAATGTGAAATAAATAATAATTTAATTGTGCATCAAATGAAGCATTTTACTATGTGTTATTTTTCTGCAGATTAAGTTAGTACCTATTGCTTTTGGAGAAGCATTGAAAGATAAAAAATTGTCAGAACTTTAATTCTTCCTTATGAGATGCGGCAAATAACTGATAAAATTCAGACTTAGGAAATTAACTGTAAATTGAATGAAAATGCAAAAAGCTAATTTAAACATGCACAAAGTTCTTTATTAAATACATAAAAAACAACATTTCCATTTCATATGTGATCAGACTCACTGTAGTTGGTAACACATTCACATTTGTCGTGCTAATGTTGTAAACATATAAAGTATAACTAAATTGGAAGGGGGAGGGGGAGAGGGAGAGGAAATTGTAATGTTAACACAGTAATGTCAACAATCATTTAGGAACACAAACCTGTGTTATCAACCTCATGATCCCAGATAATTGTATCAGACTTCAGTTTGCTGATGCGACTGAGTTAGGTGACACAGTGGTTAAGATTCTGGAGTCACATTTAGAAGGAAGGTAGTTCATATCCCTGTCCAGGTTTACATACTTGGTTTTTCAGTAGCTTACTGACAACTCACCTTAACTGATTTAGGAAAACCACAGAAAACCTAAATCTGGATGACAGCACAAGGATTTGAAACACACCATTCTGAGACAATTATCTAGTCATATTGATTTTTCTCCCCTAAATTTGAGTAGGCCTATAGTTGACTGTTGGCAACAATCAGTTTCTGTCATCATAGTATATGACACATCACCATCATGGACCTGCAGTTGAAATACTTTCCTCATAGAAAAATTAAATATGGCATTACACAAACAATATAAAGCAGATTCTTCAGAAGCAGTCTCTACAACACAATGAAATCTACCAACAATCAGATATGAATTGAAACATGACTAGCTGACAATGTACACTGTGTGATGCCTTCAGTAACTTTTACAGCAATATACTGTAGTTGTTGTCTTCAGTCCAAATACTGGTTTGATTCAGCTCTCCATACTTTCCTATCCTCTGAATAAGAATGGAAACCTACATCCTTTTGAACATGCTTACTGCATTCATCTCTGTCTCCCTCTGTGATTTTCCCCCAATTTATTTCACTCCTATGCTAAATTGGTAATTCCTTTATGTCTCAGAATGTGTTATACCAATCAATCTTTTCCTTCAGTAAAGATATGCCAGAAATTTCTTTTCTCCCCAATTCTGTTCAGTATCTCCTTATTAGTTACGCGATCTACCAATCAAATCTTAAGCATTTGTCTTTTTACCTAATATAATTCCTTCAGCATTGCTCAATTTTCTGAAACTACTTTCAATTACTCTTGATTTTCTCTTGTTAATGTACATCTTATACGTTGTATTCAAGACACTGACTATTCTGTTCAACTACTCTTCCAGGTCCTTCACTATCTCTGATAGACTTACAATGTCATTGGCAAATCATAATCCTTTATTTCTTCTCCGTGAACTTTAATAACATTTTCAAATTTCTCCTTACTTTCCTTCACTGCAGATTTAATAACATTGGGGAAAGACCACAAACTTGTCTTACTCCATTCCCAACCACTACATTCCTTTCATGGCCCTCGATTCTTATAACTGTTATCTGGTGTTTGTACAAGTTGAAGATAAGTTTTTGTCCCTTATATTTTACTTCTGCTACCTTTATAATTTTAAATAGTGTATTCCATTCAACATTGTCAAAAGCTTTCTCCAAATCTACAAAAGTTAAAAATGTAGTTTTGCCTCTCCTTAACATATCTTCTAAGGAATTCGAATTCTAATATTCTTTTTGAAGTCTAAGAGTATTTCCTCCCATCTATATTATATCTTGAAAGAATCTCACCAACACTAGTGGCCTTGTTTCAACTCAAATCTTTCAGTGTTCTGCCAAATTCTTTTCTCAGTATAGTATCTCCTACTTCATATTCAAGTACTTCCTCTTCCATTTCCACAACACTGCTTTCATTTACCTTATATAAGCCCCCTATATAATCTTTCCACCTTTCGGTCTTCCAAATTATTGGTTTTCCATATGAAATCTTGATTTCATACAGCTGCTTTTCTTGCCCCCCAAATGTCTCTTTTTATTTTCCTGTAGGTGGTGTGTATTTTTCCCTGGGTTACACATTCTTCTACCAACTAGTATTTGTCCTCCAGCTACTCCTGCTTAGCCAATCTGAACTTCCTGTCACTCTCATTTTTAGGCATTGATATTCTTTTTACCTTGCTTCATTTGCAGCAATTAAGTTCAGTATCCTAGGCCTTATCTTTCTACTTATTTGGTTCTGTGTGGCCTTCACTATTTCATATCTGAAAGCTATCCATTCTTCTTCTACTGTATTACTTTCCCCTGTTTTGGTCAATCCCTCTGAAAGTCTCCACAACCTATGGAGCCTTCTACATCTACATATCTCCATACATACTCCACAATCCACCCAAATGTGCATGGCAGAGCGTACTCAGTACCACTACTAGTTACTTCCTTTCCTTTTTCACTCCCATATAGAACGAGGGGAAAATGAATGCTTGTATGCATCCGTACGAGCCCTAATCTCTCTGATCTTATCTTTGAAGACTTTACACGAAATGTACGTTGGCGTCAGTAGAATCGGTCTGCGGTCCGCCTCAAATTCTGGCCCTCTAAATTTCATCAACAGTGTTTCTTGAAAAGAACATTGCCTTCCCTCCAGCAACTCCCATTGGAGTTTCCAAAGCATTTCAGTAACACTCATGCATTGATCAAATCTATCAGTTACAAATCTAGCCGCCTCTGAACTGCCTCTATGTCTTCCTTTAAACCGATCTGGTGAGGATTCCAAAAAATTGAGTAATACTAAATACGGGGATTGTACAAGTGCCTCCTTTACAGAAGAATGACACCTTCCCAAAATTCTCTCAATAAACTGAAGTCGACCATTTGTCCTCATGACTGTCCTTATATGCAGTGGTACACCTACATATTTAAATTATGTGACTGTGTCAAGCAACACACTACTAATGCTGTACTCCAACATTATGGGATTCTACTACTCATCTGCGCACCTTACAGTTTTCTACATTTAGTGCTTGTTGCCATTCCTCACACCACCTAGAAATTTGGTCCAAGTCATCCTGAATCCTACTACAGTCATTCAATGAGGACAGCATACTTAACCACAGTATCATCAGCATACAGCAACAGACTGCAACTCACTCTGTCCATCAGATCATTTATATATATATAGAAAATGAAAGTGGTCCTATCTCACTTCCCTGGGGCACCCCTGATGAGGCCTTGTCTATGATGAACACTCGCCGTAAAGGACAACATAGTGGGTTCTATTACTTAAGTACTCTTTGAGCCACTCACATATTTAGATACCTATTCTGTAAGCTCGTACCTTCGTTAGCAGTCTGTAGTGCAGCACCGTATCAAACACCTTTCGAAAATAGCATGCAAGATATGTCATGAGAGAAAAGGGCAAGCTGTGTTTCACACGATCAATGCTTCCTAAAGCCGTGCTGATGCACGGACAGAAGCTTTTCCATCTCAATGAAATTTACTATATTAGAACTGAGAATATGTTCAAGAATTCTACAACAAACTGATGTGAATAATATACAGGGTGGTTCACTGATAGTGACGAGACCAAATTTCTCATGAAATAAGCATCAAACAAGAAAACTACAAAGAACAAAACCTTTCTATTTTGAAGGGGGAAAACATATGGCGCTATGTTTGACCCGGTAGATGGCACTGCCATAGGTCAAACGGATATCAACAGAATTTTTTAAAATACATACCCCCATTTTTTATTACATATTCGTCTAGTATGTAAATATATATGAATGTTTTATTTGAAACACTTTTTTCGCTTTGTGATAGATGGCACTGTAATATTCACAAACGTATTGCTCACAATTTTAGACAAACAGTGGGTATAGGTAGGTTTTTTAAATTAAAACACGAAAGTAGGTACGTTTGAACTTTATTTCGGTTGTTCCAATGTGATACATGTGAAATTATCATACATTATGAGAACGCATGCTGTTACTGTGTGATTACCTGTAATTATCTCATGACTTCAATAAACGCTCAAAATGATGTCCTTCAACTTCAATGCATTTGGCAACACGCATAACGAAATTCCTCTTAACAGCGGTTAGTTCGCCTTCAGTAATGTTCTCACATGCATTGACAATGCTCTGACGCATATTTTCACTACGGTAATGAATATCGTTCAATTTTCCCCACAGAAAGAAATCTGGGGATGGAAGATTCGGTGAACGTGCGAGCCATGGTATGGTGCTCCTTCAGCCAATCCACCTGTCACAGAATATTCCGTTTAAGACCACTTCAACTGCACGCGAGCCATGTGCCGGACATCCATCATGTTGAAAGTACATTGCCATTCTGTCATGCAGTGAAACATCTTGTAGTAAAATCGGTAGAACATTAAGTAAGAAATCAGCATACATTAGATCATTTAGATTGTCATTGATAAAATAGGGGCCAACTATCCTTCCTCCCATAATGCCGCAATACATTAACCCGCGAAGGTTGCTGATGTTCCACTTGTCGCAGCCATCGTCGATTTTCCGTTGACCAATAGTGCATATTATGCCGGTTTACCTGTAGGTCTGTAATTTTGTGGGTCAGTTTTTTTGCCTCTCTTATTGTGGTAACGCGCGGCGCGTGTTCAGAAAGCGCGCCGCCCGTTACCAGAACTGGCCACTGTGCGGTGCTGGCGGCACTACCGCGCTGCAGCCTGCCGGCCGCGCGGCGTTTGAGAGAGGCACGGGGACAGCCGAGAACCAAGCCTCAGTTATGTACTGTGTGTGCTGACGAACGTGTCTCCGGACATTGCTATACTGACCAGGATAAGAGTGGATGCTCACGGACATATCTATTGTGACTTTGATGGGACGGCAACAGTGTTAGCTGGTATATTGTGTATAATTGTGTTAGTAGTCATAATACTTATACAGGGGAGTATGCCTTTATCCAGCTGCTTGTAACTTTGCGCTGGATCAAAGGTTCAGGATAAATCAGGCTAAGTAAGGAGCCATTGCCGCCAAGTACTCTTTGTAAAACCAGATTGGTACCCCATCTGGTCCTGGCGACTTGTGTTTTTTTTTTTTTTTTTTTTTTTTTTTTTTTTTTTTTTTTTTTTTTTTTTTTTTTTTTCCCAACTCTCTCAGCTGCTTCTCTACACCAGCTATGCCTATTACTGTGTCCTAAGCTGTGCCTATTACTATGTCCTACATTTCGGAGTTAGTGCGACCATCAAATGAAGGTATGTTTGCATGGTCCTCCTGTGTGAATGATTTATTAAATGTTACATTTAAAACCTCGCCCTTCATTTTGCTGTCTTCTATTACCACCCAGAATGATCAAGAAGTGACTGGATAGAGACTTTTGATCCACTTACCGATTTTACACAGAACCAGAATATTTTTGGATTCTCGGCAAGATCTTTTGCTAAAGTATGATGCTGATAACTACTGTATGCTTCGCACATTGCTCTTTTTATAGATGTGTGAATCTCTAACTTTGCCTTTTTTGAACTGAGATGGCAACTGCCTCTGTTTTCTCAGCATTTTTTGAATATTACTATTAAACCACAGTGGGTCTTTCTCATCCTTAATGCACTTTGTCGGCACATATTTTTCCAGTACTTCCTTAACAATCTATTTGAATTTTACCCACAATTCCTCTATGTCCCCCATATTGGAACTGAACGATGACCATTCATTCCTTAGGAGGGATGCTAAAAATTGTTTATCTGCTCTTTCTAGCACAAATGATCTTGACCGATTTATTAACTTTGAGGACCATTGTCACAATGACGACGTCGTGACCACTAACCCTTGTCTCTACAGTGACATCACTGACAAGATCTGGCCTGTTTGTAGCTATAACTTCCAAAATATTTCCATTACATGTGGGCTGACGATTTGCTGGTACATTTGGAAAATGTATGGAACAATAGTCCACAAGACTGCTTGTCTGTAACCCTGTAGTGAAAGCATAAGTGTTCCCCAGTTAATAAAGAATGGTCCAGGTACCTTTCCGCTACTGATCATAAACTTTCTTTGAATGGCTCTAGCACTGTGAAGGTGGAACCAGTGGTTGATAAAAACACCAAATTATTAACTTGATATTGCCTGTACCTGTTACACATGTCCATGAAAACTCAGTCACTCTCAACTTTGAGTTCAGCAGAAGGAATATGTTTGTGAACTGCAATGAACACACTCCCTTCGATCGTACCTGATCCATCTTTGCGATATACATCCCATTCTTTGTTAAATATCTCAGAGATTGCATCAGTGGGATTCAGCCAACTCTCAGTCTCGAGGATTATTCGAGCATGGCTACTTTTCTCCAAAGTAGTTAATTGGGGAACTTTATTCCTAATAGCAATGCCCTCGACTGGGTGGGTGGTGATGCCTGTATCAACACAGCCCCACTTCTCATCTTGGAGAAGCATGCCACTTCATCACGTTTATCTTCAAGGCTTTCGAAAAAGAACTGAGGTTTTGTAGATATAAATGACCTCCATCAAAACACGCACAGAAAAGAAATTTGTGCCAGTACGATTCAGATCTATTAAGGCCCCTATGTTCCTCCCATGGAGTGGCAAGGGAAGGGTGGTTTTGCATCTGTGAACGCTATTATTTGCTCGTTTCATCTTGTTTCCAAGAGCAGCTAGAGAACTATATGACCGACCAGGCAGAGTGCCGCTTGCCTGGGTAAGCCTAATACAACTGAGGTGCGGCAGATTCCCCAGTGGTTGCTCACTACCGACTGTTCCACCTCAATAGCCATGTATCTCCTCGGCATGTATCACACCTTGAGACCTGGGCGATTAAGCCAAGATTCCCGGGCTCTGCAACTTACCACATTCCACAGTCGCGCCGTACGGTGGTCGCTGTGGCATGCTCAGAGCTTACGGTGTGGAGGACTGTTAGCATGACAGTCCCTAGCTTGGGACCTTAGGTTTCCAGGCCTGTACTCAGCAAATTAATGTTGAGAACCTGAGGGGTGATGCCAATAAATGTACCTACAAAATTATGTCATTGTATAACTTGTAGTTTAGGAGATATGGAATCATAAACACTGAGATGCATGGGAAACTGCTGTATCATGTTTGTATGAATTTTATTCTCTACCATGCCGAAACAGTTGATCTTCAAAAGAAGAGGAAAGTCCCCATCTACATAAAATGTTGTATGGTGCATGGCAGAGGGTATTTTACTTACAAACTTCAACAAAATCTGTGGTTTTGTTCCAATCTTGTTGAAATTTTGGACACTTAACCTACAAAACAAGAGGAACATCACTGTCTACCACAGATTTGATGTAATGCGTGGCAGAGGGTACCTTGTAATAATCCTAAACACCATTTCACTTATCACCATGAAAGTTAACAGAGTTATATAATTGTTTGCAGACACAGGAGGCAATGGACTAAGGAGAAGGAGGAGAAGTGACAAAGACACGAGGAGGTGATTGGCAGAGAAAGGGGAAGGTGGAAATGGTCAGAGAGAGGAGAGGGGAGAGGAAGAGATGGATAGGGAGTGAAGGAAAGGAAAGGTGGGCAGCAAGAGAAAAGGGAAGGAAAGAAAGACTATCTTGAGAGTGGAATAAATAAGTACCTGGGTAATGCTGGGTTTCCAGCTAGTATCTGATAACAATTAATGGGAATGAGCTGAAATCACAAAAATCCAACAAAGTCTCAGAGCCTGATGGAATTCCTTTCAAGTTCCACCCAGAATTTGAGAGTGAATTCAGTTTGTCAAAATGAAAAATGGAAAATATACAGGTAGGACCCACCCTATTCATTTATTTGTTTATATAGACACTGCCAAATTATAATGTGTATTGTCTTGATAAAGGCATCAGTATGAATAGCCTCTGAGGAGGGGACAACGGCATAAGGGAGCAGTTCTGGAGGAATGGAGGATTTTCAATATTATGGAATACAAATGGTGACTTGCAAGAGCCATAAAAAGTTACTGTTCAGGAGCTATTAAAAACTTTTGTGCTATTACTAAAATACTGACTTTAAAATAACATTACTGAAAGGAAAACAACTGACTAAACTTTATTTTTTCTTTTCCTTTAGTAAGAGCTTGGGGGATATCACCTTTATCCGTCCTCCCTCCCTTTGGCATGGATATGCTTGTGAGTGACATGAAGTAAATGGACCAATGCTAGGAGAAGATTCACATTAGTCAATAAACCACAAAACAAAAATTTTGAAATTACTGTAATAGCAATGCTGCAGATGGTTTGCAATGTCTTGAAAAATTCTAAAGCTATGGAGATGCAGATTTAAAAAGACATTATTGGTGTTTTAGGGTGAGAACAGTAAAATGTGTCTGCAAACAGTGAGTGTAGTGAGCAGAAGAGGATTCACACAAGTGTGAGGTAGAAGAGGATTTATACAATAACGTAAAAAGTAAAACAAATATATGAAAACATGAAAGGACTTACTTTTAGGTCATGTTAGTGATGAGGTTTTTAGGGACAGAGAACAAGCTTGGGTCAGAGAAGGATTGTTATTTTCAAATTAACCATCCTACTATTTACCATGAGGATACCACGAAAATGCTGAACTTGAATGGCCAGAAATTAATTTGAACTATCAGTCTGCTGTGTCACATCACTCAGTCACTCTTTACAAACTGGAGATGAATAATAAACAACTTTGGCTGAAGAATCATATTAAAGTGTAATAATAACAAATTTTCAGCTTGGTGGAACGATATAAAGTATTTATTTAAAAATATTGCACATTAATTTTGTTCTACGATCAAACATCATCAGTGCAGTTTCGAGTCTAGGATTCCTGTACACTGCTTAAAAACATGTAACAAACTTCTACATGCTTTTTTTCGAAATTCCAACAAACCCAAAAACCATAAGCATTGTATGCAATCAATTTTTCATGTTGTTCACATCGTGAATGTCATGTATCATTATGATCAAAACAAATGTACATAGATATGCAAAGTTGTAAAACATCGACCCACCTCCCCCCAACTCAATCGGACCCTTATGTTCCATTACTTTCATTCAAAAAAGGTATCTGATGTACAAGTAATGTAGGTATAGTCCCAAATACTATTGGGTGAAAACGATATAGAACTTGTTTAATCTGTTTGAATGTTATCTTTTGGAGGAATTGTTTTTAATTTTAGTATAACAAAACCAAAAAAATGTACTGTTTATTAGAAGCATTGTATACACCTGGGTCGATGTTTTACAATTTTGCATATATGTCTACATGATACACGGCATTCGTGAAATGAACAATATGAAAAATGATTGCATACAATGCTCATGTTTTTGGGGTTAAAATACTGTGATAAAAGGAGGGGAAAATGTTTGTAGTTTTGACATTACAATTTTGTATGAAGTTAGTTAGTCTCAGAATTAAACAAAATGCCATGTAGTGCCCTTTGCCATAATAAGCCTTCCTGGCAAAACGATGTAGGATGGCGTTGCCAACTGATGCCTGGCACTGAAAGAGGAATAACGTGACAGGTTTTAAAAAAGGGAATATAAAAAAAATCGTACATGTGATGATATATCATTTGTATATTGTTGATGACATTCAGTTGGTATGTATTATATTTGCAATGTAAGTCAAAAACAAGATGATCATGTTATGTAAATCAAATTGTAATATTTTATTTTTCAAAAGATATAGGTTGGCTGGCCAGTACTTGCCTTTTTGCTGTACTGCCGATAGTCACACACAGAAAGAAACAAGGACGAAAATAAAACAAGCTTTCGGAACAGGGTTCCTTCTTCAGGTAATACAGAAGAGAAGAAAAAAGGAATGGGAAAGGAAGGGGAAGATAATTCATGACCTTTCTTCCCTTCTCTATTACCTGAAGAAGGAACCCTGTTCTGAAAGCTCGTTTTATTTTCGTCCTTGTTTCTTTCTGTGTGTGGCAGTACAGTAAAACGGTAAGTACTGGCCAGCCAACCTATCTCTTTGAAAAATTATTTATCATCTCTGTGGAGAATTTCCATCATTAATCAAAAATTGTAATATTTGTAATGCGTGATTATGTTCTCTCATAGGTTTGACTTAATAATGTGCCCAGGTAAGCCCGAAACTAGACGTCAATAAAAAGAACCAGCTCTGTGCAACTGCGACTGTTTTTTTTTTTTTTTTTTTGCAATCATTAATGCCTTTTCTATTTATATTTTATGTATTTTGACTATAGGAACATTTTTATGCAACATATATGAGTCCTCAGGACTCGAAATTACACTGACAATGTTCAATCATTCAACAAATTCGATATGTGATATCTATACTAATAATAAATCTGTAAATGTAGGTCTGACATCGTTCACTTCAGTCTTCAGAACTACTGGATGAATCTTCATGTGATTTGCACAGGGAACATGAGAAAAGCTTGGGTCAACATATAGGCATAATTTTATCAAAATCAGATCATGGAAAAAAGAAAGATATTGTAATTTTAAGTGTTTTCAGTAACTGTCATGTCTGTTTGTTCAACTATTAAAAACCACTACTTCACGAATTTGCATGGGGTTTTCACAGGTAACTCTGGACAACATATAGACTTTGTTTCATAAAAATCGTATCACGGAAAAAAAGAATACCGTAATTTGAAATTATTTTTCTATGACCGTCATGTCTGTCTGTATCTTTGGACACATTTATCTCCAAACTTACTTGACAAATTTTCATGGGCTTTTCAAACGTAACTTGAGCATTTGTGTGGTTACATACAGGCTTCAATAATTTAAATCAGATCAGAGAAAATAGAGATACCATAATTTAATCATTTGTTTAAAAGCCATCTTGTATGTCTATTTGTTTATGATAATCTCCGAAAGTACTACATGAATTTTCATGGGTATCCACATGTAAATTGAGAATAGGCTATATATCATCAAAATCAGACAAAGGAGAGATTCATAATTTGAAGTTTCATGCGTATACTATGCTTATAAGTATGGTGTAGTAAAGCAAATCTCCAAGAGTACTATACGAACTTTCATGGAGTTTCATAGGTCAATTGAGAGTACCTTGGGGCAACATATAAGCTTCATTTCATCAAAATCGCATCAGGGGAAGAAAAGATATTGAAATTTGTAGTTTCTGGTGTATGCTATGCTTGAATTGTAGCATAGTATAGCAAATATCTGATAAAGGTGCTGTTACTTACATAGTATACCAAACACCTAATATATGGTGATGTTGCATTTTTTATTCACATAATGAAGGTGTAATACACTGAAACAAGGGATATGATTTTTCTTACGGCAGCGGTGTAGTGTACTGATGTTGGCAATGGCCGTTGAATACTTTTTAAAAAATCAGTCACGTACAATGCAAGGAAACACTAATTTATGAAGTTTCCTTTCTGATTACAGTGCATACTTATTACATCTTGAGTCCATTCTGTTCAGGAATGCCTAGAAAACGGTGTAGTACACAACAGAACAAATAGAAATACTGTTAGTTACACAGTGCACCAAAGAACTAATAGTTGGTGCTGCTAAATTTTTTTTATTTCTTTTTTATGGTTATGCCATAGCACAGCAACTAACCTCTAAAGGTGCTGTTGCACATGATCGTGTTGTGCTTATTCCCTCAGTAACAGAAGTATTTTGAATTAAGAGCTGCAATCGTATCTCTACAAATACAAACTAACATTGAACAGGGAGTTGCTGATTCAATTAGTATATAGTTTAACAATATTCTCTGCTTCTTTTCACAGGGAACAATTGAATTTAAAACATAATGATGCATTCGCGTCTATCGATGCTCTAATTTATGTAAGAATTCTTTGCATGGAAAATCGAATTCATGTAGTTCCCTTTCTGATTTCGGTGTATCCTCGTTATATTTTGAGTGCGTTCTGTTTAGGAATGCCTCGAAAACGCCATAATACTGGAAAGGACAAAGTGAAGCGATGTTAGTTACATAGTACACCAAATAAATAATTATAGCCTTGTTGAAGTTTTTTTTTTTTTTTTTTTTTTTTTTTCATAACTATGGAGTAATACACTACAACAAGGGTTACAAGTTTAGTTACGGCAGCGGCGGCGTTGTGTGCTGATTTTGGCAACGGCCGTTGAATGCTTTATCAAAAATCAGTCACATAGAATGAGGGGAATAGTTCTTTATGTTCATGATGAAATAAATAATTTATGTTGTTCTGGTCAGTAAATAAATCATCCTCCTAAAGTGAAGAGTTCGTTGCCAACAATAGCAAACTAAACTGCTGCCATTACAAGTAAAATTTATCCCAGGTAGGACACACAAAAAATTTTTTTTCTTCCTAGCTGTATCCCATATGCTTCGCAATGTCATGGAAAGAAAAGAAGTGCATCTTTCGACAGGTATAACCACTAAATTGCGCATAGAGTAGAAATATCTATGGAGTGAGCATTGCATTCTGTGCATCTTCTTACCATTAAGATGGAATTACGTGATGTTGAGACAAATACACTCTTTTTCCACACATTGATTTGGGCTTACGATTGGTTTGTGCCATATTTGCTGCTAAGAAACCCCACCACCTTTTCGCAGAGCAACCACATAACATGAAATAATATCTAAATAAATGTGTCACAAAGCAACAAGTAAGTTGAGGAAGCAGCGCTAAAAGGGCCATTTACACATAGTCATCCATCTTAACCAATGAAAAACGGACCAAGATAAAGTCAGGAATTAGGAGATTTTTCTGAGTATCACGTGATATTTCCACCTTAAAGTTGAGGACACAAATTCTGTTCTAAGCATCTGAATCTAACATCCTTGATATGAATGCTCACTCCAGAGATATTTCTGCTCTGTGCCTGCCAGTAGAGATAATATACATATGCTAGCAATAAACTCATCGGAAACCTCTCTGCTTTCATAATTGTTCGGTACAATATTGTGATTAAAATTTTTAATTACTAACATTTGGTGTGGACCACATTGAGATAGAGAATGACGTCTTCTTTTGCAGAGACAATTGAATATATAGTTCTATTACACAAGATCCATTTCAACTTCGTGCTTTACGAAGTAATCACTGCGGGACGTGGAAACATGTATTAACTGAAAGAGTGGCCGATGCTGCTAACACAGTCAAGACAATTCATTGTAAATACTATATTTAATGGAAAGTTCTATACAGACGAACAGCTGACACCATTCCTTCAACGATTACCCAGACTTACTTTATAGCAAATTGATACCACCATGACGTCTTATGATGATTAAATTATCAGACTTTCAGCATTCATTGAGTTTTCGATAATAGTGAGCACTGCATACAGAATAACTACATTGTCCACAGTGCAACACTGCAACATACTAATACTTCAACATACACTTACTGTGAGAAACAGTTTAGTACTACACCATAGAATCAATAGATGCTGCTCTTATTATTATTACTATTTCTCATCTCAATGATAGAGCTGTTTTCAGAAGTTTATGCCAAACAGACAATTACATACCGCAGCCTTAACTTTATGAGCACAACCTAACATTGAATTTACAACATTTCAGAGAACGGACTTAAATTCACTTTTTGTATGAAAAACTTTGTGTACTTTCATCGTTTTTGAGAATGACATCTAGTTAAATTTGACATCTTGGCTAGAAGAACCGAGTTTATTGGCAGAGCATCCAACAAGGATTCTGTTTTTGCAGACCTAAGTCCGGAACCCTAAAACACCATGATATACGTAGGTCCCTCTTCAACAACCATTGCAAAGCACGGGCATATAACCTAATTTTTAAATAAATATTTTATATCATGCCACCAAGCTGAAAATTTGTTATTATTATAATATTGTGGTGGTTGAGCACACAACCGATAATAAAGTTATCAGACAATATGCATATGTGTTACTCAGCAACAAATAGGAAATAAAAATTAAGACACATATGTCATCATATTTATTGAAACTGCACTAAGCACAAAGAGTGTTATACAAATAGTTGAATTCCTGCATAATTATTGTTTCACAATAAATCCAGAGGTGAGTAACATGCATGGCAAGCCCACACAAGTGACTCTACTTACATTAGGTGGCTGATTCTGTCGAGCCTTGTTGTCAGACTTATCCTCATTGTCATCATCAGTTAAGAACTCCCTCTTTGGATAAGGAATTGCACAGCCAGCAAATACACTGCAAATAAGGTAACATTATCTAAAATAAAAGGTATTCTACAAAAGTGCAGGTTGGATTTCAACAATGCAATTAAGATAATTTACAACTCTTCGCAAAGATTTTTATCGAGCAGTGATAGGCACATAAAAAAAGACACTGATACAAACATAATTTCAGCTTTTGGCCATTAGAATTTGTCAAATGAATGACATAATTCATGCAAACATATAGGCAAACTTCACAGACACATAATGGTCATCTCCAGCTGTTGCATTCAGAGTCACACTACAAGGAGGGTAGCAAGGGGGTGGAGAGGGGGAAGGACAGGAAGATTGCAAAGCCATGGAGGGATACAGGACAGCCTTACAGAGCATGTAGTTACTAAATAATGGGTGAAAAGAAGCTTAGAAATGGACACACACAATGGGAGTGGTGTAGGATAAAGGGGGCAAGAGCTGTTGGGTTTGATGAAATAGAGGTTGTCATAGTTTGTGGACTAGATAATTTCTGGATCAGAGAATGTACTGTAAGATAAGTCCCATCTGTGTAGTTCAGAAAAGCTAGTAGTGGGCAGGGGTGGGGAGAGGGGAGGGGAGGATCCAGATGGCTATTGTTTTGAAGCAGTTGTTGAAATCAAGCATATGCTCAGCTGCATGTTGTGTCACAAGGTGGTCTAACTTAGCTCTGACCACACAGTTTGGTGGTGGCCATTTATTTTAATGCAAGGCTGGTTTGTGGTCATCCCAATACAAAAATTTGAACAGTGATGCAGTACAGTTGGTAAATTACTCGTCTACCTTCAGAGGTGTCCAGCCTTTGATTGGTTAGGATAAGCCGACGGGACAGGAAGAGGAAGTGTAGGCACATGGACTGGAAAGGTCTTGCAGTGGGGTCTTCTACAGGGATATGATCCCTGGGTTGGGTGTTGCATAGGGATGGACTAGGATATTATGAAAGTTGGGAGGGCAACGGAATACAACTTTAGGAGGGGTGGGTAGTGTCATGGGCAGGCTGTCAATCATTTCAGCACATAACGAAAGAAAATTGGAGCCTTAAAGAAGGATGTGGTTTAGCTGTTCCAGTCCAGAATGGCACTGGGTGATGAAGGGAGTGCTCTTTTGTGGCTGCTTATTGGTGCTGGAGGGAGGAATTAAAGGTGTGGTACAGGAAATCTGCCTCAGTCCAGGTCTAGGAGGTATTTTCTGTCTGTGAAGGTAATGAGGAATGAGGTATCGGGTTGGATTTTGAGAGTCATTGGGAGAGGTAATGTTCAGATGCTGAAGGGGTCAACTGTGACAAGTCGATCCAGGATGCAAAGGGGTGGGGATGGCACAGTCAGTAGGGGAAGTGGTTTCTATGCTTCATATGGGAGGATAGATTTTGGACAATTGGTTCAAGATGGTGGTCAATGAGGGTCAAAATCATTTCACCATAATTATTTTGGGGAGCATGTAGAAGGTGGGTGTGCGGAGTGCTGTTGGGGTGAGGAGGGGGGTGGATTCAGGAGAGATTTTCTGGGAAGGGCTTCATGTTTTCAACAGAGATTCGAGATCTTGTTGGGCAGACTTTTGGGATGGGGTCATTCTGGTACAACTTGCAGGTATAAGAGTCAGAAAGTTGGCAGTGCCATTATAGTATGTAGTCACTGTAATTGATAACAATAGTGGTGGAACCTTCGTCTGTAGGGAGGATGATTATGTTGGGATTTGTTTTGAGGTTGTAGATGATTCCTTTCTTATGTTCTTATGTTATTAAAAGGAGACTTAGGGAAAGATAGTGACAACATGTTGGAGGTGAGAAGTTCTTGGAAGGTGACCAGGACAAGGTTAGATGGGGGAAAGTGTTCCCAGTTGGATGGTAGTATGAACTGGGAAAGGCCAGATATAATGTTGGGGTTACGTTGGCTTTGGCCAGAAGGATTGCTGGAATAGTAGTGTATCAGGGCTCAGGAAAAGAAGAGTATATCTTTTGTAAGTGCAACATAGTTGAATTGGGGTGTACGGCTGAAGGTGTGACCTTTGGATAGAACTAAAACTTGAGGTTTTTGGTGGTCACATTAACCACAATGTTCTGGGGTTGCTCCTGCACCTTCTATCTTACACCTCTCCCAGTATGTGTGCTGGTCGTGTGTGTCCCTCTCCTCCACTGCCTCCCCATTCCATTCCTAAGCTGCATCTCATTCCAGCCATCTAATAACCGTATGCTCCACAACACTGAGATGTATCCGTCCTTAGCACCACCTTGCAACCTTCTTGTCTCCCCTTCCCTACCCGCGTATCACCTCACTACCGAATGTGACTCGGAATGCAGCCGACAAGGTGGTTGTTTCTCTCTCTCTCTCTCTCTCTCTCTCTCTCTCTCTCTCTCTCTCTCTCTCTTTTTTTTTTTTTTTTTTTGTTGCTTGATGAAAGTCTTTGCAGTGAGTGCAAACTATCCTCATTATATTGTTGAATTCTACAAAAGAAACTGATGAGAGATCACTACACAAAATGCTTGTGTCCTGTCAACACTATCACCTTTATTTTTAATGCCATCAGATTCAACAGCACTATGCTCTACAGATACACATGTACACAACACAAAAATGATCTTCAAGTAGTACTTAATGTAATAAAAAATGAATGAGTTTTTCTAAAGTACAATTTCAGCTTTTATCATTATTTGCTTTATTCTACCCTATGTTTACAAACTCCATTCATGTTACCTTCTACCTCAGCCCTCCCTGAATCTATATTAATTTGTAGAGCAGTTTCTGCACACTAATGATAACATTTATGCAACAGCAATTTGAAGGAGAAAGGATATTTGAGAAACATTTAAAGTCATGTTGAAAATGAGGTCGTTTGAGATAGAGCATAAATTCAGTTAGGAGTAGATGGTCATGGTAACTGGCTGTATTCTTTCAAAGGAGCCACCACAGTATTTACCTTAATGGAATGAGGAGAAAACGTAGAAAGACTAAATATGAATGAGCACATGGTGATTTGAAACACATTCTTTCAAGGCAATCAAGGCAATTATCCAATCATATTTATCTTTTCCTAAATTTTAACAATGGAAAATTCGATAGGAATATCAATAATGGAAGATAGGTAACAACTCACCATAGAGAGGCTCGCTGAACTGCTGACAGACACAAAAACAGATAATCACATCCACACAAGGGATGTGGATGTGATTATCTATTTTTGTGTCTGTCAGCAGCTCAGCAAGCCTCTTTAAGGTGAGTTGTTACCTATCCTCCATTATTTATATTTTCCTAAATTTTATTTAATTTTTATTGCCTTCTGTGTTGTGTAGACATCATCAATATAGTAACACAACTTTAAATATATATAGATGCATTTCAGCAGAGTTTGTTTTTCATTTTTAGGATCTAGGACTCAAAGCTTGCTTTTAACTGTCAACTGCTTAGAACCAGACTTCAGGGAATCCTGACTTTGGATAAAAGCATGCTCAGCCAACTACCGCATATATAGTTAGGTACCTGAAATTAGATGGCATGAGTACTTTTTTATATATAAAATTGGAAATCTCAGGGTAAATAATGATAACCCTCATTTATAAACTCCCGAGATATGACTAGTATGTTCGAAAAATAGTTTCTATTACATGTTATAATATTTGTTTTAATATTTATTAGGGATGGGTCGAATCCCAATTTTATCGAATCGAATCCGAATACCGAATCTTAAATATAACATGCGCCGAATCCCGAACCCGAATCGAATCTCGAACCCAAATCTGTCAACTCAAGTGTATGTATTTAAAAAGAATTACTACCCTATCACAGCCAGTGATGAAGATAAAGCCTTCTGTGATGGATCTCAAATGACAATATTACAGTAAAATTTAAGAAATAAGAATTTCATTTGGGTTTTTATTTTAAATTTTAAGAATTTTTTAATACCCCCTTATCCTCTTAAAAGAAATTTTTATGAAACATTTTGAGATATATGTTGTTTAGATGCTCTAAAAGATAATAAGAAACTTTCTTCACTCTATTACCAACTATTTAATTTTGATGAAATAAAAAATAATTGCATAATGAAGTCTTACAAAGGAAATAATTACTTTTTTCCTTTTTCAAAGGTGAAGAATCAAAAATAAAACCTAATCAAAAATAAAAGCTAATTTATTTTGTTGATTAAATTGTACGACGCTTCTCGCCGGGCTACAGCGGTTATGTTGGCACCAATGGTAATGATGACAACTCAAATGCATAGCTGCCAACTTTTGGAAAGGGCTTTCAGTAAAATCACTGGCGACAATCAGTAAAATTACGGTGACAATCAGTAAAATTCACGCATGACAAAAATATTTAACGATACTTCTGGGCTACAAAATAAAATAATTTATGAATGAAATAGTGTACTTCAATAAAATCACATTTACTTACAGAATAGGGCAATGATCTGTAGTTGAACATAACAGCCAAGAAGAAATCCATATTAAACAGCTCCAGGTGTGATAAACGTTGTTTTGGAGCATACCATATAGCAAGACTAACTTGATAAATTACACTGATTATGAAAGTCGACAAAAGCTTTACAAAATAAAAATTGGTTAATGTAACACAGTCAAGAAATCATATAGGTCCAATACACACTGCTCTATGCAAATCACACGTTAATTTGATTTTAATGTCATAGTTGTGGCCTTCTTAGCTTCCTGCAAAAAGTCTTGGGAAAATGTTTTTTCATAACAGGGACCAGAACTCCTGGTCTTCAAAATAGAAATTGATTCCAGAGATTCATTAGACATTGACGATCTGAACTGTGTTCTATTTTTCTTCACGAGGCTAAAAACACGTTCACATTCTGCATTACTATGGGGTATGGTGAGAATGGAGAGCATTACTCTAGAAATTCTGTTATACTTAAGCCGACCATCGGCTCCTCGAATTCTTGATAGTTGTGCCCAACTGGTATCACTTGCAGCATCTTTATTTGTAATCAAATTGTCTTCCACCTGAAGAGCTGTGAACTGTGCCTGAAGCTCATTCACCACCTCATCTGTAGTTTCATGTTCTTCCTTAAATAACATAATCGGAAACTTTTCCAAGAAAAAACGAACAGAAGAAAACTGTGCATCGTCAATTTTGTCCAATCTAGCAACTTGAGCATGCTTTAACACATCATCCTTGAGAGGAAACTTGTTGATGATGTAGTCACAGGTAGTACAAAAGTAGTTTCTCACCGATGAATAGAAAAGGATTTTATCCATTTCCTGAAGATCATTCACTAGGTTGGAAGTCTGAACACCAATAACCAACTCATCATCACTTCTTTGATTCTCAATCAAGTTGTACTCAACTTCAAGTAATGAGGTGGTTTTGACAATTTTGGGCTTCACAAACTTGGCGAACAACTGCTTTAGCATATCCATTAGAAGTTCTAATAAAATATGAACTTGTGGGGAAGAAGACTGAAGAGCAACATTTAATTTGTCAAACACAGGAATAGTCACATGCAGAAAAGTACAAAAGGCTTTATTCAAGTTTGAGGACAGGAACATAAACAATTTTTCCTCGCGTGTTGTACCAGAAGTTTTGCTTTTCAGGATGGGTCTGTCACACTTGGAAGAACATGCTATTCGTTTAGGGGCATGTGTAGTAGCAGAATCAAGAAGTCTCTTCTTCTGATACTCTTTGGATCCACTTTGTTCAACTCTGGGTATTTTAAATGATGTCAAGTTTGTGGAAATGGCTTGGGTACAGGATATTACTTCCTCCTTGAAAAATGAAAGAAGCGGATCCCACTGATCCAGTAGTCTATCCAAACATCTACCTAGAGATAACCACCTAGTACAAACATGCTTAAGAATTTTCTTTGTCTCTTTATTGTGCAAGCTCTGAAATTTCTGAAGACGTTCTTTTCTTTTGGCACTCTTCTCTAAAAAATAAAATATATCGACAAGGATCTCATCGACTTTAAGAGGTAATCTTCCCGCACCTTTTTCAGCTGCTAGATTAATCAGGTGGCAAATGCAACCTACGATGGCAATACCTGGTCGAACTTCCTTCAGAACTGCTGCAACACCATTTTTTTGTCCAACCATAACAGGAGCATTGTCGGAGCAGAAAGCGACACAGTTTTCAATTGGAATGTTAAAAGTTTTCAGCTGTGACAACATCAGGTTACCTATGTTTCGCCCTGTTGAGTCCCCATCTAATGCTGGTACGGATAGCACAGTGCTCACTACTTTTTCCCGAGTAAAATCAAAAAACGTCACAACAATAGGATACAACTTTGTGTCCGTATCATTGCTTCCATCTGTTGCCAATGAAAATGGTCCATTCTGAAGGAACTTAACAATTTCAGATGATGCATTTTTTGCCATTGTTTTGACAATGGATGTTTTCGTGCGACCACAGCTATATTTTTTCGCCACTTCTGATGTGGGAAACATCTTCTTAAATAATGCACCAGCGTGATCAGCGGCACTTAAGGGCACATTGTGTTCCACCAAAAAAGAAGTAAAAAGACACTCGGCCCTAATAACATCATTGTCGAAGTTTCCACATTTGGCAAAAAAGGCGTTGATTTTGGTATTGTCTTCCTTGGATTTGACGCAGCTTAAGTGTTTAGCGCACTTCACGTGATTACTCAAGTCATTTCTTCCCCCATGTGCAATATTA
Source organism: Locusta migratoria (assembly GCA_026315105.1). Taxonomy (NCBI): domain Eukaryota; kingdom Metazoa; phylum Arthropoda; class Insecta; order Orthoptera; family Acrididae; genus Locusta; species Locusta migratoria. The sequence goes on from CM048745.1 coordinate 507,342,934, forward strand.
ATGTCGCAGCCACATACCGTGCAAAAGGCAAATTTTTCACCTTTCTTTGATTTTAGTATGCACGGAAAATCGACAGAATATGAATTTTTAAATGTCTGAAAGTATTGTTTCTTGTTCGATTTATTCATGACGAACAATAGCAACAGCGAATAAAAATGTCCAACAACACGTGTCTCGCTATGGAGTGGAACAGCGAAAGGAACCTGGATCACTCACTGAACGTCACTTAAAACACTATGAAGTTATAATACAAGAATACGAACTGGTAGTGCAAACACTTTAACACTTCTTTAAAATATGTCACACGCTTTGAAAGGACGATATATTCAAGGAACGCTAACTTTGTAAACAAAGGAGTAAACGGGTTCCACTTCAACAAAAGAACGGATCGGAACAAACAACTTAAGAAGCACAGCCTATCGACACCTAGATTCACACGGAAGAACTGGTTACCGGTAGCGGCTTTAAATTTGAGTCCAATGACGACACAAACATCACACGGGTAAACGAACCAATCATATCAATGCATAAGTTATCGACTATCTTAGACCTGCCTTCGACCCCGCGAACAATCGAATGTTCGGAAGATCGAGTATCGTAGACCTACCTTCGACCAACGCAAACAATCGATTGTACGGAAGAAAATGGATGCGATTATCGAATTTAGATGTTTCAAATGTTTTACCGCAAAATCGTAAAATAGCACTGTCCATCCGTAAAACCGTAAAATCCTGCAATTTCCGTAAATTTTACGGACAAACCGTAAAAGTTGGCAGGTATGCAAATGACTAATAAATGTTTTTCGTGGCAACTTCAATTAAAACAAAAATTATTTTTTTCTGAACGGGCAAGGGTACATACAAGAATCTGTCAACCATAGAGCAGGATAACACTTATTCTGAACCTCGTAAGAAATATTAACGCAATTCTACACTTCATTGTTCATCTGTTGCCAACATAAGAACTGGAACCCGGCGAGAAGCGTCGTAAAATTTTACCGAATGAAGTGTAGAATTGCGTTAATATTTTTCACGAGGTACCGAGTGTTATTGCTGCTCGTTTCACTCGCAGTTAAATTAATACTGTACCTGCTCTATGGTTGACATGTTCTTGTATGTACCCTTGTCCATTCAGAAAAAAAATAATTTTTGTTTTTATTGAAGTTGTCACAAAAATCATTTATTGGTCATCTGAGTTGCCGTCATTACCACTGGTGCCAACATAACCACTGCAGCCCGGCGAGAAGCGAAATACAATTTAACTGGATTTATTGAAACAGACGTCAGATGTTTGTTGAATTGACATTATCCCTCCTGAATGGCACACGATTAGAACTTTTTTTCCACATATGGTAGTAAATAACTTTCCTCTTGAAATCCTAGTGCTTCTCTAAGGTTCACATACCCCAGCACTTCACAAAATTAGACGAAAGAATACGCGAAATTAGAATGAGACAACTCATGCAAGAATCGGATAGTGTTTCATATAGAAACGATAGGTCTGTGCGATAGGTATCGAAGAAGTGAATGTTATGATTTTTGTGAATATGTCATGATTTTAAAGGATGTATTTCGTCAGGAACCTAAGAGTACAACGTAACTTGTGAGTGAACAAGTTGTACTCTTAGGTTCCTGCCAAGTCACATCCTTTAAAATCATAACATTCGCTTGTTCGAATACTGGTACCTATAGTCTAACAACCATAGCTTTGACTGAAAAGTCCATCGACAACGAATTAAGGCCGATTCACACTGTCCCGTCACGTCAACGTCACGTCACATCACGTCATGTCACGGATCCGTCACATCAAGTTGTATTCACACTGTCCGTCACGTCAACTCGCTTTTTCTAGTACTCCATGTTGAAAGTGAGGTTATGAGTGGCGACATGTTATGTAGAAAGTCATTTTATAATACTGTAATTCAAGAAACAACAACGCTAAATGTTATTGATTGCCGATATCAACTTTACAATGTATGTTTTGGCTAACTTAATGTGGTAAAGTGCTGGGAACTGAAACATGTCAAAACATCGACATCTATTTTAAAGCGAAAAATATAAAGTTCCTTGCTACTGCTAGCGGAGCGAGAGTTGAATGTCTGATATATATCGATTGTATTGCCGTTTCATTCGATGTATACGGTTCCTAGGAAATTACCTGTTACCAACATGACCTGCTACATTTGAAGTTTAGCAATACTAAAGTTCTATTTCCTTCGTTGAATGGTGTGTTAAAATTCAATAGTCAAAAATAAGGTGGAAATTAGACTCGACTTCCTTCTTTTTATTTTTACGAGTGCAAAAGTTTTAGCACCAGTATTTACTTTTGCGCCTACAAAGGAAGCCACTCACTACGTTTACATGTAACACATCTTCCAGAAGACGAAAACCGTTTTTCGTAAACCGTTTTTCGCTTTTGGAGTGTTTACATGACCAACCAAAAGCGAAATTGGGAAATCGGTTTACGAAATCCGGTTTTAGGAGCCCATGTAAACGGGGTGTGTGTAGCACTGTTTCGACGAGATGGAAAACTAACTTGTGGCGGCTCCTAGAGCCATTCAGAACTTTGTTCGTTTTGTACTAGATTTAATCCCGTTTTATGACGTCACGTCTTTCAACGGATCTATGTAACAATAATGTAAATAACGCAAACCCAAGCGCACTGTTATGCAAAGTTAACTACAACATTCGTAACTGAAGGTTTCCATATAAACTTTGGATTCGGGATTCGGTAGTATTCGGCCATTATGCATCGAATCTCGAATCCGAACCCAGTGTGCTAGATTCAGCGAATCTGGATTCGGCCGAACCACTCGGATACAACCCTAATATTTATATTTGCCAATCTCTCTGCAGATTAATGTACTACTTGAAACAGTCTGTTGGATATGATTGTTTGCACCAAATACATTAAAAATACAAAAGTTAAGAGTTATCATTATTTACCTCGAGGTCTTCAATTTATTGCTAATGGAAATAATTCAAAATCAGAATTTATGGGTAATTCACTGAATCCTTAAATTAGGATTTGATTATATTTTAATTTATTTATTTTGGTATAAGATTTTGGCAGTACTGAATAATGATTGTTTACACACAAAAAAAGCCACAGTATGTCTGCCTAGGTGTACTTGTGTCTGTGTGAATGCGTGGGTGTGTATGCGCATTTGTTTACCCTCCATTTTTTCCCCCAAGGTAAGTCTTTCCTGTCCCGGGATTGGAATGGCTCCTTACCCCCTTCCTTAAAACCCTCATCATTTCCTTTTCCCTCTCCTTCCCTTCTGCCTGATGAAGCAGCTAGGCTGCGAAAGCTAGCGTTTGTGTGTGTGTGTGTGTGTGTGTGTGTGTGTGTGTGTGTGTGTGTGTGTTCATTTATTTATTTGTGATGCTGTTACACCTGTGCTCCTTCGCCTGGTGAGTAATCTTCGTCTATTTTTTGTGTTAATAATTTCATATATCTGTGTGTGTGTGTGTGTGTGTGTGTGTGTGTGTGTGTGTGTGTGTTGTGTGTGTGTGTGTGTGAGATTTTATGTACTAGTGCAATTTTTGTGTACCTTGTAGTGCTAGGAGATGCTAATGCAAAGATTGGAAAGGTCATTAGTGAGTACAATGTGCCCACACACAAAAAAAAAATCAACAAAATAACACATGAATCCCCAGATCGTAAGACTAAAAAACCAGATAGATCACATGATGCTAGATGCTACTCATAGAAGCATTGTGACAGATGTACAAATGAGAAGAGGAGCTGAAATGGGGTCAGATCACTACCTGGTGGAAATACATACAATACATACAAGTATGTCACAATAAGACAGTAAAAATCAAAACACTAAGAGTGAACTTACATGCACTGAAAGAAGGGAAAGTGAAAGAAGTAATTAAAATAGAACTGAAGAATTGCTTTGAAAGGTTACTAATAGAAGAAGGAGAACACACAATGGTGGAAGAGAAATGAATGGGATTGACGGAGGCATTAGTACAAACAGGAGAGACAGTACTATGACAAACAGAGTAAGTTAGATTAAAACCTTGGTTTAATGATGTATGGAAAGCAGCATTTACAAAAGGAAAAAGTCCAAAATGAACCTACTGATGCACGATACAGATGGGAGTAAAGAAGAATTTCAAGTAAACTCAAGGGAAATGAAAAGGGAACCTTAGGGAGGTAGAACATTACTTTAATATGACCACACTAAACAATTTTACAAAACTGTAAAAACAATCAAGAAGGGATATACGAGGAGTGTTGAAAAAGTCCATGCAAAGTTTGAGAGATGACAGCACTGGCACACATCGAGGTCATGTTTAGTTAGTAAGCATCTTTGGAAAGAACGCACACCAAGATTCAACCATATTGGTCATTTCTTTGTGTTTGGCATCCATGTGAATCAAGTGACTGTCAAGAAATGGACAAATATGAATTATGTGTGGTAATTAAACATTACTTTATGAAAGGCCAAATGCCTCAGGAAACTAAAGAAAAGTTTGATAAATATTACGATGACTCCGCACCTTCGATTAGATCAGTTTATTAGTGGTTTCAAAATTTTTGGAGTGGGAATATGGACAAAAGTGATGCTTAACACGTACTGGACACCCTGTGGAGGTTACAACTCCAGAAATCATTCATAAAATTCATGATATGGTGATGGATGACAGAAGAGTTAAGGTGCATGAGATTGCCAGTACTGTGGGCATCTCAAATGAATGTGTACATAGTATTTTGCACAACCATTTGGGCATTAGAAAGCTATCCATAAGACGGGTGCACTGATTGCTCACGCTTGACCAAAAACGGAATCGTGTGAAGTGTTGTAAGGAAGATTTGCAGCTCTTCGGGAAGAATCCCCAGGACTTTAAGCATTGTTTCATCACGAAACATGGATACATTACTATACTCCTGAGACCAAAGAACAATCTAAACAATGGGTTACCAAGGGAGAATCTGCACCAAAAAAGGCAAACACCAGTCCTTCGGCCGGAAAGGTTATGGTGATGGTCTTTTGAGATTCACAAGGGATAATTCTCATTGAATATCTGGAACAGGGTAAAACTAATCCAGGTGAATGTTATTCATCGTTATTGGACCGTTTGAAAATTGAGCTGCAAGAAAAAGGCTGGTGATTGGCCCACAAAAAAGTCCTTTTTCCATCATGACAATGCACCAGCATTTACCTCAACAGTTACGGTCACAACATTATTGGAAACAGGATTCCAACTTGTTTCACATCCCCCCTACTCTCCAGACTTGGCTCCCTTGGACTACTATTTGTTCACCAATTTGAAGAAATGGCTAGCAGGACAATGATTTCATTCAAATGAAGAGGTGATTGCAGGAACTAATAGCTATTTTGCAGGCTTGGACAATTCCTATTATTGGGAAGGGATCAACAAATTAGAGGAGCATTGGACGAAGTATGTAAGTCTATTAGGAGACTATGTCGAAAAATAAAAATGGTTTTCCCCAAACACATTAGTAGTTTTTATTTTTACACAGACTTTTCAAACACCCCGCACACACCAAAGGCTAGTGTGATGAAACACACGGATGGAAACTATATAAGAAGGAGAAAAAGTGGAAGGTATATTTTGAAAACCTGCTGAATATGCCTGATAATAACAAGAAAGATAATCAAGACCGAGGAACATTTGAGTGTGTGCAACCAGAAAAAATAGTACCAACGGCAGAAGAAGGTACAATAGCTACCAAGATGCTAAGGATCAACAAAGCAGCAAGGATAGATCAGGTATCAGCAGAACTGATAAAATATGCTGGTGAGGGGAGACATACACAGATTCATCAACTTATAACACAAATATGGAATGAGAAAGAGATACCTGAGGAATGGACAGTGACCATCGTATGTCCAATATGGAAAAAAGATGGAAAGACAATGACAAAAGTATATCACTGCCGCGTACAACATACGAAATTCTATCAAGATTCATACTAAACATACTCAAGCCTTATGTTGAAGACATAGGAGGGGACGTACAAGTAGGTTTCGGGGCAGGCAAATCTACTACAGATCATATTTTCATACTGACACAAATTCTAGAGAAGAACTGGGAATACAACAAAAATACATACTGCCTGTTTGTAGACTTCAACAAGGCATATGACATGATCAAAAGAGGAGGAATAAGGAGGGTGATGGAAGAGTATGAAATTTCAAAAAATCTGATATGGATGAGCCAGTAGTAAGAATAGGAAAATCACATTCAAAACAGTTTGAGGTTAAATAAGAAGTACAACAAGTCGACATTATATTGCCAACACTGTTTAATATAGCACTGAACAAGACCCTAACGTAAATTAAAAATAAAAACACCAGAGTACACACAGGCAGGAAGATACATATATTGGTGTTTGCAGATGATATCATTCTGATTGGTAAAAAACTTGATGGAGTTGGAGGAAATAGGAAGGGAGCTGATGGATGAAGCTGGAAGAATGGGACTAATGACAGATGAGGTTAAGACGAAGATAGTTAAAATAGCAAGAGGAGAAGAGGAAATACTGCCCAGTATACATATCAACAATCTAGAATTTGAAACACTAGACAGTACTGCATACTTACAAGATAACATTACACCAACAACTTTGAGAATTAAATTTTAACAAGAATACAAACAGGAAATATAGCTATGCATGTGTTACATTCAATGTTTAAGTCAAAACTATTGTCATATTAAATGACACTGCAAATATATAAGTCAATCATCAGATCAATAGTGACTTATGCCTGTGAAACTTGGACAATGACACAGAAGACACTGAGAAGTTTGATCACATTTGAGAACAAGGTACTGAGGAAAACATATGAACAGTAATGGAAAATAATAGTTGGAGGATAAGACAAAACAGGGAGATCTGGGGCATGTAAAAAGTGACAGACATAGCCATAATCAAAAGCCAGAGATTGAGATGGTACAGTCATGTAGTGAGAAAAAATGTCAGCATCGTACAAGATGTGATGGTAAACAGACCAAAGGGAAAGAGACCTGTGGGACGACCAAGAATGAGATGGATGGATGATGTTAGGACAGATCTGCTGAAGATGGGAAGGAATGAAGAAGAAGCTGAAGACAGAGGAATGCTGCACTGTTGTACGCAATGCTAAGAACTGCCTACGGTTCAAATGGCAGTAAGTTGTAGTGTAATGTTATACCACATGTCCTACATTCAACCCAAGATATCAAATTAATTAGTCTTGTGGGGTTTATTAGTTTATAGACCTAGTTCTATAAAAACGCCTCTCCATGGTTCCATGGTTAGGGACAGGAAAAATTCGTTTTAACGATAAAGCAACGATTAACGCGAATTCCGCAATTTTTAACAAAATAACGCGAATTCCGTGGTTTTTAAGAAAATAATGCGAATTTGTCCATTTTTTTTTTTTTTTTTTTTTTTATTAAACGCAAAATCAGTGGTTTTCAACGAAATTACGCTGTATCTGGCTAAGAAACGTCACAAGTTTAATGTTGTCAGTGATATATTTAATGTACAAATGTTCCATTATTAGTTTGTAATACATACTGTAATAAGACAGCACCAAACATTGCTGGACGTGCACATTGACAATAGTACGATTTCCGATCGGTAACTGTCGGCAAGCTCATTTCTCTCTCTATGTTAAGTTATGAAGATATTACAATAATTAATATTGATATGATTGTATTCAAATTTTGATAGATTTCTTCGCTGAAATGTTTCTAGCATTTTGAAACCGTTTGAGGCTATTTTCTGTGATCGAACGCCGACATGGTAGTTTGTAATTTCGCGGTATTGTGCATGCGCAGCTTTTGTTAGCATAACTGCGTACTGACAAGGTCTTTGAACTGCGTTGAAGTTAAAGCAGATTTATTGTTATATTCTTTGACTGTGCTGTTATTGTTAGCCTTTATTGTTTCACTGCTACATGGATTACTATTTTAAGACTTGGTGTTGGATTTCTCTCTGACTTATAATCACTGCAACTGGATTTAAACAAACACTTTTATGGATGCTTATTTTTATCAGCTGCCAGTTTAACCTAGTCAGTAAACTTTTATTTACGAATGCATCGGCATATTGTGCTAATGTTTGCAACGATCTTTGAATGCTGTTCGAAAAGTCAATCACATAGAATGAGGGGACAAATATTTTGTGTTGACGCCAAATAAATAATTAATGCTGTGCATGCTGTATTCTCGACAGGTTCTTTTACGAACCCTTGTCCGGCCAGCCAATTATCCTCAAAAACGAACATTTCATTGCCAACATTATGCCACCGCCACCGCTGCCGTACGTGAAATTTCTTTTGTTTCAAGCCAGACTTGTGTTTTGTCTGTTTTTACACCACTTGTCCAGATGTTTGTAAAAATGGTACTTATTTGGGGAGGTCGGCTCAACAAAATGACGCTGAGCAGAAGGGGGGCGGGGAGGAGAAAGATTTTTCTGTTCCGGAGTCAAAGATCACTGACCTGATAATGCAGAGCATACATGAGCTTTACTGCCATTTCTTTGTGTATAAAAAATAACATACCTTTAAAACAAATGTTTTTGTATTAAAAGTCTGTATTATTGATGGGAAACAAAATTTAAAACTCAAAATTGTACCGAAACGTATATTGTAATCTTAGTTTCAAAGCCAGATGTGACTAAACATTAAAAAATATTACGAAAGTTCAATTTTGTCACATTTTAAACTTGATGTAAATACTTTTCCTACATATTTATAAATATTTTGTTCCTGAGAAAAACTTTAAAAACACGTGAACCTTCAAGTTTTTTTCGTGATTTTCATATAAAAATTTCTCTTGTAGAAAAAACTTTTTTTTATTTACAATATTGCTGCAAAGGCAAAGACTTCCCAAAAATGGGAGAAGATTACCAGAAAATAACACTGATAAATAACACTGCCAAGTGCAAAAAATAACACCAATTTTGGCCATAAAATAACACCCAAAAACCTCAACCCCACAGAAGTTCTAGTTCTATCCAAAGGTCTTAGATTCTGTGTTACTATTGTGAAATTCCTGGGAATTTAAAATTGAGGAAATATTCCCAGGGAATAATGTCAGTAATATTCCCAAAATTCATGAATTCCCAGGAATTTATGATTAATTAGCCAGATAGCTCAATAAAACTTAATTAATGGGTTTAAGGCAGTAATTATATAGTTAACTCCAACACAAAAACTGAAATATATTTTATAAATTTCTTGGGAATTTATAATTTTAACAGTGAAACTGCTCAAATTAATAGATAATGTGGTAATTGTGTTATTAAAAAAAAAAAAAAAACATGAACACTCTTATATGTTGAAAGAAATGTTATAATTGAACAAAAAGTGCAGAAAAATAGCCAGAATGCAAAATGTTATAAAAATCAAAACTACTGAAAGGCAAAAGGTTTAATACAGCAACTTTTCACATTCAGTCTTTCTTTAAGTCCACCTAGTCACTATCACTCTCAATGTCCATTAAATCCTCATCTTCTACATTTCCAACTCCAAAAAGTCATCACCATTGCTCAGTTAATTTCATCTTCTTCTTCAGTCTCAATGACTACTTCGTCTTTTTCCTGTCCTCCTGCTTCCTCTAGGTCTGCTTCCTTTCTTGTTTTTTCGTGTTCTCTTTTAGAGGTGAAGCATTCATAAGTTTCCAGTTGTACAAAAGATATATCAGTTTTGCTGCTCACTCAGAAGAAAGATGGTTTCTTTTCTTAGAATGCAACCAAAAAACATACTAAAAGTACACTCTGTGACAGCTGAATATTCTTATGGCTACAACATCTCCCAAGTCGCATGTACCTCTCAATCCCCTCCACCAAGACAGAGGCCTGATAATTTTTTCTTTATCGTCCATCCCTTTTCAAAGAAACTTTCTTGAGAATAAGCCTTTCTTGTCTCTGTAGTCAGCTAAATTTTCTCTTACTTTCAAGACATCCAAATCCATCTGCTGAGCACAATCACAAACAAAACCTATGGCATCTAGTAGTTCTGTAGAGACGAGCATCCTTCCCTGAATTTTAGGGTCCAGCATAAATGCTGCGAGATGGATTGGTCCAATGCGAAAGTTTTTTCTCCCGATACCATCTAGTGAGTAGCTACTAAACACTAAAATACGCAGGAGGGTTTGTTTGTTAAGTTTTCTGTCGATGTTAGTGATATTTTAGGCTATAAAGTTTAAAATAAACAGGTGTGAAATTTGTAAACAATAGTCAACGAAGATGGCATTTCAGGGAAAAATTATGCAAATAGGCCACCCAAAATTTATGATCTACTTGAAAATACAAGTGATTTTACTAACGTAGAACATAGTAAAACATTAATTAAATATTCTAAAGCTGAAACTGATAGCAATATTTTAGAAAATAAATTTTTATAAATCATAATTCATTGCAGTCATTGAGGAGTCTTTGAGTTCTGAAAGTGAAACACCTATAGGCATTTGTTTGGAAAAATTAAAAAATACTACAGATGGTCAGTTGAGAATTAAGCCTCCAGAGAAATATTTTGTAAGTTTAGGTTTCATTCAGAGAAAAGTGGGGTTTCAACTCGCCAAACAATTGTAGCTCTAGCAAGTATTTTAAATTATTTTTTCCACCAGACTTAAAGTAAATGATGTTCTGCATGGAATTAGCAAGAAAATTAATGCAAAGAACAATAAATCTGGGATTGAAATGTATGAATTTACTTAGGTAACCTCGTTATAAATGTTCTTTGACTGTTAAAACTTTCAAAATCCAAAAATTTTAATAAACTCCCGATGTTTTGCAATCTTCCTCACCAAAGGAGGACCATTATACCCCCCCCCCCCCCCTAGAGAGAAATAATATAATGAGACCTCACCGACCTTGCCATGGATAAAAGAATGTCACCTTAGCAAGACTACTGAGTCCCAAATGTTATTGGTCAATACTCAATGAACTTAAAGATGAAGATGGAATATATAAAAAGAGGAAAAATAATTACAACTTTTGCACTGACATGTTGGAACTGCATGGTCTGCAGAGGATGGGAAGAAAGGAGGAAGAAGCTGAAAACAGAGAGGAATGGTGTGGTATTGTACATCATGCTAAGGACTGTCTTAGTTCATATGGACATGACAGTAAGTATGTTTGAACTTCTACTGCTAGTTTTCTTAAACTGAAGAAAAAGTATGTACAAATCAGTGCCTGTGTTATGGAGTTGTACATGATTACTGTTTCATACAAGCGGTACGGACATTCATGCTTGGCAATTTATATTTCTGAATTTAATATCTCAATAAACTAAGGAACATGAGCAACCAAAACTGCAAACATTCACTGTTGCATGACTAGTATTTGACACATTAAACAAACAAAATGGAATTACAAACAACTTTAGACTACTCACTCAGCTGTATGAAGTGGCTCCTCCTGAAAGTAGGCATCCTGCATAGCCTGCTCGGATGTTATCCTCTTTGTCGGATCCATTAACAACAGCTTCTGTAACTACAAAGATAAAAATTATTTCAATCATTTGGAAAATAAAATGAATGAATATAACTACATAGCAACATAAAAAAATCACCCCTTGACATTGTATTTCATAATACACTCAGTAAATTTTGTTTATCTCAAGATGTTTGTTTTTGTTCCTATACATAACCATTTTCACCAAATGCATAATTTTCACCAAATACATCTCATTTGACAATACATCTAATTAATTTGTGCTTTCCATGCATTCCCTATGAGTGCATTAATAACCCAGTTCTGGCTAGTTAGGAACTAGTTCATTTCTGTTTCCCTCAGTAAAGTCCACAGGCATCTATCATATTCTGCCCGTGCATGGCAGAGGGTATTTTACAATGTAATAGATATTAAGGATCTTCCCTTCAAATTCAGGTATGATGAATTAAGAATGATTGCTTAAATACCTCTGTGCACACTATAATTAATATTGTCTTCAATATCCCTACAGAATACAGAGGGAGCTTCAGTTATTCCTAGATTCATCACTTGGTTCTTGGAACTCAATAGCTGGTCTTCACAGAATGGTTTGTAGCTATCTTGAAAGGTGTGTCAATTCTGTCGCATTTTTGTAAAAGGTAAAACTTTGTGAAATTATGTAGCTGGTAAAAGAATATTTACAGAAACTGGTCTCAACAGCAGGGCTAATTGTGAAACAAGAACATCACACATTCTTATTTCAAAGACGTTTTATTAAATTATACAACTCTTCTTGTTTTACTCTTTTCCATATTGTTACACAACTAACAGTGCTGCTGTACCATTCCACAGTAGGACATGGCTTTGCAGAACACTGACAATGCTGAGAATTGAAATCAGTTTCAAGAAATGTATAAAGCCACTTAAAATAGGACTAGCATTTAGGTCTGAGGGAAATGAAGGTCCCACAGATCTCATCAGTGGCCAGAGGTTTCTCTCACTTCAAATCTGACTCCCAATCCACACAAAATATGGATAAAACAATGACTTAATAAATAATAATCTTCTAAACATGCAAAGGGATAAATAAGATACACATGCTCTGAAAATTGACATGAACAGAGATAAAAACAATTTCAAGAAACACAAAAAAGTGTAAAATCAGGCCAGCATGTAAGGCCACAGGCTCTTAGGGCTCAAATGCGAAAAGAAGCACTCACCATGCATAACTACCAACCAATATGAGATATGAGTAAACAAAATGAGTAGAGCACTAAGCATGTAGACAAATTTCCGAAAAAACAGTTAATGAAAGGTCATACTTCCATACTCATCCTCCCTCAAATACTACAAGTAAAAGGTTAACAATACTGACACACACAAATGCTTACCAAGTGGAACGCTTTGCTATCAGGTTTAATTTTGTGCCTATCCATATATTTCACAAGTGAGCAGTTTGAGTAGCTGGAAAGAAAAAGTAAATTATCAGCAACTGAACAGCACTAAGACACAGTAATCAAGAGGAAAATTGCAGCACCAAACAACATACTTGGCTCGTTTAAAATCTTTAAGAAGAGTTGGATGTTCTGGCATCTTCTTAATATCTTCCCAGTCCTTTTCTAGTGGAAATCCCATTACATTAAATATTCTGTCTAGCTGATCATGATGATATGGATTACTTGTCTTAATGTCTTCTTGCCGGCAATGGAAAATTGGTTCTGATGTTAACAACTCAGCAAATATGCAGCCTATTGCCCATATATCTGCAACAAAATAAAAACTAAAAGTCGTGCCTCATAACAAAATACCAATATTATTTTAAATTAAATGTACCTGAAAAAAGCTATACATTAATAAATTAATGTTTTCAACAGAGTTGAAATTAACTTCTTTAAAGACATGAATAGAACCAGGAGTACACTAGACACTGCTCAATCATCATACTTAAAATCCTCACTAGGTATATTCTAAAACATGGGAAGCTGTTGCAGCTTAGACATTAATACTGCAGCTTAGACATTAATACTGTGGCTTTCCACAGCAGTCAGAGTCCAAATGTAAATTAACATAACTGCAAACAAGTGAGCAACCAGAGGTACTCACACTAGAAACAGCCTAAACCTGTACAGCGGCTACATCTCACAGGTTATATTAGGAAACAGTGAACACTCATATGCTGTGCTACAAAACTGCACATACATCCACCATGTAGGCTAGTCAATACCCATGACCAAGTGAGACATTTTATTATTATAGTACTGGACAGCTGTAGCCGTACAAATAAAACAAATTTAATTGTTGACATGATTTTTGTTATTTAATTATGAAAATGCATTCAAAAAGTTATATACAATATAGACCCACACTTTGTAACACCTCTATGAGAGCCATCATTGAACATGATTTTAGACAATAAAGGAAACTTTCATCTGATGTCTGTGAGCACGAGTTTAGTTTAATAAAAGGTGCTGGTTTTGGTAGTCAAACCTTTGTTAATATCCCTGGATCAATGGTGAGGAACTATAAAACCTAATGAGAACTCTGACCATGTCTGTTCTCACCCTAGCAAATATCACCAGTAACAGGATAGCGTAAACAGTTCAAAACAAGGCAGAAGATATGAATATTAAGAGACTCCAGTGATATAATAAATTTTCAAATTCAAAATATTCAAACATCTCAACTGTTACAGGCCAATGAAATAAACTCAATGGTGAAATTGAAAATTTGTGCTGAAATGGAATTTGCATCCACGTTTGCCACTTCTTGACAGAGGTCACCTTAATGAATTAAGCAAGCTAGATGAGTTTCCCGTCCTGTCGAAACACTAAACTTTTTGCACACTATTACTGTAGTGTCCACAGCCCATTACTGCCCTTTGCTCACACCTTTAACTATTTTCCCACAAGGGATCTAATATATTTGTTCATCTGCACAGAAATTGTAATTTGCCTGTTGGAGACATACATATGATTACAAATATGGTGCATGAAATAACGGACGCCATATCTTTAATCATAAGCATGTCTCTAACAAGTAAAAGACAATTCCTGAGTGTATGTACAAATACAGCTGAATCCTTGTGGAAATACAGTTAAAGCTGCAAGCAAGTGAAAGTAAATGGGCTGGGGGTAAAATTTAGGCAGGACAGGGTTAGCATGCCTGGACAGGTGACCACCAGCCTAAATCATGAAAAGCGGGTTATAATCTTGGTCCAGCACAAATTTTCAACTTTGCCACTGAATTTATATCAATTCTCTGTTTGTGAACAATCACCAGGCATGTGTGGGTCTTTCTTTCTTTCTTCTTCTTCTTTTTTCCTTTCATTTGTTTGGTTTATTATTTGTGGTATTTTTTTTAATCTGATATGTTAGGATGATAAAACAAATACTTTTTCTGAGATGATCAGACAGTTTGTGATTCATTAGTATATTTTTATCAGTTCAGTGAGTATTGTAGTCAGTGAAGACAGAGCTACATGCAAGGGAGCAAACACTGATTGAAATACATATGGCATCCAACTCAATTTAGAACAATAAAGCAAATAATAATACACAGCGTGATGAAATAGAAAAAGTTCTGAAAGAAACTGAAAGCAGAAGAAAATGCACAGATAGTCTTGCAAACACATAGAGCAGAACTACAGGAAGTAATGGAATGGAGGAGGAAAGCAATAAGGAAGAAGATTTAAGTGCATTAAGGAAACAATAGGATGTGTAGGAAAGGGAATTGCAAAGTTAGATTAATGAAATAGCAACCAGTTGTTAAGTGGAACAAGATGAGTTAACAATGTACGCACCTATATGTGCGCATGCTGTAAAGTAATGGCTCCAAACTTTTTATGTGAAAACTGATAAGGCTTTTTGAATAAAGCAAACTTGAATAAATATCTTTACTTTTCATGTCTTCATATTTATTTTTCAACATAGTCACCCTCATCACCCACCCACCCACCCACCCACCCACCCACCCGCACACACACATACACACACACACACACACACACACACACACACACACACACACACACACACACACATTTCTCTGAATGAGAGACCACCTCACCTCTACTTGCACTGCTTCATCACTATCAACTATTTGTGAGACTTGTTTTGCACAAACTTAAGATAAATTATTCATCATATAATAAATCAATTGGCAGCAATAGAAAGAGATGTTGCCCATGTTAGTGAATCGGAATACAACAACTGTTACTAATAAAACTTTGTATTATTGTAGACAAACGCTCAGCAGAGAAGAGTTTAAATTAAATAATCATGAAGTGTAACTAGGAGTGTCTATAGACTTTTATTATTATTATTACTATTAATTTACTTTAATTTATTATTACTTTTCACCTTTCTTGACGTGCTGTTGTTTTCTCAAGCCTGCACTGCCTTAGTGGTTCGTTAATATCACTTTTCAGATTCCTTGAAGGTGAAGCCTTGCCAGTTTTTCTGAAGGTATTTGCGAACATCTGCTCCCTCTGACACCGTGGTGAAATATTGAATAGGAAGGGATCCTGCGTGAGGAATAGGAAGATAGTATGTCTTCACAGAGCATAAATTGGGGGAGATCAAAGAATCAAGAATCGGCATATTGGGTGGTACGACGGTAAGTAAGGATTTTTATTTTTATTTATTTATTTATTTATTTATTTATTTATTATTTTTTTTTATTTTTTTATTTTTTTTTTATTTTTTTTTTTTTTTTTGTAGAATGGATTGCGACTGTCAAAGGGTGGTACTGCTGGTAATTAGTAGTTTTAAAGTGGACAGAGATGAGTATGGAGCTGTCCGTGAGGTGGAGGTTAATATCCAGGACGTCAAACAGTTAGAGGAAAGGAAAACTTGATTGTGATGGAGAACTGGAATTTAGTATTAGGGGAAAAAAAGGAAGGAAAAATAGTAGATGAATATGAGCTGGAGAAAAGGAATGAAAGAGGAAATCATAATATGTGTCTATACAAAAACATAATGACGATCCTTCACTTTTATTGGTAGGTTTCATGTACATAAGAATACTTCATAAGCACAATCAAATTTATATAGTTTACTTTGTGATTTTGGTGAGTAATTACATTTTGAATACATTCTGTTTACAAATTACCATGTCTTTTTGGAATACACAAGAGTTGCTACACGGGTCAGGACAAGAAAGTTTTTGGAAAAAGTGGCCCAACAAGTATTCCATTTTTACTGACTAAGATCTGGAATCCTTAAAATGATAGTATACATCTTTTGTGAAAAACAAGCATATAGCTAGTAACGAATAAGAAAACAGGAATGCAAGTTAAGTTGCTGCGAACAGCACAGTGAATGCATTATTGTAGCAAAGACAGACACGAAGCCCACACCGACCACACTAATACAATCTTATACACCAACTAGCTCTGCCAATGAAAAAATTTATAAAATGTAAGATGCAATAAAAGAAGTTGTTCAGACAGTTAATGGAGAGGGAAGTTCATGGTTACAAAATACTGACAGAAATTATTTACACAAGAATAAGAAATAAATAAATAAACTGGTAGACTCCGATACTAAGGATGATTTAGGAGAAATGGAGGAACTTATGAGGCAATACCCTGCTTATGACTTACCTGAGAAAGCAGATTAAGAAAAGACCAACGTACATTTATAGCTTTTGTAGATTTGGAGGAAGCTTTCAACAATATTTACTAGAATACACTCTTGGAAACACTGTCAGCAGCAAGGAGAAAATAAGAAGAATGAAAAGTTAAATAAGACTTGTGTAGAACCCAGAGAGCAGTTATAAGAGTCAGAGAGCATGCAGTGTTTGGGAAGGGAGTAAGACACGGCTGTTAAGGAAGATTATTACATTAAGTAAGCTGTGAAGGAAAGTGAAGAGAAATTCTGAAATGGAATAAGAGTTCAGAGAAGAAATAAAAACCTTGCAGTTTGCTGATGACATTATAATTCAGTCAGAGACAGTAAATGATCTGGCAGAGCAACTGAATGGAATGGAAAATATCCTGAAAGGAGGGTACAAGTGGTGGTGTTGTCTCCAGTCCGGAGACTGGTTTGATGCAGCTCTCCACCTTACTCTATCCTGAGCAAGCCTTTCCATCTCCTCATAAGACCTGCAACCCACATCCATTTGAATCTGCTTACTACAGTATTACCCCGCTTTTACATCCCCGCATTTTACGTTTTCCCGCCATTTACACATTTTTTTTCCGATCCCGTCATATTTCGTATGTTCACAATGTATTTAAAACCCCTCTTTTACATGTCTGAAATTTTGTATTTCCCGCCGTTTACATCACGCCTGGCAAATCGACCTGAAAATATCGAGTAAAGGAATCTTTCGATTAGATCGAAAATTAACTGTAATTGCGACATTGAAATAAACAGTGCACGAACTGTTGAGTGCATAGTACCAACAGACGTCGCTAGATCGCAGCACTAGAATTTTAAGTAACGATCATTTACGTATAGCTCATATTCGTTAAGCGGCCCCTACACGGCCAATAATATTGCGCAATATTATTGTCGTTCGCTCCTAGACTGCTCAATAATATTATGGTGTGAAATGTTGGACAATAAAGACGCTGCTACTGTTGTTATTGCTTTACTTTGCTGGAAGCGCACGAAAATAACACATGTGGTACAAGTAAACAAACAGCAAACGTAACAACATAGCGCGATAATGTCAAATATATTGTCAATACTGCCCACAGACGGCACAATATTTACAGGCAGTGCAATATATTTCAGAGGTTTTTGATGTTCTCAATATTACTGCGCTTCTCAATCGCACGCCTAGACCGTCAATATTATTGTGCAGCCGGGAAATATTGTCAATATTAATTACCGTGTAGGGGCCGGTTTACTGTTTTTACTTATGATCTGCATCCTAGAAGCTACTACAGTTTGCCTTTCATACTTACTAATCCCCATAGTACATTAATGACACTATCGTGGGTATAAATAATTTACTGTAGAGCGCCGAAAGATTTATGAATAACATCGCTGTACATCGTCGAGATAGTACCTCCTGACATTGCTAGATAGCATCGTGATCGAATGTTCGAACATATCTGAGATTTCCTGAACTGTGACGCAAATTGTTCGAACAGTTCAATTCATATTCAAACCTAGCTGTAGTAATTTCCAAGAAAGCTTACATTCGAAGTCATACTACGGCCACAATCGATATCGGCCGCAATCGATATATATATCGTTGCTTCTACGCTCGAAACAAAATAAGCCTAACCACATCCTTTAAAATTGTGTAGATAATACCATATATTAGCTGCACAATTTTAAAGGATGTGGTTAGGAACCCAAGAGTACAGCTCAAATTAATGCGAGTAGGTTTCTTTGAAATTTCCAGGCATCTCATGAATATGCCGCAAACCGCGTACTGTTCTCGGGATCAGCGAGATATTTCTCGCGAGTCGCGCGCTGCTGTTACGTGACGTCACTGAGCGAGCTAATAGTCGAACGAATCTGTAGCGTTTCTATCAGTGAAGTTTACGTTTCGCGATTATTGTTCTTTTTGCTGTTGACGTGTTAAAATTGTTGTTTGTGATTTTTTAGTTTGTTTGTTAAGTTTTCGTTTTGCTTTTTGTTATTGTTGTTGTTACTGTTTCGGACTTGAGACTTCAATTTGTTTGCCGCGCGATCTCCTTTGTTACTTGCTTTGTTAGTATTAATCTTCGTGTGTTACGTCAGTTTTGTTGTTTCGCTGTCAGCTGACCAATGGAGAGAAGGGAAAGAAGATCTTTTACCATGGACGAAAAGGTCCGAATTTTAGAAAAAGTGGATTCCTTCCATGGAACTCGTGTAGCACTTGCGCGTGAATTGAACATTTCGGTTTCAACACTAAATACGATAGTGAAAAACCGAGACAGTATCACATCTTGTGCTTCAGAGAGTGGAACACATGCAAAAAAACGCAAGTATGCTACATATTCAAAATATGACGATCTTGAAGAAACAGTTAAACGATGGTTTGAGACGTCAAGGGCAGCAGGTATCCCAGTAGGCAGTGTACTTTTAAGGGAGAAGGCCCTTCAAGTAGCCAACATTCTTGGCATTGAGGATTTTAGCGCTTCCAATGGATGGATCGACAGGTTCAGGAAAAGATATAATATAACTTATAGAACTGTCTGTGGAGAATCGAAAGATGTTGATAGTGGTACAGTCCAACAGTGGGTAAATGAAAAATTACAGAGTTTAATTGCAAATTATGAACCCAGAAACATCTTTAATATAGATGAGACTGGACTGTTTTTCAATGTGTTGCCCAACAAAACTTTGGCATTTAAAGGCGATAAATGCCATGGTGGCAAACACAGTAAACTAAGGTTAACTGTGATGTTGGGAGCCAATGCTGATGGCTCTGAGAAGCTTCAGCCCTTTGTAATTGGCAAATCAAAGAAGCCACGTTGTTTTACCAATGTTCGTTCTCTTCCTACTCCATATGACGCCAACCAGAAAGCTTGGATGACCTCGCATCTGTTTAGGAAACAGTTGGCTGCCCTCGATGCAAAAATGGGAGCTCAGAATAGAAAAATTCTTCTTTTTGTTGACCGCTGTCCTGCACATCCTGTTGACATGAACTTCAGAAATGTGCAGCTAGAATTTTTTCCTGCTAACTGCACAAGCAAACTGCAGCCCATGGATTTAGGAGTTATACATTCCTTCAAATCATTTTATAGGAAGAACCTTGTCCAAAGACTTTTGTCCATGACTGATTCTGGGTTGGATGTCACATCTACGAGGATTTCAGTGCTGAAAGCACTGCATTTTATTGCCAAGTCATGGAAGGCGGTGAAGGAGGACACCATAAAGAAGTGTTTTAAAAAAGCTGGATTCTTTAAGGATACACAGTGTCAGATACCAGAAGAAGAAGGGGAAGAAGAATTGCTTCCTGCTGCATGGGAAACGCTGCAACCCAACTGCACCTTCAACGAATTTCTGCAAGTAGATGCCAACATTATAACTGCAGAGGAAACAACTCTGGAAGAACTTGCTGCAGAAAAGTTATTTGCTAATTCCTCAGTCAGTGATGGAGAAGAGGAAGATGAAGAAGAAGACAGTGTACCAGTTCCCACCAGTGCTGAGGCAACTGCAGCAGTGGACCTACTTCAAAGGTACTTTTCCTCTGTTGAAGGAAGTGAAAAGACACTTGAGACCCTATATGAATTGGAGAAGCAGATCGACATCATATCGACCAAAAGAGCCAAGCAGAAATCAATTAAGGACTTCTTTTTTAAGCAGCAATAACTTTGTTGTTACAACAGTGATTTAAAATAAATAAATAAATTGTAAATAGGCCTATTAATATGTTATTAAAATCTGAATGATACTTTACAAGTCACAACATTTAATTACGGGTAGCTCCACTTCCACATTACATATAAGCAACACACAAGAAGGCTATCTGACAATATTTCAAACTAGTAATGTTCTGCTTGCCAGCAGATAAGCAGAATTAGAAGACAGAGCAACATCAGTAGTTCCTTTTCACTGGATACTTCAAGTAAGTACTAGAAATAATGAGTTATCTACACACTTATGTATCAATAAGCATTGTGAAACCTTTGTCCGGCTTTTCTGGAGCATTTCTTTCTTTGAAAGTGATTTCCCCCCGTTTACACTTTCCCCCCGTTTACACCACCAATCCTCCAATCCCCTGAAAAGTGTAAAAGAGGGGTAATACTGTATATGCGTCTCTTGGTCTTCCTCTGTGGTTTTTACCCAAACACTTCCCTCCAGTGCTAAATTCATGATTCCTTGATGTGTAAGAATGTGTCCTACCAAGCGATCCCTTCTTTTGGTCAAGCTATGCCAAAAATTCCTTTTCTCACCAATTCTGTTCAGTACCTCTTCATCAGTTACACAATCTACCCACATAATCTTCAGCATTCTTCTGTAATACCACACTTCAAAAGAAAAGAGAATAGAAGGTATAAGATGAACATTACACATAAGCAAATGTGTAATGGAATGTAGTCTAATGAAATCAGGTAATGCTGAGGAAATTAGAGCAGGGAATGAGACAATAATGAGCAGTAGATGTGTTTGGTTTGGCTAGCTCAGAGAAGATATAGAATGGCAATTCCACCCTCATGAATCACAGGCATTGCAGGTGGAGTGGCTTGCATGCCTCACCAATACAGATAGCCGTACCGAAGGTGCAACCACAGCGGAGGGGTATTTTTGGAGAGGCCAGACAAACATGTGGTTCCAGAAGAGGGGCAAGGGCAACAGTTTGAATGATTGACTGAGCTGACATTGTAACATCAGTTAACATGCCTTTGCCATGCAGTTACTGCGAATGGCTGAAAGCAAGGGGAGAATACAGCCGTTAATTTGCCCAAGGACATGCAGCTCTACTGTATGAACATATGATGATGGCATCCTCTCAGGCTAAAATATTCCAGAGGTAAAATATAGTCCCCCATTTGGTTCTCCAGGTGGGGACTACACTGGAGGATATCATCATCAAGAAAAACAAAACAGGCATTCTACAGATCGGAGCGTGGAATGTTTTATCCCTTAATCGAGTATGTGAGTTAGAAAATTTGAAAAGAGAAATGGATAGGTTAAAGTTAGATATGGTGGGGATTAGTAAAGTTCGGTGGCAGGATGAACAGGAGTTATAAATACAAAATCAGTTGGTGTTCGTGCAGGAGTAGGTCTGATAATGAATAAGAAAATAGGAATGTAGATATGTTACTATGAACAGCATATTAAATGCATTATCGACGCAAAGACAGACACGAAGCCAACAGCGACCACAGTAGTACAAGTATATTTGCCAACTGGCTCTGCTGATTATGAGAAGATTGAAGAAATGTATGATGAGATAAAAGAAATTATTCAGACCATTAAAGGAAAAGAAAACTTAATAGTGACAGGGGACTGGAACTCGCTAGTAGGAAAGGGAAGAGAAGCAAATGTAGTTGGTGAATATGGAGCTAGGAAAAGGAATAAAGATGAGAACACCTGGTAGAATTTTGTGCAGAGACACTGGAGGGTATTAGATTGACTTTATAATGGTAAGGCAAAGGTTTAGAAACTAGGTTTTAAACTGTAAGACATATCCTGGGGCAGATATAGACTCTGACTATAACTTATTGGTTATGAACTGTAGATTAAAACTTAAAGAGACTGCAAAAAGGTAAAAAATTAAGGAGATGGAATCTATACAAATTGAAGGAACCAGAGGTGGTTGAGAGTTTTAGAGGGAGAATTAGGCAAAAATTATCTGAAATGGGGGAAAGTAATACAAAAGACGAAGAACGGGGACCTCTGAGAGATAGAGTAGTTAGGGCCACAGAGGATCAATAGGCAGAAAGACAAGGCCTAATCGAAATCCTTGGATCACAGGAGATACTGAACTTAACTGACAAAAGAAGAAAATTTAAAAAATACATCAAGTGAAGCAAACAAAAGGAAATACAGACGTTTGAAAAATGAGGTTGACAGGAAATGCAGACAAGCTAAGCAGGAGTGCCTTGAAAAGGAATGCAAGACCATAGAAGATTGTATAACTAGAGGGAAAATACAAAGATAGATACCGTCTACAGCAAAATAAAAGAGACATTTGGAGATAAGAAAAGCAATTGTATGATAAGAACTCAGTTGGAAAACCAGTACTAAGCAAAGAATGGAAAGCTGAAAGGTGGAAGTAATATATAGAAGCCTGTACTAAGGAAATAAACTTGAAAGCAATATTCTAGAAATTGAAGACGAAGTAAAGGAAGATGAGATAGGAGATACGATACTGTGAGAAGAATTTGGCAGAGCACTAAAAGATTTGAGTAGATGATGTTCTGTCTGAACTGCTATTATTATTAGGAGAGCTAGTCTTGAAGAAATTGTTCAACCTGGCATGCACGATGTATGAGACGGGGAAAATACCACAGACTTCAAGAAGAATGTAGTGATACCAATACTTAAGAAAGCAATTGCAGACAAATGTGAAAATTACAGAACCATCAGTTTAATAAGTCATGGTTGCAAAATACTAACACGAATTATTTACAGACGAATGGAAAAACTGACCTTGGGGAAGATCAGTTTGGATTTAGGAGAAATGTAGCAACATGCAATGCAACACTCATATTAAGACTTATCTTAGAAGGTAGGTTAAGGAAAGAGAAACCTACATTTTTAGCATTTGTGGATCTGGAGAAAGCTTTTGACAATGTTGACTGGAACACATTCCTTCAAATTCTGAAGGTACCAGGGGTAAAAATAGGGAGTGAAGAGTTATATCCAACTTGTACATAAACCAAACAGCAATTCTTAAGAGTCAGAGGGAATGAAAGGGTCGCAGTGGTTGGGAAGGGAGTAAGACAGGGTTGTAGCGTTTCCCCAATGTTGTTCAATCTGTGCATTAAGCAAGCTGTGAATGAATGCAAGGAGAAGTTTGGAGAGGGATTAAAGTCTACGGAGAGGGAGTAAAATGCTTGCTGTTTGCTGATGACGTAGTAATCCCATCACAGACAGCAAAGGACCTGGAAGAGCAATTAAATGGAATGGACAGTGTCTTGAAAGGAAGATATAAGATGAACATTAACAAGAGTAAAACGGACGAAATGGAGAATAGTGTCAGAAAATCAGGTGATGCTGAAGGAATTAGATTAGGTAATGAGATGATGAAAGTAGTAGATGAGTTTTGTTATTTGGATAGCCATAAGACATAAAATGCAGAATGGCTATGGGAAGAAAAGTGTTTCTGAAGAAGCAAATTAGTTTAAATGTTTTGAAAGTCCTTTCTGAAAGCATTTGTCTGGAGTGTAACATTGTATGAGAGTGAAACGTGGATGATAAGGAGTTCAGACAAAAAGATGATAGAAGTTTTCAAAATGTGGTGCTAAGGATGAATGATGATGATTAGATGGGTATATCATGTGACTAATTAGGAGGTGCACAACAGAATTGGGGGAAAAAGGCGTTTCTGGCTTATCCTGTCTAAGAGAAGGGATAGGATGGTGTGACACATTCTGATACCTCAAGGAATCATCAATGTTTGGTGGGAAGTGTTGCAGGCAGAAATCACAGAGGGAGCCCAAGAGGTGGATACAGTAAGCAGATTCAAATGAATGTGGGTTGCTGATCTTCTTCAAGAATGAAGAGGCTTGCACAGGATACAGTAATGTGGAAAGCTGCATAGTACCATTCCTTAGAGTGAAGGCAACATTAACTACAGATAATTTATCATGTCATTACTATAGCTAACCTACTGGGTGCTCATGACCTACTAATTTATGGTGGTACACTGTACTACAAAGTGTTGCCCCACAGTGTCAGCACTGACTCCTTACTAAACAAGTCTGCTGACCACTGGCATGCAGTGCAACCCCCCTCCTCAAATAACAAGAAATGGCATAGTCATCTCTAAGTCCAATGGACTTTCAAATTGCAAGGCTAAGTCAAATTTTCCTTTAGATATGATGAGCAAAAAAGTTAATCACATGGTCAAGGTAAGAGTTCTACACAACACTCCATACAATACTTACACAGGAAATCAGTGATGACTTCATGACACTGATCAGTGTTTCTCACAAATTAATATCTTCAGTTACATATTGGTGGAAAGTCACTGAAGTTAACCTCAACTAACAGCTTTGCTTGTACAAATGCCACAAACCAACAGCTATCCTCCCCATACTACACAGTAATTTGATGACATCATAAAAAATTTACATTTTCCTAGAAAGCAGCCAAGTCAAGGACTTTCTCTGGATGGATGGCCAAAAAGTCCCATTTATAAGCCATCTAACAATTCCAAGAGCTGTGAAAATTCCACTGAATTAAAACTTTTACCTTGAAAAGTTAACTATGATTTTAAGATTCATCCTACACATCTCAGTTGTAGCATCAACGAAATATCTATAAAACCAATGTTTCATTCATCAGCACTCTACTATGTGAACAAGCCTTTCACCAGTTAAAGCATTTTCTATTTCAAGTGCTGTGCCATGTACACTTTTTACTTGGTTACTTACTCATCCTTTCAACAGACTCAGACCACTGACTTTTCATAGTACTGTTGCACCACACATCAAGTAACATCTTTAGCTACAATCAACTAGGCTTAGTGTAAGACTGGGTTCACAATGGGGGGCTGAGCAGAGCCAAGACATGCCATGCCAAGACATTAATTTGTTGTACATGGAGGTTTTCACATTGGCAACCAGTCGGAGATGGTTTGACTTGAGCTGGCTCATGCCACGCCAACAACTTTCGGTACATTCAATACTCCCAGCATGAGCCAGAACCATCACAAGACGAGGGGGCTATGGTTTTGCATCTGCCGCATAAGTATCAGATGCCTCCTGTCTGCTTTCAAAAGAAGCATATCTGAACTTACACACAGTTGTATTCTTTTTATTTATATTTCTTGTGTTACTATTAATTCTGCAATATGAATAAAAAAGATTTTCAGAAATGTTTTTCATTGTTCATATGAAGAAAAACTTTCCTAAATGTCAGTTGACATGCATGGTTTAAGTCCATTACTATGTCTTATGTGTTTAAAAATTCAAAGACTCACTACAGTCTGATAACAGTAGTAATAAAACAACAAAATCAATTAACTGTAAGCTGGCTCAAAGTAGATAGGTAGCAGTGAGCAAGTTTTAGTCACCCCTGTTTTTCCTTGGATGTTCTGCTGACAGTGGGTGGGGGTCCCTCACTGCTAGAGACAAGCCCAACGAGAAGGCGAAAACAAAACACAGTAAAAAGTGATATGTGATTCTCATTCTTTACTGACCTGTCCTGCAGTATCTGAGGCTGAAGTAAATCAGCACATTTGTCTTTCAGTTCAAGTAGAAAACTCTAAATGTAAGTACCATGGAGATAAAGAAAATTGTCATCATATGATTCAGAAAAATGTTCATAGAAACACAATCCCACTCCGGCAGCTTCCTAAAATAAATTCTGAGAACAGTGTATTCTTTTGAAAGTGGAGATGGGTTGAAATATAGTACAGTCTGTCCCGCATAAAACCGGTACATTTCACATCTCTAGTTGAATAGCTTCTGAGGTGACCTATATACCCTTGGTCACCACTTGAAGCATCTTTTATAAGAACAAAAGACATGTTTTTAAAGTCGCCGTTATCTATTCTTTTTACTTAGTTCACTTTAATCTCAGTTGTGGGGGGGGGGGGGGGGCTACCGCTTTTATGTGGGACACAATGTGTATAATTATTTTGACCTTGTGGTACAACACTAAAAGCTAAAAGACCATCTTGTGTATTAGTCAACTTAGTCATAGATGTGTCTATAAATGTAAGTATAGTTTTAGGCTTCTGCCTTTATCTTCTGCAACTAGAAAAAACTTAATTAGAATGTCAAAAAAAATTATTTCAGTTCATCAATAGCAAAGTTACAATTTAGATTTATTTGTTCTTCTCTTCTAGTTCCAAGCATAAAATACATATTCCACTAATGGACAACAAACCAGCAATCTGCCTCAATTATGACCTAACGTAAAACCATAGCAGATCACTGTCCACTGTAATCGCTCAGCACCCACGAAAAATTATGTATCTTTGGAGTTTTCTGGTTACAGATCATTTACACATCACGAGGGATTGACACAACTGGCTAACAATTACTTGCTGTAATGTTCGATCTATGAAGCATAGCTGTCCGCTAACACACGATTTACTAATCAAGTGCATGCACGTGCGTCATTTCAAAATGACTGTTATGAATAATGAAAAGGAGAACAGTTTATTACAAAGTTAAGATGCTGCATTATCATGTGTCCAAAAACCAGAATTTTTAACTACATACTTTCTTCAAAATCGAGTGAGCAACTTTACAAAATTAAAAACTCACACAGAATTAAAAACAAAGTTATTAAGGAAAAAAATAATTTCATAAAACAATGCGGGATTGTCTAGTATACCATCAAGTATCAGATCAGGAGGATAGCTGCAAGATGTGACAGCTGTCATCAGGTAATTGGTGTACTGGTTCAAGGATTCAGGACTGGAGAAGATTCATTTGCCTTGATGAC
The DNA here is from genome assembly GCA_026315105.1 of Locusta migratoria. Taxonomy (NCBI): domain Eukaryota; kingdom Metazoa; phylum Arthropoda; class Insecta; order Orthoptera; family Acrididae; genus Locusta; species Locusta migratoria. The sequence goes on from CM048745.1 coordinate 507,370,356, forward strand.
CTAAACTGTAAGGAAGGGAACATTTGAATGGATTGGATGGCAGTTGTCATAATGGAGGTACTGTTGTTTGTTAGTAAGTTTGATGTGGACGGATGTTTGAATCTGGCCATTGGAGAGATGGAGGTCAACATTGAGGAAAGTAGCATGGGATTTGGAATAGGACAGGGTGAATCTGATGAAACCAAAGGAGTTGATGTTGGAGAGAAAATTCTGGAGTTCTTCTTCATTGTGAGTCCAGATCATTGGATTGACAGACTTGGGTATCCAAGAAGGCTTCCTCTAAGCATCCCATAAATAAGTTGGAGTACAAGGGGGGCATTCTGGTTCCCGTGGCTGTTTCCTTTAGTTTTTGGTATGTCTGGCCCTCAAAAAAGAAGAAGTTGTAGGTTACATTGCAGATGGTCAGCATAAAACAAAATACTCAATTATAGTAAGGCCCTGGGCGTGCAGGATATTTGTGTGTAAGGATATGGCATCAATGGTTACAAGGATGGTTTTTCGGAGGTAACAGGCTGGGTAAGGATTTTAAGTAATTGAGAAAGTGGTTGGTGTCTTTGATGAAGGATGGGAGGCTGCACTTAGGGTTGAAGGTGTTGGTCTACGCAGGCAGAGTTCTTTCTGTGGGGGCTTGGTAACCAGCCACAATGGGGCGACCTGGATGCTTGGGTTCGTGAATCTTAGGGAGTAGGTAGAAGGTGTGGGTCGGGATGTCAGTGGGGTCATAAGGTTGATGGAGTCAGGTGAAAGGCTCAGGTGAAAGGCTCTGAGGATTCCTTGAAACTCAGCCTGGACATAAGGAATGGGATTGCCTTGACAAACTTTGTATGTAGTATTGTCTGAAAGATGACGCAGTCTCTCAGCCACATACTCCCGCTGATCAAGTACCATGTTCATGGATCCCTTGTTGGACAGGAGAATGATGATGGACCGGTCAGTCTTCAGATCAAGGATAGCCTGGGCTTCAGTTGTGATGATGTTGGGAGTTGGATTAAGGTTTTTCAGAAATGATTGAGAGACAATGCTGAAAGTGAGAAATTACTGGAAGTTTTGAAGAGGGTGATTTTGAGAACGAGGAGGTGGGTCTCACTGTGACAGAGGATGGAACTGTTCCAGGCAGGGTTCAATTTGGATGGTGTCTTGGGGAGTTGGATTGTTAGGAGTAGGATTAGGATTATTTTTCTTAGTGGCAAAGTGATATCTCCAGCAAAGACTATGAGTATAGGACAGTAAATCTTTGACTAGGGCTGTTTGGTTGAATTTGAGAGTAGGGCTAAAAGTGAGACCTTTGGAAAGGACAGAGGTTTCAGACTGGGAAAGAGGTTTAGAAGAGAGGTTGACTACTGAAAATACTGAATTGGAATGTTGTGGTCTGGACTGTGTGAATTAGCATTTTGAGATTTTTTTTTTTTTTTTTTTTTTTTTTTTGGGGGGGGGGGGGATGAAGCTGTAAGTGGGAGATTGAGCAGATGGGAGAGACTGGGTTTGTGTGCAATGAGAGCAGCTTAAGGTAAGTTGGAGAGGTTGTTGAGGGAGAGTGTATTTCCTTTCCAGAGGTGGGTAACCAGAAGATTGGATAGTTCTTTGAGGTGGAAGGTGGCATGCTGTCCTAGTTCGAGGTTGGCCTGTAGGAGGATATTCTGAAGTGCAAGAGTGAATGTGGGAGAGGAAAGATTGAGGATTTTGATTAGGTATAGGAGTCAACAGGTGTGTTCATTGGCAGTTTTGATGTGTAGGTTAAGGATTATGTGGGTGAGAGCTATGGATTCTTCACTTTGGAATTGGTATAAGGCATGATGAAAGAATGGGATGCAGCCAGAGAAGGGAACTTTTAAGTTGAGACCCTTGGTAGTAATGCCAAATGTCAGACAAGCATGAGTAAACATACTGAGCTTCAAGGAATCCTCAGAGCCTTAGGCCCGCTAAAAAACCTTTCACTTGATTCCATCAACCTCATGACCCCACTGACACCCCGCACCCCCACCTTCTACCTACTTCCTAAGATTCACAAATGCAAACATCCAGACACCACATTGTGGCCAGTTACCAAGGGCCCACAGAACGAAGCTCTGCCTACGCAGACCAACACCTTCAACCTATTACATGCAGCCTCCCATCCTTCATCAAAGACACCAACCACTTTCTCGAACGCCTGACATCCTTACCCAGCCTGTTAGCTCAAGAAACCATCCTTATACTTCCCATACAGAAATATCCCACACGCCCAGGGCCTCACTGCAATGGAGTATTTCCTTTCACGTCAACTACCTGCAGCTTCATTCGAACCCACAACTTCTTCACTTTTGAGGGCCAGACGTACCAACAACTAAAGGGAACCAGGATGGCCCCCTCGTACACCAACTTATTTATGGGAGAATTAAAGGAAGCCACTTTGGATACCCAAGCCTGTTAACCAAAAGTTTGGTATAGATATATTGCGGACATGATCTGGACTCAGAGTAAAGAAGATCTCCAGAATTTCCTCTCCAACCTCAACTCCTTTGGTTCCATCAGATTCACCTGGCCCTATTCCAAATCCCATGCCACTTTCCTCGATATTGACCTCCATCTGTCCAATGGCCAGCTTCACACATCCGTCCACATCAAAGTCACTAACAAACAGTTGATGCTACGTACCGATGTGCTTGATGCTAGTACTGTAGAGGAATGAGTCACGTGTCAACACAAGCACAGAATTCAACATTACCTTCCTTCAATTGGGCCAACTGGCAGTGAATTGAGGAAGTACAGTACATACCAATGAAACAATTGGGTACTTTGACAATTGTCTGCACAAATTATTTCAATTTACATTTAAAGAGAAATACTAAAATGAGCTCTAACATGGAAATTAATATGTCCACATAACATATTTTAGTCCTTTGTGTGTGAGGAATGTTTCCTGAAAGTTTGGTCGTACCTTTTTGTAACACCCCGTATATGTGTGTGGGTGCATGTGTTTGTTTACTTGTCCTTTTTACCCTAAGGCGAGTCCTCCACTCCTGGGACTGGAATGACTCCTTACCCACTCCCTTAAAATCAACATCCTTTCCTTCTTACCTTTCATTCCTTGTTCTTTTCTGATGAAGCAACCAACAGTTGTGAAAGCTCAGTTTGTGTGTGTGTGTGTGTGTGTGTGTGTGTGTGTGTGTGTGTACTTTTATTTATGTGTGTGTGTCAACGAACCGGTGCCTTTTCGCCCCCCCCCCTCCCACACACACACACACACACACACACACACACACACACAAAATCATACAGGCACTACTCACACTCCCATAACTGCCATCTCCAGCCACTGTGTCTCTAATGAAGGCTGTCACCAAAAGTGAAGTTCTGTGAGTGTCTTTTCTAAGTGACCACATGCAGTTCAGAGATTGTCTTTATGGTGAGTTGCAACCTGTCCATATTACATAACTGACATACAACATTGGACTTTCCAGTGTTAATTTTTTGGCAACAGGAAACAGCTTCGTCATTACACTTCGAATATTTACTTGGTACTATGATGTGTGATAAGTTATGGACATACCCTCATACTTATTTATATGCATACCTGCCAACCTTCAAAATGTAAAAATCAGGAGACCCAGTTTAGAAAATCGGGAGATTCCTCAAATAATCAGGAGATACGTTCTATCAAAAACTGCAATGCACTTTACTACAAGCCTTAGATTTTAGTCTTTCCCAATGATATAACGCTACATAATGGCTACAAAAAAACTTGCGTTAACCCAATTGTTGATTACATCCTTATATTTCGTAGCCAGTCAAGGTAGAGTGATTGATTTTTTAGATCAAAACAAAAAAGTACACAGCAGTATATTTGTGCTACACTGCTACCTGGGAACATGTTATGGAACAAATGACCCATAGTCGTATTTAATTGGTACAGCGTACTCTATAATAAACAATGTAAATAAGCTCTCTGCTTGTATCGAATGATCACTTTCACTTTTTTCAGCAATTTCAGCCTTTTATTGTTACTCTGCACTATTTCGGTACATTGCTTTTTCCACCACGTGATGTGGAAATATCACATCGGCAAAGAGTACAAAATAGAAAAAATGTTCCGAAAACTGCTTAAAAATCGATTATATTTCTTGCCATACTGGACCACCTACCACCGAATTGAAATCCCATAATCACGTAAAATATCTGTTTACGCGAAAGTTGCCTGTTTCCTGCAATTGGCGTATGAAACTGAGGCCCCTAACTATCCAGTCAAAAGGTTACCAGCGATTAAAAAAAACCACTGAAATGATTTCACTTACATACACAGACTAAACATTACATTCAAAAACAGCACAACTTCGAAACACTACATGTGTATTTGCAAATACGTGCAAAGAGCAGAAACATTCATTATATAAGTGCAACTCCTAATTTCTATGAATTTCGATACGTATTTATTTCTAACTGATAAATGAACAAAGGACTTTTGACCATTCGCGGAAAATTGAACCCTGGGTTTCCAGAGAAAACCTAAAAAATCGGGAGAAATAATGGCAAAATCAGGAGGCGGGAGAAAAAGAGAAAAATCAGGAGGCTCCCGCGTAAATCGGGAGAGTTGGCAGGTATGTATATGCCATAAAAGACTACCAACAATTGGATAAATAAAGTAAAAGGATTTTAGGAATGAACTTACTTCCAAAATTGTCTTACAGCTATAGATGGAAAGCAGATATTAGTAAAGAAACCAAAGAAAAAGGCTTCACTGTATTACAATTATAAACAGTACTATTCAATGGTAGTAATTGTAAATGAGCGTAGCAACTATTGTTCTCCAGCAGTCAATCCTGTAGAAGCTTGCTGTAGTTGGAGTGATTCAGGGAGAATTTAAAAACATAAAATTTAAGTAACAATATTACTTAACAATTTAAAGATTCCTCACAGTTGTTTACTAGGATATGTGAATGGAACAGCAATGCCATATGCTTTTGTTGAATCTGAAGCATTTATTCTATCAGAAACATGAAGGCCTTATGTAGAATGAAATCTGACACATCTGAACATATCTTCAACAACAGACTATGTACAGCTCCCAGAATGGTGGTGTGTTATTCTGGCATTTTTGCAAATAAGTGGAGAATATTACACAAAGTTTGTGCATGAAGGCTGCTAAATGCTACATGAGATAAAAATACAAGAGGATGATAACATTCCAGCAGAAAACATTTCTGCAACAAATTATGGGGTTCCACATGCAGCTCACAATACTTGTAAATATTTGCAAGGACTTAACTTCACCACAAGGATCTTTACTTGGCAATATTACCATGTACAGACAATTTGTCAGTAGTGTGTTTATTGTCAAATTTCCAGCCACAATCTCTTTTACTACATAATCACTGTAAAATTTCATTGTTGGCCAAAATTTTAACTCTAGAAATTAATTCTTCAGTATTAATAGTTTTCATTTATAAAGAGTGTCACTCTGTGTAGTAATTGGCAGAGTGAAAAACAACAAATGTGCATTGCAGCATACAAAACTAAGTAGGCCAATCTTTCAAACTGACCCCATTCCCACCCCACCCCCCTTTTTTTTTCAAGCTGGTTACAGACGACAATATCATATTAATAACATTTGGACATTACCACAATTTTTCAAAGTGTATAGTGTGCTGCTAAAAAGTAATTACAATCACAGAATTAATTTCAAGCAAACATCCTGTAATGTAATTGATGAGACCTTCCTTCCACCTTCTGGTACAGCCAAATAAAGATTTTGATATGGCTTTTAGGGACAACTAGGGAATGAGCCTCCCATGGGTCTTAAATTAAATACTGAATGTGTCGTAAATGCAGCTACTCCCTGAAATTTAATTACATCTTCATAAAAATTTGTCTGTGGTTATTAGAGTTGAAGGGCAAGAAAGAGACACGGAGGTTGGGAAGGGAGTAAGACAGGGTTGTAGCCTTTCCCCAATGTTGTTCAATCTGTACATTGAACAGGCAGTGAAGCAATGGAAGGAGAAATTTGGAGAGTGCATTAAAGTGCAGGGAGAATAAATAAAAACATTGCGGTTTGCCGATGACATAGAAATTCTGTCACAGACTGCAAAAGATCTGGAAGAGCAATTGAATGGAATGGACAGTGTCTTGAAAGGAAGATACAAGATGGACATTAACAAGAGTAAAACGAAGGTCATGGAATGTAATGTCAGAAAATCATGTGATGCTGAAGGAATTAGATTAGGTAATGAAACAATAAAAGTAGTAGATGAATTTTGTTATTTGGGTAGCAAGATAACTTCTGATGGCCGAAGTAAAGAAGATATAAAATGCATAATGGCTATGGGAAGAAAAGCGTTTCTGAAGAAACAAAATTTGTTAACATCCAATATTAATTTAAATGTTAGGAAGTCCTTTCCTAAAGCATTTGTCTGGAGTGTAGCATTGTATGGGAGTGAAATGTGGACGATAAGGAGTTCAGATAAAAAGATGATAGAAGCTTTTGAAATGTGGTGCTACAGATAAATGATGAAAATCAGATGGATAGATCACGTAATTAATGAGGAGGTGCTTAACCGAATTGGGGAGAAAAAGAGTTTCTGAGATATCCCGTATAAGAGAAGGGAGAGATTGGTTGGACACATTCTGAGACATCAAGGAATTGTCAATTTAGCATTAGAAGGAAGAGTATGGGGTAAAAATCGTAGAGAGAGACCGAGGGACGAATACATGAAGCAGATTCAAAAGGATGTAGGTTGCCATACATATTCTCAGATGAAGAGGCTTGCACAGGACAGGGCAGCGTGGAGAGCTGCATCAAGCCAGTCTGCGGACTGAAGACCACAACAACAACAAAAATTTGTCTGACATTCTTTAGATCTTTGCAAGCTGATGAAGCATTCTTCCTGAAAATTTAGCTCTCATTAATAAAAATATTGGTGCAAGCCATATGTGAGACAACTTATAGTAGGGTGCCTTATCACATTTATGCCTTGAAATTCACAATACCTTTCTGAGCTTGTATCACAGGATAACAGTGGGACTACTGAGATCTGGTGACATATAAATAGCATTTAAGTAACAGAAGAAAATATAGTGTTGAACATTATAAAATAATAGCCTTTTCCTGTGTTTATGAAAATGGGTACTTCTTATTCCAAAATATTATGATATGAATAAAAGTGAAACTATTATATTCTATGTAACAATATTTCACAATAATTAGCAACATAGACCATAAGAGCTAAATCACAACAATGAACCCACATCACCAGGTATACTGGTTAAGTTTCACTTGGAATGTGGAGTTTAATGTAGGTAACATTACTAAAACAGAAAAAGTATTGAAAGTAACAAGTTCTAATAGCTCTTTTAATGTATTTGAGTATGTTCAGTAATGGAACAGAGCCAGCAGAATGTAACTATGTGCTAAATCAAGACTAGCAACAGAGCCCAAAATATAATAATGTGTCTAACATCATTTTTCCTGAAAATAAAAATACCACAGACACTATCACATGTAACATTAATGGCTGTTGAGTTTTAGTGTACTTACATCCGGCAGAGCTCCTTTGGCTCATACTGGTACATTAACTTGGCCAATAATCATCCTAAAGCAGAAAGCATTTGGTAACTAGAACTCAAACTAGAGTACCTCTACTTCAAATAAGTATGTAGTTAAACATACAGATTATCTTACAACTGTGATTAAAATAGTGCCAAAAATATTATCAACAAACATTATCAAGTAACAGATACGCTTAAATACAAACATGGAGGAATCACATTAGCTCTCATTTCAGTCATAGTGCCACAAAACTGTAAATTGAAATCACAAAAAAGCCAGATACTGGTGTACATAAAGTCCAGGAACACTTTCAATTATTTGTTGCACAAGAATTAAACATTGTACAGATGTCATAAATATTGCATTATGAAGAGAAACAGTGAAAGTTTTCCTCCCCCCCCCCCCCCCGGCAGTTGTCAGTACAGTAATCGAATTATTGTCATACCCGTCCCAGCATGGCATTGTCGACTGTGGCAGTCCTGCAGCTCTGCTACATCATGTCATAGAGACAGTCATACACCAGATCTTTAATGTGTCCCCACAAAAAAGTCAGATGGAGTAAGATCTGGTGATCGGGGAGGCCATTTTATGAAACAGTGCCCCCTTCTATAACATGGTTGATCCATTGATGCAGCAGCTCCATGTTCAGGTAACCATGAACATAACAATGACAATGGGGTGGAGCCCCATCCTGCTGAGAGATGAATGGAGAGTCCAATTGCATTTGAGGCATCAGCCATTGTCGCAACATGCCCAAGTAGGAATATCCAGTGACAGGGCTCTTGGAAAAAAAAAAAAAAAAAAAGAAATATATATATATATGCCCTTACGGTTTTCGAAGTGACAAGGCATTAAAAACATTTACCTTTGGGAATCACCATAAAATTCATATGGATGCTCTGTACCCGCCAGATTCGACAATTATGCCTGTTCTCTTTTCCATTTGTGTGAAAAGTGGCTTTGTTGCTAAAAATTAAGCAATCAACAATGCCATCTCCCACATAATTCAATTGTTGAAACTACTAACAAAATTAAAAAATGCTTGTCTTTGTCAGCATCACTGATTTTCTGCAATAGCTCAAATTTCAATGGTTTCATGGATAGCTTCTGTCACAGGACTTTCTACACTGTCAATGGGGCCATTTTGAATTCTCAGGACTCATGAAGCATCAATGTCTTAAGAATGTCTCTTGTATGTGGTCCACATTCACTACACTTTGCTTTTCTTTGCTGGGCACAAGCAACCTGTAATATGAATTTGTTGTGGCAATGGTAAATGGCCTTCCTTGTTAGTAGCTTCTTACTGTTCCCGAGCAGGATTCCATGCCGTACTTAGCTGATATCCCGCTTCCCGGTTTATTAAGTTCTCACCCATCTTGATTTCAATTGACTCCGTTCCGTTATAATGCTATCCCAGAATCTTGGGGTTTGAGCCAGGATCCTGGTTTTGTCATAATTCATGGAGTGGTCCATCTTCAGGCAGTGTTCTGCTGTAGCAGACTTAGTGGCCTATCTGAGTCTGGTACATCTTTGATGCTCCTTACACCGAATGTTAAACGTTCTGGTGGTTTAATATATGTAAGACGTATCGCCCTCACATGGTATCTGGTAGATAATGGGTTTTGTAACCCCAAATCATACTTGACCCACCTGAGGAGAGTCCTAATCTTGTTTGCTGGGCAAAACACACTTTTGATTTAGTGTTTCCTCAATACTCTGCTGATTTTGAGAGATATAGGTCCTGCATATGGTAGGAAGGCTATCTTCCCGGTCTCTTCTTCTTCTCCTATAGTATCAGGAAGTCTGTTGGAGTGTAGAGCTTTGTGGATGTCACTGGTTGAATAACCGTTGTTTGTGAACACTTGCTGTAGATGATACAACTCTGCTTTCAAGTTGTCTTGAATCGGAGAGAGCTTTAGCTCCGTGTACTAATGTTCGCAGCACTTTGTACATCATGATCGTTGTCAGAAAGCATCAAACGCAATGCTACAGCCTGACAATTGGCAAAATTTGAGCACATGGACAACAAAGTGCACCAAACACTTGATACCCACAATGTGGTGAATATTAGTGGTCGCACATTAGATGATGCCACATTGAAAGTACTGGGAAGAGGCCTCAACTTTGCTGTTGTGCTTAGGAAATTCCCAGTTTCCGGTATCATCAGCTCTGTGTGACAGTTGGTTAACACTCTACCATCAAGTGATGCAGAAGAGATCTGAAGATAGACTTGCAGGGCACTTACTAGATAAAGGACACCCAAAACTAACAGCTCGAGAGACGAGAGGGCAGCCATGAAGAGCCTATGGGAACATGAAGATTTAATAGTGCTGCCTGTAGACAAGGGGAATTCCAGCTGAGACCTAAGGCACCAGCACAACCAAGACTATATGGATTACCAAAGGTCCATAAACAAGATGAACCACTTCGCCCAATCATGAGCAATATTGGTGCAGCCACCTACACCACAGCATCACACCTAAAGAAGATGTTGGCACCATATCTGGGAAAATGCACCCACCACATACACAGCCCCTCTGACTTTGCAGAACGTCTCAAGAATCTAAGAATCTCGAACACAGGCAGCATCATTATCAGCTTTGATGTTGTGGGTAAAAGTGCAGTTTAGGCAGCAGCGGATAGCCGTCGCGCTCGCTAGGTTGGGAACGGCAGAGCAGCCGATCAGGAGTCGCGATGCCGCGGCCAATAAGAAAGAGTGTTACAATTGTACTATGTAAACAAATCAAACTGTGTATGCAGAAGTTTTTGGCGATCTACAAGTAACAATTGCTATCAGTATGGATGTCAGTTGATCACGGTTTCGAATATATCATAAAATAAATAAAACATGCTACGCCTGCTCTATGGTTGACAGGTTCTTGTATGTACCCTTGTCCGGTCAGTAAGTGCGATAATTTCCAAGAATGCTTGCAATTGAGGTAGCTCGGACTGATATATATATCTTGGTGTACAACTGTAAATCGATTGAGTGTTTCTGAACCGGAGATTCGGGCACTACGCGCCCTCACATACTAAAAAAAAAACTTCTCGTTTAACCTATACCTAACTTAACTTTCACTTAAAATGATCACTGTTTCGTACTGGTCATAAAACAAATAAAACATGTTTGACTGCTGTGGTGTATCCTATACATATTATAAATGCGAAAGTTTCTATGTTTGTTACCGCATCACGCTAAAACTACAGCACTGATTTAGATGAAATTTCATATAGAGATTTCTTATGTCTTGGATTAGGACATAGGCTACTTTTCAACATGTTTATTACAAGTTATCTATTTGAAATATATCCATAGAAATACGTAACGGTTGTAAGAAGTTGCTAATATAACAGCGGAAGAGCACAGTAAGGTACGTCATGTTTAGCTGTGGGCGTTAACGCGTCATGTTGTGGACTTACGTTATTTTGGGCAATGGTTCGGGTCCTGCTATAGTGAAATTTTTTTTCTTTCTTATTGTTATCTTTTTTTACTTTCGAATATACAAAAATATTCTTGGATACTGCCAAAACGGCTTAACTGATATATAATTACATACACAAGAAATCTGAATGTTGGCGTTTATGCCGCATTCATTTTCATTTGTTGTAACAAATGAAGGAAGTATGTATATAAATTGAAGACTTTAAATAAAATATGCTCTAAGTACCATGGCAAGAAAAAACATTGAAGTTTTGTGTAGAATGGGATCTAGATACAAAGCCCTATTTTGTGTACAAAGCGCGAACTGCCACGTATAAATAGCATACGTAAACTGCAACGAAAGTAGTAGCAAATGCACTCAACAGATGGCAGGCGGTACGCTGCAGTTAACATATGAAACGTTATAGATGTTCGAACATTGTGATGTTATCGTAATTTTTTAAAATTGCATTCTCTTTGGATTTCAATGAATAATAGTTTCTTTGGTGATTTCGATTATTTATAGCATTCGAACGTTTGCATTTAGTTCTTTTGTTGGTTCGCTTTGCATTTGTAAGATCTCAGCAGTTCGTTTCTCCGTTAGATGTCTTTTTTATCTCTTTACTTTTCTCCGTTAGGTTTGTTGTTTATTTCGTTACATTTCTCCGGTAGGTTTGCTGTTTATTTTGTTCCTTTACTTGGCATTTGTTTTCGATTGCTGCATTGTTGTTATTGTAGTTACTTACTGTCAGGGGTACCATCCCACAAGTTGGAGCTGAAGGTGGGTGTGTCTGTATTATTGATGCGTAACTTGGATGCATCACGATTATGCAATGGCACCAGGATACGCATCACGGACCTGAGAAGGCATATCATGCAGGCCACCATCATCACCGGTGGAGCCAAGAGAGAGACTGTATTAATACCACGAATTCCCATCATCCCAACAAACTTGCATTACAGGTTAACCGGTTACAGTTCCCATTGAAAGTGGCCTTCTCAATTACTATAAACAAGAGTCAAGAACAAACATTAAAAGTGGCAGGTATTCATGTGGCCACCCCATGTTTCTCGCACGGACAGCTCTATGTAGGCTGCTCCCGTGTATCGAGAGCTAGAAATCTCTACGTATACTCGGAGAACAAGAAGTCACGAAACGTCGTTTACAGGAACGTATTGCAATAGATTTTTAGCTCTCCATCCGTTCCAAGACAATTATATGTTCCGTGCTAACACTGTCGCAAACAGTCATGTAGTTATTTATGCCCTTTCTTGGCACTTTAATGTCTTACTATTGAACCGCGGATATCACTGCGGGGAGCAGCTAGTTAATAATAGGTCACTTATGTCCATAATACGACAATTATCTAAAAATCTCTTATACATGGAAAATCAATTACAATCACACAATCACCGCACCGATATCCTCGAATAAACTTCTAAATTGACACCAAATTTACTCGTCATGAAACACGCAATCTCATTGACCGCGGCATCGCGACTCCTGATTGGCTGCTTTGCCGTTCCCAACCTAGCAAGCGCGACGGCTAGCCGCTGCCGCATAAACTGCACTTTAACCGATGTTGTGTCTCCGTTCACGCGGGTACCACTCCAGGACACACTCCACTTAATTGGTGAGAAATTTGACGGAACTGTGCTGGAGCTTTTCAGATATATCCTGACATCGACTTACTTCCTTTATGGAGGTAAATTCTATCAACAAACAGAAGGAGTAGCGATGGGTAGCCCCTTATCCCCAGTGGTGGTAAATTTGTTCATGGAGAAATTCTAGGATGAGACACTAACAACTGCTGCCTACCAGCCTGTGTGTTCCTTCAGATATGTAGCAGACACGTTCGTCATTTGGCCACATGACTGGAATAGGCTGGATGAGTTGCTGGACCATCTGAACTCAAGAAACACCAACATAAAAGTTCAACATGGAATTAGAGAGCGAGGGTGAACTTACGTTCCTGGACGTCCTGGTGAAAAGGAAGACAACGTTACATTAGGCCACAGTGTATACAGGAAACCAATGCAATAAATAACTGAAAGTGTTCCTGGACTTTATGTACACCCTGTATAATGACCTACCTAAGTTTAGAAGCTGTTAAGTGAGCATAATTTTTCAATATAACTTGTGATTTCCAGTCATTACTAATTTTCTTTATGAAGAATCACAAAGATGTTGGTCAATATCTTCTGCTGTTTGATCACAACATAATTCAAATACTCAACTTAGCAGTTTGATTTCTGTACTCACAATAATGATAACATTTAAATTGTAATGAGTTTGGAAAACATTGTTTCCCATGAGGAAAGCAGTGAACTAGTATGTGGTTCAAAATGAAAATATCAGTAAAGTTCACAAAAGGTTTTCACAATTTATTTATAATAAGGTGACTGGTTCCAACTGCACGCAGATCACTATTAGACCGAACTTGTCTCAATGTTGGTGCCGAAGCGATGAGTGTGTGGCGCCTCGGCACCATCGATGAGACGAATTCAGTCTGATGATGATGATGATGATAATAATAATATTAATTTCATGTGGCTCATTGGCCAGATGCAAGTCTTTCTATTGGACACCACTTCAGCGACTTACATGTCCTTAACCTACCCCCAACCGGGGAAAGGGGAGCTACAGTTTAATATGGAATCCGAACCACGTGTCGTTTCTGGTAACTCCTCACACATTATGTGGTGAGGGATAGGTTAAAATGCCAACTGAAAAAATCTGAGGTCCGACCAGGTTTCTAACCCAGGACCCCAGTTTACAGTCAAGCACTTTACCCCAAGACCACCAGGCCCAACCAGTCTATGGTGATCTCTGCATAGATCAAAACCAGTCACTTTATTATAAGTAAATTGTAAAAACTTTCTGCAAACTTGACTGATATTTTCACTTTTAAATTGTAATGTCTGGTATCACATTGGAGAATAATTAATCACTGAAGGATATGAAATAAAGATATTTTTGTATAGATTATTTTATAAGTGATACCTGAAATATAAACTCAGTTGCAAAAAAGAGATGATGGACACATTCAGTTGCAGTGGTATTCAAATATCAACACATCCAAATAGCAAACAGTGGTATGGATATGTCCAAGTTAGGGCACGCAGTAGATCTGAATTCCTGTTATTACCAATCACAAGGAATAATTTGTTAATTTACAAAAAAAGAAAAAGAAAACAAAAAGAAAACCTACATACACAAAAGATTTGCAAATTTTACATAGCATTCTGGAGACGCTTAATTATTTGTGTGTTTGATACAACAATAGAAAACGTTTTCTCCATGAGTGTTCACCCGCAACTAGTTTCTTTCACAACTTAAGAAAGAAGGGTTAACCTGTAAGGTCCCACAAAGGATGAGGTCATTAAGGACATGCCTCAAGCTCGGTTAGGGAAGGGATGGGGAAGGAATTTAGTTGTGCCCTTCTGGAGGAACAAATCCAACATTTGCCTTACATTATTTCTAGGTAAAACTTAGAAAACCTAACTATGGAAAGGTAGGAAGGGATTTGAAGCACTGTCCATCTCAATAAAAGCACACTAACCCATGCTGCTCTTTTGTATATGTATATGTTCATTTTAAACAAGTTCGCTGAGCCCCTGATAGGCACATAAAATATACAGTCACATTCGCACAACTTAAATTTTTAGCCATGGCCTTCATCAGAAAAATAAACATTCAGAAATAACTATGCACACATAACCACCATCTCCATCCACTGCAGCAATACAAGCTACAGATGTGGTGCTTATGTAGGCATAGTTTTGTCTGAGTGATTGTGTGAATGAATGTGTTTCTTTTTCTGATGGAGTTCATGGCCAAAAATTTTAGTTGTTTGAATGTAACAGTATATTTAACACACCTGTCAGTGGCTAAATGAACATCTTTACAGTGAGTTGTTGTCTATCCTCTATTATTGACATTCCCAATCAGATTCTCCATTGTTATATGTTCATTCTGATTGACAAAGGGTGGAATCATTGATCACTTTGAAATAAATATTCCTGATTACTAATTCTGTACAAACTGTGTGTGTTTTGTTAAAAACTGAATGGGCAAGGCAGCAGCCAATGACTAGGAATGAAAGCTGAAAGAAAAAGTAAAAAACAAATAATTTAAGCTGTCTGAAAAAGAGAAACTTTCAAGATGGTGGCAACATTTTTATGTAAATAGTCATGAGTACTCCGTATATCCCTTCCAGGCCCTGCACACACCAATTGTGCGGTTCTGGTTTTGCTTACTTTATTTATTTGTGGTTCACCCTAGGAGTTTAAGGCCTGCCATCACACAATCGTGGATGGACTGCAGTAACATGCACAACATGTCTTAGTTCCATGTTTCTACACTGGGAGGTACCAGCAGTTGGCAAACTTCCAATACTATTTGACCACGATAACTTGACGATTGGTGTGGTGGCTGTTGGCAGCTGCAGGAGGCGTGTTTGAAGGCAACATCGGCTGCTTGTTGCAGTGCTGGAAACATTACTCTAACAATATGTACAGTAATACTTCGACTCAAGGAGCATTGTAATGTTGGCAGCACACGCAAATACATGAATATCTTTAAACTACTGCAGATTTTCTCCACTTGGGGCAGCACCAGTAAAACTGTCAAGTTACCATGACCAAATGGTACACTTACAATGGCAGCAAGAAAGACTTATTGACAAGGTGCTGATATCCTTGTTTTGACATGTGAAGCTATCATACCTGTCAAACAGTTGATTTTATATGATCCTGGGATGTCATTATGTGATTTCTTTCAAAATGCATGTTACTGTAAGATTGTGTAGATCATAAAAATTTGTGGTGAAGACCCAAACCAAACAATTGTGTTGGTACAATTTTTTTTCTTATTTTTTCCTTTTTCTTAATGAATTATTGTATGTATTTTGCATCTTAAAAGTCCCTCTCTATATTAATGTCACATCACCTACAACCTTGGGTATGAACTGTAAACTGCATTCAAATAAAAGTTTTCTGTAATCCCAAATTGATATATTAACAGTTTGGCCATACTCATTGGTCAGTCTCTCTCTCTCTCTCTCTCTCTCTCTCTCTCTCTCTCTCTCTCTCTCTCTCTCTCTCTCTCTCTCTCTGTGTGTGTGTGTGTGTGTGCGTGCGTGCGTGCGTGCGTGCGTGCGTGTGTGTGTGCGCGCACACACACGCACACGCGCGCGCACACACACAGACGTTAAACAGAGAGAGAGAGAGAGAGAGAGAGAGATCATATTTTCAAAACGCCTTCTGGCTGAAAGCTCAAATATTAACAGTCTCTTCACTGTGCCTAATTCAACTTAACAAGTCCTCTATTTAGTAAGTAGTTATCTATCCTTTTCATGAATTTGTTAAACTACTAATGTTTGTACAAATTGCTAAACAAAAGGTCAGTTTTGGTTCATTTAACTTAGTTTACATATCTTCTGATAATTTTACACATCACTATTTATTGTGAAGTTAATATGAGTACATAACTCCACTTGACTATAAGGCTCAAATGCAATTCAAAAATATGCTTCCCTAATATTTAAGTCGGGTGAAATCCTTGGTGAACCATTTAATTCAGTCCCTCTACTTCTAAGAGAAATGAAGACTGCCTCAAGCTTTACATTTAAATTACTGCTATGTGCAGTTTCTCATTTCAGGAATTTAAAGCACGAAGTTTTGTACTGCTCTGTGAAATTTTCTGCAACATTACGCTTGTGTAAAACATATACAACTAGCAACTTGGTTTAAAACAATATGTTTCCTATTATTTCCCTATCACAAAAAAACTACTTTCTCACTAAGGCAGATATTACATGATTATCAGAATATGAAATCACATCTACTTTTAGTATTCATAAGTTCAGACTGTACAATTTGTGGAGGAATATTTAAGTTATTTGTAGCCAACAGAATAGGACAAACAAGCTAGTGAAAGAAGTAGGGCATCAAGAGCAGCTTACCAATGGCTTTTGTGTAATGGCGTGCACCCAGCAGTAGCTCAGGAGCTCTGTACCAAAATGTGACCACCACAGGGTCGAGGTCAGCTAGAGGCTTCAGTGGAGCATTAAAAAGACGTGCAAAGCCCATGTCAGCAATCTTCACACGGCCTCGCTCAGGTCCCTCTCCCATTACAAGGATATTTGCTGGCTTCTGAAGACACATGTTAAAAGTAAAATCAGCTTCATAAATCTGATTTTTGTGTCAAAAACTGTACAAAATGCCACTGAACAAAGTAATAAACCAATATTTCACTAAACACTATATGTCAAACAATGGAAATTCCAGAAAGGATTCAAGAATATTTTTGTGAAGGATAGGTTGCTACTCCCACAGAGACATCCAATGAGTTGCAGAAAGGCACAAATAACACAGGTCTGCAAAAAAAATATTGTTTGAAAGTTGTTTAAAAATTAATAACTGGCTTTTATATACTTTTCAGTGCTGATTTCAAAAATGCAATCCATTTTTTTCCTAGTATGTCAGGTTTTCTCACATAAAAGAGAGTATATTTGGGTATAATAACAAAATGTAAGAAACTTTTTCACATTTTTTCCAACACTATACAATTTTATTTTATTATAAATCATGTTTTAAACTACATTTTCAGTACTCTTTCGGTTTCTGTCGAGGCTTCTTTCATTGTTTTTCCAGCTGTGGACTTCTTGAGGATCATCTCTTTTATCAACCAGCAGTAGTCCACTATCATGTTGATGTTCCATCTTCCTTGATATCTTCTTTCCATTCCTTTGATGTCATGGTGGATTCTTTCACCTTGCTCTTCACTTACATCACCAAGGTTTGCAGGGAAGTAGTCAGGATGTGAGGAAACTGGTAACAACTAATTCGAAAGATCTGTCTATGCTGCCTTTTCTTTTGTTTCCATTTTGTCCACAAAGTTGGGATCTGTCATTATTTTTTTAATGTCTGGTCTGACATAGATTCCTTCCTTTAGCTTTGCCTCGGATAAACCAGGAAACTGCCCACAAAGATATCTGAAACCCTGCCCTTCTTTTGGCAATGCCTTAACTAATTGTTTCATCACCCCCAACTTGACGCAAAGTGATGGAAGTAACACCTTTTTGGGATCCACAAGGCTTTTCATCTCAACATTTTTAACCTCTACCTGTAAGGTTTTTCTCAAAGGCCAAGCTTTTTTAATGTAGTATTGCTTTCTGTCTCTACTGTCCCATTCAGAGATAAACCAAGGGAACTTTGTATAGTCCCTTTGTTGATCAAGCAGCATTGAAATCACTTTTAAATCACCACATAGTGTCCATTTGTGGTCTGAATAGCAGAGTTTGAGTAAAACCAGTTCTAGGTTTTTGTAACATTCATTTAGGTGAACCGAGTGACCAACTGGTACAGAAGCATACTTATTGCATTGTGTAGAAGTATTGCTTTAAGGCTTCTGTTTGAAGAATCAATAAAAAGTCTCCACTTTTCAGGAGCATATCCTATTTTGAAACATGACATAAGTCCAGTAACATCACTGCAAAACACCAGGTCACCTTCTTGAAAGAAGAAAGATACAAACTCCTTCTCCTTCGATCGGTACCAAGAAAAGGATGTACCCGGAGCCAACATCTATTTATCTTTCAATCTAGATCGAAAAACCTCTGCCAATTCTTTGGAAAGATGAAGGTCGCTAACTAAATCCATCAGTTCAGATTGTGAGAATAGAATGTGATTGGTGGTGTCAGGATCGTAGCAATCTCTGTCTTATTCACTATCATCTAGATGAGCCAATGGCTCATGATCATCTATGTCATCCAAAGAAACTGGAGGAGAGGGTATTCGTACTTCAGGTCCAAGAGGAACAGGGCGAATGCCTCATTGAATGTTAGGGTAAGAAATATCCTTCTTATTTTTTGAAATTGAAACCTCGTATGTTGCAAGAACAAAATAGCAGTCATCACTATGATTTTTGGGCTCCCTCCAAACCATTGGTTTCCAAAATGTAAGGACTGCTTTTTTCCTTGAAACCACTGCCTCACTTCTTCAACAAACTTTGTATGGGGCCTTAGGCTTAACTTGATTGCCTAACTTTAAACCAAAATAGGTGGAATACACTTTTTCAATAAAATTGTAAATGGTTTTTTTTTTTTAACAGTATAGTTACCACAAATGTAGCAGAAGCTATCTGGCGAGTTTATACATAATCTGGTAGCCATTGTCCAATAAAACAAGTTCACAACACAAGAAGCTCAATGCTTGGTGATAGCGGGGTAAAGGGGCAGCGCAACAAACAGGCACTGACATGAAAGATGGTTAGAGAGTTAGCAAGTGAATGGGAGAACTGACATGAAAACACTGCTGGTTTCTCGTAATTACTCTTTATTTGATGCACATCTACTATAAAAACAGCTAAATAACACTTTATGGAGCTCCAAAAAAACAAAATTCAAACTCACTAGAGTGCTGAAATATATATAAAAATATTGAAAAAAGCTAAAACTAGACAAGCAGTTTGTGAAATAACTGTTTGTGGTGGAATTTTTTTACTGTTTGTCATGAAATCAGTGTTGAAAACACTATAAAAATCACTTATTAAATTTGAAACAATTTTTAGGTTGCAAACCTGTGTAATAGAATATATCTGCAAAGCTTTTGGCTGTTAGGCATTCGTCGGTTGGAGAAACAAGACACACACACACACACACACACACACACACACACACACAACTGCTGTCTCTGGCCACAGGATCAGACATCAGTGTGTATGTGTGTTTCTCCAACTGATAAAGGCCGTAACAGCTGAAAGCTTTGCAGCTGTATTCTATTTGTCCCTTTCCGCGGCTTGTTGGACGCCGCTATGGTGAGTAGCAACCTATCCTTCACAAAAATATTGTTAAACATTAAATGTATTATTTATACAATGTTTCACCAACATCTTCTTGTTAAACAACTGATACATGACCATAGATGGAAATCCCATAAATTCAATGATGGAGCCAATACATCAAGTTTTGCCCTTTTGACATGATCTAACAAGGAACTCCTTGAGTGTGATGTCACAAGTTAAGTCTCTAGCAAGACTGATTTGAAAGTGTTGTGTATACAATTAAGACAGGAAAAATAATACCTGTTAATGACTGGCAATGTGCATCAGGACGGCAACAGAAAATGAGTGTCTGGGAACTGGAGAGATCAGCCTTTCATGGGATGTATTACTAAACATTAAAAAAATGGCATTATCAACTTCCAAGAAATTTTCAAAATAATTTATTATCTTGCACCACGAACACCAAATGAAAAATGGCACACTGCAGTGTTCACAAAGGGTGCACCACACAAATCACAGGCAAGCTCCTTGGGAATTACAAACCATGCAGGATGTACAGGCTAGGTATCCATTCTTAAAGAATGAAAGGTAAAGCAGTCATGGTTAAATTGTAGTTCATGTCTATTTGACTGTGCTTGATGTGTAGAATGTTGACAATGGCACAATGAATGACTGGAGATGAAGGAATAAGAAATAGCTTTATGCTTTGTAATCAGCAAGGTGGACATAGTGACTTATTCACATGATACATCTGTAGAATTTATTTGGGAATATGAATGCTACCAGATTGTGAATCAGAAAAGTACCACAAGAACCAATTAGTACACGGGTGTAACAGTTTCTTTTACATAATGCAAATTTACCATAATTATTTATTAATAGTTTTTTATCTCTTGTCAAGAGACTTTTCACCCAAAACTATGAAATTAAAACTAACTGTTACACACGTGCTGTTAATAGTTCTTTATGGACTTTTCTTTAATTTTTTCAGCACCTATGAATATGTCATCATACTGCAATATTTTGATCAAAAATATTTATGTCTACCATGCTGATTTGTTTACAAAGCCTAAAGTGTTAAGCTATTTCTCATTGCTTCATCTCCTGTCATTAAATGCACTGTTGCCAACATCTACACATCAAGTGCCAGTTGCGTACGTATGAACTGCAATTTAAACATAGTCATCACTCTGAAGATTGGTTTGAACATCACAGTGCTTTATTAAACATGGACCTTTTGGTGGTGGTATGCCATTGCCTTCCTTTGACCTTTGAACTAATTTACCCAGTCATGTATGGGGAGACCTACAGTTTAATGTGGATTCCAAAACACTCACCATTTCTCACATCAACATCATTGACAGAGGGGAAAGAAGTGATATGTAACAGATAAAAATCCTAGAATTGAGTGGGGATCTACCCTGCTACTTTTGGATATAGAATGACATTGGTGAAATGGAGTGATCAGAACTGATGTAATGTAATGGTATGCGACTGGACGCAGGGCAGTCATCTTAGAGCTTATGAAACCAGATATTCTTAAACATACAGCTGCTTGCCGATGTATCCCATCACCCTGTCACACCAATATGATTTTATACACATTCTTTAAGAGTGGATTCTTTAGCTGAATGTCCTATTTGCAGCACCCAAGGAGTTTTTCCTTCAATCATGATGGTACAAACCTTTGTGATCACTGTGGTGTACCGCTCTTCATTTCATGTTCATGGTGTGAGTTAATGATTTTATTTATTTTTAGCATTTTTTGGAATAAAAAATGTCATTTTGTGAAATGTAATACATGCGCCCCACAAAAGATTGACCTCCTCAACTCTCAGGCTGTCATTTTCTGTTACCCACCTGATGTGATTGGCTAGTCATTAACAGTTAATTTTTCCTGTCATAATTGTTAACATAAAACTTTCAAATGAGTCTTACTAGACTGAACTTGTAACCTCATCATGAGACCATGTCTGCAGCCTAATTTGATTCATACAGTGGCTGATGATGAATACACACAGTAACCAAAGTTTTCATAGCAGTTTCAGAATTTGGAGACTTATTGGATTGCATCTTTTGTTTGGGTGCACAGCCAAATTCTCTCCTGCTAATAATATTTTCTCTTTATTTTTACTATGTTCCTTCATGTGGACTTTCCACACTTAAAACAGGTACTCAAATTTTTTTTTAGTGCACAGGGAGTTTAAGAAACCACAGCAAGGCTTTACTTGGTCAATAAAGAATGAATTAGATGCAAATAATGAATAAACATTTACTGTACGAGCTTGAGAATATAAGCATGACTCACCATCCCAAAGAAGTCAAAGAAATTGGATATAACATTTATACTGTCATGTTGCTGTCACATATTTTTATATCCTTTATAAATTGTGACTGCTTTCACGTTTTGAAACAGATGCACACCTATGTGTGTGGTAATGTGTGTACTACTTCAGGCAAAAGCACTAATGCTTGAAAACTTTGAGAATGTTGTTTTCCGTTATGTATTTCTATTATTGTTATAAATTCATTATCATTTATCTTGGGGTTCAGAAAGTTGTTGTCCTTGTCTGCACTACCCTCTGTGAACTATGCAATCTACGTGAAATGTTGTTTCTGCTACATCTTCATCAGATAGGCACAAATTCTTCTTATCATTCTTCTCAAACCATCATCATCGCCACTGAAAGCCAACTGAATCTTTTCTATTGGGTACAACTAAACTCATAATCATATTTTATTCAATATTGCAATTCGAGACATTCCATATGCTTTCAATAATTGAAAATTCATCACTGTTCCTGGTGAATAACTTTATAGAAACTGGAAAATATTGTCCTATCTACAAAAACAGCACAGACAGTAGATCTGTTTTTCATTTGTTTACGAAAGAAACACCAAGGTGAAACATATTCCTGAATTCTTTAATATTATTGTATTCCATATAATTCACTTTTTAAAAAATTTATTGCTAAAATGGAAATAATTGTCTTAACTGCTCGATTTTATAAGAACATCATAAGAGGTAAAATTAATAGTAGGTTACAATCAATAAAATGTCACATTTGCCAGTGAAATTTTTATTAATCAATGTAGGCCTACAGTAGTTATCTTTCCCAAATGAGACAAAAGTGTGTAAACCTAAATTAAAAATTATGATTTTTCTGGCTACAAAAGAAATCCTGGTCGCTTCATCAGGAAAAGATGTGGGTTTTAAGGGAGTGGATGAGGAGTCATTCCAATCCCGGGAGTGCAAGGACTTACCTTAGGGGAAAAAAGGAAAGGTAAACAAACACACCCACACACCAAGGCAGACATTTGTAGTAAGCAAAGAAGTTGGACAGAGATACCAGTTGAGGCAGAGGCTCTGTCCATAAAACAGAGGCAAAGATGTTATAGAATTGTGGGCGGAAATTTGAATTTAGCGGAGGTTGAGATCAGGTGGGCAACGGGAAGAGAGAATAAGCTGAAGGGCAAGTTCCCATATCTGGAGTTCTGAAAGATTGGTGTTGGTGGGAAGTATCCAGATAACCCGGATGGTGTAACTCTGTGCCAAGATATGCTGGTCGTGCACCAAGGTATGTTTAGCCACAGGGTGATCCTCATTACCAATAAACACTGTCTTCCTGTGACCGTTCTTGCAAATGGACAGTTTGTTGCTGGTCATTTCCACATAGAACACTTCACAGTGCAGGCATGTCAGTTGGTAAATCACGTGGGTGCTATCACAAGTAACTCTGCCCTTGATCGTATACACCTTACAGGACAGGAGTAAGTGGTAGTGGAAGGGTGCATAGGGCAGGTTTTACAACGGGGGGTGGTTACAAGGGTAGGAGTGGGAGGGTAAGGAAGGTGGTTTGGGGATCTCATAGGGATGGACTAGGAGGTTACGAAGGTTAGGTGGGTGGCGGAAAGACACTCTTGGTGGAGTGGCAAGGATGTCATGAAGAATGGTTCTCATTATGGGGCAGTGTTTAAGGAAGTTGTATCCTTGCTGGAGAGCCACATTCAGAGTCTGGTCCAGTCCCGGAAAGTATCCGGTGACAAGAGGGGCACTTTTAGGGTTCTTCTGTGGAAAATTCTGAGTTTGGGGTGATGAGGAAGTGGCCCTGGCAATTTACTTCTGTACCAGATCAGGGGGTTAGCTGCGGGATGTGTAATCTGTTATTAGGTTATTGGTGTACTGGTTCAGGGATTCGGGACTGGTGTAGACTCGTTTGCCACAAAGACCTAAGCTGTAGGGAAGGAAACATTTTATGTGAAATGGATGGCAGCTGTCATAATGGAGGTACTGTTGTTTATTGGTGGGTTTAATGTGGACGGATGTGTGAAGTTGGCCGTTGGACAGGTGGAGGTAGACATTGAAGAAAGCGGCCTGGGAGTTGGACCAGGTGAATTTGACGGGACCAAAGGAGTTGAGGTTGGAGAGGAAATTCTAGAGTTCTTCTTCACTGTTAGTCGAAAATTTCAGTTACAATCAACTGTTGAGGTAAACTCTGGGTGCTCATCTATGAGTGCTAGCTACTGATGTTGCAGAACAGCTTATTAGGAAGTTGGAATATATACAGCCAATAATGGTAACCTAAAGCTCTGAGCCAGTGTGGGGGCAGGCTTTGATGCAAATGGAAGAATGCTGGCAATAACAGCCAGACACTTTCTTACACACCACAAATGATCAACAGAATATACATAGGGCAGCATGAGGATATCCAAAAACTGATTACACTCACTCCTGAAAAGTAATGAAGCTCACAAATCATAGATACTGAAAACTAGGTAAAAGGTTCAGCTGACAACAGTATAATTTTGGAGTATATCAGAGTGCTCCACGAATGGTTGGGCTAATGGGAAATGCCAAGAAACTTAATCCCACTGTGAATCTTATAAAACCAGTTGTAAGGCAGACACCAGACTGAGATTTATTGGAAGAATTCTCAGGAAGGGTAATCCATCAACAAAGAAAGTAGCTCTTGAGTATTGCTCATCAATGTCAGATCCGTAGCAGGTCGGGTTAATAGATGACATACAGAAGATCCAACAGAGAGCAGCACATCATGTTATGGGATCATTTAGTAAGCGCAAAAGTGTCAAGGACATTATTAAGAAAATACAGTGCAGAAACTGCAAGAGAGACGTTCTGTATTTCGATACGGGCTTCTGTCGAAGTTCAGAGAATGTATGTTTCATGAAGAGTAAGAAAATACATTGCTTCCTCCTACGTGTATATCATGAAGTGACCACAAGGATAAGATTAGAGAGATTAGGGCCCACACGAAAACATACAGGCAATCATTCTTCCTTTCACCATACACAAATGGAATAGGAGGAAGAGACAATGGTACGCAAATTACCATCCACCACACAGCATAAGGTGGCT
Organism: Locusta migratoria; assembly: GCA_026315105.1. Lineage (NCBI taxonomy): Eukaryota > Metazoa > Arthropoda > Insecta > Orthoptera > Acrididae > Locusta > Locusta migratoria. The sequence continues at coordinate 507,395,461 of CM048745.1, forward strand.
TGTGAAGTATGGGTGTAGATGTAGAAGTTACAAAACTAGAAGTGAAATTTTAAATGGAAGACACAGTATCAAGAGTAGGCATAAACTTCTAACAGAGTCCTAATAGTGCCCACCAGACTCACTCCCAGCTGCAACACTAAACTTCGGAGAAAACCTCAGATTGCTAGTACACTTTTCCCAATAATACTGTCATCCATATGTGACTTACAGTTCTACAAGTAGTGGATGTAACTTGATATCTTGCAAAAGAAAGTGCACTCATCATGGGAGTACAGTTGATACATGGCAATAATGTATTTGAGGATAAATCAGTCAAATTTATAGGCTGTAAATTCAACTAATTACCTAGTAATTACAATTACAAACATCTTCAAATGGAAAGAACACACATAATATATTGCGGGAAAGGCGAACTAAAGGCTTTGTTTCATTGGCACAACTCTTAGAAGATGCAGCAGTCCTACTAAACAAAGTGCTTACACTGCACTTGTCCGTCCTAGTTTGGAGTATAGCTGCCCAATGAGAGAACCTCACCAAATGGGAATGACAGAATATGTAAAAAAAGTTCAGTGAAGGGCAGCTTGTTTTGTATTATCATGATACAGGAGAAACTGTGTCATGAAAATGATGAGTTGGCGTGGAAAGGTGTTGTTCACAGTGACGAGATCTAATTGCATAATTTTCTACCTTGACTGTGAACATATTTTCTTAGCACATAAAACCTTCTATTCTGGAGCATGGATTCTACCACTCTTACTAGGTTGTAATCGCCCAACATATTATATATTTTGCAAAATAGTTTGCTTTGATTAATAGTATCATATGCGGCTGTCAGGTCAACTAGAGCTAGCCCCATTACATTTGTCCTTTTGAAGCCTTGTTTAATAAATTCAGTTAGATTGAGGGCCTGGCTGGTGCAAGATTTGTCTGGCCAAAAGCCTGCCTGCTCTTTCATTAGTTTGGAGTCTACAATGTTTTGTATTCGTTGCAGAACCATTCTTTCATATATCTTGAAGAGACGGCACTGTAAGGACATTGGACGATAAATGCATGGCAGGTTGGTGTCTTTCCCTGGCTTCAGTAATGCCACCACTTTGGCTTTGCACCACATTTTAGGGATCTTGTAAGAGCGAACACGTGTTAAGGAGACTTAGAAGCCACTGTTTTGTGATTGGTCCCAGATGTTTTATTTTTTCTGTGCATATGTCATCTACTCCTGGGGACTTGCCACTTTTCATGCTATTTATGGCCATATTTAGTTCACTCATTTTGAATGCACTGAGTGAGTTAGATTGATTGTGGACATTTCGTACTAGTTTAGAGTGAGTGCACATTTTTTCAGGTTTCCCATTGAGTAGGAGTTGGTGAGCGACCTCGTCAGGGGTTATACTGTCATGTGATTTGCACAATAAATATGTAGGTGTAAATATCTACATTGAAACTGGTATCAGTGACTAATAAGCAGTTGAAGCCGTGATTACCAAATGTACAAAACAAAACTATTACAAGTGGAAAGATTTAAGAGTTCATTAAATTAGATTAAGATACATAACTGTAATATCTTAAGGAGGATCTTGAAACATTGAGATTATGTAATCAAAATAGCGATGTCTTTAATTGCGTACAATTGTGAGTGCCGGGTTCCAAATTTTATAAGAATAAAACCATAATCCCGGTCAATTAAAATACTACCCAGTCAAATTTCAATGGCTTCTCTACAAACAACACACTGTGATTACATATGCTCTCCGTAGATGGCATTATGGCTTTGTACTTCCCTGCCGTCAAAGTTAAACACAGATTATGAGTCTATACAATCTCCATGGAGGGCACTACAGCCTTGTACATCTTTGCCATTGACTTGCTATGCTTTTACAATGCAGAAGGTGGACTGAAACACACTGCCAACAGTCTAGTTGTCTTCGTATCACTCTGATGATGGCTGAACAATACACAGCCTAAATATTAGCAATAAGAAATAAATGGTTATGGCTAAACACCTGTAATTTTATTTATAATATGCCAAGAAAATATGAAAGTTCACATCCTTAAAGTATGATGTATGTTCAATTGGTACATTCATTTCAGTTATGGAAAACCATTGTTGACTCGTTCTCTTTGAAATTGAGAATCTGCCTATTTTACACCCTTTATTTGTATGTGTATTAAAAGTAACAATAAATTTCCACTGTAATCTTATTATGTTAAAGCAGCTCATGTTGTCACTGCATCAGATCTCATTCAGTAACATGAAATACTTATAAACCTGAAATTCCTATGTTCAAACCCATTCTCATCTTTCTTTTATTGTTTCTTACATCTGCAAAGAAGTCAATTTAACCTACAAACAAAAAAGATTACTTTTCTACTAGACTTCAATGACATTTAACTTTCTTATATTGCTAGATTTGTTAAAACAATGTTAATAATATAAATTGTAGTTACAAAATAGTTGCCTTCAATAAATATTATGCCTTTTTTAATTTGGGTCAATTTTTACTTACGATGTTGGTGGCCTAGCTTGTCAATGTTGGCAATGGATGAAAATGCTGGGAGTTGTGTGACATTCGTATTAGCCAAATGTGTGGTAGCATCTAATGAGATTTGGTAGTTTCTTACGCAGAATGAACTAAAACATTTTGTTGCTCGAGATTTAATGTTTTATTTTTTCGCAATATGGCAAGAGAACTAACGTTTACAACAAAATGTTTCCTTTACCGTGAAAATTTATTGACTGGAAAAGGGTACATACAAAAACATGTCAATCATACATACAGCAAAACAATATTAATACTTCAATATAAACACAAAGGATTAATTTCCTCAAATCAAAATTGGACTGAAGTCATAGAATGAGGGGCATAATCCTTTCCGTTAACAACAAAGTGGTTAATTAATGCTGTTCCTATTCTATGGTTGAAAGGTTCTTATACATACTCTGCCTGCTCAGGAAATTAATTATCATCATAGAGAAAACATCTGTTGTTGACATTAGCTCACTGCACAGCGTTGCTCTCACTAGGGTGACCAGACTTCCAAAATCAAAATACGGGACACAAATTAGAAGCTGAAATAAAGTCACATTTTTTTGAAATGTTTTGTAACTACTGTATGAGTAAAATAAATTGGATTTCATATATTTCGTCCATATGAAAGCTACATACGTCACCATACACAAAAGCCTAAAATATGTTGCGTTACTAATTGTGTAATTATTTTATTGTTGTCATGCAAACACAATGTGTCAATTTTATGTAACGGTATCTTTCATAAGGGCTGACAGCTATTATTATGTACACAGGTTTCTCTCTCAACTATATGTTTCAAAAGACTGCATGTCATTCAGGAGTATGATAATTGGAAATACAGTTTTGTGAAAATTAACACATGAAGTGTCCTAAACATGAGTCTTAGTTTTATCTCTAACACATTCAATACTAAATTGCTTGTTTTCATCAGTCCATAAAGCAATGACTTCAGACAGACACTGTTGCAAAGGAATTGTGGGTTGAAAATTTTTGCACCATATACCATGACCTGAAATAAGTCGAAAGAAATACTTTTCACATACACAGTATTTCTAAATTCGTGATTAACACTTGACATACATTTTTAACATTGTTCACTTGGTGAAATCCTTTGACATGAGGGAATGATATGTTTCGTTTCATGAAAGTAAGGAAGCCGTCCTCAGCATAAAGACACTTACTTCATCATTTTTTATGGCACTACTCAAGTTTTGTAACAAAATACATCATACTTCACGACCAAGATTTCCTCTAAAGAGCAGGGCCGTGTGTGTTGCAAATGTCAAATAGACCTGCACCGTCAGCAGAAAAATTATTTCTTTTTTCAATGTGAAAATAATTTCTCGCTTTGCTGTAGTAATTTCGAAAATGTACATTTGCCTTAATTCTGTCAATAAAAATACACATTACTTTTTGTATTTATGTGAAAAAGTAACATATGTGGAGACTCTTAATGGTTTAAAACGACAGATCCAATCAGCAATAATCAATGCAGAAATGACCGCCATGTGAAAACATTACATATTAACAACAAAGAATTTCATCAAACAGTGTACTTTTCTCTATTCTTTGGCTGAGATGACATATTTAGTTCACCGTTTTATTATGGTACACATCAGTTAAAAACATGTTTTAAAATTACGGGACAGTTAGTAAAAAATGGGACAAAATACATGCCATATTTTTTTGTCAGGACAACGAGACACTGAGGCTAAATAAGGAATGATCCGGTAAAATACAGGACGTCTGGTCACACTACCCTACACAAAACTTAACCATGTCACAGTTCATCATAATGAGCAAAAGAAGGGAGGCATCATACATACTTTTAAATCCTTTTGTTTATTATAATTACCTCTTCATGTAACAATTAAGACTGTCTCAATTTTGACTGGCTGTCTGCATCTTCTCCGCCATAGTTCGCCTCATTACCACCCATTGTCAACATAAACACACTAGGCGGCCAATATTGTAAGTAAAATTTAACACAACAACAATCTAAATCAGTTGAGGAGTCAAAACTCCTGTGGGGCATGTCTGTTAGAGGCATATAATGTACATCACGACCACTGAAACATGTCACTTGAAAAAAGTATTTCAAGTTAGCACTATGATTGATAAACAGAAGAGAAACGCAAGGTGCTGATTTTTCAGATTCATTGGCTACAGAAGACACAGAGCCTACCATTTCTCTTCTGTTCATAGATTGCAGTGCCAGGTTGAAAGCATTTCTGGAGTGACCCTGAAGTGATGTGATTCAAAATTTGGTTTGACACAATTTTAACATATAATATACAAACAATTTATGTGTGTTGGTCAAGAAAAGCATAGAAATGCCTTCACAGACAGACAGTAGTCTCAAACGAATTTCCTGTGCCATAACCACACACACTGTGAACCCTCCCTCCATACCCAATAACCAGCTACAAAAGAGTGCCCCCCTCCCCTGTCTCCCAATACCAATCTGGGTTAGAACAACTCAACCATGTCCTTCACCAAGGTTTTGATCTTCTGTCATTGTACCCTAAAATTAAAGACAGCCTGCCCAAGATCTTTTCCGTCCCTCCTAAAGTGGTGAAAGTCGACATCACAGTCAGCTGTCTTCTGCACTTATATACATTGGCAGCAGTCACTTGATGGCATTCTGGGACTAAGCAGCGTGAGAAAGTTGTGTGTTTATGATGAAATATTACATTTGCACTATACAGCAATTTCCATTGCAAATGATCGATCTCAAAGAATTCATATTTTTTAATTGAATCTCGGGTTCGGTAAGTGGATGTAAATGAATCAGGTTGTATTGTAAGAAGTACTCACACCTTCAATACTGTCACCACGTGATCTGACTTCACACAACTCTATCCATTTAATTGACTGTCCTCCCACAATGACACAAAACTGACAGGCACATCCAAAAAGAACAAACCAGACAGTCACTTTAAATACAGTGGTATGAATCCATTCCATTGTTGCTTACCTATCATTGATTACATCAAAGTGGCATGCCACTGGCTATGGAAGATATGATACATTGGCAGCCTATATGAGCTACATTAAGTGCTGCCAACAAACACTATGACAGTGATGCCAACTGTAGACATAGTCATGTCCTGTTGGCCATCTCCAAATCATTCTAATCCACCACTATGCCATCCCCAAACACAGCCCCCAGATACAGAAATTGCATCCCTGTGGAAAACCCTGCGACAGGACCTGACCAATCCATCCACCCAACACTATTGCAATCATGTCACAAGTTCATCCTACTCCTTCAAAGACCTGAGAAAACAGCCATGTGATTAACAAACTGTGATGCAATCACTATGCAACTATACTGGTATGGTTACCAACCAGCTGTCCATTAGAATGACTGAACCACTGCCAAACTTGGCCAAAAGCAAGGTAGGTCACGCTGTGGCACCATACTTGATTTAAACGGCTGTGATTATGTGAATAAAAAATACACGAAGATTACACACCAGGCAAAGGAGCATAGGTGTGACAGCAGCACAAATAAATAGAACGAACACACACACACACACACACACACACACACACACACACACACACACAAACGCTAGCTTTCGCAGCCTAGCTACCTCATCAGGCAGAAGGGAAGGAGAGGGAAAAGGAAATGATGAGGTTTTAAAAGAGTGGGTAAGGAGTCATTCCAATCCCGGGACAGGAAAGGCTTACCTTGGGGGAAAAAAAGGAGGGTAAACAAATACACACACACCCACACATTTACACAGACGCAAGTACACCTAGGCAGACATAGTGTAGAAAGCTGCAAATTACAGATTACCACAACACAATGTACCACCAATCACAGGTCTCAGCCCAAAAATTCACACCTTCAGCGTTCACTTGTGGGGAAAAAAAAGAAAAAAACTCTTTCTCTCTCTCTCTCTGTTGTCCTTTACCTATCAGAGAGAAGATACAGATCACTTGTTAAACACAAAATCATAATGTATAATCTATGTCCTGCTTGTAAATCAACCATGGCCTGTCACTGGTCAAAGCTGATGGATCGTATTGCGGACTTCAGTTGACCCACAAAAACTATTGCAGGTAGTTTGACATTAATACTGTGTGTGATTTATTTGTGTCACATTTCTGTAATGTGTTTTATTATCAAATAATAACAGACATGACTGGATTAAGATACTATCATTACCTGTCTTCCTTTAAACAGTTACTTTGATTTAGCATGTGTCTCCAGAAAAAAATTAAATAAAATACATTTCTCATTTTTGTTACCTCTCATTACTGTTACGCCTTTGAAGGTGTGGTTTAGATATTCTTCAACTCATATTTATATATTATTTACATAAACTGTGATGACATATATCACTTTATGCATGATTTCATTCCTATTATAATGAGTGCATTAAGAATTATTACTTAGTTATATTGTGATTTGGACAATCTTTTGGGTGCAAAATGCAATATATGTAGTAAAACATTTTCCATCATTTTCCCTCTGGTTCACTGGTATGAACTATAAACCAAGTTTACCATAATTTGTTCTCAAATTTTCACTTTCATACAGTTTCAATAATTCATTGTTATGCACAGAATGTGAAAATGTAGCATGTGTTGAAAAAAAATAACTGATTTAGGCTCACCTGTAGACGGGGATACCACCGATCAGCTTTGACCTGTGATGTCATCGCAGCAAGGTAGTTTTGAGGTGCGGGCGTGTTTGTAGAAGGCGTGAGTGATTATGTGTTTAAAAAGTGATCTGTAGCTTCTCTCTGGTGGTTAGGTGTAGGTTAAATGAGATTTTTTCCCCCCATATGTGAGCGCCGAAGGTGCGAATTTTTGGGCTAAGTCCTAGGATTGATGGTACATTCCATTATCTATAATAACTACAGATTATTTGTATCTACAATACATAAGTATTAATATATCCCGTATACTGGTTTTCCGACATCTTGATAACGTCATGGGTCAAAGCAGATGGCTGGTATCTCAGTATACAGTTATGTGTGATTTATATGTTTAGTATGAAAACCATAGGCACTGCATCTAGTTTTATGCAAGTTACATAATGATTTTTTGACTTTTTGTTATTAAAACATTCATTTTTTAAGAAATTGGTTAATTTTCAGCTTGCAAGTTGTTTTTAAAACAACAAAATATTCAAATTAATTATTTTTCATAATAAACCGAAAGGAAAGTTAACTCGGAAAAATTCATTAAATAGGAATTTTTTGAGCCTTTATAAGAAAATCACCCATATGTGTCTCATCATTCACTATTGCAGACTCTCAATAAACTATAGACTTTTTTTTAGCTTCATTTTCACCATACAGTACATCATATTTTAGAAGGCAGCAGAATTCTGAGCATTTATTTAAATTATAATTTCATGTCTAGCCTATGTATACAACTCACCAAGTCTCTATGCAGAACCCAGTTCGAATGTAAGTAGTGAATTCCATCCAAAATTTGGTACAATAATGATTTAACCATACCCTTTGGTACCATTACGGGCTTCTTATTTGCTTTTGCTGCGCGATGATACTTTATTATATGCTGAAAAACAATTATGATTTCTTTGTAACACAACGCATAATTGACGTTACATCAAATTTGTAATATATAGCTGTCGCTTACTCACCCACAAATCATGTTCCGCATAATCAAATAACAGCCATACCTTACGATCATTATGGGAAAGGAATACTCGAATAAGATTAATGACATTAGAATGCTTCAGTTCACGTAGTAGCTGTAAGGAGGTGCAACAATATAAAAACATCGCCACATAAGGTAAATTAACTAATAATACTCCTAGCTCTGAAAAAGCTTAAAACAATAAGTGCGGCACGGTGTACTTTTTGAACAGACGGACTACACTTACCGCTATCTCTCTACAAGCCGACATGGATAGGCCAGTTCCTTCGATTTGTTTTAAGGCGTAGTCTTTGGTATCCGTCCTGCATACAATTAAAGGAAATAAAGTAGTAAAGTGATGAGAAGAAATGCATTAAAAAAACATAAAGGAAAAAAGTGTTCTTAGCGGACGAACTATACAAAATCTGTACTGCCGAGAGGTCAGTCTGAAGTTTTATGACCTTTAATTCCAATGGCTAATGGAAAACAGTTATTAATTACTTGTACTACAGTAATTGCAGGATGTTAATACCCGTCTTTTCTCCGTGCTTTGTAAACATGACCGTATGTCCCCCGTCCGACTTTACAGCCTTCAAATTCAAACAAATCTTCGACTTTGATGCGCTCCGCTGCCGTTTTCACTTTAAAATCATAATCCATCGTTCTCTACTTCGCGATCCGCAGTTCACACTTTGACACATATAACAGGAAAGGTCCACACAAACGTAAAACACATTTCATTCATTTCTTAACACCGGACACACATCTTGTTTACATATTGTTTAGTAAACTTTACTTGTTCAAATTATAATCTTTGAAAATGTAATACACTCTTTGGCAAGTTAACTAGAGTATAATATCTATGGGAAGTAGTTACCTTCTACATAATAACCTTTTCATCTGACGTAATTCTTTTTTACACAATATAATATCCGTAAAGTAATGATTAAAATCGATAATTAGGGTAGAGAGCACAGTTTAAAATATGGACAGGCGGTATCACGAGAAAGACATAGGCCAAAGAGATCCATAGACTATCCTTACTCTTTGTATCGCCCGTTCTTTGGAAACTGGGTTTGTCTTTTTTACAGTTTTGACTTCCAAAGATTGTAGTGCCTGAACACGTACGTTTTGTGTGATGTGTCAAGTTTGTTTGTAGCCAGTGGAACAACAATGTTGACGAAGTTTGAAACTAAATCTGCGCGTGTGAAAGGGTTGTCATTTCATCCGAAGAGACCATGGATTCTCGCAAGTTTACACAGTGGCGTTATTCAGCTATGGGATTATCGTATGTGCACGCTGCTGGACAAGTTCGATGAACACGACGGACCGGTGAGAGGTATATGCTTCCATAACCAGCAACCACTCTTCGTTTCTGGAGGTGACGACTACAAGATTAAAGTATGGAATTACAAACAGCGACGTTGCATATTTACGTTACTTGGTCATTTAGATTACATTCGTACAACTTTTTTCCACCATGAATATCCATGGATATTGAGCGCTTCAGATGACCAGACGATACGTATATGGAATTGGCAAAGCCGTACTTGTATCTGTGTTTTAACTGGCCATAATCATTATGTGATGTGTGCACAATTTCATCCTTCTGAAGACACAGTCGTGTCTGCATCCCTGGATCAAACAGTCAGAGTGTGGGACATCTCAGGGTTACGAAAGAAAAATGTAGCTCCAGGACCAGGAGGTTTGGATGAACATTTGAAGAATCCGGCTGCAACTGACCTGTTTGGACAGGCTGATGCTGTGGTAAAACACGTCTTAGAAGGTCATGATCGTGGTGTCAACTGGGCTGCATTCCACCCCACACTTCCTTTAATTATCTCCGGCGCTGACGATCGCCAGATCAAGCTTTGGCGCACCAATGATGCAAAGGCATGGGAAGTCGATACGTGCCGTGGTCATTACAATAATGTGTCGTGCGTTCTATTTCACCCCCGTCAGGAACTGATTCTTTCAAATTCTGAGGACAAGAGCATACGAGTTTGGGATGTCACGAAACGAACATGCCTTCATACTTTCCGTCGAGAACATGAGCGATTCTGGGTACTGGCAGCACATCCATCACTGAACCTTTTTGCTGCTGGTCATGACTCTGGCATGATAATTTTTAAATTAGAGCGTGAACGTCCTGCTTACGCTGTCCATGGAAATGTACTTTTCTATGTTAAAGATCGGTACCTGCGGAAACTTGAATTCACTAGCACGAAAGATGTAGCAGTAATGCACATGAGAGGTGGAACCCGTGCACCTGTGCACAGTATGTCTTACAATCCTGCAGAGAATGCCATTCTGTTGTGTACTCGCAGTGCAAGTGTTGATAATTGCACATATGAGTTGTATACAATACCTAAAGAAACTGACAATCAAAACCCAGATTCACCAGATGGTAAGAGATCATCAGGTGTCACTGCAATATGGGTTGCAAGGAACAGATTTGCCGTGTTGGACAGAACACATTCACTTCTTATCAAAAATTTGAAAAATGAAGTAACGAAGAAGATTCAGACTCCAAATTGTGATGAAATATTCTATGCTGGAACAGGCATGCTATTGTTAAGTGATGCAGATGGTGTGACTTTATTTGACGTACAGCAGAAAAGAACACTGGCACAGGTAAAAATTAGCAAATGTCGTTATGTTGTGTGGTCAGTGGACATGACTCATGTTGCCTTACTTGCCAAACATACTGTCAATATCTGCAACCGCAAATTGAAATCATTGTGCTCTATTCACGAGACAGCACGTGTGAAGTCTGGAGCATGGGATGATAGTGGTGTTTTTATTTATACTACAAGCAACCACATTAAGTATGCCATATCAAATGGGGATTATGGAATAATTCGTACGTTGGATCTGCCTATCTACATAACTAGAGTGAAAGGTAATCAGGTTTTCTGCCTTGATCGAGAATGCAAACCACGTGTTTTGAGCATTGATCCGACAGAATTTAAATTCAAACTTGCACTGATTAATCGCAGATATGAGGAAGTGTTGCACATGGTGAGAAATGCCCGTCTTGTGGGACAGTCAATCATTGCTTACCTTCAACAGAAGGGTTACCCAGAGGTTGCTCTGCATTTTGTAAAAGAGGAGAAAACCAGATTTGCCTTAGCTTTGGAATGTGGCAACATTGAAGTTGCGTTGGAAGCAGCACGGGCTCTAGATGATAAAGCGTGCTGGGATAAATTGGGACAAGCTGCTCTAATGCAAGGTAATCACCAGGTTGTTGAAATGTGCTATCAGAGAACAAAGAATTTTGACAAACTGTCCTTTTTGTATTTAATTACTGGAAATCTAGAAAAACTTCGCAAAATGACAAAGATTGCTGAAATTCGTAAAGATTATTCTGGTCAGTATCAAGGAGCTTTAGTACTGGGAAATATTGCAGAGAGAATACAAATATTGAAGATGTGTGGCCAGAAAACTCTGGCATATCTTACGGCAGCAACACATGGATTTACTGCTGCAGCTGAAGCTTTGGCAACAGAATTTGATCCAGAAAAAGAACAAATACCTGAGGTATTACCAAATGCAACTTTTCTCAAACCACCAGTGCCCATTCTGCAGGCTGAAACAAACTGGCCTCTTCTCACAATTTCAAGAGGATTCTTCGATGGCACGGCTCTTTCCCGGGGAAAGACTGTCTCTGCGGTCGTCATGCAAGATGCAGCAGAAGAACCTGTGCATGCTGGTGGTTGGGGTGCAGATGCTGAGTTAGGATGGGAAGAAGAGGAGGAAGGTGCAGGCGGTGAACCTGATGTAAAAGGACCAACTGCAACAGAGGGTGGTGGATGGGATGTTGGTGATGACGATTTGGAGTTACCACCGGAACTTGAAGAAACTGGTCCTTCTGGTGGAGAAGGCTATTTTGCTACACCTCACAGGGGAGTTGCCCCACCGCAGCATTGGTTGAATAATTCTAGTTTGCCAATGGACCATTTACTTGCAGGAAACTTTGAATCCCTCTGCAGACTCTTATTTGATCAGGCTGCAATTGTAGTCTTTGAACCCATCAAACATTTGGTGATGAAGTCATACGCATGTCGACGTACATCATATGCTGCGTTGCCATCTCTCCAGTCTCTCAGTGCTTACCCACAGCGTAACTGGAAGGATGCAGGACCTAGAAATGGGCTTCCAGCAGTAGGACTCAAGCTCAGTACCCTTGTTTCTGCATTGCAAATGAGCTACCAGCTTGTCACACTAGGAAAATTTACTGATGCTATACAGAAAATGCGATCCATCATATGGAAGGTTCCTCTATTGGTTGTAGACACTAAGCAAGAAGTGGCTGAAGCTGATCAGCTTTTAGAGATATGTAAAGAATATATTACTGGAATGCTTATGGAATTAGAACGTAAAGAACATCCAAAGGAAACATTTGAACAACAGAAGAGAGTTTGTGAAATGGCTGCGTATTTCACTCACTGCAATCTTCAACCTGTTCATCAGATTTTGACCCTTCGTACAGCATTAAATTTGTTTTTCCGTCTCAAGAATTACAAGACAGCTGCATCATTTGCTCGACGTCTTCTCGAGTTGGGTCCGAGACCTGAAGTGGCTCAGCAAGCAAGGAAGATATTACAAGCCTGTGATAAGAATCCTGTTGATGAACATCAACTAGTATATGACGAGCACAACCCATTTTCACTTTGTGCACGCACATTCCAGCCAGTATATCGCGGTAAGCCAGAGGTTCGATGTCCACTTTGCCAAGCAACATTTATGCCACAATTCAAGGGCACTATATGTACTGTGTGCACTATTGCAAAGGTTGGTCACAGTGCCAGTGGTCTAAAAATATGCCTTGCTCGACGTTGAGCATCATTTCGTGAGCTGTTATGAATTAACATACAGTATTTTATGTAAGGACACATCGATTGGTATGTGTGTGTGTCTATATGGTTCTTTTTTTATGAAAGACTTGAAGTAGTTAATATCTGTCATCTGAATATTAGCTGCCTCATTGGGTCACCTCAGCTGTTGAGAGACATTATGTTTCTATGTAACTGTATGAGTCTTACCAGCTGTCGTAGACCTATTTTTCTTTTTATCTGATGTTGTAGCCCTTTTGTATTTTGTCTGAAATTTATTGAGACATTTTGAAGTTGTTACATATTTCCTTGTGTATGCATGTCTGTAAAGAGATTCCATTAGTAAGCACACATTGTATTCTTCATGGTGATTGTGCTGAGGATACACTACCATCTTGTCATGACAACATTATAAAGATATTTCAGCAAGATCAAAATATATTAGTGTTTGTACTCTAAACAACAGATTGTCAAATTTTTAAATGCTATGTTTCAAAATGAACACTGGTATATTTGCCTGTTAAAAGAATAAAATATTATGGATTAGATGAATATGTAATATGTTGAATAATCTTGTGAATACTTCATATTGTTGTAATGTGAAATTATGTCCAAAGTATAATTTATTTACAACTGAGACATAAGGAAGTGATTTACCTATTTTGGAATGCCTGATGAGTGAAACTGAGTCAGGTGTATAATATATTTGTTTTCATATATTTCATATTGTGCTTTATTGTCACATTATGTTCATATTTATTCTGTATGATACGTTAGTTTTCTAAATGGAGAAGTATGAGAGAGTTTTTATAACATACTCTGCCAATAAATATAACTATTTTACATGTCTGTGTTTCCTTTGTGAACTATCACAGGCCAAACTTTTGATTTGAGTGCATCCAAGATTTTTATTTTATTGTAATTAATACTAGTCTCTAAATGTAATGAAAGGTCATTGTTTTTAAATGATTTAGAAAAAACCCTAAACAATGTGGCCAGGCAGGGCTAACGCCACAGCCTGCATATATGTTGCCAGTGTCTTGTTAGATTATTAGGCCTACATGTTGCATAGATCATGAATACAATATTTCATCATAACATGGAACGTGTCAGCTTAATAAAAGGTATCATTCCTTGATTTTACAGTATCTAAATTTTCATCCTTTTTTTTTTTTTTTTTTTTTTTTTTTGTAAAGTTATTAATTTAGGCTAATGTCTAAAAATCATCTACTGAGTAGAAGGAGTTATCATTCAGAAATGAAATAGTCGTAATTTCTTTTTAATTGGTAGTTGGCTATCTGTCAGACTTTTGTTGCCATTTGATTAGTGACCAAAGGCTTTGGTAGCAGCATTATTTACCCCTTTGTGGGCCAAAGTTAGAGTTCACCTACATTCTCTTAGTGTTATAGTTATTCACATTTCTATTACTCTTGAATTGGGTTAGGCCCTATTAATACCAAATTTCATAAGTGACTAAATAAATAATTCTGATTACACGCTTTTGTGCAGAGAACACTTTTTTACACAGTGATGATTTATGACAAAGTATGATGCCATTTGAAAGAAATTAATGATAGGCATAGTAAGCTAATTTATGGAGGTGTTTATCACCAAATAACCCTATCAGCATTAGCAGCTGAACTCAATCGTTTCAGTAGGTCATCAATGTGTTTCTTTCAATTCAACAATAAAATGGGGAGAGTTTACAACTCACCGCAAAAAACATATGATGAGTTCCGACAAGCACATTAGAAAGATACAAAAGTAAAACATTTCATCTATTGGCCATTAGCTTTCAGAAAAGAGAACATTCACACGTCACTGTCACATTACCATCATCTCCAATGTTGCAGCTCGTAATATTGTACATCTTTGTGGTGAGTTGTAAACTACCCTTATTACATTGTTAAATTGCAACCTGGATTTTCCATTATTAGATTTCTTTCAGTTCAATCTCCCATCAAGTTTTAATATAGACCTCCGTCCAAGGTATATGTTTATTGAAAGTGTCATGTCATTTACTGCACAGAACTGTAAATACTGTGTTTTACCAAAATTTAAGTCAATTTGCTGAGAACCACTTAATGATTTTCTTAAAGATGTTATTTACTATTTCTGATTGGCAGGTGTGATTACAATACTTGTATCACCAGCAAAAAGGACCAGATTTGCATCTTTATGAATATAGAATGGTAAGTCATTAATATATTTTAAGAACAGGAAATGACCCAAGACTGGTCTTTGTGGGATCCCATTGCTGTTAGCTCCCCAGTTTGAGGAAACAGCTGGTTTTTACACATTATGTGAACCACTTATTTCAACTTTCTACATTCTTCCAGTTAAGTACCGGTAATAATTAAACCATTTGTGCACTACTCCACTCATACCACAACACATCTACGTTAATACTCTGCAAGCCACCTCATGGTGTGTGGTGGAGGGTACTTTGCGTACCATTGTCATTTCCTCCTATTCCAGTTGTGTATGGTTCAAGGGAAAAATTATTGCCTATATGCCTCCTAGTGGACACTAATCTCTCTCATCTTATCCTTGCGCTCATAGGAGAAAGCAATATTTTGGTTGAGTCTTCATGAAATGTTTGTTCTTAGAACTTTGACAAAAGTGTGTACAGCAATACAGAATGCCTCTCTTGCAGTGCCTGTGACTGGAGTTTCCTAATCAACTCTGTGACACTTAAATAAGGCCATAACAAAAGTGTGCACCTCTCCATTGGATCTTCTCTATGTCTTCTATTAACCCTACCTCGTACAAATCACACACTGATGGGTAATTCTTAAGTGCTGGCTGAACAAGAGTTTTTTTACGGACTTCCTTCGTTGATGGACCACACTTCCTGAGGACTCTTCCAATGAATCTGTCTGGCATCTGCTTTACCCACGACTGGTTTTATATGGTTGTTCCATCCGAGATCACCCATTGTGCCTGCTCCCAGATATTTTATGGAAGTAACTGGTTCCAATGTGTGTCTTGCTGTTGCATTGTTATATAATAGAGGATCTTTTTACGTAAACACATTATTTTACACTTGTTTATGTTGAGGCTCAGTTGCCATTCCCTACACCTATTGTCTATTCACTGTAGATCATTTTGCATTTCGCTGCCCTTTTCTAATGTTGCAACTTCTTTATAAGAGCTTACCTAGTAGAATTACATTATTTACACCAGTGTTTTTCAACCCATAGGTCGTGATCCCCAGGGGGGTCACTGTCAGAGGAGGAAGTACCTGGACCATAAAATAACCAGGAGTTCAGTAATTAAAAAACATATGCCTAAGTTACACATATTTACAGTTGGAATAACAGAGTTCCTTGTGTAACATTCTTTATGGATTTAAATAATAAAAATAGAAAAGAGATGACTTACCTGAAGGACCGGCTCGTCAATAGAAACAAATAAAATAAATAAACACACATACAAGCTTTCGCAGCCTAGCTGCTTTGTCAGGCAGAAGGGAAGGAGAGGGAAAAGGAAATGATGAGGGTTTTAAGGGAGTGGATAAGGAGTCATTCCAATCCCGGGACAGGAAAGACTTACCTTGGGGAGAAAAAAGGAGGGTAAACAAATACACACACACCCACACATTTACACAGACACAAGTACACTTCATGGATTGTTTTATAATACAGTGTGTTAATGGAATAAGCGTAAAGTCTTAAAATTGTTTTCAGAAGCTGATCGCTAGGTAAAAGTACTGTATACAATAATTAATTCTGAAAAGTTAAAAAAAAGTCTACTTCTTTACAAATTGTCTATTTGATGGGACCTTTCTTAATGTGCATAATTTGCTTTTGAGTTTTGCCTGAAAAGCGAAACAGTCATTAATCCAAATATATTTTTCTGTCGGAAATCATATAAAAATATGATAAGATGTTCCATTCTGAAAAGTAGACAAAAAAACTTTGTCTAACAATTTAAAAGAAAGCTGAAGCAAAAGAAATAAGATTAATTTTGTTTCCTTTGAGATAAAATAGTTTTGTTATGATTTTTGAGAAGGGGGGTTCATCACAACATTTTTTACTTGGAAGGGAACCACATATTTGAAAATAGTGAAAACACTGATTTACACAATCAAAAGTCTCAGAGATTACAAAGAATCTCAGTGAGTCATAACTGGTTGTTCAGAGCATTTAATATTTGATCATTAAAAGATTATATTGAATTTTCTGTTGATAAGCCTTTATGAAAACCAAACTGTTATTTTGTTGGTAATTCATTTTTACAAATATTTGAAGCTACTGTTGAATACATTATTTTCTCAAGAATTTTTTTAAAAGTTCTGAGAAGTTAAATTGGGCAGTAGTTGTTGACATCAGATCTAGCCCCTATTTTATGCAATGGGTGATATCATATTTCAGTCAATCAGAGAAAATACACTGCTTCAGAGAGCTATTACATATGTATCTGAAAGAACCCTACTTATATGTTAAGAACAAGTCTTTCGTACTTTGCTGGAAATTCCATACAAGCTTTTCCTTTTTATTGAGTTTATTCTTTTTTTTTTAATTTCAGAGGCAGAGGTGGGTAGCATTTCAATTATCTCAAGTTTTATAGCAATGGCATTTCCATTAACAGCCTTGCCTCTTCTAATTAACTTCTAGTTGCTGTTTTCTCCACAGCATTTAGAAATGACCATTAAAAATATTCTCAACTTCACATTTCCTGTTAGTAAATTTTTCGTTCAGTTTTGTGGTAATACAGTCTTCCTTTGTTTTTGGTTGGCTTGTTTCCCTTTAAATAATATTCCAAATTGTTTTAATTTTATTATCAGAGGTACTAATCTCAGACATGATGCACATGCCTTTAGACTATTTTATTAGCTTTCTTGATGTAGCACAGCAGTTTTTACAATATTTGACCGTTTCTGGCTCATTAATCTTTGCTGCTGTTCAATACAATTTCTTTTTCTCATTAAAAGTTATTTTTATTCATTACATAAGCCATATTTGTTTCACCTGGTTTCTTACATTTACATTTAATTATTTTATTGGGGGAAATAGTTGTCAATAACTGCACTGCCTGATTTGGCTGGTCCTCATTCTAAAATGCCCTTTGATTTACAACAGTCTGTCCCAAATAAATTATAAAACATATGAGTGATTTTATTTTACTGATCTCTGTAGTTACCATCATCAGTCTCGTTTGTTTGGTTCAGGTGGAATTACAATTGTACAACTGTGGGATTTCCTAATACTTTTTGTAAGTGCAGTTATGTTGGTTATGAAACCGTTGACAAATGTAATATAAAGACGTGAATGATTTTTTGAATGAGATTTCAGTACCCAAACAGATTGATTATGAAGCTCTATACAGGGTGTTACAAAAAGGTATGGCCAAACTTTCAGGAAAAATTCCTCACACACAATGAAAGAAAATATGTTATGTGGACATGTGTCCGGAAACGCGTAATTTCCTCATTATAGCTCATTTTAAAGTTTCTCTTTAAATGTAAATTCAAATAATTCGTGCAGACAATTGTCAAAATACCCAATTGTTTTGTTAGTATGTACTGTACTTCCTTGATTCACCGCCAGTTGGCCCAATTGAAGGAAGGTAATGTTGACTTCAGTGCTTGTGATGTCTTGATTGGGCCTCATGTTCTTCCGCCTACGCTCACTGGAGCACGTCATCATGATTTCATTCGGGATAGTCTGACCTGTGCTGCTATAACATGTGCCTTGATTTGATTTTATTTTTTCCAGGGAAGCCAAAACAGTCTTGGTCCAAGTCGCCACTGCCCGCACCGAAACTAAGTTTATTGTGCGGTATCGCTCCCTGTATATCTAGTAAAGCCAACCAATGCTCTTGAACAGTGCAAGGAGTCCCTTTACCAGTTCTTTATTAGGCACAATTTCTTCGGGTCTGGTTGTCCCAAATATTCTGTGCCTTTTATTCTCCAATGCAATGCATTCGAAGATTAGATGTGATGCAGTTTCATCACCGTCATCACAGATCTTACATTTAGGGTCCTCTTCTGTTATTCCCATTGTACGTAGGTGACATGTGCCTTTACAAGTACGACACAAAATGTGGTTCAAGCACGATGGAGCTCCTGCACATTTCAGTTGACGTGTCCGAACGCTTCTCAACAACAGATTTGGTGACCAATGGATTGCTAGAGGCGGACCAATTCCATGGCCTCCACGCTCTCCTGACCTCAACCCTCTTGACTTTCATTTATAGGGGCATTTGAAAGCTCTTGTCTATGCAACAGCGGTACCAAATGTAGAGGCTCTTCGTGCTCGTATTGTGGACGGCTGTGATACAATACGCCATTCTCCAGGGCTGAATCAGCGCATCAGGGATTCCATGCGACGGAGGGTGGATGCATGTATCCTTGCTAACAGAGGACATTTTGAACATTTCCTGTAATAAAGTGTTTGAAGTGACGCTGGTACGTTCTGTTGCTGTGTGTTTCCGTTCTATGATTAATGTGATTTGAAGAGAAGTAATAAAATGAGCTCTAACATGGAAATTAAGCATTTCCGGACACATGTCCACATAACATATTTTCTTTCTTTGTGTGTGAGGACTGTTTCCTGAAAGTTTGGCCGTACCTTTTTGTAACACCCTGTATATCATTAAGTTCAACTGTAGCATATTGTCTTGCAGAACAGGATAAAAATGGTATTTCATATGTTCTGCTTTCACATTTGTTGGCGTCACCAACTTGCAACCAATTGCTGCTTCCTAATCTAGCCTTGATCTTGTGCTGTGGTACAGATCAGTCTGTCACCACCAGTTTATCATTATTAATTTCACATTCATTGGCTTTGCCAACTCAAACTTGTTGCCTTCCAACCTAACATCTATCTTGGGTTACACTACTGATCAGGCTGTAATCACAACCAGTTTTTTAAATGTCACTAATTCCAGCTACCAATTGACTGCCATATTAGCTGAGGCGTTGCCCCCATTTGCACTGCAAACAAAACCTGTGTCGCATTGTAGAATTTAGCCATTGTTCAGTTCATCCATAATACTGTGAACTAAAATTTCATCACTCCCTAATTCATTTGAGGATAATAATGAAGGCTGATTTGGCATGAATATACAAACAGAAGGAAACTATCCTGGTGGGATAAATATGCAGGTAGTCAACTTGAAAGGAAGCACTCCATCACCCTATGGCTAAACATGCCTTGGTACATGGCCACCACATCTCAGCACAGTGTTACACTGTCTGAGTTATCTGGATACTTCCCAACAACACCAGTCTTTCAGAACTCCGGAGATGGGAACATGCCCTTCAACATATTCTCTCTTCCCATTGCCCGCCTTGTCTCAACCTCCGCTAAATGCAAATTCCCGCCCACCATCTTAACATCTTTGCCTCTGTTTTATGGACAGTGCCTCTGCCTCAACTGTTATCTCTGTCCAACCTCTTTGCTTTCTACAAATGTCTACCTTTTTGTGTTTTTGCGTGTGGGTGGGTGTGCACTTGTTTAACTTTCCTTTTCTCCCCTTAAGGTAAGTCCTTCCACTCCTGGGATTGGAATGACTCCTTTTCCACTTCCTTAAAACCGGTATCCTTCTCTTTCTCCCCTCCTTCCTTCCTCTTTTCCTGAAGAAGCGACCAACAGTTGCGAAAGCTTGTATCTGTGTTTTTATTTGTATTTGTCAGTGAACCTATGCTTTGGCTAAGTTATCCAATTTCTCTTATATATATAAAGTAGATGAAGTTTACTTACCAGGTGAAGGAGCACAGGTAGTGACAGTAACATAAATAAATGAAACACACATAAACGCAAGCTTTCGCAACCATTTGTTGCTTCTTCAGGCAGGGAAGCATAGGGAAAAGGAAATGATGTGGGTTTAAAGGAGCGGGTGAGGAGTCGTTCCAATCCCGGGAGAGGAAAGACTTACCTTTGGAGAAAAAGGGTGAGTAAACAAACATACACACCCATACACATATACACGTGGACAGAGATGCCACTCGAGGCAGAGGCTTTGTCTGGAGATTAGAAGCAGAGATGTAGAATGGTGGGCAGGAATTTGTAAGTAATGAAGGGTGAGGCCAGGTGGGCAACGGGAAGAGTGAATATGTTGAAGGGCAAGTTCCCATCTTCGGAGTTCTGAAAGGTTGGTGTCAGTGGGAAGTATCCATATAACCCATATGGTGTAACACCAAGGCATGCTTAGCCACAGGGTGATCCTCGTTACCAACAAACATATATATCCGGAGTGCTTTATACCTTAGTAGCCATTCATTCTATCATATTTTTACCTGAGAGGGGAGGGGGTGGTGTTATAATTATCACAAACCATCTTTACCAATATTTTGACAGTTGATAATGGAAGGAAGGAAGCTTAGGGTTCAATGTCTCATCGACAGCTTGGTCGTTAGAGATGGAGCTAATGCTCGGAGTTTTTGGGTTAGGATGGGGAAGGAAATCAGCCATGCCCTTTGAAATTATTCATCCCAGCATTTGCCTGGAGTGATTTAGAGAAATCATGGATAACCTAAATCTGGATGGCCTGAGGTGGATTAGAACCACTGTCCTCCTGAATGCGAGTCGAGTGCATTACCACTGTGCCACCTCACTCGGTAGTTCATAATATTCAGTGTAAAAGGACATAAATATAGTATGGATAAAGTCAGTGGCCTCTTGTTGAAATTTTTGTAGAAGTTATTCCCATCATTGTCAGTATAGGCCTATACTTAACAGAACTAGCCCTTAGTGGGTACTTCTGGCAGTTTGTGTATAATTTGTCTCATCGAAGATCTTCTGCCTCAAACTTTTGGAACACAGTGTATGGATGAATGAAATTTGAATGCCATGTGATATTACTCGTAGACCAACACTGTATATAATTTACCCAGTGGGAAAGCATCCTGCATTTTCTTTTTCATCAAAGTGTATGGAATGAAACAAATCCATAGAAAACTGTCAAAATAATTCATTTGGGCACGTTTGTTTCCATAATGTTTTCTTTGCTTTCTGGTAATGTATACAATAGAAGAGTGTATAAATACTGGTCATTCTTCTGGTAGTCTGACATTGCACAGTTGGTACCAGGTTATCTAATTATCTTCTGTCTGCATCTTGTTCTAATATGTGATTAACAAAGGGCACAAGTAACAATATATTTTGCCATTTTATAAAAGTATTATGATAAAATGTCTTACTTCAGAAAATGAATATTTTTTTACTGTATTAAATTCTGTAGTGTTTACTGTGACACAGAAGCCATTCCTTTTCTGTTTTAACTTCAGATGGTTCTTACTTCCTTAATAATGACTTTCCCTGGTTACTTTTAACTACTCAATCTGTATTATTATTGTGTAATGTTGTATATTCACTACTAGTTTCAACAGTTCATGCACTAATGAAGTATTATTTATATGCAGACAGAAATACTGGCAATACCAAAGCTCCTGATAGTGCCCTTCTGCTTTGACACATGAAGTCATAGATAGGGATATACTAAACAGGAAAAGTGCAGAAGACAATGTTCCAAAGCACAAAACATATAAAATAAAACTTTCCATTGTGCACAAAGAAATTTTCCTTTGTCACAGTGCTCTGCCAAGCAGTTGTCTACCTTTTCTACAGTGAAGTATCTAATTGTTCCAAAAGCTAGGGCTGTGTTGTGATTTTTTGTTTGTTTGTGTACCTGTCTGAAGTACTAAACATTTTTTTCTGCTGGAGGCAAGTAATGATTACAGGCTGAAGAATTGATTTATTTAATTTGTGCGAAGGCTAGGATTCAGTAGTTAGTTGCTTTAACCTCTAAGCCACACAGGTACGTGGCGAGTGCAGATCCATGGACTACCTTAGCAAGTTTTCCTTCCCAACATTGTGTAAAGGAGTCCCAGATTCAAATATAGGTCTTGGCACAAATTTGAATTAAATGCTTTGTCCTATAATCATTCTTGTTGATAATATTGAGACTAAATGTCCCATAATTCAATCATTTACTGAGGATAAGTCTAGCAATACTGTCACATAATTTATGATTAAACAATTATATAGTCTAATGAACAGTGATTGGAGCAATTAAGTTTGAATTCTGTTAAGAATAGTTAATTTTTAATATGTAATGGTATTCAGTGCATAAATGTGGGGAGTAATTCAGTGATTAAGACAATGGTTTGGCATTCAGGAGTAATAGGATCCCCAGTTAGCTTTAGGTTTCCTTAAATTTCTAAACAAACACTAATATGATTCCTGTCAAAATTAAGAGATTTAGTTATAAAAAAATATGTTACAACAAAATCTTCCTTACATTGAACACAAGAAGCTTTTTTCTACCTTATTTTAAACTTATTTCTCTTATGTGATACATTTTGAATTAACTGATAACCTTTAGCCATCACATCCGGATGCTCCATGTCCCCCACCTTCCCCTTTCTCATCTATGTCAACTGAGGATAGCACCCGCCTCTTGATTGTCAGATTGCATGATACTCCATAAAGATAGGAAAGTCAAGGAACAGAAGACTATATACCAACTTCCTTACATAGAGGCAAAAAAGAAATAATGTGGCTTCACCCTGTGCCCAGCCTTTAGGGACACCAGTCTCCTTCCGTAAGCTGGAGAAGCAATAGACTCCTCTTGCAAGGAAAGGGATCCCATGGCACACTACCTTCCGCAGTTTCTTCCAATTTAAATGGGATTCCAGCCAGTTCCTGAAGGAAACACAAGCTGCTGGTCGAATGGCTTTCTGATCTTCATTGGTCCTTGAAGTCAATTCAGAGAAGCGCTCACATTTACATTCATACTTCACAAGCCACCCGACAGGTGTGTTGCGGAGGGTATCTTGAGTACCACTATCAGTTCTCCCTCCTATTCCAGTCCCATATTGTTCATGGAAAGAAAGATTGTCGGTATGCCTCTGTGTGGGCTCTAATCTCTCTGATTTTATCTTCATAATCTCTATGCAAGATATACGCAGGAGGGAGCAATATACTGCTAGACTCCACGGTAAAGGTATGTCCTCGAAACTTTGACAAAAGCCCGTACCGAGTGACAGAGCGTCTCTCCTGCAGAGTCTTCCACTGGAGTTTATCGATCATCTCCGTAACGCTTTCACGAATACTAAATGATCCTGTAACGAAGTGCGCTGCTGTCTGTTGGATCTTTTCTACTTCCTCTATCAACCCCACCTGGTACGGATCCCACATCGGTGAGCAGTATTCAAGCTGTGGGCAAACAAGTGTACTGTAACCTACTTCCTTTGTTTTCGGATTGCATTTTCTTAGGATGCTTCCAATTAATCTAAGTCTGGCACCTGCTTTACCGACAATTGATTTTATATGGTCGTTCCATTTTAAATCACTCCTTATGCCTACTCCCAGATAATTTATGGAATTAACTTCTTCAAGTTGCTGACCCGCTATAGTGTAGCTAAATGATACAGGATCTTTCTTTCTACGTGTTCGCAACACATTACACTTGTCTACATAAAGATTCAATTGCCATTCCCTGCACCATGCGTCAATTCGATACATATCATCACAGCTTATGAAACCGATGGAAAAGCAAGAGGAAAAGAAACATGAGAAAAAAACTTAGTACAACTTCTTATTTTGAGCACTTCTTGACTCATTCAGAGGTGCAGAAAGTATTTATATTGCTGGTTCTCTGGTAGATGGCCATGTTGGATATGCCTATGCCTATCGTGTCCACATTGAACAATATTCATTACCTCATGGGTGTAGTGTTTCTTCTGCTAAGCTGGTTACTGTGTCTTGTGCTCTTAAATATCTCCAAGCTTGCCCTGAGAAGTCATTTGTTATCTGTAATGAGCCCCTGAGTGACTTGCAAGCTTTCAAACATATCCCAGAAAGGCATACCTGTTTAGCTATTTTTTGAGAACATAATGGATTAACAGCAATCTTAATTATTAATTCATGTTACAAGGCAGTCTAGATCTCAATTTCTTTATTTATTTTCCTGGTAACTGATTTCGGTAACTTACATGGCCATCTTCAGACTACAACCATAATGTTAGCTACCGGTAGTTTTCAGCTGGAGATGGAGCTGCCTAAAAGGTTTAATGTTGACTGTTCATGTCTGTGCAGCTCAGAAAAGCTGGAAGAGGTGGGGGGAGGAGAGGAGAGGTTTCCAGAGGACCTGAGTTGTGAAGGAGTCATTAAAATTGTTAGGATTATAGTTAGAAATTACGGATACAACACGTGATTAAAACACAACTTTATTCACAGAGCACTACACAGGAAGACGAACACACAGAGACTGAGACAGTACATTTGAACTAACTCAAAGAACATACAAACCGACTATACAGATAGCAACATCTTTAGACACCAAGGATGTTATGTGGCGGTAAAATTTGAATTTCAACACGCCCCCTCAAATTTTATACACAGTTATGAATTTGTGACTTAAGTCTTTAAGTTTGTGGTTCTAGGATCGAAGTCCAAGTCCGTCAACACACTTCTCGTGATTTGGTGCAGGGAGAGCCTTCGTCAAGACATCAGCCACCATATCTTCTGTTGACTGATACTCCAGTTTCAGCGGATAGTCCTGTAGAGCTTGATGTATGAAATGGTATTTGATGTAAATATGCTTCATCTTAGAATGGAAAACTGGGTTATTTGCCAACTTTCCAGCTGACTGATTGTCATTGAACAAGATGATGTCTGACAGTTCTGGTAGACCCAACTCCTTCACAAAAGTCGATAGGTGAATCGCCTCCTTTGCTGCTTCAGAGATACTCATGTATTCAGCTTCGGTTGATGAGAGAGCAACTGCCCTCTGCTTGCGTGAACACCATGAGATCGCCGATTCGCACAAGTTGAAGTTGTAGCCAGTACATGACTTCCTATCAGCATCAGAGTTTCCCCAATCAGCATCTGCAAAACCAAAGATTCCCTCCTTATCCTTGAGATAGGTAAGCTTCTTATTTATGGTTCCTTTTAGGTATCTGAGAATTCTCTTAGCTGCCTGCCAGTGAACAATGTTGTAGCTGTTGTTGAACTGGCTTAGCTTATTGACAGCATAGCATATGTCAGGACGAGTACTGATGGCAATGTACATCAATGCTCCAACTAGTTCTCGGAATGGATAGTGAGTCCCATCATCTTCAATTGTAGCCACTGTATCCAGCTTGATTCCCGTTGCCAATGAAGTCCTTACTGGCTTGCAGTCATCCATTCTGAATCTATGAAGAACTTCTCTGATGTATCCACTTTGACACAGGGTGATTTTTGTCGGCAGACTGATTAACTTCAATGCACAGATAACATTTTACGGGACCGAGGTCTTTGATGTCAAATCTGGCTGATAGTTCATCTTTTGTTTTGTCCTCTCCTGGTCTGATGACACAATTATTATGTCATCAACATAAATGAGTAGGAAGACTTTGGATTTTCCTACAGTGTCTACATAGACACATGGATCTGCATTTGTTTGTTGCAATCCAATTGAAGTCAGTGTTGCATTTAATTGGGCATACCACTGTCTCCACTGTCTGCCCGCCTGGCACAACCCGTAGATGGCTTTTGTAAGTTTACAAACTTTCTCGCCAGATTTCAATTTCTGAAGCATGTTATTTGCCTTCTTGCCTATATCATGGTCTTTCTCCACATCTCTCATTTTCTGTAAAAATTTAACTAGTGAGTCTGGCTGTTCCATGTGGATTTCGGTGTCAATTTCACCATTGAGGAATGCAGTGGTGATGTCCAACTGTGAGACAGACAAGTTAAACTTGACTGCCAGAGCCATGAGCAATCTAAATGACTCAATTCTTGCAACTGGGGAGAATATTTCCATGAAGTCCACTCCAAGCCTCTGGTTGAACCTTCTTCAACTATTCTTGCTTTTCTTCTTTGCAGAGACCTGTCACTACTATAATTATTTCTTAAAACAGTCCTGCAGTCAATAACTTTTCTATTTGTTGGCCTGTCCACAATGTCCCAGGTTTCATTTTTAACTAGTGACCTGATTTCATCATATATTGCCTCAAACCACTCTTGACTGTCTGGACCATGCAATGCATCTTTGACACTGATCTCCGTTGCATTTGCAGAGAAGTTAATGTTGTGACAGGAAACATACGGTGCGAACTGTTGATCAGGTGTGACACTTGAATTATAGTCTTCATCACATACTTCTGCATCTGTAATGATGTCATTACGTGCTGGTACAACAGCTTCGTCTTCCTCTTCCAAGCCGTAGAATGGTTCATCATCAGATGATGGCTCTGATTCAGTGTTACTGTTGCAGTTCAAGTCTTCTGCGGTGAATTCAACACAGATGCTTCTTCTTTGGCGATGATTTTGATCATCCTCACAGAAGTCCATATAGGCCTGTTTGGGCTCAGGGCTGTTTTGGTCAAGGAATCTGATATCTCTTGACATGTGTATTTTGCGGTCTGTTGCCACCCACACACAATAGGTATTTGCACAGTCCGAATATCCTACAAAGATGCCTTGCTTGCCCCTTGGATCAAACTTTCCCTTGTTCGGTGATTTATCAAGGATGATAACCTTTTCACCGAATGTATGAAGGTGAGATAGGTCGTTATCTGATTGGAAAGATTTGATTTTCTGTCCAGTCTGATTTCCAATAATGTTCTTGTATTCCACAAATTTGTCCACAACTTCTCCTTTGTGGCGAAGGAAGTAAACTTGACACCATCTGCTATAGTCATCAATAAAAGTCACAAAATATTTTGCACCACCTTGAGACGTTTCCCTCATTGGCCCACAGACATCGGAATGGATTAATCCAAGAATTTCACTGAAATTTTCTTGCCATCTGGTGAAAGGGGTGGATGTTATCTTCCCTTCAAGACATGTGGTGCACTTAGTGAAGGCAACATCACTGAATTTCAAGCTTTTCACATACTCATTTTGAGCATTTTGACCATATCTCCTGAATTTAAGTGTTCTAATCGAGCATGCCAGATTTCCATGTCACTTTTGGAAATTTTTGGCTCAGCAACTACACAGGCCTTTGGACTGTGTTCTTGTAGATAAAACAAGTTACCCACTCTGTTGGCAATCACCTTGACTTTGTTGTTTATGTCCTTTATAACAGCACGATTCTTCTCAAAAGTCACAGTGTGATCACTGTCCACAACTTTTCCGACATAAATGAGGTTTGTCCCGAGTCTTGGCACATACAAAGTGTTTTTCAACATGATAGAGTTGGTACCACTAGCTGCAGTTGAAATGTGGACATCTCCTTTTGCTGTCACTTGTGTGGCACTATTATCTGCAAGAATTAAGCTCTCTTGCACTTCTGTAACACTCGTGAACACATTCGGATCGTTGCACATGTGTGATGTGCAACCACTGTCAATATACCACAAAATGTTTGAGTCACGAAATTTCGGAGCATTTTCGTTGATGGAAAAACAGCAGTGAGCCTCATCCACTTTGTTTGCAGATTGTACACTTAATTTCTTCTCGAAGAAACATTCATTTTCTTTGTGTCCCTTCTTGTTGCAGAAATTGCACTTGAGCGACAATTTTTCCCTCCTTTGCTTTTGTTTACCGGTACACTTTTGTTCAGATTTGTTGCAGTACCTTTTGACTTTACAAAATGTTTAGGCCTACTCAATTTCACAAACACAGTGGCACTCGCATTTTCAGTGTCTTTTTGAATTCTTGCGTTGTGTTCTTCCAGGATTTTTACTTTTAGGGTTTCGACATCTGATAAATTATCACGAGATTCGATTGTGCACCTAAAATTGTCGTAGCAATCTGGAAGACTATACAGCAACATTATCGATAATAGATCACCATTTATATCGACTTCCATTGCTTGTAGTTTGTCCACAGCATCGAAGAATTCAGTAAGAAGCTGTGTTACATTGTCACCAGGCTGCATCTTGTGAAGAGTAAGCCGTTTGAGCAGTGTTGATTTGCGAGCAGGTCCTTTTGATGCATAAATTGACTCCAGTTTAAGCCATACCTGACGCGATGTGCTGCAGTTCTTCACTTCCTTCAGCTCAGTGGGTCTGATGGACAGAATCAAGTCTGCTTTAGCTTTTCTGTCTGCTGCAAGCCACACTTTGTATGCAGCTTGTGCAGCAATGAGTGTCGCGCCGTCGCCAGACACTGAAGGCTCCGGTATGTCTCCTGATACATACCCCCATGTGTTGTGTTTGACGAGCACTGCTTCCACTTGAATTTGCCATGTGTCGTAATTATCGCGTGATAAGGTTTCCACTCTAACTCCATGTGTGCCATATTCGTCACTCAACGAACTTGAATGTTCCCGCACTTTTTAGCTTGCAAATTTCAGTTTTCGTCTAATTGAAAAATGCCATTTTTACTGATCGCATATCTCTGGGCCCATAACCTGTTAGGATTATATTTAGAAATTACGGATACAACACGTGATTAAAACACAACTTTATTCACAGAGCACTACACAGGAAGACGAACACACAAAGACTGAGACAGTACATTTGAACTAACTCAAAGAACATACAAACCGACTATACAGATAGCAACATCTTTAGACACCAAGGATGTTATGTGGTGGTAAAATCTGAATTTCAACAAAAATCAATCATTTTATGTTCAGCTGAATGTTGAACCACAGGATGGTACATTGCACTTTCAAACACAATTTGGTAGCAGAAATTTATTCTAATGACAGCTTGTTGGTAGTTATATCAACATAAAAAGCTGTGCAGTGTTTGCAGTAGAGTTGGTAAATCACGTGGCTGCTTTCACAGGTGGCATGGCCTTTAAAGGTATTGGATAAGCCTGTGACAGGACTGGAATAGGTAGAGAGGGCAGGTCTTGCAAATGAGTTTCCCACAGGCATAGGATACAATCCCTGTGCAAGGGAGCTGTGGGTGCAGGTGACATGTGGATGGTCTAGAATATTGTGCAAGTTGGGTGGACAATGGAATACCACTCTAAGATTGGCAGGAAGGATCTTAGGAAGACTATCTATCATTTCAGGACACTATGACAGAAAATTGAAGCCTCAATAAAGAACGTGGTTTACTTGTTTCAGTCCAGGGTGGAACTCATTTTTAGCTATTTATTTTTGTGATTTTAACGGAGGATTGGTGGTGTGGAGATCTGACATAGGAAATATGTTTACAGACTAAGTCTGGTTGATTGTGTGTCTCAGTGAAAGCCTTTGTGAGACCTTCAATATATTGAGCAAGCGAGTTCTTGTCACTGCAAGTACATGATCTATGAGTGGTCAGGCTGTATGGGAAGGATTTCTTCATTTGGAAAGAATGACAGCTGTCAATACAAATTGTGACAGATCACTGTGGTAGATCACCCTATGGTGCAACATGCAGCTGTGTCTAATATACTTGATTTCATCGCTGCTTCACAACCCTGGCCATCTGTATCCCCCCTCCTCTCCCACTACAGAACTGTAAGGAAGATGAGAGTTATGCCTAAAGGATATTGTCTGTTTCTGAAATTATGCAGGCCTAAGCCCACAGTAAACTATTGTCCCTACACACCCCACTCCCAACAGTTCCCATTCTCATTATCCTACATCTTATTAACCACTGTATACACTATATTTCCCCCCTTATCTATCTTATCTTCCCCATTTGATCTGCTTCCCTACCCCTTCCATCTCACATTCCCAAGCTGCTTCACTCTCCACACTCCAGTACCTACAGTCTCTGTAAGCCAAGTATACACCCAGACTCGCCTCTCATCCTTCCCATTCCCTCTTCCATTTCACCCCCACTCGGAGTCACACTTACTGCTGAGCATCATGCAGAATGCAATTATGCCTGTGATTGTATGAATGTTTGTGTGTTCTATAGTTACAAAGACTGTGGTTGAAAGGTATATGTTGTGTGTGTGTGTGTGTGTGTGTGTGTGTGTGTGTGTGTGTTTGAGAGAGAGAGTACAATTTGTAAATTCCTCCCTCAAACCTAACAACCATCTATGAGGTGAGTTGCAAGGCATTCCACACAGGGAGGGGGTGGTATAGGATGTTGTGGAGATTGAATGGACCATGGAACACCACTTTAGGAGGAGTTGGAATGATCTTGGGTATGATGTTTTTCATTTAAGGGCATAATGACAGATCATGATCAGAGCTTTGATTGTCAGTCATCATGTCCTGAAATGAGAGACATCCTACCCAAGACTCTTCTGACACCTCCTAAAGTGGTGTTCCATTGCCCACCAACCTCCACAACATTCTAGTCCATCTTCCCTACCACAGTGATCATATCCCTGTGGAAGACCCCGTGCAAAACTTGCCCAATCCACCCACCCAGCTTATCATACCCCATCGGAGGTTGGGCCACCTGTGAAAGCAGCTATGTGATTTACAAACTCTGCTATAATCATTGTGCAGCATTTTATACCGGTATGAAGACAAACCAGCTGTTCATCAGCATGAATGGTCACTGCCAAATTGTGGCAAAAAGCAAGCTCTTTGGATTCCAATGGCTACTTCACTACCTGAGCCATCTGGATGCTCCCCTCCACCACCAGGTCTTCGAACTGTGCAGATGGGAGTTTCCCTTAAACACATCCCATGGTCCCACAACCATTGTGGCCTCAACCTAAGATAACTTCAAATCCCTACATCCTATGTCTAACATCTCCTCCCCTCTCCTTCCCCACTAATTATCCTGTATCTCTCCCATTAATGTCTTCCTTGCAACTGCGTGTCACTGCTTATAATATCCCCTTAATTAATTACTTTTTATTTTTTCCTACTTTTCATTTTTTTCCTAATTTTGTTTTTTCCTTCTTACTTTTATTGTTTCAAATCCCCCCCCCCCCCACTCCGTCCCCACACCCATCTAAACCTCACTTTTAGCTTTTCCCACCCCTTCCATTCACTGTATGTAATGCCACATTTCAAATTCCCACCTACAATCCATCATGCAACACAAAACTTTCCATCTCTATCCTTAAATGTCATCCTTGCCCCTTCACTCCCCACCTCACTCACAGTCTAGATGCTTGTGGCACTGGAGTAATTGTATGTGTATAATTCTCTTGAGTGAGTGTGTGAATGTATGTGTTTCTTTTTCTGATGAAGGCCATGGCTGAAAATTTAAGTTTTGTGAATGTGATTGTATATTTTTCATGCCTGTTAGCAGCTCAGTGAGCCTCTTTATGGTAAGTTGTTATCTATCATTTGTATTGTTTAAAATAATCAATAAAATCAGGATTTGTGGAATGCTTTGAGTATTCATACAATATCCTTTTATTGATCAAGTCTATCATTTGTGTTGTTTGAGATGTAAACATCACACCAGTTTCCTCTTTTTAAGAGAGAACAATTGAGTAATACCGGTATACATTTTCATCACTGTACTTTCTGACATGAGCTCTACTTTTTTTGGAGTTGCTACTCAACGAACCAATGCGCAATGAACATATTGATCCACCATGTGCCGAACAACAGCCCCCCATAGCGCAAAGAATCATCAGTGATACTGTATAAAACAAACATCAGTGGTAAACACGTATAATTTTGTCACCTTTACAGTTTTTAAGTAATGATTAAATTTTCCCTAAGGAAGCAGGCTCATAACTCAAGACTGGTACTCACAGCTGAAAACAAAAACAAGGCAATCTGAAGATTGTATAGCAGAAAACTGGTAACAGAAAAATGAATCCCTCAAACATAAAAATTAAACAGGAAGGGACTCTAATAAAAAAAACAAAATATATGGTATACTATATAAACAATTATTTTAGCAGCATAGGAACAAAATTACAGGAAAAATTTCCAACAAGCTCTCAGGTCAGAAAAATAAAAAATAGTGTATCACATTCCATGGCGTTACTCCCCATAACAAAGGAAGAAGTCTACAAATCAGTTTGTAAGCTGAAAAATAAAAACTCAGTTGGTTTGGTTGAAGTTCCAATTTTTGTAATATAGGACTGTATTGAGAACCTGCTTCCAACATTAGTAGATATTATAAATCAATATGTCCAACAGAGTTACTTTCCTGATTATCTAATATATGCTAACCTACTGTCTCTCTTCAAAAAAGGTGATGCTGGAAATATAGAAAATTATAGGCCAATCTCACTACTTTCATGCTTTGCAAAAATAATAGAAACAATAATGAAAGACAGACTCGTGAACTATTTAAATAAATACAACCTCTGTTGACCAATTTGGTTTTCAATTAGGGAAAGGCACTGAATCAGTAACAGCTTACCTCACAAAACATATCATAGAAGCACTAGATAAAGGGAAGTATGCAACAGGCATATTTCTTGATCTCACTAAAGCTTTTGATACAGTGGATCACAGTATACTGTTAAATAAGCTAGATGAACTGGAAATAATGGGAGTAGTGAAAAAGTGGTTCCAGTCATATCTAGAAAGTATAATACAGATAACTGAAATCAAAAATACCTGAAGCTGCTCAAATTATATCATGAAATATACTCCAGGCCCAAAAAATATTAACATAGGTATGCCACAGGGTAGTGTCCTCACCCCATTAATTAATTAATTAATGACTTTCCACAGAGCATCAAGCATAGTCAAACAATATTGTTTGATGAGGACTCAAATATTCTAATCACTGTTGAATTGCCAGAAATATCAAAAGAAAAACCTGAAGAAACACTAAGTGGCTTATGTGAGTGGGCATCCAATAATAAACTCACACTTTAAAAAATACTGTGAACTTCTATGTAAGTAAAAAACCACACAACAACGAGATAAAATTAAATGATGACTCTATAAAATGTGTGGAGAAAACAAAATTTCTTGGTATGGTTGTTGATAGTCAGCTAAAGTAGGAAAAACATGTTAGAATAATTAGCAATAGAATATCTACAGCATGCTCTACCCTTAGAAGTCAGACTACTGTATGCAATGTTTCATGTGTTAGATATTTGTATTTTTTATACGAATGTCAACAATGGAGTATAGATAACAACTCACCATAAAGAAGCTCACTGAGCTGCTGATAGACACAAAAATACGAGGTATGTCCACAAAGTAAGTTCCGTTTGGTTATATAAAACAAACGTGTACAGATACCGAAAAAATATTTATTGTACAAAAATATACAACTATTAAACTACTTTCCTACATAGCTTCCGAAATTTTGTAGGCATTTGTCATAGTGTGGCAGAAGTCTTTGTATGCCTTCTTCGTAGAAGGTTGCTGCCTGTTTATTCAACCATGTGGTAACATGTTCTTTCAGCTCGTCATCATCGCTGAAGTGTTGACCTCGATGGACAGGTTTTAGGTGTAAGAAGACAGTCACTAGGAGTGAGACTGTACGGAGGATGATCAAACACGTCCGGAAATTCCCGTAAGAGTTGTTTGGTCACATTCACCTTGTGAGGTCTGGCGGCAACTTGAAGGGAAGAAGAAGACTCCTTTCATCTCTTCTTACACCTAAAATCTGTCCTTGGTGGTCAACACTTCAACAATGGTGAGCTGAAAGAACAGGTTTGCCACATGGTTGAATACACAGGCGCCAACCTTCTATGAAGAAGGCACACAAAAACTTGACCCACACTATGACAAGTGCTTACAAAATTTCGCAAGTTATGTAGAAAAGTAGTTGAACATTCGCAGATTTTTATACAATAAATATTTTTTCTGTATCTGTTCGCATTTGGTTGATATAACCAAACGGAACTTACTTTATGGACATACCTCATAGATAATCACATTCACACAACTCAAATTTTCGGCCATGGCCTTGATCAGAAAAAGAAACACATACATTCATGCAATCCCTCAGACAATTACACACACACAATCATCATGTACGACCACTTCAGCAACACAAGCATCTAGACTGTGTGTGAGGTGGAGAATGGAGGGGGAAGGATGGTGGGTAAAGGTGAGTATGGAAAGTTCTGCATTGCATGGTGGATTTTAAAGGCTCTGATAAAAATGTTATTTCTGTGAAATATTAATTATTATGTGTATAAATTGTTGATGAAAGCCATACAATGTACACTGTTACTTGCATTAATAAAGCTCTGATCAATCACTCCTGGAATAGCTATTCTTAAAATTTGGGCCTGAGCCTTTAAAACCCATCACGCAATGTGGAAATTTCCATCTTCGCCTTTACCCGACATCCTTCCCCCTCTACTCCCCGTCTCACACTCAGTCTATATGCTTGTGTCGCTGGAGTGGCCGGACATGTTGGTTGTGTGTGTATAGTTATCTGATTGATTGCATGAATGTATGTGTTTCTTTTTCTGATGAAGCCCATGGCAGAAAATTTAAGTTGTGTGAATGCGATTATCTATCTTCGTGTGTGTCAGCATCTCAGCGAGCCTCTTTATGGTGATATGTGTATTTTTCTTATATTCACTCTGTTATTAGTTATGGGATTATATTTTGGGGAGTGAATCAAAAAAATATTCAAACCATTTTCAAATTGAAAAAAGAGCAGAACACATAATAACCAAGAGGGGTAGTAGGGCTCACTGCCTTGAACATTTTCAAATGTTGGAAATCTTAACAGTCCCCTGTGAATATATTTATAAGTATTATATAAGTAAATAAATACATACTTATGTTATAGAAGGAAACTTTCCAGGTGGGATAAATATGTATAAAAAAATAGAAATTGAATATCTTACCCAAAGCACAGGCAGGTAGATAGACACAAATAAAAACACACACAAACACAAGGTACAAGCTTTCACAACCGATGGCCGCTTCTTCAGGAAAAGAGGAAGGAAGGAGGGAAAAAGGGAAGGATGCAGGTTTTAAGGGAGTGGAAGAGGAGTCATTGCAATCCCGGGAGTGGAAGGACTTACATTAGGGGAAATAAGGAAATGTAAACAAAGACACACACACACACACACAAACACACCAAGACAGACATTTGTAGAAAGCTTGCTTTAATAAAGCTCTGATCAATCACTCCTGGAATAGATATTGTTAAAATTTGGGCCTGAGCCTTTAAAATCCATCATGCAACGTGGAAATTCCCATCCTCACCTTTACTCATCATCCTTCCCCCTATCTCCCCACCTCACTCACAGTCTAGATGCATTTCTACAAATGCCTGCCTTGGTGTGTTTGCGTGTGTGTGGGAGTGCTTGTTTACCTTTCTTTTTTTCCCCCTAAGGTAAGTCCTTCCACTCCCGGGATTGGAATAACTCCTCTTCCACTCCCTTAAAACTTGCATCCTTCCCTTTTTCCTGTCCTTCCTTCCTCTTTTCCTGATCAAGTGGCTAATGGTTGTGAAAGCTTGAATGTTTGTGTGTGTTTTTATTTGTGTTTTTGTGTCTATCTACAAGCCTGTGCTTTGTGTAAGTTATTCGATTTCTATTTTCTATACATATTGATCCCACCAGGAAAGTTTCCTTCTATAATATTCGTAAATACATACTTATGTTACTCAGTACATATTTATGAGACTAGAAGCCATTATAATTGACATATAGATGAGAAATATGAAGTTAGAACTCAGCAGAGTTTGTTGTACAGTTCTGCTAAATTACATGATAAATTAACGCAAAATATAAAAGATATTGCTAAAATCGGTCCATTCCAAACAAAATTCAAAAACTGCTCACACAATAAAGGTTATTTGACACTAATGGAATACCTGAATTTAAACAATACTCTGTGAAGTAGTCTGTTTGTATGTATAAGATATATTAAAGATAAGTCCAAAATCATAAATGTAAGAAAATTATATAAGGACAAAAGATTTTATTTTTGTGAAATATGTATTATATCTATAAATTGTTGATGAAATCCATACAATGTACATTGTTACTTAGATTAATAAAGCAATCAATCAATTACTCCTGGAATAGCTACTGTTAAAATTTGGCCTGGTGATCATTTTAAACAGTGTTTAAAACGTGTTGAGCAGGGATACTTAGCTGTATTAAATAATAAATAAATAAATAAAAATTAAAAAATAAAAAATAAAACCTGGTCAATGGTTGTTGCAGAGGTACTAGTTGTACGAGTTGATTTAGTCACATTTGGTTTTAAGTTAAGGAGTTCAATAACTCTACCACTTCAGCTCTGAATTTACTGGGTTTGGAGAAATCAACATTGAGATCTCGACAAATGATAACATTTTTCTTGGGGGTACTGACATTTTCTAACAGCTCTTCCATATTATTATAAAAAAAAACTTTTTTACCTCCATCTGGTACTATTTGCACGCAAATGATAATAGTGTTTCGATTTGAGAGTTCCTTTATTGAGAGATCTATGTCTTTTCAGCGGTTAATCTATTAAATTTGGTTATATTTATGCTTTCTATATTTTCTCTGCCATGTGTACAGCTATCACCATGTCTTAGTTTGAACTGAGTGATGTGTGTCAAATCCAACAAGCTTTTGTCAACCAGTGTTCAGTAAAACATACAACAAAAAATCATTCAGTAAGATTCTATTTCATTCCACTTGTTGAACAATGACTGCACATTCTGGTGGAGCAATTTAAAGTCTGAATTATGACATAAGTTGTTACTTGCTTGACCACTTGCCTCTTTTTATAACTGTCCCTGTTCTCTCTAAAAAATCCACTTTGTTTCCTAGGGCACATGATGTCTTCTTGTCAACTAGTTCCCTAACTTCGTGATCCCACCTTTTTGTGTTGTCGTGATTCATTTGGGACCCTTGTACATCACTGAGTTTCACTCTGTTTTTACTTCTGTGAGACATCGTAGTCTCTAGACACAGTTGTTGACACATGGATGAATGCACATGTTTCATAGAATTGTTCGTTGTAATTAATGTAGAGAGCCTATTGCATATTTGCACATTTCCCTTTCTATTCAAGTGGAAACCATGACGAGTGAATTTATCTCGTGATAGTCTCTCCATTTCAAAGTTTATCAATATTCTACTTTTGTTGCCCACCTCCTGCCCCCATTCTCTCTCTCTCTCTCTCTCTCTCTCTCTCTCTCTCTCTCTCTCTCTCTCTCTCTCTCTCTCTCACACACACACACACACACATTTCAGTTTTCTTTTCATGCAACTCAATTCTTATGACGTCACATTTCCTTAACAGTG
The DNA here is from genome assembly GCA_026315105.1 of Locusta migratoria. NCBI lineage: Eukaryota > Metazoa > Arthropoda > Insecta > Orthoptera > Acrididae > Locusta > Locusta migratoria. The sequence goes on from CM048745.1 coordinate 507,433,381, forward strand.
TGTCTTAAAATAATATAATTTTCTAGTTACGGTTCATTGAGTGGAATATTAGCAAAAACGGTCTGCATCATGTGTTGCGAGACGAGTTGGTAAAATGATGTACAGTACTAGTACCAGCTGGTACTAAATTACAGCCTCATGCCTGATGAAGTGTTTTTCATGCAATTAACTGTTTATGATTTCATATCTGTGAAGTATTGAACTATGTATCATACTAGAGTCCCAGGAGCATTACATCATACCGCTCCGCGCGGAAATGATCGCGCAGTTTATGAAGCGCCTCGCGCCTGGTCATGGATCGCGCGGCCGCTCCCCGTCGGAGGTTTGGGTCCTCCCTAGGGCATGGGTGTGTTATTCGTAGCGTAAGTTAGTTTCAGGTTTATGTAAGTCTGGGGACCAATGAACTCAGCAGTTTGGTCCCTTAGGACGACAAACATTTCAAATAATAATAAAAGAAATAAATAAAAATATCATACCATGGTATAATTTCGAGGATAGTTCAGTGGTAGCCTATGTGTGCATTCTGTCTGCAAAATACGTCTCGATTATAGTAACAAAGACGTCATAAATCGAAACCTCATGCGTGAATGGGCTAGATTTCATGAACGATATTGTTCAAGACCTCATATCCCATGAGCTATGTGTCGTAATATGACACGTTCGAAGGGACTTTCAGTGCTGTACCGTACGTGTATACTGCCCGCGAAGTGTCTTGCGAATGTAGTTAGTTTTGTAGAAGTTATGTCGAACACCATATCGCAGTTTTACTACATGAACAACGTAATAGTAGTAAGCGATAAATCCCTTCCTTTCTGTTTTAGGGGTTGTCAGTTAGAAATATCGTATAGTTTTGAAATTATGTGTAACGTTTCTAAAAGTCGCCAAGTATTCTAATTCTCAAATAGCGGTAAGTTAGCGTAAACAAAGTCTTGTTATTCACGCGTCGCACGAAGACGCGGTTTTTGTGGACTCCTTGTATGTGTCGTCATAAATCCTTTAAATATCAGTTGTGTTTCTTAACCTCACGGCGATTACTTCCTGGCGGTAAAGGATATTTTTATCACGTTTGTTTGAAATCGGTCCGCTAGCTTAGGAGAAGATGTGAAAAATTTCAGCTTGATGTATCAGTTTTTCGCGAATTTCACTGTTTATTACGTCTTATCGCATTAACATATGTGTCGTAGATTGATCTTATCCTCACAGCAATTGTTGTCTAATAGTAAAAAATTGTAGCAGCCTAGCACGTTTGATTGAAATAGATCCAGTAGGCAGTGGTTAACGGAGGAGACGTGGAACATACACAAAACATCCACTTTCATAAAATGTGTGTACAGATTTGTAACATCAAACACTCCTCGCAGCTTTCGAACATTCACACAGTACACTAATTACTTTTGCCGCCATGTATGGTCGACTACTCACGAGTATCGATTATCGTTTCGCCGCGGCTCTCGGTTGTCCTCGGCCCGAGACGTCGCATCGACTCGCCGCTCAGCTCACAGCTGTGCGACCAGCCAGTCGCGATGCAGCCGGCTGAGAGCAAGCTGTCGAGCGGCGTTTGAGCGCCGCGGCTGCCAGCAATGGACAGAATCGCTGCGCTCAAGAAGGTAAGGGCGAAGTGCTCGGAGAGAACTGTCTGCGGCGACACGTTTACTGATTCTGTGTTCGAGAGACTTAGCAGACTGGAAAACTTTACGTAGGGCAGGAAGCATTTAAATTCTTTTTGTTCTACGTTGGTTTCATCTATCTGATAAAATTTTTTATTTATTTATATATAACAGTAAATACAACAGAAATATCATGTTAGTTTTCATCTGCAAACAGTCATTCAAGGATATCTGTTCATTCAGTTTTGATTATATCAACCAGAGTGACATTTTGAGAATATGTTCGACTGTCTACTTACTGAAGCTTAACGAAGTTCAAGCAAACATCATCTCCTTTCTCAGTGCGATAATGAAGTGTAGCAGTTGCATACAATGTGCGTCACTTGTTTCTGCTTGCTATTAAATTATAACTAGCTTACTCTATTCTGCTACTCTCAGTTGTACTTTAGTTAATGTTCAGAGCCGGCTCCAGTTTTGCCGCCCCTGAGACAATATCAAGTGTCGCCTGCCTCCCCCCTCCCTTTTTCCCTTCTATGCATTTTCCGACTTGGTCATTCTTCTCCAAAATGTCAGTCATCCAGGACTTCTTATTTTCACATACCACACTTACTCGTACGGCGAAACTTCATAAACAGTTCGTTAGATGCAGTTTAGTTGCTTCCAGAGCCAAAGTAAGATCTGACAGATTATTTATTTATTCTTTTTTTTATGATCTTCATAACTACTGATAGTGACTTTTTCACCGAGAAATTTATTAAATGAGGGGAAACTTAAAAGGAGTTACAAAAACAAAGCAGAAAAAAAATTAAAGGAGAGCGTCATAAAGAAGAGGAACAATATACAAATGGTCTTATTGGGAAACTCAAAGAAGAGGTGGTAATATATGCCTCCCATCTTCCCATGTGTCAACCCAGCTTAATCACCATAATCTCTGCTTTGCCATATGAGAGACAGTGCATCTTTTACTTTTTCTCAGAAATACTGCTGCTGTACACCTAGCAACTGTTAGATCATCATATGCTGAGACATATCTTCTTCTTTTCTATCTTCTAATACATAAAGCAGAGTATCCGTATGTTTGTACGTGTTACATACAAATCTACAGTTTTGTTCCAATCTTTATGAAATTTTGTACACGTAAGCTTCAATCCATGAGGACGGTCGCCGTAAGTGTAAGAATCACATACTATGTATAGTTCACGAGATATGACGTCATAAACAATGCGATGCGCGAAAAACTGCTGCATTTTGCGACAATGCTGCTCATTTTCTCCTAAACCATTGGACCGATTTCAACCAAATTTAGTACACACATTCCTTACCGTGAGGTAACAATTGCTGCATGGTTAAGAATCACATACGGCACATGGTTCAAAAGATATTACGTCATAACCAATAGAAATCGCAAAAAATGCCATATAATGCGGCGAGACTTTCGAAATACACTGTATGAGTATGACAGTACTTAGCGACTTGCAACAGACTTTAAACATAATTTCAAACCTTCATTAAACTTTTTCTCGCTGGCAACCATAGTAAAATGATGAAAGGAAAAATTTTCTCGCTTACTACTTTTCCGCTGTTTATGGAGTAAAACTACGGCTCTCGGTATGACGTTACAATTAATAATTTAACACTACAAATTGTAGCGACAGGAAATTTTACAGACAGAATACACATATATAGTTGAAAGCACCTTCTAAATGGGATCATAGTGCGACATGTAGTTCATGAGATATGAGCACATAAACGGTAACGTTCATGTAAAATCACACACCAAGTTTTAATCTATTACTTATTTACTACTAAGTGCATTTCCAAGAGATTTTACAGACATACAGCCCTTATACAAATGAATATAAATAAATACCCGGGCAACGCCGGGCCTTCAGCATATCCTTATGGAGAGCGCTAAAAACATAAAATCTAGCTATTATTTCCATCTTTTTTCTTCTTTTTATCTTCCCAAATCATTCTTTCACTTATATATATTCGGTCTAGTAGGGGCTTTCTAGCTCATTAAGGGATGTTTTATGGTAGAATTACTGAGTTGCCAACACTGCAACAAGTTGCTGCGCTATTGCGAAAGACACACCCCAGAGGTGTAAACTTCCAGCGCTTCATTTTTCGTCTTCTTATTTTTACAATACCGTAGCTAATGTCCAGGAAGATGCTATAGTTTATGAATGGTTCGTAGTTTCAACTAGTAGGTACCACTTTCTCGTTTCTGCAGGACTTTCATCGTGTCGGGAATTCGTTCCTCTGAGTCCGTATTAAAATTTGGCCGCTCAGGGCGGTTGCACAGCTCGTCGATCTCTCCGTCCTCTCTTCTTCCTGTAGTGCGTTGTAATATTCTATTTGATGTGCAGTGAAACAGTAGTATTGAGATCAAGACATTCGGGAGAGCGGCACTATACCGCATTTTGAGATCGTTAGTTACCGGGATTTGAAAGTGGCGTTGATAATTTGTTATTCTGTGTGATGGGGGGTGTTAAGTCCTGTTCAAGTACAAGATGATCTTACAAAGTTTGCAAATGGAACATAGGATGCACCCCACGAGACTAAAAAGTAAGTAAGGAAATGAACCTTCATTGATATTATAGTTATCTACGCCCCTGGAATTTAATGCAGACATCTAGGTTTACGGTCATACTTCGCGGCTACCGTAAAGTGCATGTGTATTACGTGTCAGGGTATTTTCTTGTTCCATTCGCTCATGAACCGTGCACTCTGTAAATTGTTTATCCACAAAATTCGCGTAGCCCACTGGAGCATTACGCAGGAAACCTATATTGCGAGATTGTTCATGTAAAAGTGGTTCTTCAAGCTTTGAAAGTAGGCTTTCTCGTTTTAGTTCCTGTTTTCACCAATTTAGAGTTTTCAACTTGCTCCTGACACACTTTCGTGGGTCAAACGTACGTATTATTATTCGCCCTTTCCCTCGTACACATCTAATACCACGTAGTTCTATTTAGAATGCCTCACATTACACTTGAGCAATATTCTAAAATGTCTTTACCGACTGACGAAATTCCTAGTAGCCTGAGATCCTTACCTTTCATTGTTATTGTCGTGGTCTTCAGTACCAAGACTGGTTATAATGTTGGATGTAGCTCTCACACCTGATACAACCAGAATAAGCCTCTTCTCCATCTTCCCATTTCCTACCCCGCATTTGACACCCTGGTTTTGAACGTCGACTGATTCCAGTACCGCACAACGGATTGCGCGGTCGCTCCCCATCGGAGGTTCGAGTCATCCCTCGGGCATGAGTGTGTGTGTTCTTCTTGGCATAAGTTAGTTTAAGCACAGTAGTTTGTAAGTCTTAATTAGCCGCGGCGGATTGGCCAAGTGCAATGTGGCGCTATGATCCGATGCACGATGTCATTCCCCGTCGGGGATTCGAATCCCCCCTCGGGCTTGGATGTTTGTGTCGTCTTTAGTATAAGCACAGAGTAATATGGTATAAGGCAGTGGGGTATCCGGGGGGGGGGGGCGCTGTCTGGCTGTAGCCCCCCCCCCCCCACAGACCCTCCTGGAACCCCCCCCCCCCCCCCGTCCCAGACCTTGCTGCAGCCTCCCCTAGAGAGAGAGAAGGTGGGGCGGAATACTCCCAATATGAGTAAAGGCACAGCCTCCTTTTTTTTTCTTCTTTGAAATCTTGTCAGCTCGGTGACTGACATCAGTCCCCACCAGACCACGATCCTGTATACGCCACTGGTATAAGGTAGTTCATAAGTAGTTTGTAGTTTTACTTGACTTACTTCCTAAGTAATAGAACGCAGTACGTTGTTCTCGACGGCGAGTGTTCATCAGAGACGAGTGTATCGTCAGGCCTGCCTCAGGGGAGTGTGACAGGAGCGCTATTATTTTCTATCTATATAAATGACCTGATGGACAGAGTAAGTTGTAATTTGCGGCTGTTTGCTGATGATGCTGTGGTGAATGGGAGTGTGTCGTCTTTAACTGACTGTAATAGCATACAGGATAACTTAGACAAAATTTATAGTTGGTGCGAAGAATGGAAGCTTGCTCTCAATGTAGAAAAATGTAAGGTGATGTGCGAAATGGAACGAACATGTAAGGACAATTGTGAGTAAGGCGGACAGCCGACTTCGGTTTATTGGGAGAGTTTTGGGAAAATGTACTTCACCTGTAAAGGAGACCGCGTATAAAACGCTTTTACGACCACGTCTTGAGTATTGCTCAAGTGTTTGGGACCCGCAGCAGATCAGTTTAAAGGAAGACACAGAGGCAGTTCAGAGGCGGGCAGCTAGGTTTGTTAATGGTAGGTTCGACCAATGCGCGAGTGTCACGGAAATGCTCCGGCAACTCAATTGGGGATCGCTGGAGGAAAGACGACGTTCTTTTCGTGAATTTATGTTGAGGAAATTTAGAGGGCCGTAATTTGAAGCTGAGTGTAGTACGATCTTCCTGCCGCCTAATTACATTTCGCGTGATGATCACAAAGACAAGAGAAATTAGGGCTCGTACCGAGGCATATAGACATTCTTTTTTTCCTCGTTCTATTTGGGAGTGGAATAGGAAAGGAAATGCCTAGTAGTGGTACAGTGTACCCTCCGCCACGCACCTTACGGTGAATTGCGGAGTATGTATGTAGATGTAGATTGATGACCTCGCAGTTAAGTCCCTTAAGCTTAACAAATATTTGAATATTTGAAAATTTGAATATTAAAATCAGTGTCTCATGACACAACCTATTTAGAGCCTCATTTGTATCTTCTTGAATACATGCATCCGGTGATTCCGCTGTCTTTCTTTTTCATTCTAATTTTTTCTAACATTGGCAATAATACGGTTGCTGAACATCGCGAAGGTCACATTTCTATTTCAGTTCGGGTAAAGAATCAGGTTATCAAGAGCACGCGGAGCTGTAAACGCAGGTTTGTGTTGCTTCCATGTCACTTGGAGGTGGATGTCTCCCACTCCCCCCCCCCCTCTAGCCCCACCCCCACACAATACCCTTAATCTCCGCTGCATATACTGGGTATGTATGTAAATAATTACAGAGGTCAATTGTTTCGGCCCTATCCGATAATAATGAATAACGTACGATGTCTTTTTTTTTCAGTTGTAATATATTGCTTTATTTCATTTTATGATTATGATAGGGGACCAACAGTTTGAAGAACGTAACCCGTCGACAATCCTGCACATGAGTATCCCTGTCGTCTTCTCGCATTCAAGGCTGTAGCCTTTGTAACGTTGGGATCAATCAGGTTCTATGGGCTGCATCATTATTCTCTTCTCATACCTGGGACATCCCAGCTGGGTGGAGGGTTCGTGAACAGTGACCCTAAAAAGTTCGCAAAAGTGGTTCGGTAGGATGCTCCACGTTGGACAGTCGTGTGTGTTTCAAGCAAATATTGCCAGAAATCCAGGATGTTTTTGTCGCTATCTCGGTAAAGGTAATGTAGCGCCATGCCTTTAATCCAGTTGATTGCATTCGTCTTCGCTGGTGGAAAATAGACGCAATCAGGGTAGAAAACTTCGGTAGATAGGATCGACGTGAAAGGACGACGTAGAAGGAGGGCCAGCATTTGCCTTGTGAGTTTCCAACACGCACTCGCAGTGCTACAAGTCAGTCGATGCACGTCGGTATCAACGTCTGCACACTGTGGACATAAGGGGTCGCTAAGGAGGCGAATGGAATGTAACCGCTGAAGATTGGGGAATTTTTCGTTCACTAATATGTACCACGATGTCCGTACTTCTGTCGGCAGGAAAGGTGAATGAATTGCTCGCCACACTCTTTTGCAGCAGATGTTCGGGTGTCGCCGTTATATCACGTTACTTGGATTCCTTCTTTGTAAAATGTTGTAGTAGTCCTTAGCCATGGCCTCTCGCGTTGTCGGTAGGTCAGTCAGCATGTAACTGTGTTCTACAAAATAGATCTTGAAGTGAGCAAACACTGGCGATAAATGGCCAACCGGAGCCGGCGGCTGCAGAGATCGTGGCACGACTTCATCAACAAGGGTGCCTGTGATGTTTCTGTGCGGAGAATGCCATAGTCGTCGCGTCGTACGGAGGAGTAGCGCTCGAGCTCTGTTCTTGACGTTAGTTAAACCGACGCCACCTTCTTGTTGGGGTAGAGATAGAGTGTTGTAACGTATTTTAAAAATGTAGCCTGCAGTCACAAAGTGTCCAAACGCTGCTTGAAACCTGGCTGCGATCGTGTCTGGCAATGGTAGTAGGTGCGTGAAGTGATTCAGCTTTGATGCCAAGTACATGTTGACATAACGTGCGCGTTGGAGCATGTCTAACCCTCGAAGTTTGTGGAGTCGTATCTGTACACGAATTTGTTGTAACAGCCGTCGATATGTCGTCGCTGCAGTTTTTTGAACATTGCCGTGAAATATTATCCCTAAGCACTTGATCTGAGGGACCTTCGTAATTGGTACTGCTGATGCTGTAGGTAATCCTCGGCCTATGTCCATGTATTTAGTCTTCTGTAGGTTCAGGAGACTTCCAGACACCTCGCCATAATGGTGGAGCCATGAAAGTGCCGACTCTATTTCATCTCTTGATTGGGCCAAGAAGACGACGTCATCGGCATAGGCGGAGCATTTGAATTGGGCTGACCGTAGGGAGATGCCTTCCAAACGATGTCGGAGACCATGTAGAGCTGGTTCGAGGGCGACTGCGAACAACATGGCGGACAAGGGGCAACCTTGGCGTACTGAACGTCCGATAGTGATGGGTTCTGAGCGATAGCCATTCACCATTACCCTCGATTGTGCATCATGGATTAACCGGAGGACCCGAACATGTATCACGTTATGATGGTAGATAGCAGGTCGAATGTCAATATAACAAAAGTTACTGATAACGGAATTATTTTTGAACTAGTTACTCTTATCAGATTCATCAGCAAGAAATATTGAAAATATATGTCAAACTGGATTTTTTCATGCTAAATCACTCGAAAACATGCAAAATTTAGGCATAAAAATGCTAAATTGGGCAGTGCTGGTATAAATGTCGATATTGTATAGACGAGAATTTCCGTATCGTTTCATGGTTGATTTTGAATTGTTTCATGGCGTAACATAACACGAGTCTATTAGCAAAATAATGGTACTCCCTTCATATTTGCTCTGGTCTTCCAATCACCAGTTCTTGCTGTCGTTGCCTATTGTTACTGAGGGGACCAAAGAGTTGTACATCCTCACGGAAAGAAAGATTCGTGGAGCGTGCCTTATGAATAGTGCACCTTGGAATCAATAACGCAATGAGCGTTAGAAAATAACGAGAATGGAATTCAGAGACTGGGCTAAAGGTACATAGTCTCTGTACATTTTATTAATTCTATAACTGAGGTATTTGCTCACATAATCTAATATATAAAAATGAATGTTTGTGTGTTTGTATTTTATGCGTATTTGTACCGTTCAACCGATTGTGCTGTAACTTTGTCAACATATTGCTTGCACTTTCGCGATGGTCATAGGCACCATTAAATGACTGTACGACAAATATTTCAGGAGATATCACGTAATAAATAATGAAATGCGCGGAAAAGTGCTGCAGCATGCGACGTCGGCTTCTAAACCACTGTATCGATATCAACCAAATTTGGAACACATATTCCTTCCATGAGGTAACAATTGACTTAATGGTTAGAACTCCTTACAACATATAGTTCAGGAGATATGACGTCATAAACAATTAAATGGTTGAAAACCTGTAGCATCATGTGACATGCGGATAAGGACACTATTCATTCTAAAATCTTCATGACATTTTGGACACCTCACCTTCAAAACAAGAGGAAGGTGACTTTTACATATAATTTTGAATGGTGCATGACGGAGGATACTTTACATATTGACTTCGTCAGATTCTACAGTTGTATTCTGATCCTGATGAAATTTTTAAATAACATTGAACAATTCAGTTTATCAGTGCGGTATTAATATATTCAGATTACCCACAATCATATCAATTAATTAACGTGACTAACCAGGTAATTTTCAGATTTAGGCGAAGTTACGAATGAAATAAAATTTCTGAAAACTCTAGCAGCTCTCTGTGGAAATTACATTACATTTTCAGGGTGATAATCATCAAAGAAACATTTATAACATAAATATTGTTCACACCATGTGAATTGTATGCAAGCAATTTAAAGTTAGATTTTTTTAATATGCTTCAGTGGAGAGCATAAGTTCAGTTTTTTAATGACGTTTTTTTGGCTTTGATGCGTACCGAGCGTACCGAATCATTGGGGTGAAAGCCACCAGCAGAAGGAATTTGTTGTTACCAACGTATGGATTTAATGCGAATGTGAAAATAAATACATAGATAATATATAAAAATTGCTTGTCTTTTTGTTCGTATTTTATGCACGGCCATACCGTTCATCCGATTGCGATAAAACTTTGTCAACTCATTGTTTTCAACCGTGCAAAGGTTATAGGTCTACTAAAATTAACTTCGTATAGTGCATGGCGGGGGATGATCTACAATTAGTTAATTCATTTCTTACGCCTTCACGCTGAAATGGCTGGACGGATATGAAATTTGGAACAGAGGTAGCTTATACCTTGATTAAAACGTGGGCCTCCGTATGGTGCATGGCGGAGGGTACCTTACAATGGGTTAATATGTTTGCTACTCCTTCATGCTGAAAGGGATGGACAGATTTGAATGAAATTTGGAACAGAGGAAGCTTATACCCTGCATTAATGTATGGGCTACCTTTCGTAATCCACCATACGGTGCGTGGCGGAGGATACCTTACAATGTGTTAATACGTTTGTTTCTCCTCATGCTGAAACAGCTGAAAGGATTTTAATGAAATTTGGAACGCAGATAGCTTATACTCTGAATTAACGCAAGAGCTATCTTTAGGAAGCCACCGTACTGTGCATGGCGGAGGGTACTTTACAGTGTGTTAACACGTTTGTTACAGTTGACGCTGAATCGGCTGGACGGAACTGTATGAAATGTGGAATGAAGATTACTTATACGTCGAATTAATACATAGGCTACCTTTCGGGACAAGCTTCCGTGGGTGCATGGCGGAGGGTACGTTACAACAAACATCCGAATTGTTTGACGGGTCACCATGAAAATCAGCACATAAATGTGTTGTTTTCATAAAAGAGATTTTTATAATCTGCAAGCCAGTGAATTTAGTATGGCGAAGGGTCCCTTGCGACATTGAAACCATTGACCAGTCACCATGAAACTCGCCGCACATATGTTGTTGTGGTAGTCTTCAGTCCGCAGTCTGGTTTGATGCAGCTCTCCACGCTACCCTGTCCTGTGCAAATCTCTTCATCTGAGAATACGTTCGGCACAGTGGCGTAGCTATATCACCATGGGCTCTGGGGCAAAAATGACATTGGGACCCTCTTTAAACTATACATATACAAAACTACTTCATCATCAGTTCCTTACCGCCCACTGGCAGACATAATAAGGCAAACCTAAATACTACCAAGTAAATTATTGTGTGTCACTCAGCAGACAATGTTTAGTCCTACTTCTTTAATGTTTGTTAAGCTTATGGGACTAATCTGCGGGGTCATCAGTCCCTAAACTTACAAAATACTTATGAACTAACTAAGGACAACACAAACATCCATGCCCGAGGGAGGATTCGAACCTCCGACGAAGGAGACCGCGCGATCTGCATCGTGGCGCTCTAGACCGCTCGGCTACGGCCGCTCGACTATAATCTTGCTGTCTAATATAATTGTAACAGTGAAAGTTTGTTTGTTATGCTTTCACTCAAAAACTACTGTGTGGCTTTGGATTAAATTTTGCAGATAAAGTTGGACCTGTATAGAACATACAGATGAAACGACCCCATGGGGTAGTTTTCGAAGTTACTCCATGCCAGGCGAATAAAGTTGCAGGCAGAAGCTTCACTGATGACGCACCGATCACTAATACAGTCCACAAAACCATCCAGTACCCATATTTACTCTTCTTCTTGCATGAATTTCAAAGTGCAGTTGGTTACAGCACTTCATTGGGTTATATGAGCACTCCCTTGTGGGACTTCACAACATAAACTGATGAGTTAGTATAACAATACCGTTCTGTAATAATACATCGTAGAGGCATCATATTCAAATAACACTCCGTGTATTGTCAAACACGCTGCTACTAGCTCAGCGCCATTCACTGTGATTTCGTAAAGATTGACAGCCATGTCAACTCCGATTTCAACCGACGACACACTAATAGTGGCAGATTCCACGTCTTAGCGGACAAGCAATACACATTGTTATGCTTACATTCTGAGTAGGGAATAATTTTTAGATTTCACTTCGTGCGTTTGAGATTTGATGGTCCGGGTTCAAAAAGTTAAAAGTCGAAAATCCCTCATTCTACTAAAATATTAGATGCATAGAACGTCGATTATCCGAAGTAATTGGGGGACATGGATGTTCGAAAATCCGAAAAAAATCGACGCTTTACTGTAACTTATTTTTACGAACGTTGCGAGGGGCCCCTTGAGCTCGGGGGCCCCGGGGCACTGCCCCGCCTAGCCCTATGATAGCTACGCCACTGGTTCGGCAACCTACATCCTTTAGAATCTGCTTACTCTATTCGTCCCTCGGTCTTCCTCTACGATTTATACCCCACACGCTTCCTTCTAATGCTAAGTTGACAATTCCTTGATGTCTCAGAATGTGTCCAACCAGTCTATCCCTTCTCTTAGTCAGGATATGCCAGAAACTCCTTTTCTCCCCGATTCGGCTAAGCACCTCCTCATTAGTTACGTGATCTACCCATCTAATTTTCATCATTCGTCTATAGTATCACATTTCAAAAGCTTCTATCATCTTTTTATCTGAACTCGTTATCGTCCACGTTTCATTCCAATACAATGCTACACTCCAGACAAATGCTTTCAGAAAGGACTTTCTAACATTTAAATTGATATTGGATGTTAACAAGTTTCGTTTCTTTAGAAACGCTTTTTTTCCCATAGCCATTGTGCATTTTATATATTCTTTACTTCGGCCATCAGAAGTTATCTTGCTACTCAAATAACAAAATTCATCTACTTTTATTGTCTCATTACCGAATCTAATTCCTTCAACATCGCCTTATTTTCTGACATTGCATTCCATTACCTTCGTTTTACTCTTGTTAATGTCCATCTTGTATCTTCCTTTCAAGACACTGTCCTTTCCATTCAATTGCTCTTCCAGATCTTTTGCGGTCTCTGACAGAATTACTATGTCATCAGCAAACCGCAATGATTTTATTTCTTCTCCCTGCACTTTAATGCCCTCTCCAAATTTCTCTTTCCATCCCTTCACTGCCTGCTCAATGTACAGATTGAACAACATTGGGGAAAGGCCGTTGTCATATATAGGAGGGAGAGGAGTAGGTGGAGGAGGAGACGGACAGAGGGAATTTTTATGCATGTTGGGCATCAGTCATGTAAAACTTTTTAAAGGAATTCACCGCCATTTGACTGAAATATTGATTATTTCTACAACCAGGTTTCGGCCTTAGGCCATTGTCTTGTCATAAATATCTTCAGACAGGTTTTCTCCAAGTCGGAAGAGATTTTATCACTTAATAATGGCCTAAGACCGAAACCTGGTTGTGGAAATAATCAATATTTCAGTCAAATGGCGGTGAATTCCTTTAAAAAGACAGAGGGGAGATGGTGACAGGTGAAAGGAGATGAACAGTGGGAGGGAGAGGAGGAAATGGACGGAGAAAGGGACAGGAGGAGACGTAGGAGAAGCAGGTGAACAGAGATAAGGGAAAGGAGGAGATGGACTAATGGAAGACTGGAAACATCATGAATATTTATTTCTATCATTCGTAATTAAACAAGCTAACACTTTCAAAATTAAGACGTTAATTGTACAATTATTTCTTCTGCGGTAGCAACACGTCGGGTACCAGCTAGTTGTAGATAAATTAAACGATTATACTAATAGCCTAATATCGACCAACACTACATTTTGTAAGATAACAATGGCTTCGAAGAAGCCTATTGCAGAGTTTGTAAGAAAGATCTACTAGTCCTCAAAACGGATCTTCGGAATCATGCAACCGGAAAATCACACGTCTAAAAAATAAAAACTCGATGTCTTCAAAAGGAATAGCAGAGATAAAATAATTCATAAATGAAAATATCAGTCAAATTTCAAAAACTTTTTATAATTTATTTTATAACAAGGTAACCATTTTCGATATATGCCGAGATCGTCATCAGACCGAATACGTTTCAACGTTGGTGTCGAGGCGATGAGTAGTCGCCGCACGCTCATCGCCTCGCCACCAAATTGCCCGGAGAAACTGAAACGGGGGGGAGGAACATCAGGTTTGGAGGTTTAACGAATGGCGCCGGTTCTGCTCACAGATGAGTCCAGATTTGGTGTTCCCTGATATGGAGAGAACGTGCAACTCGGAACAATCCTGCTTATGTGCAGGAAACATGTCATGGTGGTGGACGAATGGTGTGGGCAGGAGTCAGTATTGGCGATCTCTTTGACTGCTCAGAGGTACAGAGACGAAATCCTTCCACCTTTTGTTATGCCCTACGCTGGTGCCATGGGAGATGGGTTCCTTGTGGTGGACGATAACGCTCGTCCCCACAGAGATGCAGTGATAGACAACATGCTTGAAGCTGAGGGTATTGAACGAATAGAGTGGTCAGCTTATTCACTGGCTTAAACCCGATTGAGCAACGAGCATGTCTGGGATGCATTTGGAAAACGCATTGCAGCCAGATCATCACCTCCCATAACGTTTGCACAGCTGGATATTGCACTCGTGGTAGGCCGGCCAAATATCCCTCAAGAGCTGATTGGTAACCTCTTACTGTCCACGCCACGCAGGTGTGCAACTTTATTGGTCGTCCAAGGTGATCACACCCACCACATCAGATGGCAACGAGAATGAGTTTATCTACATCTACATGGGATAATCTGCAAATCACATAAGTATAAACCCTTTATACTATTTATCTCCCATTCCATTCTCGAATAGCGCGCGAGAAGAAAGAACGCCTGAATCTCTCCGTTCGAACTCTGGTTTCTTGTATTTTATTCTGATGATCTTTTCTACCTATGTAAGTGGCAGTCAACAATATATTCTCGCATTCGGAGGAGAATGTTGGCGATTGGAGTTTCGTAAGTAGCCCACGCCTCGGCGATAAGCTCCGTTGTTGTAATGATTCCCATCCCAGATCCTGCATCATTTTCATAATGCTGTCTCCCCAGTATCGCTACAAGACAAAACGCGCTGCCGTTCTTTGGACTCTTTCGATGTCCCCCGTCAAACCCACCTGATAAAGATCCCACAATGGGCTGCAATACTCCAAAAAAGGAAGGACAAGCGTGGTGTATGCAGCCTATTTAGTAGTTCTGTTGCATCTTTTAAAGGTTCTGCCAATAAAACGCAGTCTCTGGTTCGCCTTTCCCACGACATTATCTACGTGTTCTTTCCAGTTTAAGTCTGAAGTAATAGTAATTCCTAGGCATTTTGTGGAGTTTACGGCCTTCACTTTTGATTGATTTATCTTGTAAACAAAGTTTAACGGATTTTTTTCGTACTCATATGGACGACTTCACACTTCTCATTATTTAGAGTCAATTGCCAATTTTTACACCATAGTGATATCTTATTCAGATCGTTTTGTAGTTGGTGCAATTTGATTAAAAACAGTTTGTGAGGTACGGTGTCAAAAGCCTTCTGGAAATCAAGAAATACGGAATTTTAGATCCTTTGTCGATAGCACTCATGACTTCGTGTGAGTAAAGAGCTAGTTGTTTCGCAAGAACGATATTTTCTAAATCCGTGTTAACGTTGGGTCAATACATCATTCTGTTCGAGATAATTTATAATATTTGAATACATGATATGTTCCCAAACGCCGCTGCAAATTGACGACAATTAAATAGGCCTGTCGTTTAGTGGGTTACTCCTACTGCCTTTCTTGAATATATGTGTGACCTGTGCAACTTTCCAATCTTTTGGTACAGATCCTTCTTTGAGAGAGCGGTTGTATGTGGCTGTTAAGTAAGATGCTATCTCTTCAGCATAATCAGATAGAAATCTAATGGATATACAGTCCGGACCAAAAGACTTGTTCTTGTTTTATGGTAGCCCCATGGTGCCTCGCTGTAAGTAAACGCCACGTAAACCTCAAGTACAGAGTTGAGACAGCAAACTATGGTACTGTATCACACACAAATTACAATTGTAACCGATATGTGAATATAATAAGTTACAACATGTACGAGGCGCGTCCAGAAAGTAAGTTCCGTTTCAATTTATCTCCGCTGCAGCGCTGCGATTGCAGTCCCGCACATGCGCTGTAGACGATGTGTATCAAGGAGAAGAACGTGCGCTATTTGGAGATCGCTGTCAGTTACGTACGCTTTGTGGTGCTTGTTTGAAATGTCGGCGTTGATTGAAAATCCCGCCGCCTGTGAAATCAGGTCGGTGATTCGGTTTTTGAATGCGAGGAAAGTGAAACCAAGTGAAATTTATCGGCAAATTTCGATGTTTAGGGACCAAATGCGATGAGTGATTTGATGGTGAGAAGATGGGTCCGATAGTTCAATGGCGGGCGTAGTGATGTGCACGATGAAGTACGAAGTGGACGTGCACCTTTGGTTACAGAAGAACTGGTTCACGCGATTGATGACAAGATCCACAAAAACCGTAGGTTGACAATTAGTGCTCTCGCTATGGACTTCCCCGAAAATGTTTCAAATGTTTGTATAGCTTATGGGACTTAACTACTGGGTCATCAGTCCCTAAACTTACATACTACTTATCAACTAGCTTATCCTAAGGACGGCACAAATATCCATGCCGGAGGGGTAATTCGAACCTCCGACCATAGTGGCCGTGCAGACTGTAACTGGAGCGCCTCAGTCCCCTCGGCCACCGCGGCCGGCTTTCCCCCAAATTTCACGATCACTGATGCATGAAATTGTTACCAAACAACTGAAATTCCGTAAAATTTGCTCACGTTGGGTACCAAAGATTTTCACTGAGCAACGCAAAACACAACGTATGGGTAGTTTTTGACCCGTTATGCTGAAAGCGGCGAAGAATTTCTGTGACGGATAGTCACAGGAGATGAAACGTGGGTTTCTTACGACGTCCTTGAGAGTAAGCGACAATCAATGGAATGGAGGCACACTTCATCCCCACCAAAGGTAAAGCCGAAGCAAATCATGACACCTCGGAAAGCCGGCCGCGGTGGCCGAGGGGACTGAGGCGCTCCAGTCACGGTCTGTACGGCCACTACGGTCGGGGGTTCGAATCCCTCCTCGGGCATGGATATTTGTGCCGTCCTTAGTATTAGTTAGTTCATAAGTAGTTTGTAAGTTTAGGGACCGATGACCCCGTAGTTATGTCCCGTAAGCTACACAAACATTTAAACATTTTACACCTCGGAAAATGATGTGCACACTGTTCTGGGACTAGAAAGGCATCCTACTCATTGACTTTTTACCGCTGGTCAAACAATCAAAGCAGATGCTTATTGCGAGACACTTCGGAAATTGCGCCGTGCAATTAGAATAAGCGCCGGGGACTGCTGTCAAAAGGTATTGTTTTGCTTCACAGTGCACGACCACACACTGCAAATGTGACGAAAAACCTCCCACAGGGGTTTGGCTGGGACGTGTCTGACCATCCTCCGTACAGCCCTGATCTCGCCCCTAGCGACTTTCATCTGTTCTCACATCTCAAGTCTTTCCTTGGCGGTCCTCAATCACTTCACCAATAACGACGAGTTTAAAGGAACTGTTTCCAACTGGTTGAAGACACAGGCGGCAGATTTCTATGAAGAAGGTATACAAAACCTGGTGCCACGCTATGACAAATGCCTGCAAAATTTCGGCAGTTATGTGGAAAAGTAGTTTAAGAGTTGTAGAATTTTATGCAATAAAAATTTCTTCTGTATCTGTGTACAATTTCATTTCATTACCAAACGGAACTAACTTTCTGGATGCTCCTCGTATATTCGTAGGATATTGTACTGAATCGCCTAATTATGCCGGCCGCGGTGGCCGAGGGGATTGAGGCGCTCCAGTCAAGCTCTGCACGGCCACTACGGTCGGGGGTTCGAATCTCCCCGCCCCCCCCCCCTCCCCGGGCATGGAAATTTGTGCCGCCCTTAGAATTAGCTAGTTCATAAGTAGTTTGTAAGTTTAGGGACTGATGACCCCGTAGTTAAGTCCCATAGACTATACAGACATTTGAACATTTTGATGTTTATTGCGAGACACTTCGGAAATTGCGCCGTGCAATTAGAATAAGCGCCGGGGACTGCTGTCAAAAGGTGTTGTTTTGCTTCACAACGCACGACCACACACTGCAAAAGAGACGAAAAACCACCCACAGGGGTTTGGCTCGGACGTGTCTGACCATCCTCCGTACAGCCCTGACCTCGTCCCTAGCGACTTTCATCTGTTCTCACATCTCAAGTCTTTCCTTGGCGGTCATCAGTCACTTCACCAATGACGACGAGTTGAAATAAACTGTTTCCAACTAGTTGAAGAAAAATGTTCAAATCTTTGTTAAGCTTATGGGACTTAACTACGGGGTCATCAGTCCCTAAACTTACAAACTACTTATGAACTACTTACGAACTAGGACGGCACAAATATCCATCTCCGACCGTAGTGGCCGTGCAGTCCGTGACTGGAGCGCCTCAGTCCCCGCGGCCGGCTAGTTGAAGACACAGGCGGCAGATTTCTATGAAGAAGGTATACAAAACCTGGTGCCGCGCTATGACAAATGCCTGCAAAATTTCGGCAGTTATGTGGAAAAGTAGTTTAAGAGTTGTAGAATTTTGTGCAATAAAAATTTATTCTGTATCTGTGTACAATTTCATTTCATTACCAAACGGAACTAACTTTCTGGACGCTCCTCGTATATTCGTAGGATTTGTACTCGATCGCTTAATTATGCCGGCCGCGGTGATTGAGGCGTTCCAGTCAAGGTCTGCACGGCCACTACGGTCGGGGGTTCGAATCCCTCCTCGGGCATGGATATTTGTGCCGTCCTTAGTATTAGTTAGTTCATAAGTAGTTTGTAAGTTTAGGGACTGATGACCCCGTAGCTAAGTCCCATAAGCTATACAAACATTTGAACATTTTTTAGCCTAATTATTTTGGCAATGCACTGTACATGTAGTGGGGCTACACAGCACGGCCTGCGAGCAGTTGTAGGAGCGGCGGCAGCTGTGGAGCGGGTCGGTCAAGGGCAGCGGGCCCATCGCGCTGTGGACGTGGGGCCTTCAGCCGCGATCAGGCCGTCTGCATGCTGCGCACGCCGCCAGTACCCTAGCAGCGAGCTGAAGGAAGGAAGCAGCTTAGGGTTAAACGTCCAGTCCACAGCGCGGCCATTACACAGCCTACTGCTCGTGCTGACCGCGGGGCAGCGAGTCCAATAGTCCCGATTAGTTCGCGAACGAACTAGTTCGGAAGAGCGCTTCCACAGGCGAACTAGTTCGCAGATCCCTCGCCTCTTAGTTCGTCCGCTCCTTTTCCGGAGACTGACGGGGAACAGCGAGAGGACGTGATATGTAACTTGATAATTAGAAGAATGATGAATATTTAAATATAAAAACATAAAAAAATATTAAGCACAGAAAATGAATAAATACTTTCTTACTCAGGGCTCATGATTATTTTTTGTGTGTCTAATTGTTAAGCAACAAATTAGAAAAGTTTCTTTTGTTAATGTTATAGGTAAATTCTTTGTGCCATATAATACTTGACCTGTACCATAGCGAACGAACTAATTCGAAAGAGCGTTCCCACAGGCGAACTACGCGAACTAGTTCGCAGATCCCTCGCTTCTTAGTTCGTCCGCTCCTTTTCCGAAGACTGACGGGGAACAGCGAGAGGACGTGATATGTAACTGGATCATTAGAAGAATTATGAATATTTAAATTAAAAAATATTTAAAGAGTGATATTAAGCACAAAATATGAATAAATATTTTCTTACTCAGGACTATAACATTTACATGCTATTTAAGTAATTACAGTTCCATTCTACCAATTTCACACATGATACTCATCTTTTCAACATTACGATGTATGGGGGTTCTGCTCGCTGCAACATTATCATTATTGCAATCAAACTTCTCCACCAAAACAATACGAATTCAAAACATATACAAAGCATCAGAACGGCAGTACTTCCATTTCAAAACAACAGACTGACATAGCTTCCAGTGCACTTTAGAAAAGCCAAAACTCCCAACTCCCCCACGCAAGGCGGTGAGGCAAACATATAACATCGCCAATAATGACCTTACATTATGCATTGTTTATATCAATTGAATATACTAATTTACAATGAACAAACACACAAAGAAAACATTTCATGTACACAAAAATAATCACAATATAAAATGAAAACTATACATACAATAATGTTACAAGGCACATATCGTTTTAAGACTTAATCACGCTACCTATTGTTTGACAACAAACCAAAATGTTAAATGTCAATTAATTAGTTAACGAGTACATCATACATGTTCCTAACATATACTGAACTATCACATATCTCGGCCATTCTGAAAATAGGTTCAAAATCTCACGTCAGACAATATATACAAAGAAATACAATATAGGAATTTCGACTATTACATTAATTAACACAATTAGCAGATCAATACAACTTGTTTATGAGCCTAACATATATACAATGCTATTTATTTTAATGTCTTTATGTTTTACAAAAGTTTGTACCCTTCGTCTGTCTATTTATTGAAATAATGTACGATGACAAAAATATTGTTTATAGAATTGTCTGGAAACGTCTTATACAAATCTCTTAATTAATGAAATCTATCACTGTTTTGATCACAGTATCACCGAGACACTGTCCTAAACTGATTCCTAGACTGGCTATTTCGTTTGTAACTTCACACGCAATAAATATCACTATTATACCACACGATTCCGGGTCCGATGCAGACGGTTTCGTACAATAACATTGAGATGAGAGGGCCAGCAGTATCGTCACAGGGCTCATGATTATTTTTCTGTGTGTCTAATTGTTAAGCAACAAATCAGAAAAGTTTCTTTTGTTAATGTTATAGGTATATTCTATGTGCCACATAATATTTGACCTGTACCATAGTAGTAATATTTTTTGTTGATCGCTTCCAAAACTTTATAAAAATTAAAAAATCATTTATAAAAGTGCAATTCTATTCACGAAAATAGACGCAGTTAGCATATTTTGTAGGTAATGTTCCTTCAATGACCTATTAAATAAATAAATAAATCAATTTAAAAAAAAAATTCTACGAGTACTCTACATGCAAATTAGTTGAATGCCATTGTATCACCCATTCGTGTAAATAACTGGTTTATTTGCATAAGTATTTGATGTCTCATTGCCCAAAAATACGGGTAATAGCACAGGCTTGGGCAAGACTGATTATTTTATATATATAAAAACTGTCATAACAAAAGAAAGATCTCTTTTAGTAGCGGTAGCAAAAGCCAAAAAAAGAGCGGACGAACTAAAAAGAGCGACCTACTTCGCGGCCGAGCTGCGAACTAAAAGGAGAGCTACCGGTCGCGAACTAAAATATGCGCGATCGGTCTTGAACACTAAAATATGCGCGATCGATCGGACGCGAACTATTATGGGAAACGTATCTCGCTTCTTAGTTCGTTAGATTATTTTCCGAAGACCGACGGGCAAATAGCGAGAGGGCGCGCAGCAGAATTAAAAATCACGTGTTTGCCTTCTGCTGATGAGAGCCATTTCGAGATGAGCGTCTGCCTGCTAGATTACATAGTTCAGTGCTACAAAATTTCTGTTTTGAACTATTCTGCACTCTGCAATATCTGCCTAAATTCCACAATGCCAAGATATAGAGATAATTCTAAACAAAATGCGAGAAATTATCCACAAACTGTTTTTTGGTTTGCGTGATATCGTTAGCGACTCAAGCAGCAAGCGCATGAAGCAGCTTTGTGGGGGAACTTCCGCCTCCACCTGCATGCGCAGACTACGCCGCTCAGCCGTCACTGGAAGCGGACAAACTAAAAGAACGAACTAGTTCGCGGCAGAGCCGCGAACTAAACTGAGCGCTCCCGATCGCGAACTATTAACGCGCAAGTCTAGAGTCCAACGACCAGGGCACATCTGTAAGACGGCCTTGGCTGTAGGCTCGTCGGACACATCACGATTTTGGACGGCCGGTTAAATATCTTCCACATCCCAGCGTGCAACGTTACTGGCCATTGCAGCTTGCACACTGTGCCTCCACGGACCGGGTCTGGAAGAAACCCGTTTAGCAGCCCGGCGCTGCCATGCAGATCACCGGTGCCGGGAATACAGTGGCGCACATGGTCAAATTGGAGCTTGCACACTCACCGATCGTTTGCCAACTGTCCTCCCTCCACCGTTATTATTATGCCTTCTTGTCATACAGTCAACTTTGCGTGTAAAAAAGGTAAAGCAGTCATCAATCCGAAGATTGGTTTCAAGACCACAGTGCTTTACTAGACATGGTCCTGTTTGGAGGTGGTATGCCATTGCCTTCCTCCGACCTTCGAAGTGACTTACCCAGCCAGTTACAGGGGAACCTACACTTTACCGTGGTTACCGAACAACACTGCCAGATGCTCATGTGAAAAATACCGAGTAGCACCGTGGTTCAGAACCCACGTTAAACTGTAGGTCCCCCTATAAATGGCTGGGTAAGCCACTTCTAAGGTCGGAGGAAGGCAACGGCCTACCACCTCCAAACAGGACCATGTCTAGTAAAGCACTGTGGCGATCAAACCAATCTTCGGATTGATGACTGTTTTACCTTTTTTACATGCAAAGTCGACTGTATGACAAGAAGGCATAGCTTTGCGTTTATGGACTAAAATATAAATTAGAGATTCGGTAGGTAATTCTGTACCTCTTCTTCATGACGCTGTGGTATACAAGATAGGCTATGATACACCTGTGTAATATCCTGTAGGGCCTCTGAGAGCACCCAGAAGTGTTGCAATAGAATGTGGCATGGATCTCATTAACGTCTGGAGTATTGCTGGATTCCTCTCGCCATGCATCCTGCTGTAGTGCTGTCCAAGGCGTTGGGGCCGGGGTATACGGGGTGCAGCCAAGACTGGAGGGCGTCATCTCTCTAGGGAAACTGGCCTCATTATTCCAGGCCGAAATCACTGCCATCAGGGCATGTGTGGAGGAGAATTTGCGTAGGTGCTACAAAGATTGTAGCATCTATATCTATTCAGACAGGCAGGCAGCCCTGGGATCACTGGCAGCTCCTACAACAAGGTCTAAAATTGTTGCAGAATGTCACAGGGTTTTGGTGGAGCTAGGGGAAAGCAATAGAGTAAATCTATTGTGGGTCCCTGGCCTCTCGGGGATCAGTGGCAACGAACATGCCGACAGATTAGCCAGGATGGGGGCAGAGGCTCCATTTATTGAACCGGAACCTGTCCTGACAATCACCAAGGCAATGATTAAATTGGAGCTACGTAACTGGCTCAGAAGACAGCACGTAGAATATTGGACCAAAGTCCATCAACAAAAACATTGCAAGGTAATGATGCCAAAGCCTTGTTTTAAAAGAAGCTCTGCAATCCAGGGTCTGAACAGGAGAGAGATTAGACTCATGGTTGGATTGCTGACAGGCCATGGGAATTTCAAAAAACACCTACATACAATGGGAATAACAGAAGAGGGCCCTAAATGTAGGCTCTGTGATGACGGTGATGAAACTGCATCACATCTGATCTTCGAATGCATTGCATTGGAGAGTAAAAGGCACAGAACATTTGGGACAACCAGACCCAAAGAAGTTCAAATGTTCAAATGTTTGTTAAGCTTATGGGACTTAACTACGGGGTCATCAGTCCCTAAACTTACAAACTACTTATCAACTACCTTATACTAAGGACGGCACAAATATCCATGCCCGAGGGGGGATTCGAACCCCCGACCGTAGTGGCCGTGCAGACCGTGACTGGAGCGCCTCAGTCCCCTCGGCCAACGCGGCCGGCAGACCCGAAGAAATTGTGTCTAATAAAGGACTGGTAAAGGGACTCCTTGCACTGTTCAAGGGCATTGGTTGGCTTTACTAGACATACAGGGAGCGATACCGCACAATAAACTTAGTTTCGGTGCGGGCAGTGGCGAGTTACACCAAGACTGTTTTGGCTTCCCTGAAAGAATCAAATCAATGTGGCATGGATCTCATTAACGTCTGGAGTATTGCTGGATTCCTCGCGCCATGCATCCTGCTGTATTGCTGTCCATAAATCCGTAAGAGTACGGGGGGGAGTGAACAGCATGTTGCAAGTCGTCCCAGAGTTGCTCAGTAGCGTTCAGGTCTGGGGAGTTTGGTGGCTAGCGGAGGCGTTCAAACTCAGGGGAGTGTTGCCGGAGCCTCTCTGTAGCAATTCCTTAGGTGCGGGTTTCCCACTATCCTGATAGAATTTTCAAAGTCCGTCGGAATACATAACGGATGTGAATGGATGCAGGTGATCAGCCAGAATGCGGAAGTGTTACCTCTCTGAGTCGTTTCTAGACGTAACCGGGTTAGTAATAAATGGAACCTTCATGCGTGATGCGGCGGTTTTTCATAACCATAATTGTTTATGACATCACATCTCATGAACAACGAGTCGTATTGTGACATTCATTCGTATGTGTGTGTTGGCTGTAAAATATTCTGCGAATACAATTAGTTTTGCAGAAATAATAAATTGTAGCGTCGCGCCGAATGTTGTAGTTTTACTGCATCCCCAACGGAAGTGTAGTAAACGATAGAGAAATTCCTTTCATCATTTGGCTGGGCTTGTAAATATGAAAAAGTTTTGTAATGTTTTGAAATTATGTGCAAAATTTGTTTCAAATCTCTAAGTGCTCTCATTCTCAAACTATGAACTAATAAAAATTGAGATAGTAACTAAACTGAAAATACATACACCTTTCTGTCAGAAAGGAAACATCTAAATTAATCCTCAGACTGAAAGAAACTACGAAAATTACCAACTTTTAAAAATGGAAAAAAAAATACTTCCAAAAGAACATCAGATACTTTTATAAAACATTCAAAACAAAACTACCCGGTTACCAACGGCAAAGTCTTTGCTTCAAGAATAAAAATGGCAGTTTGGCTCTTAAAAAACAGGAAAACTGAAAAGTACTTGCCAATTATTTTGACAAACTATTGAAATGTCCAGAACCAGCAAATAAATTCCAACCACGGAAAACTAATAACACTACCCCTAACTCAAAAGAACAAAGCGAAATTGAATCAATAAACAATTAAAAATCTTAAAAACAGTAAAGCACGCGGAAAAAAAATGGAAAATATGGTAGAAGCTGACCTCGGGGAAGAACAGTTTGGATTCCGGAAAAATGTGGGAACACGTGTGATACTCACGACTTATCTTAAAGGTACATCAAGGAAAGGCGAACCTACATTTCTAGCTTTTGTAGGTTTGGAGAAAGCTGTTTACAATGTCAGTTGGAAAACCTCTTTCATTTTCTGAAGTCATCAGCCTCAGCAGAACAAGGGCTGATCCAGGATGGCCTGTTGAGGGGGGGGGGGCGATGAGAGAATTCTCATCGTCAGCTTCTCTGACTCAGTAAAAAGACTAGTACCGACAATCCTTTTTTTACCTCGTGCCCAATCAAACAAAAGTCTCGTCCTAGCCCTGAAGACTCGGTACACTCAGTGATAGCAGACTAGCTTCGGATAACCCCCCCCCCCCTTTGTATCCGCATATGGGAGAAAAATATAGGGTACGGAATGTAACATTACTTTTGTGTTGTTGCCTGTACGCATTAATGTTAATCTCCACGATTAAAAGATTAAGGATTTTAAAAAAATTCCTATCATAGAAAAATCGGATAAAAAAATCTGATTAAATACTTTTGACAAGGGTGGATGAAATTAATACACGAAATGATTGAATAGATGAAATGGTGGAATACACTTTGGGGTTGAGGCAACACACAAAAATAAGGTCACAGAGAAAACTTACGAAAAGTACCCATCGTAGCTCCTTTCTGGAAATGTTGATCACAGCAACTGAAACTGTTGGCGGATCGTGTATTAAAGTTTGATTACGCAAAAAAAAAAAAAAAAAAAAAAAAAGGTTGGACTTCGTGAACTGTTTATACGAAGGCAAGTTCTGAAAGGAAGAAAGGTAATGATTTAAAGTAACTGATAGGGATTTAATCAAGGCAATACATGAAGCGAAAGTGATGGCGTCTGAACATCATGTTACGATGGAATATGGAGGAGCTGAAAATCTCAAAGAAAATGAATAATTAAGGAAGTATGGGACATTATTAATTGAAAACAGGGTGGAGATATGGCTCTTAACAAAAGAGGGTATATTTTAAAGTAAAATTTAACAGCACTTACCTCACAAAGCAGTCTGCGTACATTTCCACACTTAATAAGCCCAAACAAGAGAGTGAATGATCGCGGTTCCGTCCTCTCGACACGCCGGAAGAAAACTAAAGACGAGTGAAAAAACCTTTTCACAGATAAAATATTTCGAGGAGGAGGGAAACACGGCGCCAAGCGTCGATGATCGATAAAAAATATTAATTTATTCATGTATCGTTAAAGGAAGGTTTTATAACTTGTACAAAAACCAGATAGCAGTTATCACAGTCTTAGGACATTATACATTGAGCAAGCTGTGAAGTAAAGCAAGGATAAATTTAGAGAAGGAATTAAAGTTCTGGGTAAAGAAATAAAAACATTGCGTTTTGCTGGTGACACTGTAATTACGTCAGAGACAGCAAAGGACCTGGAAGAGAAATTGAACGGAATGGACAGTGTCTTGGAAGGAGAATATAAGATGATAATTAACAAGAGCAATGCCGCGTTGGAAAGGCCGATCGCTCAAGGCGCCTTGCTGCGGAACGCGCGGTTGCTCCCCGTATGAGGTTCGGGTTCTCCATCGGAGATGGGTGTGTGTGTGTGTGTTGTCCTTAGATTAGTTTAAGTAGTTTGTAAGCCTTGGGACTGATAACAGCAGTAGTTAAGTCCCATATATTTACAAACATTTGAACAAAAGCATCCTAAGGGTAATGGAAAATCAGTTTAAGAAAATCAGGCGAAGCTGAAGGAATTAGATTAGGTAACGAAACAGTAAAGGTAATGAAACAATGAGTTTGGTTACTTGGGCGGTAAAACAACATTGATGGTACAAAGGATATAAAATGCAGAATGGCAATGGGAGCCGCGGCAAAGCGGCCGAACACATTGAGGCACTATGCTACGTTGTGCGAGGCCGTTCCCCGTCGGGGGTTCGAATCCCTTACCCCCTCGGGCATGGATTTTTGTGCCGTCTTTAGTATGAGCTAGTTCATAAGTAGTTTGTAAGTTTAGGGACTGATGACCCCGTAGTTAAGTCCCATAAGCTCTACAAACATTTGAATTTGATTGGCAATGGGAAGAAAAGCCTTATTGAAAAAGAGAAATTTAGCAACATCAAATAATAATTTAAGAATAAGTAAGAATTTGTAGGGAGTGAAATATGGACGATAAATAATTCAGACAGGAAGACGACAGAGGCTTCTGTAATATAGTGCTACAGAAAAATTCCGAAGATTAGGTGGGTATATCGCGTTACTAATGAGGAGGTACTGTGTAGAATTGGGGAGAAAAATTTTTGGCATACATTGTCTAAAAGAAGGAATCAATTTGTAGAACACATTCTTAGAAGTCAAGGAATAGTGAATATAGCAATGGAGGTAAGTAAGTTTGTGGGGAAAAATTCACAGAGGGAGAACAACTGACGAATACGGCAAACAGATTCAAATGAAACTCCTGGCAGATTAAAATTGTGTGCCGAAATGGATTTTGGTTGCCGTTCTTATGAGGAGATGAAGAGGCTTGCTCAGCATAAAGTAGTGTGGAGAGTTGCATCAAACCAGTCTCCGGACTGAATACAACAACGACAACGAATCCACAAATTAAGATTGGTTTATCTCTGTTTCACTGTCACGTTTCAAAGGTTTGCTCATTCTCACTGACAGCTGGGAGCAACTGCCTCCGAACTTCCTAAAGCATTTTCATAAATATGGTCTTGAATTTATTATTGAGCGTTATTTTTATGGCGAATTTGTTAACTTGTTAAGTTGGTAGTACCCGCTTTTAATGCTCCCTTACAATCCACATTCTTTATAATAGCGTGTATCGGACGCATGGTAGATATTTTGACACTGGATATACTAGTTTTTGGGATGACTTTATTGTTTTGAACGCAACTTTCCGCGCAAATTTCGCGAGTAGCCACTTGTAGGAGCCACAGAATGCCACAACCGTCCGTCAGATCTTCAATATCTGCGGCGCTGTCTGCAAGAGCATGGGAATTAATGGTATTGTTAATCTCTGGACGCATCTGCGAAAACCTTCCAATATGTACATCGTTTTATTCCATCTGTTCGATAAGTCTTGAAATAGTTTGAAAGTTGATTCTTTTCTCATCTTATCACTTGCTGCTGCGCTTTTTTACACCAAATTACAATCATTCATACAGCAGTAATCTCAGGTAGTCTCGTAATATTTTCAACATATTCTTTTGCCGCCAATACACAGTGTATACACTTTCTGTCGAATGTTATTTTCCGCGCTGACTTCGATGATTGACATTTTCGGAAGAGATTCGTTTAAATGACGAGAAATTCTTGTCACTGGTAATAAGTTTGCTTTGTCAACAGTAAAGACTATGCAGTATATTTTGTCTGTATCAAGCAGTCTTTAAGAATTCAGTATCGATAATTTAAGCTTCAGACTTGGCTGGCGAGTATACTGTAAACCACGGCGAAATCACAGAACAGCAATAAAAGTAAAGTAACTGCACTCCATAACTTTCGGGCGTGCCTCCGGTACGGAAATACGCCGTCTTGCGATATTTTAACTGTAAACATTACAACCGTCTTCCAGACTAGCCGGTGACTGACTGTCCGAACGTGCCTACACTGACATGGTAGTGCTACGTGACACAAAGATACACTGTGGAGTAAAAGATGGAAGCGTCTCAGACAATGCCACTCGCAGATAACTGTGACGTAAGGAGGATTAGTCCTTAAAACGTAGTATCCACCCATCTATACTACTATATAATGACATATCACTATTTAACGTTGTTAGCAAAATTCTTAAAAAGTTCTTGATAGATTAAGTAAGAAATATAACACGAAGGTCTAATAAACATTCGGACGGGAACAGACTGTATAGCATGTCAGAGGCGTAGATAATTTATTCATCTGGAGGTCCGAGTTCGGTCCTCTTAAGTGGAGTGGGGTGGTTCACTTCTCCAGTACAAGAAGTTCATTCAGATAAGTATCCAAAATGTCTGCAGCCGTTTCAGCGATGAACACTAGAACGGTGTCGCGAATTCTGGGCCCAGTGAATTCTGGGCCCGGAAAAGGTCGGGCCACTAATCCTCCTTCCCCCCCCCCCCCCCTCCCTCACGCCAGGATGGGTGCCGGCACTCCGTGCTGCCGGCCGGCAGGTAAGCGAGCCGACTTCATTATTTTGCGCCGGTAGCTTGGTTCATGCAAACACACTCGGCCCTGAAATACTTTTCTACAAACATTACAAGGCAACCGTGAGCGGCATTGTTATAGTACATGTGGCTATAATTCGAGTGATTCCAATGTTGCCAGAAAACATTGTGGGCCAGTGTTGTCGGCAATAACAATTTTTATGGCCCGTGCAAACGTAGCTGTACTGATGAAAGATGTGTGGAAATGATCAAACAAGAACCAAAAGTGATGCAGTTGGAAGTGTTCATGTAATTTCTGTTTGTCAACTTTTACTTATGATTGGATATCCAGAAGCTACAGTGGAAAACCTGGAAACCAAATTACAAACACAGAATTTTAAAATCACGTCTGTTTGACAAAGAACATTTAAAATAACGGAAAATAAAATCTGTTCCACACCCATCTACCTGCGAATGTTAGACCTACATATGATGTACATGAACCAGGAGTGTGCACGTATAGGTGAAGTAATCTGCATATTGCTTCCCATCTCACTCATAGCGCTAAATGTGCATGGGCCCTACATATGACTTCGAAACAGGAAAACCCTTTCTATTTTGTAATTATAATCCTGCATAACGTTATTAGTATTGCCAAATGTAAAATATAGAGAATCAGCAATATGAACGCGCGTATTAAGATATATTAAAACGAGAGTGTGTGAACCATAAAATAATTTACAAAATAAGAGTGCGTGTATGCATCGTAAAACAAAGGAAAACAGGAAAAAATTAGAGCCATTGCTATACGTGTTTAAAAGAGGTAATATCGTTGAACATTATGTCAAAATTCAACGTTGTTCTTACGGCAGCAGGATATTTTGTTTCCTTTGGTGGTCATTTGAAGGGCAGTGTTAACGCGGCGGTGTTAACAGAACGGCATAACATCATAAATCTTAAAGTAGGCATTAGGAGAAAATTAATTTTGCTCATTTACTTTTGCAATCTGTATCTCCAACGTGGAGTCGCTTTTGTGCACCATTTCCATTTGATCTTCAATATTATCTATGCTAAATTTCTCCTTGTCAAAATGCAAACCTAATGCAATTTTCTTGCTACCATAAGTATTTTCTTGAAATCGCCACGTATGAAGGACCTTCGAGTCTGGCCAGTGGAGGGCTTCTCAGCGACAGCACATTCATAAACCCCGTAATTTGCATATTTGGCTTCGTTTGTGGTATATTATCGTGCAATAGCACTTTAAGATTATGTGTCGTTTTGAACATAGTTTTAACTCTTTGCTTCCAAAAATGTATGTTGTTATTCTGTTTTGAAATCACGTACAGGGGATATGCGCATGTAGTGGTAGGAGCGGGAGAAGAAGCCATGTACAGCTTATGTCACCTAAGCACTGTATGTGAGTTATATCCAATGATCTTTAATTATGTGCATAATCCCACCCTTTTTTCGTACGCCATCTTATATTATGTTCTTTACATTACATATACCATCCAGAGGTATGAGGAGTATAATATTTTAATTTATTTTAATATAAAGTTTTGTAAAGAAGAATAGATACGACTTTTAAATTACATTTTAGTAATTAGGTTTTTAAGTTTTCCGTTGTTTTTGGAGGTAGTTGACATTGGCTGAAACTGGTCATAAGCAAAACATTTTTGAAGATTTAGATCTAAATGATTGCGTCAGAGACAATATATTACAAAAAGTCACAGTGCTCCATATGAGAAATTCGCTTTTTCCAGGAAGTGATCATGTTATGTTTACGGAATTTTCGTAATAAACAGACTTCCATCACACTTTATCCAAGCTTTGGACTGGCTAAATGACAAGAATACATTGTCATTCAGGCGTGTTTAAAATCAGTTTTTATTTTATTTTATTAACTTTCAAATTATTATTTCTTTATACATTTTTTCACATACGTTGTCTCAAACTAGGCCAATGAATTTATTCAAATTTTTTAAGGTAAGAGATCGCTTTCAGACAGACCCTGATGTCACCATCCTCTTCGTACTTTTGTACTATTTTTGCCATCCTTTCGTAGAGTTTCATTTCTTTTTTCTTTCGTTTTCCCTCCATATCTAACTCTGATCTCATTAAAGCACGTGCCGAGTTCTTTGCTTCCGTCTTCATGCACTTGATTACGTCTTTAAGTTTAGGATTCGGTTTCCCAAGCAAATTATTAATCTTGTTGTGCCAACCTTCTACAGCGTTGGTGGTATGATGGCGCAGTCTGTAGCAGCTCCAAACACTGATCGGGACTTCATCGTTTTCTAATCACCTGTCTACGAAATAGTCGAAAAACTGAGACAGCTTGGGGATATCTATAGCTTGTGAATGGATTTCGTGCCAGCCATCGCAAACATCTTCCGGTCGAAGGAGTGCCAGAGAAGCACACATCTGAATTTGCAACCTTACTTCTTCATTTTCTCTGTATTCGGAAGCAAGTCCCAAGTCTTGCATTTTCCTCCAGAGAGATTCCTTCATGCGGAAATGGCAGCCATGAACTTGAACCGACGGGAGCACAACTTTTAATGCAGAAATAGCAGCTTTTTTCAAAATCAACGGTGACATTTTGAGCATTCCATTCTTTTATTGCTGAAAAGACGAATATATGTCTCTTTTTCTTTTGTTGGGTAACAGTGCAAAGGCCATCGGATAGATATTTGTTTCATACTTTGAAGTTCCAAAGTCTGCATGTATCGTATATATTTGAGCAAATTGCTAGCTATAACATTTGAAGGCCCCATCCATAAAAAAGTCTCGTTTAGTCTTTAAAGCCTCTTTTCCACTAAAGACTATCACCCTGTCTCCAATGTTGTCATCGCTCAAGAGAAAACTGCTACCGTCATTCATATTTAGAAGCTCAGGCGAAAGATCGACTTCTTGTCTCGTCTCTGGCTCTTTCTGATCTCCGCGTGCTTTGGACCGATGCTTGTATAATATCCGTTTCTTTGATATTTCTTCTGGCATTTCAGACACAAAATGATACCCTCGATTGTGCAGGTCACCTAATTCTTCAGTATATATTTTAGAAATCGAAGTCTCTTCGTCTCTTGATCTCTTCTTAGCCCGATTTACTGCCTTCTGTATTTCTATGCGAGCGTCATCCGGTGCTTCACATTGATGCTCGTTTGAACTAAGCACCTCAAAGTCTTTCTTCTCAAGCATTCCTCGACAATACTTTGTTCTTCGAACAGCGCCAAATCACAGTGCCATCTGCTTTGGTTCTCCTTATGGTATATGAGTAGCCGTCATAGTGCGCACATGGCTTACCACGGATGATCGTTGACACTTCCATTTCGAACTTAAAGCACACTGGGAGACAAGATGCACGAACTGAATACTACGCAAGTTAGAGTCTACTCTACTGGCAGTGACTGTCTAAGCGGTCAGCCACTGCGTTGGACGAGACCTTCGGGACCGTGACTGACAAGGAGCGTTCCCAGGGGGGCAGGGAGGCTCTGCCCTCGCGCAGGTAACTGGGGCCAGAATTCGCACATTTCTGGTTGGGCCCAGAATTCACTGGGGCCAGAATTCAGTGAACCCACTAGAACATTGACTGCTTTGTGAGCGATAAAAAATAATAAAATAGCTTCGGGTAGAGGGGGTAAAGGCCCCAAACTTACCCACCCTTCCCTACTAAGCTGGGTAAAGCTGGTAATTTGTGTTTGACGGGAGGCGTGCTTAGGTAGTACTTGCTGGTGCGTTGATCACAGTGTCCCCAGTGGTGTAGTGGTCAGCGCAACTGCCTAGAAAGCGGAAGACCCGGGTTCGAATCCCGGCTGGGTACACATTTTCAGCTTCGCCCAATCGCAGTTGATGTCATATATTCTGTGAATATGATGCACAAGTGTTGCGGACAGGCACGGCCGGCGGTTCCTCCTTGCAAACGGCTCCACTGGGAATGCATTCAACAGCCATTACATGTAAATCCGTAGATTTTCCCGGTGTAATAATGGTTGTTGTTCTTCATGGGTTTGCGGTCGGATTATGTCGATCCGCTGATACGATATTTCGGCGGTCCACCTGGCCGCCATCTTCAGGTATGACTGGTGCACAATCACGCCGGAACTGAGGATATCAGTTACGGCGGCTCCTTTATACCGCGGGAACAGGCCAGTGCGCGTGTGCAAGAAGTGGAAGAATGCCCTCTGGGACGTGAAGAGTATTGCAGCGCCTCCAGCGGTAGAAGTTAGCCAAAGCGAGTAATCGAAAATTAAAAAGGAGCTGGTCGAAAACTATACCGTTGTTGTTTACATCTACATAGATACTCTGCAAATCACATTTAAGTGCCTTCTTTCATAAGTTTCTCTACCGTTCCATTCTCTAATTGCGCGCGGGAAGAAAGAACACATAAATCGTTCCGTTTTCGATCTGATTTCTCTTATTTTATTGGGATGGTCATGCTCCCTAAGTAGGTGGGTGCTAGCAAAATATTTTCACATTCAGAAGTAAAAGTCGGTGATTGAAACTTCGCAAACAGATCACGCCGCAATGAATAACGTCTTTCTTTTAATGATTTCCACCCCAATTCGTGCAACATTTCCGTGACGCTTTCCCCCCTGTAACGTGATAAAACAAAACGAGCAGCCCTTCTCTGAACCTTCTCAATGTCTTCCGTCAGTCCCACCTGGTGAGGGTCCCACAAGGGGCAACAGTACTGCAGGAGAGGACGCACAAGTGTGATGTAGGCAGTCTCTTTGGTGGAGCTGTTGCATCTTCGAAGCGTTCTGCCAATGAAACGTAACCTTTGGTTCGCCTTCCCCACAATATTTTATGTGTGTTCTCTCCAGTTTTTAATATCAGATAAAATGGGATTCTACGTTTTACTCAATGGAAATCCTTGTCCCTATTAATAAGATTATTTGATAATCTTATTTCGATCGATTCCTCAAGGACACAATCCCAATAACGTGAGGCTAGAGCAATAATTTGCGTGTGTTTAAATGACATGTTATGCCCTTCATTAAAACAATGTTCAGCCACTGCAGCCCTCTCTGGTTGGAACAGACGTGTGTGCCTTTGATGTTCTACACAACGGTCGTGAATCGTACGAATTGTCTGTCCAATATATACCTTTCCACAGTGCCAGGGGATTTTATATACTCCAGGCTTCCTCAATCCCAAATCATCTTTTACAGATCCTAGAAGAGCTCTGGTTTCAGACGAAGGCAATAAGATACGTTTGATGTCGTATTTTTGAAGGATTCTTGATATTTTTGAAGGAATACTTCCCGCATAAGGTAAAAATGCAATTGATTTTGAAGTGTCCGTGGGTGGTTCACGTGGTGGTCCGAATTGGAAAGCTCGACTGATTTGATGATTAGTGTAGCCATTCTGCCTAAAAACAACCTTAAGATGATCCAATTCTTGCGTCAAATATTCAGAATCAGAAATGGCATAAGCTCTTTTGACGGGTGTACGTAGAACACCCAACCGTTGATGTGGTGGATGACAGCTAGTAGCGTGGAGATAGCGGTCCGTATGTGTGGGATTACGGTACTCGCTGTGCCCCATAGTCCCAGCGTGTACCGTAAACCCACACATACGGACCGCTGGTGGCGCTGCAATACTCTTCACTTCCCAGAGGGCGTTCTTCCACTTGTTGCACATGCGCACTGGCCTGTTCCCGCGGTATAAAGGAGCCGCCGTAACTGATGTGTCCCCAGTTTCGGCGTGATTGTGCACCAGTCATACCTGAAGATAGCGGCAAGGTGGAACGCCGAAACATCGTATCATCACATCGACATAATCCGGCCGCAAACCCGTGAAGAACAACAACCATTATTACAATCGAATCGAAAGTTTTCATTGTCGCAAGCAGCAGCCGGGTAGACGTCTGCAGGGTTGCCAGGTGTGGCGATTTTTCGCATTCTTGGCTATCTTTTTCTTATAATAGTAGCCATTCTAGCAGTCTGGCGACTGGCGATTAAATTTGGCTATTAAAGGAATTCGTTGGCGACTTAATGGCTATTTTATTTTACTTCAAATACAACGAATGTAAAGCAATCACTATTTTGACATTGCGTCAATGATACTGGCTAAACTTCGGTAGAATGTTGGGAAAATGTAATCAACCTACACAAGTTAGCACAAATGTTTTCAAGTATCATGTATGTGTGGGACAGTGTCACAGAGATGTAAACAAACTTACAGCCTCTTGAAGATAGACGTAAACTACCTCATGTACCCTACTTAACGTTGGTT
This sequence comes from Locusta migratoria, assembly GCA_026315105.1. Lineage (NCBI taxonomy): Eukaryota > Metazoa > Arthropoda > Insecta > Orthoptera > Acrididae > Locusta > Locusta migratoria. The sequence goes on from CM048745.1 coordinate 507,468,703, forward strand.
CAATCACAGGCTTTAAATGATATCTCGAAGTATAGTACAACACCGTATGTATGGCTCCCGCTGAGAACGTGAGGATAAGATTATATAAATTACAGCATGCAAGGAGCCATTTAAACAGTATTTTTTCCCGCGTTCCATACGACAACACAACAGAAAATCGTAACAATTGCTACTGTAAAGCGAGCCCTTTGCTACCCACTTCACAGTTATTAACAATGGTTTACAGAGTATAAATGTCGATGGAAAACTCGCGGTGATTTCCCAGTCGTTCTCATGGCTAATTTTTGATCGTGTCATGACACATTATTATGAATTAAAGTCCATCTCACCTCAAAGTATGAAATGCTTAGTGCATCATTATAAATTACCTCACCTCAAAATGTTGTAATGATTTTCTGTGTATTAAAGAAATATTTGAAAGATTCAATAACTCTATTTAACATCGTAAATATTTGTTTTTAATAAGATGAAAGTGATTGGTAATCGAACGTATGCATGAGAACATCCCTTGTGTCAGTTTGATAGAATGATTCTTGAACAGTTTTATGTCGTAACTTTTATAAGTTATGAAATTAATAAACGTGATAGTTAAATGTAACTGAATTTCCGGAGTCTCTCTATTATATTTTTAGAATGTGACAATATTTTGACTGGCCTCATTGTCAGTTGGTGTCTGGGTTCAGTTCTTGGGTGGACTCAGATAAATGTTTCTGTGAAGTACGAGTTCCGTTGGAAAGTTCAGTCTGAAATCTGTGAATGTGAGAGTGCCACAGTTTGTGTTACTTTTTACTCAGCAACCAGCTTACTCCCTGATTTTCAGGATTATTATTGTCGAGTAACATGCCACAATTAGCATAGCATAATAATGTTAACAGATTAAAGGTTGCGATACTTGCATATTTTTACTAATGAAAATATGGTTATATTTTGGCATTTTATTGATGAGAAGATGGCGATATTTTGGCTACTTTTTGTTTAAAATTTGGCGACAGAGCAGTAGAAAAACCTGGCAACTCTGGACGTCTGGTGCGAGACACGAGAAGCGATGTTAGGGAGAGGCGACCCCCCAGTGCAGAGCACAGCACAGCACATGAATATGCGCTGCACACTCACTGTTTTAACAGGCGCTGCTGCGTCACACGCTCGTCACGTGGCTCCATCAGCGGAACCCATTCGGCGTCTGCAGTGCGAATGCCAAGTGGTGCCCGCTTGTCGACTGCGCACCATGTTTCTACTCGTAGGGTGAGTCCTGGCTTTTACTTTGCCCCGCGGTTGACCATGCCTGAATAATGGCCATAGAGGATAGCAACACTGGCGCTTGATATCTCGACCTCTTCATTGTTTGGTAGCGACTATCGAATTTACATAAACACACACACACACAGATAAATAAATAAAAAGTATATAAAATCCGCTGATGTATTTCATAAGGCTGTCATACCTGCGCGCCAGATCAATAGCACCTAGAGAGAAGGCCGCGGCGCTCTCGTGTGACGTCAGGCAGAGTAGGTTGCGCGCGCGTAGCTCACTGGGTAGCCGCTGGGGCACGGCCCGCTGTACCGAAGCAGCGAGCCAGTCAGCTATGCGCGCGCAACCTATTCTGCCTGACGTCACACGAGAGCGCCGCAGCCTTCTCTCTATACTCCATTCACACGGCATGGCGCGTGTCACAGGGCTGCCGTAGAGGGGTGTACAAGCAACACCACCTCTAGGTGGTGTTCGTAAAAGCCAGGGGCTCTCAGTCAACTTCGCCGCCTCCCTTGCAGATGTGAGCTCGTTAGTGCGCGTTGTACAGCGGGATCTCTTAAGTTTATCTTTAAAGACACTTGAAAGACTAGTTGTTGATTAATAAAGTGAGTATATGTGTTTGTAGTCACACTGGGCATTCACTGCATTATAGAGCAGAGAGAGGAGCGGTTTGTTATAAACCTCAATGAAAACAGTTAAAATTCGATAGAGTGAACCTTGTTTCGTAGTCCATTAACATTATTATTACTGATATTGTTATTAAAAATTGATTTTGTTTGAATGGAGCGTTTTGTTAGCAACTATAATGAAAATAAATCTACTTCAACAGAAAGAACTCATTTTTAGTCTATGGGACTTACCTACGGGGTCATCAGTCCCCAAACCTACAAACTACTTATGAACTACTTACGAACTAGGACGGCACAAATATCCATGCCCGGGGGGGGGGGGGGGGGGGATTCGAACCCCCGACCGTAGTGGCCGTGCAGACCGTGACTGGAGCGCCTTAGTCTCCTCGGCCATTCTTTTTTATTTTATTTTACCTTTTGTTTCGTTACATTGTTGCCCAGGTTTGTCACGGTCCGCTGTGACGTCAGCTCAGCAGCCAGCCAACGCCACCAGCTGCAAAGCGTGCGCCAAAGATTTTGCACACCCCTACGTATGACGAGAACACCGAATGCTTTCGCTGGAAACGAGCGTAGTCGCTCACGTGACACTGTTTGTGTTTCGTCCCAGCTCTCGGTGAATAGACTATAGGTGGTGGTGGTCAGACACAATCTGTATACGATCAAAGATACGTGATGATTTTCATCACAGTTCAGCAGTTAAGACAGCTCACATGCACATGTTCCGTAAAACCGGGATTGTCCCTGTGGTGGTTAACCATTGCATTACCGAGGGGGGTGGGCACTTTATGCCCACCTTTTGAAAATATTAAAATCTACTCAGGTAGTTTATTTTTGAAAATTTTGTAACAAATATTTATTGTCTTTAATGAAGTCTTTTTCCAGATTCTATGATTGTTTTAAATTTTTCGTTTAAGCCAATCGGAAAATTTAGGGGAGGTGGTCATGAAGTACCTACCCCCCTCCTTGGTAGCAGATGCGACTTTCCACAACGGTCGTCTTACTCCACAGATAACAGCATTAGGCGACCTTAGAACACACGGACATTATATTTCTCTGGGTTGACAGCAACAATGGTCTCAATAATGATTCATTTCCCTTTGATTCTTTATTGTTTCCTGTTCAGTGGCACTTAGTCCAGTGTTAGATGCAACTGTGATTGAAAATGTATCGACAGTCACTTACTGACAGGGAAATATCAGATTTTAAAACAATCTGCAGATTCCGAAGTAAATTTGATGAAACTGACAATGCAGCGAGTGAACCTGAACAGGAATGGGTCGTGCGTGAGAATTTGAACAGTGATAGATTATCTACAGAACCGAATTAAGTGAAAGATAATGTAATTCAAGAACAATTAATGAATATCATTTATTCTTTAATATTTTATGGTGGGCACAAAGTAACACCCCCCCCATTCCCCCCCCCCCACTCCTTGGTAATACACTTTACTGAAAATGGCTTGGTATTGGAGGGTTAAAAGTTTCGGAATTCAGTTTATTTAAAAACTTTTATGTTTTATGTCAGACAAATTATACAAGTGGCTTCTTGTATAACTACTATTGTTTCCAGAGAGGTTCAAAACGCAATGCCGAAAAATGTCTACAAAATAAGTTACAGTTATTGTAAAGAGTGGAATTTTATCAAGAAATGTCTATTTTATGACGAAGCATAGGGTTAGGTTTGTAACTGTTCTGTTGGTATCACTCATGATGGGCTCTGATACAGTTGATCACATTAAGTTAAAGAATAACATTAACCAATTTAGTGCACCGATCGGTAGCAAAACTTTGCGAAATTATTTGTAAAACCTCAAGGAAGTGAAGACACACATGTTCGAGTAACCGACTTGCACTAGCCTGCCAAACGGTAAAACATCTCCACACCTAAAGGTTTAATGACTGCACTAATAAGCTAATAGATTTACGTCTGATGATTCTTCCATTGCAAAAAAAAAAAAAAAAAAAAAAAAAAAAAAAAAAAAAAAAAAAAAAAAAAATTGTTTTAGCAAGAACTGAAGTATTCTTAGTGAAAGGAATTATTGCTGCCCAGAGTGTAAAGAAAAGCCTTGACAACAATAAAAAATGTTCTTTCCAGACGTGACATGAAGACTCTGATGGAGTATGCGTCCATATTGTTAGTTACGATTATTAAACAATGCTATTAAGGACGCTGTGGAAATATAAAGGCTACTGGTGGTGGTGAGGCTGCGCATTCACTAACGCGTTTCGAAACGATCATCAGAATTTGTAAGATCACAACCATCAGTTAGCACGGCGTTCGAAAAAGAGAATTATTAGAAGAAAACACATAGTACGGTGTAAATACAAAGAGTAAAGCACATATTCGGGCCTTAGGTCAGACTTAATACTAAACGTGTGGCGCCAAGGCCCTGCAGAACCATACTAAAACACAGTTGAGCATGGTCCACGTAAACGTCCTCCTCGAGGGAGGACTCGAACCTCCGACGGAGAGCAACCGTGTACTTCGCAGCAAGGCGCCTTAGAGCGCTCTGATATTCCACCGTGGCCCGTCAGGTGGCTCTAGTATTAATGACAAAGAATGTAAAAGCAGGAATCACATAAATATCAACAAAAATAATAAAAAACCAAGATGTCATAAGCTCTTTAACAAAATTAAAGGGATTGTGAAGAAGATGTGGTTATGAAATATTGTTGCATGCAGCTCCCACTGTTAGAGGCACATAACTATGACATTGACCAATGGCACGGCGAGGATGGGAGGGCGGGAGATTAGAATGGTATTCAAATGGGTACAAATTAGTGAAGTATATCAGCTACTATAAAATGCTATAACACGAAGATTGTCATTATAAAAATGCTTAAGTTGCATTAGTAGACTTACAAAAGAGTGAAGTTCAACTGAATGCGTGTTACGTAAGCAATTTTAATTCTAATTTTAGTCCACCTTATGACAGTTGTACATAATTAAGTTTCTCATAATTTCCTTTTTAATTTACGGTCGTTTTATGACATGCACTGTTTTGTAACTGAAGTCGTCTCTCTACGGGATACCCGCTGATGCCAGCAATCATAAAGCTACGAAAATATTTCCCTTTCTTCAGTTTTTAGTTATTAGTGGGGGGAATTCCGTCCAAACTTATGAAGGTGAGTTCCCTACCTACTGAACCATGAAAAATATCCTTTTCTTCAATACCATCTATAAGTGCTCAGTAATAATTAAAGCTTAAGTTAATTTTGTTTTATTAAAAATTGTGTGGCTATAATAGTTTGAAAAATAATAAGAAATGTGTTTTATTACGTACATTAACGATCACCTTAATTAAAAAATAATATAGAAATTTATCAGAGTAAGTTAATTTCTTATCCTCTTTACTAATAGAAATTTATTAACAAAACTTCAAAATTAAAAATGGGAGTACATTTTGCAGCTGGGGGGGGGGGGGGGGGCGGGTGGAGTGGGTTAGAAAGAGGGGTACTCAGTTGGAGTCCGGTTGGGTTCATGTTTTTTCCGAAAATAGTTTGGTGACCTTAGCCTACCAGTGGGGTCAAACTGCGGCCCGAATTCAACAGTCGTGCTAACACCGGATCTCACCTACATTTTTTAACCTCCGTATATCGCAACTAACAATCGAATCCCCAAGGTGTCAACTAACGTTAAGAGATTCTTGACGATATATTCTTTCTACTCAGGCAAAACGCTTTACACAGACAGCAATATTTTAAGACATGCATAATTTCAATACCCGTTGGTGAAATCGGTTGCGAGCCAAGAATTATTTACCAACGCATATGTTCTAAACCACATGAAACCATGCTTAGAACAACACTCCATCATAAAAACAACAGTGGCTGTGCCATTTCCATGCTAACCATTTCATTCTACCGCAAGTAGGGTTGTCATACTTCCGATTAATCCAGGATGTCCCGTTTTTTTCGCTCTTTATCGTGGTATTCCAAAAAAGGCTAAATCGGGACGCTAAATGACCCGCTTTTCAAGTAAAAGAATTGAAGATTGTTTTGAAGACCAACTGAGCAAAGTTTCATTGCAGTCTCATGAACTGGATGGCGGCGCATTACATATGAATGAACAAGATTCGGTAGTTTCTCATGCGCCTCAGTGGTTACGACATCATATCTCCTGACCTAAAAGTCGTACTGAAATAATTTTGTAGGCACTTTATTGACATAAATGGATGGTGTTTTCAAAATAAATTGCGAATATATTTAGTAGTAAAGAAATAATAAAATTAAACGACTTTCATAGTGTGGAAGTTATTCGCGCTTCTCAACGTTCTTGACATCATATCTCCTAAACTAAAACCAAATGTTCAAATGTTTGTAGAACTTATGGGACTTAACTACGGGGTCATCAGTCCCTAAGCTTACAAACTATCTATGAACTAGCTAAGACTAAGGACAGCACAAATATCCATGCCCGAGGGGGATTCGAACCCCCGACCGCAGTGGCCGTGCAGACCGTGACTGGAGCGCCTCAGTCCCCTCGGCTACCGCGGCCGGCTCTCCTAAACTATGTGTCGTCGTACACTGATATAATTGCGCCAAGTTCTTATGACTTTCGCGAAAGTGCAAGCAAGCAATATGCTGAGACAGTTTTATCGCAGTCGGATGAACGGTACGCAACAGCGCCTTAAATGTGAACAGACAAATGTTTATTTTTATATATTACAAATATGACATGAACATAGGTTTTTGAAATTCGGTACCTGCGCCCCAAGTAAATGAAGTTACCCTTTCTACTAACACTTCATGGGTGTGAGCGACTCATACCTACGAGTTGCTGTGGTGCAGATTTAGGCACGGAAATAACACAGATTCTTGAATGCGCATTTGGGACGTAGCTGTCTTGAAATAGATGATTAGATTACGTTTCAGGTAATCCATAAAGATGAGATAATCTAGGATGTAGAATGTATAAAAAAATACACACTAAATATTTACAAAATAAGAACAGATATAGTTCTATGTCTTCTACAGATCCCAAATGAAATTTACCGAGTTGATGTGGAATGGGTCAAAGGAACAAAATTTTAAGGATATTTACATTTAAAAGGATATGAAACTTTTTAGCAAATACCATATGGTTTGAATGTCTTTTCAGCGAACTGTCGGCAGTATAAATACTTTATAAAACGCATTGCACAATGGTGCGTCAAAACACTTCATTTACTGTTCACTGCCGGTTTTGGACGAGGAACACAATCTGATGGAAAATATTTTGGGTCAAAAGAATATAGGCTGTTATAAATAGCAAGCTGATAACACAATTTACGTTTCCAGTGTTTGTGTTGAGCTAGTTTACGTGGTCTTTGTGCTGTCTGCTTGTTATCAAACAGTGTATATTCTTTGAACATGTAAACCGCTTTAACCCAAAACATTTTAATGTTGAAATGTTTGTAGAGCTTATGGGACTTAACTACGGGGTCATCAGTCCCTAAACTTAAAAACTACTTATGAACTAGCTAATACTAAGGACGTCACAAATATCCATGCCCGAGGGGGGGATTCGAACCCCCGACCGTAGTGGCCGTGCAGACCGTGACTGGCGCGCCACAAACCGCTCGGCCACAGCGGCCGGCCCAAAACATTTTACCACCAGAAGATAATCCTCGACCGAAACCAGTAGAGAACAATAAAAAAGTGACTTGATGCGGCAAACGTGCAATGATATTTATAAAGTATTAAATGTTCAATATTCTCAGTTTTATATGATAATTCTTAGGCTATTGCAACCATGCACCATAAAAAAACCTTAAAACATTTCATCGCTTATTGACAATGATCGCATTACTGTAATAAATTTGAACATAAGTAAAATTGTACGCATTATTCGCCTGTGATACAATCAGCGACATAAACGAATCAATCGATTCTGCTAAGAAATTCATCAAGGAGGTAGAGAGTTGATAAAAAAAAGGTAAAGCAGTCAATAATCCGAAGATTGGTTTGAACACAACAGTGCTTTACTAGGCATGGTCCTATTTGGAGGTGGTATGCCGTTGCCTTCCTCCGACCTTAGAAACTGACTTACCCAGCCAGTTATAGGGGGACCTACAATTTAACGTGGGTTCCGAACCACGCTGCTACTCGGTATTTTTCACATGAGCAATACTGCCGGAGGTGAAAGAAGTGGAAAGTGACAGATAAAAATCCTAGGACCTGGCGGGGATCGAACCCGCGACCTTTGTAGTCTGGCACTCTACCACTGTGCAACCGAGGCGCACAGAGAGTTGATAAAAAAATAAATAAATAATAAATAAATAAATACAAAAAAAACATAAAAACAAACAGAAAAAAGTTCGGAACTGGAATTCCTGAAGATAGAACTACGAAGCACTTTTGAGAAAATTTACAGTGCAAGCAAGTGACTGCCGTGCTATTCTATTGCTGTGACGTACATTCACAAAGGAACCTGCAACAAAAAATAACTGTAATAAGTACTCATACGGAAGCATATGCTATTTTTCCCCTCGCTCCATTTGCAAGTGGAACACTCTGCTGTAGTCATGGTACCCTCCTTCAGGCTGAATACTGTGGCTTACGGAATTATGTACGTAAATGTAGGTAAGAGTATCGATAATGGATTGTATGATAGTGTTCCTGCCCTTAGCTTGTAAATCACTAGTTGAAGACCCAGCATTGCCCAGGTATTCATTTATTTCGGTCTTATATTAATCCATCTCTCCGTCTTCAACCTATCCATCTCCTCCTCTCTTTGTGTCAATCTGCCACTCCCACTCTCTCCATTTTATACACTATGTTATCAGATGTATTCGAACACACCAAAAAACATACCATTTTCATATTAGGTGCATTGTGCTGTCACCTAATGCCAGGTACTGCATACCAAAGACCTCAGTAGTAATTAGACATTGTGAGAGACCAAAATAGCGTGCTCCGCAGAACTCTTGCAGTTCAAAAGTGTTCGGTTGATTGGGTGTCACTTGTGTCAGAAATATGTACGAGAGATTTCCGTACCGCTAAACATCCCTAGGACCACTGTTTCTGATGTGATAGTGAAGTGTAAACGTGAAGGCACTCGTACAGCACGAAAGCGTACAGGCCGACCTCGTCTGTTGACTGACAGAGACCGCCGACAGTTGAAGAGGGTCGTGCAGTGTAATAGGCAGGCATGTATCCAGATCATCACACAGCAATTGCAAACTGCATCAGGATTCACTCCAAGTGCTGTGACAGTCGGGAGGTGAGAAAACGTGGATTTATGGTCGAGCGGTTGCCCATAAGCACAGACAAATACAGAAGGAAAACCTCCGTAAGGGCCCGGTCCCACGCTAAGGGGTGCGGGGCGAGGGGTGCTGAAGCAGTTCCGTAAGTTGTCCCATGATGGCGCTGCGGTCAAAAGCAGCCCTTTAAACTGGGCAGAGCAGGCGGCAGGTAGCGGCTGTCCCCACCACCACCTCCCCTCAAACGCCAGCAAGCCGGACACAGCCGTGGCCTCGTGGCAGGCGGCACGAGCTCTCCCCTCAGCCTCCCCTCCACGCCACCCTCTGACGTGCGAGAGGCACCCTCAGAAATGCCTCTAGTGTGGTCTACCGGTACTAAGCCAGGGAACCGCCTGACACCTGCTAGCATCTTACGGAACTACGAGGGGAGCGTAGGACAGTGGTTTAGGGGGGGTTGCTTCTCTGTATATGTTACTCTGTGCCATAAGGCACACATCTCGCAGGTCAAACCGGAACGACTCCTCGATTGGTGTAAGGAGCGTAAACAGTGGACGATTGAACAATGAAATAACGTTATGTGGATTGACGAATCATAGTACAGAATGTGGCTATCCGATTAGTATGGCGAATGCCCGGTGAACGTCATCGGGCAGTTTGTGTAGTGCCAACAGTAAAATTTGGAGGCGTTAGTGTAATGGTGCGGACGTGTTTTTCATGGAGGGGGCTTGCGTGCCACTATCACAGCACAGGCCTACATTGATGTTTTAAACACATGTTGAAGAGCAGTTCAGGGATGGTGTTGCATCTTTCGACGCGATCGAACACTGCTCATAATGCACTACCTGTGATGAGTGGTTACACAAAAATAACATTCCTGTAATAGACTGGCATGCATAGAGTCCCGACTTGAATCCTATAGTACATCTTTGGGATGTTTTGGAATGCCGATTTCGTGCCAGGCCTCACCGACCTACATGGATACCTCTCTCCAGTGCAGCACTCCGTGAAGAATAGGCTGCTATTCCTCAAGAAACCTCCCAGTACCTGATTGAACGTATGCCTGCGAGAATGGAAGCTGTCTTCAACGCTAAGGGGCGCCAACACCATATTGAATTCCAGCATTACCGATTGAGGGCACCAAGAACTTTCAGCCAGGTATCTGGCTACATTTGATCACATAGTGTATATTCATGTAGCAATTTTTTCTCCTCTTCGTTTTTCTGGTCCTTCCGCCAAACACCGTTGTTGGCTTAAGGAGAATAAGAAAAACTGGTTTGATGCAGCTCTCCACCCTACTCTATCCTGAGCAAGCCTTTTCATCTCCTCATAAGAACGGCAACCCACATCCACTTGAATCTGCTTACTATACGCGTCTCTTGGTCTCCCTCTGCGATTTTTACCCCAAACACTTCCCTCCAATGCTAAATTTACGATTCCTCGATGTCTAAGAATGTGTCCTACCAAGCGATCCCTTCTTTTGGTCAGGGTATGCAAAAAATTCCTTTTCTCACCAATTCTGTTCAGTACCTCTTCATTAGTTCTGCGATCTACCCACCTAATCTTCAGCATTCTTCTGTAGCACCACATTTCAAAAGCCTCTATTCTCTTCCTGTCCGCACTGCTTATCGTCCATGTTTCATTCCCGTACAAGGCAACACACCACACAAATGCCTTCAGAAAATACTTCCTTACACTTAAATTAATATTCGATGTTAGCAAATTTCTCTTTTTCAAAAATAAAAAACTTTATCTTTCCAAAATTACGTGTATCTGCCAAATTTCACACGACGTTGAAATGTATTGCAAGACACCATCCTCTATGCACCATACAGTGGCTTGTGGAGTGTGTACATCATATGCCAACATGCATACGGACAGTCGAATGATGTCTAATTCTGTTGCACAGCATCATTTGTCATGCAACGTATATTGGCTTGTAGATACATCAAGTGCCAACTTTCATATTGATCGATCAAATTATATCGAAGTGTGTTGCAAGGAACTGTACACCATATGCGTCAAGTTGACTTGTTGATCGTAAAAACCTTCTCCTACAAATCGTGCATACATGTGTCACCTACATGGAGATCGTTCAAATGTTGTCGAAGTCGGTTGCAAGATACCCTTAAAAGTACCCTTTGCCATGTAAGATGGTGGCTTGCATAGTAGATAAACCCTCTACACGAGAAAAATACATACTTGTGCCAACGGTCATGATTTCTGGTCAGATAGTGTCTAAATCTGCTTCTCACAACACAACAATATCCACTTTTTTAGGTATTGTCATTTTACATTTATTAGAATCATATACGAGGATTAAATAGTGGCAACACTGATGTGGAGACGCTATGCACTGGAATCTATTATTGTCGCTGATAGCACACGTTGTTGACGTACCTACCTTACCTCCGAGAAAATGGACTCGCCCGTCCCAAGTCACCGGCGTGCGCACAATCGAGGGAAACACAGTCACTTGTGAGCGAGCGGTCTAACGTAACGGTGTCACTATGTGCGACTGTAATGGTGTTATCATAACACCAATGCGTAGTATTACTGTTCGTTTTTGGAGCGTCACCTACGACAGCTTTGCGAAAGAAGTGCAATACTGTCTGCGCGACCCACCCACCATTTTGCACGACAATGCGCGGGCGCAGACAGCGCAAGCTGAGGCTGCTCTGTTCGGTCGATGGGTCTGGGAAGTACTGTACCATCCACCATACACCCAGGCCTTAAGTTGTTGTTGTTAGTTTGGATGGGACTAAACAGCTAGGTCATCAGTCCCCCGAAGTCCTTGTGACTTTGATTTGATTCCGAAGATGAAGGAACCACTTCGTGGCACTCGCTTCACAACTGTTCCAGAGCTTCGACAGGCAATAGACCGCTCCATTCGCTCTGATAACGGTATACTACGCCTCCTAATCGCTGGCAACGGGCTCTACACAACGCTGGTGACTTCTTTGAAGGACAGTAACAGGTGCAAACATGTAACGCTTTTGTATCGGTTACTAATAAATAGTTACCACTACTTCCAAGCCTCGTATATCCCATCGATAGTGAGAATTTTTATTAGAGAAGTGCGTAAAATATGGAGTAAATCGGTCAAGAGATTTTGGTAACAACGTTAAACAATGGCTTATACCTATGCAGTAGTAGAGAATAGTTATACATCTAACGAGCCAAGTGCGCAGTGGTAGCGCACAATGGCCATCCTGTTTTAGGTGATCCCTGATTTCCCTAAATCTCTCCAGGAAAATGTCGGTATGGTTCCTTTCTAGGACAGGGCCAGTTGTTTTTGCCCATCCCGACAAAAACTATCCGAGAGTGTGCTCCTCTAATGACCACGATGTCGACAGGACGTTAAACCCTAATCTTCTTTCCTCATATCGGTTAATGACATTTTTGGGCATGAATCCTTTCCTTGGAACCCCCCCCCCCCACCCCCAAATATTTTGGCCCCTATTAAAACATTTGCTTCCCATACACCACACTGGACTGTGTTGGTTAAAAAAAAAGTATTGAATCTGTGAAAAGCCTGTACAGATAATACCGAGCCAGGTGACGCCATGGTAACATTGGACTCTCATTCGCGAGAACGGTGGTTCAAATCCACCTCCGGTAATCCAGATTTAGGTTTACCGTGATTTCCTTAAATCACTCCAGGCAAATGCTGGGATGGTTCCTTCGTAACGGCGTGGCCGACTTCCTTCCCCATCCATAGCCAGACTATCCGAGCGTGAGCTCCGTCTCTAATGACTATGCTGTCGATGGAACGTTTGACTCTAATCTCCTTCCCTTCTCTCTTTGTACAGATAGTGCTTAGTAGTCAGCGATGTTGTACAGTATTGAATTCAACCACTAGGAAATATGGGCGTGAATAAAAAATAGCTGTATTTTATTTTGTTCTACTCTACATCGTATTCAAAGACGATCAAAATAGCAATCTGCTATTGGGTAGGTTTACTTGTTAGACTGATAACAATGTTCTGGTACACAGTAACTCTCATTGGAAAGCAGATACGTTAGTTGAGATCTTTTACTGAAAGCACTAGCAGCTAAACCCGGCGTTGCCCGGGTATATATGCATTTTTCCAGTCTTATATTAGAAACTAAAATAGAAACTCGAAAACTCGTCTCCATGTATCCATATAAACAGCTTAGAAATGTTCAAATGTTTTTTTAAGCTTAATGGACTTAACTGCGGGATCATCAGTACCTAAACTTACAAACTACTTATGAACTGCCTTATACTAAAGACGACACAAACATCCATGCCCGAGGGGGCATTCGAATCCCCGACGGAAAACGGCCTCCCGAATCGCAGCATAGCGCCTCAATGCGAACGGCCACTCCGCCGCGGCAGATTATGAAACAGTAAAACAAACATGCATAATGTACAAAATTTTAAGTGCAGTATCCAAAGAAAGAAAATAGTAATAAAATACAAATGATGTATAACATTAATTTAACTCAAAACTTTACTGTAAACAATATTTATTGATACTTATGATGAGAAAAAAGTTTTTGTGATTCATTGTTTACGTCATATCTCATGAACTATGTATCGTACGTAGTTTTAACCCCACAGCGATTGTTGTCTGATAGTAAGCAATATGTATAGTAAGTTTAGCTGAAATCGGTCCATTATTTTAGGAGAAGATGTGGAAAAATAGCGCATAATGTAGCAGTTATTCGGAAATTACATTGTTTATGAGGACATATCTCCTGAAATATGTGTCGGACTCTGATGTAAATTCGAATGTATATTCAGTGGTATATGGGCCTAATGTGTGCAAAATATGTCGTCAATCGTATTAGCAGTAAAGACGTAAAGTGAGAAGTAAGCTAGAAATTGTTGTACATCGGTGTCCTTGTGCCTGATATTTGTCCCCTTTAATGTTGCATATCAGGCAAGCGAACAGTGCTAAAGAGATATTTCTAACTTATTTCTGACAAATACACCTTTGGAATTACACATCCTCATATATGATGAGATTTTGTATTAAAGATTCCATACATTTTGCTACTAGTCAAATATGAATTCAAATGTTCAAATGTTTGTAAAGCTTATGGGACTTAACTACGGGGTCATCAGTCCCTAAACTTACAAACTACTCATGAACTACTTACGAACTAGGATGGCACAAATATCCATGCCCGATGGGGGATTCGAACCCCCGACCGTAGTGGCCGTGCAGACCGTGACTGAAGCGCCTCAGTCCCCTCGGCCACCGCGGCCGGCTCAAATATGGAAAATAAAAACAGAAAGGGAAGAAGAGGGTGGGAAAGAGAAAGAGGATTTCGAGAAAAAATACTTTTTCCTACAAATGTGAGTGCACCGTTCTAAATTTCATTAAAAACTATAGAACTTGTATGTGAAGTATTTTTATATCCGTCTGAGTTATGTTCACTTAGAAATATTAAACTCACTTTTTTTCGAATGCGTGTTTCACTACTTAACGGCAGCATGGATTCAAAGCAGATCAAAATCGAGTACCCGTTGAGCAGGTTTAGTTGTAAATATACACTCAATCTGCACTTTATCCTTTCGACGCGTTTAACTGCCAGAAAATGTGAGATTGTGTGAAAGCTAAGAACTAATGAGAAGGTCAAATTCAGGGTGTCTAGAGGACTATAGACAGAGAGTGCATCTGCAGTAACAGCCACACGACACAAACGGTGGCAAAGCGCCGTGCCTCCGCCCAGACCTGTGGCGTATTGATCCAACCCAGACCTGGGCGCGTCTACACAACCAAGAGGCAGGCGGTTCTGTTGAGGCAGTTATAACTAGTTATAACTTCCGGCACGTATACGCTAGTGAACAACACACTAGATGTTCAAAGGTTTGTTAAGCTTAAGGAACTTAACTACGTGGTCATCAGTCCGTAAACTTACAAACTACCTATGAACTAGCTTATACTAAAGACGACACAAACATCCATGTCCGAGAGGGGATTCGAACCCCCGACGGGGAACGCCCTGCGCATCGTAGCATAGTGCCTCAATGCGGCAAACAAAACACTAGAGGTGATGCTCTTAATACGTCTGTGCAAGCCAACATACATACAGTTGTCGACGCACTGCGTAGCTCATTGCGAAAGTTTATACCTTCATGCTCCAAATGTTTGGGTGTACATTTTCATGAATATTCAGAAAGAAGAAGCAAATTACCGAACTTCAGAAATATTCTAGTACGACTACTTTTGCTCTTCGTATAGTTGCTTCATTCTGGTCAGTAATGTTTTACAGAATAATTTCCTGGGGTATATCACCCCATAGAACTACGCCTGCGCAAAAGCAGACACGTTATGTCGTCATATAGATAACTCGTCAGGGACATATTTTCAGAAACAAACTGTGGGACTATATAACAGCGATATATTTGTCAATGATAAGGAGGACACCGTACCTCATAAACGGCTTTTAATCAAATTACGTGGCTGTGGTATATCGCCACAAATTTGCGACTGGATAGGGGATTTCCTCTCAGAAAGGACACAGTTCGTAGTAATCGATGGTAAGGCATCGACTAAAACGGAGGTGATATCGCGCGTTCCACAGGGTAGTGTTATTGGTCCTCTGCCGTTCCTTATTTACATAAACGATTTAGGGGAAAAACCTAAGTAGCTCTCTTAGGTTGTTTGCAGATGACGCCGTGATTTACCGTCTAGTAAAATCATCTGAAGATCAATACCAACTGCAGAACGATCTGAATAAGATATCACTATGGTTTAAAAATCGGCAATTGACTCTAAATAATGAGAAGTGTTTAGTCGTCCACATGAGTACGAAAAGATATCCGTTAAATGCAAACGTAGGCTTCCGCGGCAGTTGTCACTATCAATAAAATTCTTCTGGGTATGATCCCGCGGAGTCATTTTGTAAACTTTGCCGACGTTTCGGCCACTGTTGCAGGCGGCCTTCATCAGGGTCTGTGTCTGACCCTGATGAAGGCCGCCTGCAATAGTGGCCGAATCGTCGGCAAAGTTTACAAAATGACGACGCGGTATCATACCCAGAAGAATTTTATTGATAATATCCGTTAAACTTTGTTTACAATATAAATCAAAAGTGAAGGCCGTAAACTCCACAAAATACCTAGGAATTACTATTTGATTTGATTTGATTTGATTTGATATTTCCAGGGAAGCCAAAACAGTCTTGGTCCAGCCCGCCACTGCCGGTACCGAAACTAAGTTTATTGTGCGGTATCGCTCCCTGTATATCTAGTAAAGCCAACCAATGCCCTTGAACAGTGCAAGGAGTCCCTTTACCAGTTCTTTATTAGACACAATTTCTTCGGGTCTGGTTGTCCCAAATGTTCTGTGCCTATTACTCTCCAATGCATTCGAAGATTAGATGTGATGCAGTTTCATCGCCGTCATCATAGATCCTACATTTAGGGTCCTGTTCTGTTATTCCCATTGTATGTAGGTGTTTTTTGAAATTCCCATGGCCTGTCAGCAATCCAACCATGAGTCTAATCTCTCTCCTGTTCAGGCCCAGGATTGCAGAGCTTCTTTTAAAACATGGCTTTGGCATCATTACCTTGCCATGTTTTTGTTGGTAGACTTTGGTCCAATATTCTTCTGAGCCAGTTACGTAGCTCCAATTTGATCATTGCCTTGGTGATTGTCAGGACAGGTTCCGGTCCAATAAATGGAGATTCTGCCCCCATCCTGGCTAATCTGTCGGCATGTTCGTTGCCACTGATACCCGAGTGGCCAGGGACCCACAATAGGTTTACTCTATTGCTTTCCCCTAGCTCCACCAGAACCCTGTGACATTCTGCAACAATTTTAGACCCTGTTGCAGGAGCTGCCAGTGATCTTAGGGTTCCCTGGCTGTCTGAATAGATATAGATGCTACGGTCTTTGTAGCATGTACGCAAATTCTCCTCCACACATGCCCTGATGGCAGTGGCAGCTGACCAATGGTGAGACGCAACTGTCGGCAGTCGACACATAAAAGGTGGTCGCTACCTTCTATTAACACCCTCCTATGTCACAGTCTGCAACTCCAACTCCCGTTCGTTCTACCCCTCCGCCGAGATGGCCTTAAGGCTCCGTCTTCTGCCCCCTCCTCTGCCTCATCTACTCCGCCCACAGTGGCGTAACTATGGGGGGAGGATGAGGGGGATAGAACCCCCCCCCCCAGAACCCGAAAAGAAAAAGAAAAAGAGAGAGAGAGAGAGAAAGAGAGAGAGAGAGAGAGAGAAGTAAGAAAAAGAAATCGTATAACAGCAATCTGGTGAAGGTAAATATTGGAAACTTGGGGTGTTTTATCATAAGCTTTCATTGGAAAGGAGTGAATTAGTTTCTTCAACGGGAGTGGTAGATGGTAGTCTGTCTGGAAACTGACTAATTACTATTACTTCACACTTTAACTGGAAAGGACACGTACATAATATTGGAAACTTGGGGTGTTTTATCATAAGCTTTCATTGGAAAGGAGTGAATTAGTTTCTTCAACGGGAGTGGTAGATGGTAGTCTGTCTGGAAACTGACTAATTACTATTACTTCACACTTTAACTGGAAAGGACACGTACATAATGTTGTGGGAAAGGCGAACCAAAGACTGCGTTTTATTGGCAGAACCCTTAAAAGATGCAACAGAACTACAAAAGAAACTGCATACACTACGCTTGTCCGTCCGTTTTTGGAGTATTGCTGCCCAGTGTTGGATCCTTACCAGGTGGGTTTGACGGAGGACATCGAAAGAGTCCAAAGAAGAGCAGCTCGTTTCGTATTGTCACGATACAGGGGAGACAGCGTTACGGAAATGATACAGGACCTGGGATGGGAATCATTACAACAACAGCGCTTATCGCTGCGGCGTGGGCTACTTACGAAACTCAAATCGCCAACATTCTCCCCCGAATACGAAAATATATTGTTGACTCCCACTTACAAAGGTAGAAATGATAATCAGAAAACATACGAGAAATCAGAGCTACAACTGTGAGATTCAGCGCGCTATTCGAGAATGGAATGGGAGATAAATAGTATAACGAAGGTTCGATGAACCCTCTGCCAGGCACTTAAATGTGATTTGCAGAGTGTCCCATTAGATGTAGATTTCACCTGATGACGTAATTGTTCTGAGCAGTGTAGATTGAGCCATAGCGAAGCATGGCGTGATTTGGCTATTAATGGTGGACCAATAAAATGTAAGTATCATTGCAATAGTGGGCAATGTTTATTTGTTATTTATACATCACCTGTGTCTGAGGTATACGGCAGGATTTCCCGTTAACGCTCTTTGCTGGGGTGCTGTTCGTCTGTTGCAGAGCCTTGGCAATTTGACACGTATTTATAAGGGAACATAGGGCAGTGTTGAAATTTGTGTACTGGAGGGGGGCGTACCTTAAGTAGTGTGTCCATTCGTCCCGTTTTCCCGTTTTTTTCGGGAAAGTCCTGTTCATTTTTTTTTTTTTTTTTTTTTTTTTTTTTTCCGTAATGAACCGCTGTCCCGAATGTTTTTACGGAGACGCTCAAGTGTCCCGTTTTTTGTGGTTACGCTTGACTAAAGTATTTTATTATATCAGCTGTTTACAATGTTCAATTAATTGCGCAAATAAATAAGCTAGGAAGCGCTGTCTGTATCACTTGTTATCAAACATGGTTTACTTTCTGTTCTGAATATAACCAATTGACTGCTAATTAATTGTAAATAAAATCTACCAGCATTTCCACATACGACGCGTCCAGAAAGTAAGTTACGTTTGGGTATATAAAACGAACGGGTACAGATACAGAAAAATATTGATTGTACAAAAATCTACAACTGTTAAACTACTTTTCTACATAGCTTCCGAAATTTTGTAGGCAATTGTCATAGCATGGCACGCTATGACAAGTGCCTACAAAATTTAGGCAGTTATGTGGAAAAGTAGTTTAAGAGTTGTAGAATTTTGTGCAATAAAAATTTCTTCTGTATCTGTGTACAATTTCATTTTATTACGAAACGGAACTTACTTTCTGGACGCGCCTCGTATATACAGTAAGAGTGGAATCTCTCAAGTCATTCTGTGAATTTACTAAACTGAATATAAAAATGTAGGCTACTCGGCCACAGCAAGACAAGATTGCCTTAGTTACTGTCAGAGGACACTTTAATGGTGTATTATGTGCTGAGTTTCATGAGACAAAAAATCACGCACTTCTCGATAAAATACATAAAAGTGACAAGTATGGTAACTCTGCAGCAGAAATGTAAACATTGATTTGGGAACATTTGAGTGTACGACGTAAAGGTAAGCATCAGTGTCTATTAAATTTTGTCAATATAATTTGTGTCCCGATTTTTCCTTAACTGCCCCAGGCTTTTTCCTGATATTTTAAAAATGTTCCCATTTTTAATAAAAATGAAATGGAAACCCTCAAATGTTCAAATGTTTGTAAATCTATCGGACCAAACTGCATGGTCATCAAATGTGTTCAAATGTTTGTTAAGCTTATGGGACTTAACTACGGGGTCATCAGTCCCTAAACTTACAAACTACTTATGAACTACTTACGAACTAGGACGGCACAAATATCCATGCCCGAGGGGGGATTCGAACCCCCGACCGTAGTGGCCGTGCTGACCGTGACTGAAGCGCCTCAGTCACCTCGGCCACCGCGGCCGGCTGCATGGTCATCAGTCCGTAGCTTACAAACTACTTAAACCTAGGTAAACTAACCTAAAGACAAACAGACACACCCATGCCCCAGGGAGGACTCGAACCTCCACAGGGAGCAACCGCGCGCTCCGCAGCGAGACGCTTTAGACCGCTCGGCTACTCCACCGCGGCATGGAAACCCTAGCCTTACGACTACTCGTACAGTGGCTGTAATCGTTAAGCCTCGGTGGCCTAATGGTTACGGTGTCTGCTTAGTAAGTAGCAGGTCCCGGGTTCGAATCCCGGTCGCGGCGTAAATATTAATTCAGTGCCTCTAATACAGTTTAATGTCAAATAAAATATGTTAGAGTGCGCCAAAACGAGTGTCGGCGCCGCTGTGTGTTGCGTCCTAGAGAAGTGAGTCGGTCGGCAGGTGTTCCTGTGTGCGCCGCGCTGGCGGCTGGGGTCGGCGCGAGGTTGAGCAAGCGCCGGCGTCGCTGTCCCTCGCACGCAGCATGCAGCGCGCAGCCTCGCAAAGTGTGCCAGCCGCCTCCTTTGGAGCGTTACCTCAGCCGCCCGCTGCAGCCGCGCTACGCTCCCAACTACGGCTACCGTCGCTGGCTGCGCCTCCTGTGAAGCCCTGGGAAAGGAAAAGCTGAACGTGCAAAAGCAAAAGTACTGATATTTAAAGGAGCTATCGTTATTCGTTTCATTCTCGTATCACATCATTTTATCTGCATTTTCAAATTAAACGTATCAAATAAGTATTCCATCCACGATTTATTGAACACCACCGTAGAGTGTGAACACGCACCAACAACACAGTTCCTTGAATTGTTCATAGCTGTCACTCAACTCGCACAAACATGTAAACAAGCGCCGGCCGCGGTGGCCGAGGAGGCTGAGGCGCTCCAGTCACGGTCTACACGGCCACTGCGGTCGGGGGTTCGAATCCCCCCTCGGGCATGGATATTTGTGCCGTCCTTAGGATTAGCTAGTTCATAAGTAGTTTGTAAGCTTAGTGACTGATGACCCCATAGTTAAGTCCCATAAGTTCTATAAACATTTGAACATTTGTAAACAAGCACACATGAGCAGGTCCAGCGCGAATGAATGGGTATCCCGTCCGATCAGTTCCAGTCATAACACCGGAAGGAAGTACATTGCTTGAACAGTAACTGTACCAACGTGAGAGAGAGAGAGAGAGAGAGAGAGAGAGAGACAGGCCCGGGTGCATATACCAAGGCAAGTGATCTACATCTACACGGGATACTCTGCAAATCACATTTAAGTGCCTGGCAGAGGGTTCATCGAACCACCTTTATACTATTTATCTCCCATTCCATTCTCGAATAACGTGCGGGAAGAAAGAACACATGAATCTCTCCGTTCGAACTCTGATTTCTCGTATTTTATTCTGATGTTCATTTCTATATTAAGTGGGAGTCAACAATATATTTTCGCATTCGGAGGAGAATGTTGGCGATTGGAGTTTCGTAAGTAGCCCACGCCTCAGCGATAAGCACCGTTGTTGTAATGATTCCCATCCCAGATCCTGTATCATTTCCGTAACGCTGTCTCTCCTGTATCGTGACAATACGAAACGAGCTGCTCTTCTTTGGACTCTTTCGATGTCCTCCGTCCAACCCACCTGGTAAGGATCCAACACTGGGCAGCAATACTCCAAAAATGGACGGACAAGCGTAGTGTATGCTGTTTCTTTAGTAGTTCTGTTGCATCTTTTAAGGGTTCTGCCGATAAAACGCAGTCTCTGGTTTGCCTTTCCCACGACATTATCTACGTGTTCTTACCAGTTTAAGCCTGAAGTAATAGTAATTCCTGGGTATTTTGTGGAGTTTACGGCTTTCACTTATGATTTATCTTGTAAACAAAGTTTAACGGATTTCTTCTCGTACTCATGCGGACGACCTCACACTTCTCATTATTTAGACTCAATTGCCAATTTTTACACCATAGTGATATCTTATTCAGAGTAGTACTGAGCTAGCGCGACCACTGGTTGACTGGAGCACAGCCCATAGTGTCCATCCAGCCACCTAACTATCGAGTTGATTCAGCACTACTTCCATCACGTGACCTGCCGTCTACTAGACTGTGGGCCGTAGTCCAGTAGCCAGCCAGTCAACCAGCGATCACATTGGTTCACCACTACTCTGATCACGTGATCTGGCATATTTGCCCGGGCCTGTCTCGGCCATGCCTAGAAGGTCAATTCCGAACTCTGATCGTAACGGCATTGTTAGTTTGTGTCAGGAGTTTCCAGACGCCATGGAGTGAACCAAAGCGGTGTTGTTCGGATGTGGAGGAGGTTCAGGGATATAGGAAGTATTGATGACTTGCCTCGCTCTGGCCGGCCAGCGACTACCACAACAGCTGATGAGCGCTACTTGGATTTCAGCTCTGAGGAACCCTGATAGGAACGCCAGCATGCTGAATAATGATTTTTGTGCAACTACAGGACGTATTTAGACTCACAACTGTACGCAGTAGGCTGCATGACATCAACTTCACTCCAGCCATTCACGGCGAAGTCAGCTTGACAGTTAGTCACCATTTAGCGCGGTACAAATATGGCCCAAGAGTAAGGCGGCCAACTTTTTCAAAACTCAATGCGGGACATTTCGAGGATGTGAAGGAGGACTCATTGTGCCAGTTATTCTGAAAGTAGGAAATAAATTTAGACGAGCAGAGTATGCCAACCCATTTAGTTTTAAACACATCTACCAGGAGTGACATTTTATTCTTAATTTTCAAACTTTGTTTACAGTTCATAATTTTTTTTTCTCATGCTTCTATTTTAAATTTTAGAGTCTGACTATTTTACACATTCTTTGTCCGTTACGTATTTCCGATCAACTTGGTTGTCTGTACTACTTTTACTTATTCCAGCTCGTAGAGCTTCGTGCTCCATACATTTTAATAAGTAGCTTACTCCGCCCAAAGAATTCTATTTTGCAATAACCTCGAATTAAATTTGATAAAAACTAATTTTTAAAACCATTTGAACTACTCTATTATAGAAGTTCTTTCGATGAAGTGCAGAGTTTAATTGTGCTTACTACTACCTGCAATTTTCACTCATTTTTGTTGTTTCATTTTTCAGAAAATCACCACCTTTTTATTCCTGAAGGAAGTACGACGAATGCTGATATTGTAGTTCCATGTCAAATTCTAAACACGTTTTTACAGACTGTAATAATATTACATCATGTTTGCCGCCTTGGACATCCGAAAATATTCGATTACACTTACTGAAACGTACTTAAGAAGTCAAGAAAATAAGGCAAAAACAGAATTTTCATCCTATCACCAAATGCAGTAAAACAGAAACAACTTCCACTGCTACCGAATTTGTCATTTTGAAATAGATGATGTGTATATTTTTCCTTTTGAATTTAATGTAAGAAGACTGTCGTTTATTCGTAGATGATGCATTGTGAAACTGACTTGCAGTATGACATAGCAGCCATACACAAATAGTTTTGGCTTGTGCTCTTAGACCAACAAATTTTAAAATCACTGAAATGCGGGACGCCTTTGCCATTTTGCGGGACATTTTCAGTACCTAATTATCCCAATGCGGGACAACAAGTCCAAATGCGGGACTTTCCCGCATAACCCGGGACGGCTGATCGCCTTACCCAAGAACATGCTGAATGGACTCCTCAGAACTATTCAAAATGTATGTGAATCTATTGGACCAAACTATTATACTCATCAGTACCTAGACTTACAAATTACTTAAACTAATCTAAGGACAACGCACAAATACATGCCTCAGGGAGGACTTGAACTCCGACGGCGAGCAACCACCCGCGCTCCGCAGCAAAGCGCCTTTGAGCGCTCGGCTACTCCACCGCGGCTCCTCATAACTGGCATCAAGTGTTGTTCACGGGTAAGACTCGCACCTGCCTTCAGTCAGAAAGTCGCCCAGATGATTATCTGTTTTTGGAGTCAGCCTGGTCAGTCTGAACGTCTCAGACACAGCGAGTACAGCAAGTTGGTGTTTCCTTGTTGTTTTGGGGTGGCATTAAGAGGGACAACTGTACGCCACTAATGGTTGTAAAAGGCAATCGAACTGCTATACGGTACATCGACGATATCCTCTGACGTATCGGAAGCATTTCGGTGAGGGATTCGCCTTAATTGACTCCAGTTCTCGCGCATATCCAGTTCTGTTTGCATATCTAGTGAATGCGTTCCTTGCGTGCTTATGGAATATCGCCCCTATTGTGCGATTGGATTCACGATTTTCTATCAGAAAGGACACAGTTCGTATTGATTGACAGTAAGTCATCCAGAAGTGATATTTGACGTTCCCCATGGAAGCGTTGTAGGTCCCCTACTCTTCCTTCTGTTTATAAACTATTTGAAGACAATCTGAAGAGCTCCCTTAGATTGTTCGCGGATGATACTGTCGTTTATCGGTTAGGGAAGTCAACAAGGAGCAAAAGCAACTGAAAAGCGATTTAGACAAAATTTCTACATGGTGCGAAAATTGGAAATTAACACTAAATAAAGAAGAGTGTGAAGTAATACACATGACCACTAAAAGAAATCCGCTGAACTTCAATCAGTCAAATCTTAAGGTCGTAAATTCTACCAAATACCAAGGAGTTACAATTACGAACAACTTAGACTGGAGAGAACACATAGAAAATAGTGTGGGGAAGGCGAACCAAAGGTTACGTTTCAATGGCAGATCGCTTCGAAGATGCAACAGCTCCACCAAAGAGACTACTTACATCACACTTGTGCGTCATCTCCTCGAATAATGTTGCCCAGTGTGGCACCCTCACCAAGTGAGACTGACGGAAGTCATTGAGAAGGTCCAGAAAAGGGCAGCTCGTTTTGTTTTATCACGTTACAAGGAGGAAAGCGTCACGGAAATGTTGCGCGATTTGAGGTGGAAATCATTAAAAGAAAGACGTTATTCGTTGCGGCGAGATCTATTTGCGAAATTTCAATCACCGACTTTTACTTCTGAATGTGAAAATATTTTGCTAGTACCCACCTACATAGGGAGCATGACCATCCCAATAAAATAAGGTAAATCAGATCGAAAACGGAACAATTTAGGTGTTCTTTCTGCCCGCGCGCTATTAGAGATTATGAAAGTGGTTAATGAACCCTCTACCAGGCACTTAAATGTGATTTGCAGCATATCTATGTAGATGTAAATGTAGATGATAAGGATACGGAAACTATTTTATTGTTTTCCAAGATCGCTTATTTATTTACCACAATGACCGGTTTCAACTGTGGAACTTTAGTGTACCTAATCATACCAATAATGTGTAGCTCCGTGTATACGGCGTTCCGTGGGGTTGTCAAATACACAAAATTGCATAGTCGCATAACAACCCCACGGAACGCCGTATAGACGGAACTACATGTTATTGGTATGATTAGATACACAACAGTTCCACAAATCTGATGATGACAGCGAGATCAGTTGAAACCGGTCATTTAGGTAAATAAATAAGCGATCTTGGCAAAACAATAAAAAAGGTTCCACAGAAAAGGAACTCGCACCCAACAACATGGGTAAACTGATAAGGATATCACAAGATTAGAATAGCTAGCATGTTCTGCAGTCCTGAACCCTATGGAACTTGCCTGTTATTCATTGAAAAGGGCTGTTTTTCGACGTGATGACGCACAAACCAATCTGAGAGATCTACGCCGAATCGTCGTTGAAGCGCGGGAAGTTCCTTGATGATCTAGTGGACAGTATGCCACGACGAATACATGCATGCATCAATGCAAGACGACGTGTTACCGATTATTTGGGGTACTGGTGTATGCTAAAGTCTGGAACACAAAATCAGAATGAATAGGTTATTGACATACACTTGTCAATTTCTGATTTTATCAGCAAAGAAAAGAACTGAAATGTGTTTTTATGTGTTTTTTATATCTTTATTCCATTTGCATGTCAAGACTTATAAACCCCCCAATAATCTTGGTGATTAAAGATAAACGTGAAGCAATTAAGTAAAATTTGTGGTGCGGCCAGGAATCGAACCCGGAACTCCATACTTACTAGGCAGACGTCTTACCGCTTTTTTTTTTTTTTTTTTTTTGTTTTTTTTTTTTTTTTTGTTTTGTTTTGTTCTGTAGGTACTTCTTTTCGTTGCGGACGCTGATCGTGTTTGTTCGTTCTTGTTCGAGGTGACTTTGGCTCAGCTTTTTTTTTATTACAG
This sequence comes from Locusta migratoria, assembly GCA_026315105.1. Classification (NCBI taxonomy): domain Eukaryota; kingdom Metazoa; phylum Arthropoda; class Insecta; order Orthoptera; family Acrididae; genus Locusta; species Locusta migratoria. The sequence continues at coordinate 507,494,591 of CM048745.1, forward strand.
AGGACGTTGAGCCCTCTGACCGAGCGCGCTGAGCCACGGCGCCCGGCGCCATGTCAGAAATTCGTCTCAGGGTTTCTCAATCTATATTTAAATTGATATTTATATCATCTTAGCAGGAATGTTCCACTATGTCCATTGCCGAGGTGCTATTCCGCTGCATGGAGAGCCTTGGCAGTAGTGACAATTATTTTTGGAACACAGAAGCAGAATTAAAATTTGTGATGTGGAGGGAAATCGTACTTAGACTATTCCGAGGCGCCTTATTCGTTTGAGGTGCGATAGTCTAACTATATATAGTAGAATGTACAAGAAATAGAGTATATAAAATTTCATTAAAAAAGATAAGACGTCTGCCTAGTAAGCATGGTTGTCCGGGTTCGATTCCCGGTCGCACCACAAATTTTAATCCTTTTCTTCACGTGTATCTTTAATGTATTGGACATATTCGAGACGAAAAACCATCTCAGGGTTTCTCAATCTATATTTAAATTGATATTAAATCTTGGTGATGCAATGCTTTTCTTTATGTATGTATTTTTAAGGCATGACAAACTTTTAACTCAAGCGTATAGCATGTTTACGTTCCAAAGCGTTGCACAGACATTACCGAAATTCAGATTCTTGTCTAAACCTCCTGAGTCAGTCTGTGGCACAGAGGGGGCAGGGAGGAGCAAAACAAAACGTCGCTAGTAACATGCGCGTTTGCGTTGGTCAAGGCACTAGCCTCTATGCTACTCGGACTCTTGGGGAGAAGCACGAATTGGCCCGAACGTAAGATGATGTAGTTATTTCCCACAGCATATCCACTTATCTGCTGCTGTCATTTCCTCCCCCATATACGAAAATCATGTCTGCAAGTTATGTTCCCGGATACAATTTCATGTGGTTCTAGGATGATGGAACTAAGTACTTTTAAACCCAGACTGCAGTCTACTACAGGACATAAAAGGTACAGCAGGACTGATGATGTCAGTATGCCGTCTGCATGGGATTAGCGGAGTTATCTCAACCTCCACACCTCAGACTCGTCAGGATTACCTACCTTAAAATCTTCGCACTTCGCAGGAACTTCTGCTGTCGAATCAGAATGATTTGCCCAAGTAATTTACGACTGGATCACTTCACCAGCACCTAGGGAGAAGGCCGCGGCGCTCTCGTGTGACGTCAGGTAGAGTAGGTTGCGCGCGCATAGCTGACTGGCTCGCTGCTTCGGCATAGTGGCGCCGTGCCCCAGCGGCTACCCAGTCAGCTATGCGCGCGCAACCTACTCTTCCTGACGTCACACGAGAGCGCCGCCTTCTATGTGGCGTTGATCACTGCCGTACCACCGTTACTTACTTCATATTGATAAATTTACCCTTCTCCATCTTCCCTGAAAGTTTCTAGTATTATCACAGAATCACCTTGTACCAAGCAGACCTCTTACTTTGTTTTGAGATAACACTTTCATTTCCAGTCTATTAATGTCACCAGAAGATGGAAAAAAAAAAAAAAAAAAAAAAAAAAAAAAAAAAAAAAAAAAATTGCGAAACTGAGATAAGATAACTGTATGGTGCGAAAAGTGGAAATTAACCCTGAACTATAAGACGTATGAAATCCTCCGCATGAATAGTAAAGAAAAAATAATAAAACAATAAAAGTAAGTTACGTTTCAGCTTGACAATAAATCTCACAAACCTAAAGGCTTTAGTTCAGAATTACCTAGGGATTATTATTACGAAAATCTTACATTAGAATGAGCACACCGAACATGTTTTTTCGAAGGCAGGATACTTACGAGCAGCGTCTTAGAAGTCGGGTAAAAAAAAAAAAAAAAAAAAAAATAAAAAATAAAAAAAATAAAAATAAAAAAAAAATAAAGAAAGAAAAGGAAAAGGCAAAGCAGTCAGCACTCCGAATATTGGTTTGAACAGTTCATTGGAGGTGGTTTGCCGTTGCCTTGTCCAACCTTTGATCGGACTTACCAAGCTAGTTACAGTAGGCGAGTAAAATAAGGATTCAGCCTTTCAAAAATTAGTGGAAATCTGAAAACGGTTTTAATAACATCAGTAGACCTTTGGTATGAATAACCTGAGTTTGCCCCGATTTCTGAGTGGTTATTCAGCTGTGATGAAAAGGAAACTACCGAAATTTCCGACATGTTATAGTTTTTTTCAAATTCATCAAACACCAAGTGTTAAATCGAAAACTCTAAGGTTACAAAAAATGTAGAGCATTAAATTCCGTATGGAATGAGTACCAAAACGTAGCTATTTGGTTGAATTTCACCAGAGAAGTTCTACGTAAAGATTGACAATTTTTCACTAACGTCGTCGGTATAAGACGTGCAGCATTTGGGAATTGGCTTGACGCAAAATTTTATGAGGAAAGTTATACAGCATCATATAGTGTTTTTCAAATGTCAATGAAATTGAAGTCATCTATAATACACACCTGGAAAATGAAACAAAAATCCATGAGTTCGTCGACCCAGCAGAGGTAAACTGTATTGACACATTCTTGAGGTTGTATACAACACACGATCACACACAGAGCCGTACGCACCTGAGTACAGTCACCAGAGCGCCCGCAATGTTGGCGTTAGTACCGTGTATACCTCCTTTTGCAGCAATGCAAGCTGTTGTTCTTTAATGGAAACATTCGTAGACGTTTCACCTGATGCCTCAGTTCGGCCAGATTTCGTGCCGCTCATGCAGACCGCCCAACATGACGTCTCATGCGGTTCCAAACGTGCTCAATGGGGGACAGATCTGGGGATCGTGCTGGCCAGGGTAGTTGGCGTACACCTTGAAGAGCACTTTGGGTGGTACGGGATACATGTGGCTCTGCATTGTCCTGTTGGAAAAGCATATCACCTTGTTGGTGAATGAGAGGTAGCAAGACGGGTTAAATGACGGTTTCAGTGTACCGTGCACTGTTCTCTAGACGATCACTAGAGGAGAATAGCGAGTTTAGAAAATCGCTTCCCTCACAATCATGTGTGCCATTAGCGTCCTCCGCTCACGCCCCAGCATCGTTCAGTCCGCCCCCGATGGTCTCATGGTAGGCACTTGTGAAGGGACAAATGGAGACGTGTCGTCTTCAGTGATGAGAAAACTGGAGTGTACGCGACAGAGGCAAACGGGGCATCATGGTGTGGAAAACCATATCCAACACTGGTCGTTCTCCTCTGGTTTTCGTTGTGGGAAAATTGAACAATGCACGGTACACTGAAACCATCATTCAACCCGTCTTGCCACCGTTCATGCACCAACAAGGCGATGTGCTTTTCCAACAGGACAATGCACGTCCACACGTTTCAGTTGCGAGTAAGGCGGACAGCCGACTTCGGTTTATTGGGAGAATTTAGGAAAGATGTTCTTCATCTGTAAAGGAGACCGCGCATAAAACGCTTGTACGACCACGTCTCGAGTTTACTCAAATGTTTGGGACCCACAGCAGATCAGTTTAAAGGAAGGCATAGAAGCCGTTCAGAGGCGAGCAGGTAGGTTCGTTACTGGTGGGTTCGACCAAGGCGCGAGTATGACGGAAATGCTCCGGGAACTCAAATGGGGATGGCTGGAGGAAGGACGACGTTCTTTTCGATTAATTGTGTTGAGGAAATTTAGAGGGTCGGAATTGGAAGCTGAGTGTAGAACGCCGTTCCGGTGTGTTCCGGCCAACTAAACACTTGCGCGGTCCCCACGAAGCTATGGACCAAATTTGTCAATAAGGCATTTTGCGAGTTTCTCCATTATGGTGTGGGCTGATTTTATATGGGGTGGACTGTGTCTTCTGTTCCAACTGAAACGATCATTAGCTGAAAATGGTTATGTTCGACTAATTGGAAAACATTAGTAGGCTTAATGTTACCAAACAACGACAGAAATTTTATTGATGACCATTCGCCGTGTAAGCGGTCACAATTGTTCGCAGTTAGATTGAAGAACATTGTGGAGAAATCCAGAGAATGAGTCGACCACCCAGATCGCCCGACACGAATGCCGTTGAACTTTTGCGGGGCTTAATAGAGAGGTCAGTTGGCGTACAAAAGCCTGCACCTACAACACTCTCGCAGTTATGTGCGACTTGAGCGGCAGCATAGCTCAATGTTCCTGCAGCGGGCTTCCGACGACTTGTTAAGTCCATGCCATGTCGAGGTGCTTGATCCGCCCAGTAATAGGACACGATATTTGGAAATATCCCATGACTTTTGTTGCCTCATTGTATACGTCACTCCTCTATAGACATGTTTGACCGGCCCGTTATCAGGTGGAACAGGCAGATCGGGTGCCGTGAAAGTTGACGGGCTTGCGGAATCCCAGATTGGTCGCATTAACTTCCGTGCTTCAGCAGACAAGCACACCAGTGTTTCAGTCGCCACAGGTTGAGCGGCATTCGTGGTTGCGCTGAAGATAGCAACAGTCAGGTTGGAAGGAGAATTTCTACACTCCTGGCCATTAAAATTGCTACACCACGAAGATGACGTCTACAGACACGAAATTTAACAGACAGGAAGAAGATGCTGTGAAATGCAAATTATTAGCTTTTCAGAGCATTCACTCAAGGCTGGCGCCGGTGGCGACACCTACAACGTGCTGACATGAGGAAAGTTTCCAACCGATTTCTCATACACAAACAGCAGTTGACCGGAGACATTGCTGTTCGCGATCCAATGACTGTTAGCAGAACATGGAATCGGTAGGTTCAGGAGGGCAATACGGAACGCCGTGCTGGATCCCAACGGCCTGGTATCACAGGCATCTTATCCGCATGGCTGTAGCGGATCGTGCAGCCATGCCTTGATCCCTGAGTGAACAGATGGGGACGTTTGTAAGACAACAACCATCTGCACGACAGTTCGACGACGTTTGCAGCAGCGTGGACTATCAGCTCGGAGACCATGGCTGCGGTTACCCTTGACGCTGCATCACAGACAGGAGCGCCTGCGATGGTGTACGCAAAGACGAACCTGGGTGCACGAATGGCAAAACGTCATTTTTTCGGATGAATCCAGATTCTTTTTACAGAATCATGATGGTCCCATCCGTGTTTGGCGACATCGCGGTGAACGCACATTGGAAGCGTGTATTCGTCATTGCCATACTGTCGCATCACCCGGCGTGACGGTATGGGATGCCAATGGTTACACATCTCGGTCACCTCTTGTTCCCATCGATGGTACTTTGAACAGTGGCCGTTACATTTCAGATGTGTTACGACCCATGGCTCTACCCTTCATTCGATTCAAGCGAAACCCTACATTTCAGCAGGATAATGCACGACCGCATGTTGCAGTTCCTGCACGGGCCTTTCTGGATACGGAAAATGTTCGACTGCTGCCCTGGCCAGCACATTCTCCAAATCTCTCACCAATTGAAAACGTCTGGTCAATGGTGGCCGAGCAACTGGCTCGTCACAATACGCCAGTCACTAGTCTTGATGAACTGTGGTATCGTGTTGAAGCAGCATGAGCATCTGTACCTGTAAACGCCATCCAAGCTCTGTTTTACTCAATGCCCAGGCGTATCAAGGCCGTTATTACGGCCAGAGATGGTTGTTCTGGGTACTGATTTCTCAGGATCTATGCACCCAAATTGCATGAAAATGTAATCACATGTTAGTTCTAGTATATTTGTCCAATGAATATCAGATTACCATCTGCATTTCTTCTTGGTGTAGCAATATTAATGGCCAGTAGTGTATATCTCAGGGCGCTCCATTGGATGTATATTTCTGCAGTAAGTTTGACAAGTAATCGTTTTCAGGTGGTAACCAGTGGAAGTTACATTGAAACGCTTTCGTTATAAGGTCAAACACTCGATGTAGGCCTACTGTACTAAAAAATTACACCAAAAAGTCATATGAATAAATCTATATAAATTTTCGTATTTGTTACGTCCGTTTAGAAACTTCCTACGTATTGTAGAAGCATGCTCCTGAACGACACTTTTATTTGCTTCTTTTGTACTCTGAAGTAGTATGAATACACTCTTAAATATTATCCAATTAATATGTACAGTGCATCTGATTTATATTAGTTTTATGGTGTGCATGTGTAATTAAATCTGTCACTGGTCTAGTTATATTTTTAAATATATTATTAACCTTTTCACGAATAAGTTATTTTTCTTTTATTCTCTAGTTAATATATATTTATTTTAATTAATGTGTTATTCGAAAGTAACAATATTGATAATATTTCCCACGACTTGTTATTGAAACTGGACTTTCCATAGGTACCTCCAGGATTTCAGAAGACGGCTGCACAAACCGTGCTAGGCGTACAAGAAAAACACACACACCAGTGGCCAGGATTTCAGAAGACGGCTGCACAAACCGTGCTAGGCGTACAAGAAAAACACACACACCAGTGGCCAGGATTTCAGAAGACGGCTGCACAAACCGTGCTAGGCGTACAAGAAAAACACACACACCAGTGGCCAGGATTTCAGAAGACGGCTGCACAAACCGTGCTAGGCGTACAAGAAAAACACACACACCAGTGGCCAGGATTTCAGAAGACGGCTGCACAAACCGTGCTAGGCGTACAAGAAAAACACACACACCAGTGGCCAGGATTTCAGAAGACGGCTGCACAAACCGTGCTAGGCGTACAAGAAAAACACACACACCAGTGGCCAGGATTTCAGAAGACGGCTGCACAAACCGTGCTAGGCGTACAAGAAAAACACACACACCAGTGGCCAGGATTTCAGAAGACGGCTGCACAAACCGTGCTAGGCGTACAAGAAAAACACACACACCAGTGGCCAGGATTTCAGAAGACGGCTGCACAAACCGTGCTAGGCGTACAAGAAAAACACACACACCAGTGGCCAGGATTTCAGAAGACGGCTGCACAAACCGTGCTAGGCGTACAAGAAAAACACACACACCAGTGGCCAGGATTTCAGAAGACGGCTGCACAAACCGTGCTAGGCGTACAAGAAAAACACACACACCAGTGGCCAGGATTTCAGAAGACGGCTGCACAAACCGTGCTAGGCGTACAAGAAAAACACACACACCAGTGGCCAGGATTTCAGAAGACGGCTGCACAAACCGTGCTAGGCGTACAAGAAAAACACACACACCAGTGGCCAGGATTTCAGAAGACGGCTGCACAAACCGTGCTAGGCGTACAAGAAAAACACACACACCAGTGGCCAGGATTTCAGAAGACGGCTGCACAAACCGTGCTAGGCGTACAAGAAAAACACACACACCAGTGGCCAGGATTTCAGAAGACGGCTGCACAAACCGTGCTAGGCGTACAAGAAAAACACACACACCAGTGGCCAGGATTTCAGAAGACGGCTGCACAAACCGTGCTAGGCGTACAAGAAAAACACACACACCAGTGGCCAGAGGAGCTCTCTGAGCTGTCAATTCACTTTGTATGTGTTCTATATCAGCACCGATAATAACACAGGAAACGTCAATACGTGTGTCTTCAGGCCAATGCTGGGATGATTTCCTTGAAAGGGCAGCACCGATTTCCTATCGCATCCTTTAAAAATAAATAAATAAAATAGTGCACTTTATTGAAGACAAGAGCCAAGATTTTTTATTCAGATTACCGGTTTCGGAAGTTTAAGTGCCATCTTCGAATCTGCAAGTACATACGAAATCATACTCAAAATGCAATAATACAACAAGCCAGAGAATACATATTTTTAAATATCCGCTTCCGAAACCGACCTCAGATTCCATTCTTAACAACATTAATATTAAAAGCTTTGAAACACATTTACTCGCCAACTTAATTGTTGGCTTGTAGACATATAAATAAAACATGATCATCAACATCCTGTAATAAGGTGTGGTCACTAAGTTAGAAACAATCCTGAATAACTCAGCCATCCAAACTCGCAAGTTGATCCCAAATGGCGCTCTCGATGTGACATTTGAGCATCACTTCCTTGATGTCAAGAACAATCTTTTACATATGAAACGACATTCACATTAGGCAATAGATGTATACATTTATATGTGATAATTATAATAATTATTACAATTTTCCTTAGTATGTGGATCAGCTATTTAAAAACATAAGAAAATGAATGGAAAAGACAAAAAAGTCGCTACAAACTTATACATACAGGCAACTACTTTGTAGTCCAAAGTCTATGTTTAGACATCAGATACCAATAACTAGACAGAATGTATACAAATATAGGTTGAGAACAAATTAACATGATATATAACATTTTAGACAAAATTACAGTACATACAGAATGGTATTGTACAAACAGTTCGTTATAAGGAGCCTGCATTGTAGCCTTAGGTCTGAATATGGAAGTATAGTAATAATACCTAGTTAATTGAATGTACAGAAATGTGATGACATAATGGATATAAAACAACTGACTTGATCAATAATCCAATAAAAGCTATTGTGGTTTTAAATTGAATAGAAATTACTTTGGGAACCACACAAGTGGTGCTCAAAGTCTAAGTGTTACTCATTACAACTTGTAATAGCATAGCCAATAGTACAAATAACTAATATTTGATACCTGAAAAAAAAGAAACTCATGGATTTATTTGGAAATCATTGTTAAGAAATTCTTGTATATAAACCACTGTGGGTTAATCCACATAAAATGTTTCAGACATTTGCGTCATTAACCAATGTCTAGGTATTGATACATAATTACAAAATTAGGTTGAATCATCTGTACAAATTGTGATTACATTCTCCATATGAATACCATACGTAAGAAAAAGCATCTAATAAAATACTGCCGGCCGCGGTGGCCGAGGGGACTGCGGCGCGCCAGTCACGGTCTGCACGGCCACTACGGTCGGGGGTTCGAATCACCTCTCGGGCATGGATATTTGTGTCGTCCTTAGCGTTAGCTAGTTCATAAGTAGTTTGTAAGTTTAGGAACTGATGACACCAGTAGTTAAGTCCCATAAGCTATATAAACATTTGAACATTTTTTTAAAAATAAAATACTTATAGTATATCAACAATATTCTTTTCCCACCCTTAAATACATTTTGTATAGACATGTGCTTAGTAGCTAATGTCTTAAATATCCCCCCCCCCCTCGGGCATGGATATTTGTGCCGTCTTTAGTATAAGGTAGTTGATAAGTAGTTTGTAAGTTTAGGGACTGATGACCCCGTAGTTAAGTCCCATAAGCTTAACAAACATTTGAACATTTCTTAAATATCGATTCATGGTAACCGATAGGTGGACTATTTCAAATGTTTGTAAAGCTTAAGGGACTTAAATGCGGGGACATCAGTCCCTAAACTTACAAACTACTTATGAACTACCTTATACTAAAGACGACACAAACGTCCATGACCGAGGGGGGATTCGAAGCTCCGACGGCGGACCGCCGCGCGCACCACAACTCGGCGCTATTTCGATCGTCCAAATATTATGTATCAAATCACCAACCTCAATTACATTCATCATGTATATCAAATTTTTTCGTCGTAGCCGCGTGTCTATGTTCATGTGCGTGTTATGCAATGTATGGGCTAATTCAAGAATACACAAACGATCTGATCTGTTCAGTATCGTAATGGTCCAGAACTAATTTTAAGAAATTATTATATACAACCACGGTAACATTCTATAAAAAAAAACTGTATTGCAGCTCAATTTCTAAGTATAACTGCATGAGTACACAATTGAGACATTCCATATGTAATAGAATGTAGCATTAACTATGAAGAATTTAACTAACAATTTTACAATATCTAGTGCAAATTCTTAACATTAGAAACAATATTTTAAGAGAGTTTGGTAACCATCCTTCTACAGCATAGTCTAATGTCTAAGTACAGATTTATAGTATCGTCTCTCGGACAATTCATGTGAAAAAGGTAGTAAGTACAAATCATGTTGTAGCATTTGTAAAATCCGAAGGGACTATAACATCTGAGATCTAAAAGCCATTATTGTTACCAAGTCGTTAAGGTGCTCTATGTTTCAGCCAACAATTAAGTTGGTGAGTAAATGTGTTTTTAAAAGCTTCTAATAATAATGTTGTTAAGAATGAAATCTAAGGTGGGATTAGAAAGTGGATGTTTAAAAATGTGTGTTCTCTGGCGTGTTGTATTATTGCATTTTGAGTATGATTTTGTGTGTACTTCAGATCCGAAGATGGTAGTTAAACTGCCAAGACCGGTAATCTTAATAAAAAAATAAAAAGCTATCTTGGCTCTTGTCTTCAATAAATTGATTAAAAGATCGCCCTCAAACACGACAAACCTTTATAAAATAGTGCGCGCAATTAATTGTCAGGATTTGTCTAGTAAGGCGCAACTGCAATCATTGTGTTGTCTATCACCAGGCGCATAGTAGTTCAATGTGGCTACAGGGTGCAGAGCGTTGACAGAAAATATTGAAGACAGCATAACTTACAGGTCTAATCTGTAAACATAAGAATTTAGCAAACTCTTGTCACGCTTTCGTTTACCAGTGGGATGTTGATGCATAGCAGTAATATACAGCAAAGTCCCTCTTGTTTTCTGACAAACATTCATGGTAAACACACATTAAGATGATAAAAGTCATGGGTTACGTACAAATATTCAAATGTTTGTAAAGCCAACGGACTCAACTACTAAGATCATCGGTCCCTAGACTTGAAAACTACTGAAAATAACTAACGCCAAAGACAAAAAAACATACCCATCCCCGAAGGAGAAGTCGAACCCCCGGCGGGAGTGGGCGCGCAACCCTTACAGGACGCCTTAGACCAACGCCTCCTAGGTTATGAAGGCCTATGCGCTGTTTGCCAAGAGTAGTCATAACACAAGAAAACTATTTGTCTTACGTAGCCTTGTTTCGGAATACGTGTTGCAGAATGTTTTTCGTGTTATGTGGTTCTCCGTGCAGATTTTCGCTGGTAGGAGACAAAATACCTGATATGAATCGTCCGATACCAATATCGGCTAAATATCTTACCAATAGTTCATAAATATCTTACAGTTCATAAAGATCTTATACGAACAGAAATTGGTCTGTGAATCACATAAATAAAATTCTGAAACACCATGTGCAACGTGTACGTATTCCCAAACTCGGAACAACGCTACGTAAGACAAATAGTTTTTTTGCGTTATGACTACTCTTGGCAGGCAACGCATAGGCTTTATTAGTCTAGATGACGTTGCTTAGACCGCGCGGCCCATAGGATATCTCCTAATACTGCGTCGGTCCTCCTTTTGTTTGACGGCCTGCAATAGCTGGAAGCGACCTGAACCCAACAAGTCGTTGGAATTTCTTCCAGGAATATTCAGCCTTGCCGCCTCTGCAGCCGTCCATAACTGCGAAAGTGTTGCCGGTGCAGGATTTTGTGTACAAACCGATCTCTCCGTTATGTCCTATAAATGTTCGATGTCATTCGTATGTGGCCATCTTGGCGACCAAGTCATTCTTTGGCACTGTCGAGAATGTTTTCCAAAGTAATCGTGAACAATTGTGGCCAGGGCGTGGCGCATGTCTTCCATAAAAATTGTGGTTTCGGAACATGCTATCGTGCATTATCTTAAAGTACCCTAACATACCCATTTACAGTCAATGATCGGTTCGATTGGGCTGGAGTCCATTCCAAGCAAAAGGAGCTCACACAAGCTCTGCACAAGCTTGCAGAGTACCTTTTGACTTCGTGGGGTCTTCGTTCCTTGCCACACTAGAATCCCACCATCAGTTCTTACTGACTGACAGCGAGACTTGTCTCACCGCATTTTTCGGTCGTCTAGGGTACACCCACTGTGGTCACAACTCCAACAGAGATGCTGCGGGCGATATCATGCTGTAAGTAAAGACACTCCAGCCTCGTCTACTGCGACATCCCAGTAACGTCAAATTGCACTGCACTTTACTTCATACGTGTCACATCAATTTCTTCGGCTACTTCACGCAGTGTTGCTGACAACTCCACGCTAACGGTTTCGGTCATAAAGTGCTTGTAGTCAGCCACTGAGTTGTCCCTGGTGAGAGGTAATGCCTGAAGTTTGATAACCTCTGCACGCTCTTGACTCTGCGGAATATTGAATCCTTATCGATTTTCGAAATGGAATGTTTCATCCGTATCGCTCCAGCTACCATTCCCCCTTCGAAGACTGTGTTAATCCTCGTCGTGCGGCCATAATCAATTCGGGAAGCTTTTCACATGAACCAGCGGAGTACAAGTGACAGCTTTGCAAATGCACTGCCCCTTTATACCTTGTGTGTGCAATTCTGCTGTTATCTGTATCTGTACATGCCAGTGGTAGTGAATGGATTAATACAAATAGAATTAGAAGTTAGAAAGAACGTCTGCATGAAATCGTTTACCTTTTCCTTTGAAGGGTTGCATGATGTTTATAAATTCTTTTTATTTAAAATATGAAATCTAAAATTATTAAGTAATCTGTTTGATTATGTTCACTGAATTACTTTAGAGTTTAATAGTTACGTAAGTTCTCCATTAGTCATTAGTGAGCTACATTTTGCTCCTTTTATTGTATTTATAGTATGTAACACAAATTTTCCAAATTCCTGTCTTGTTGTTATGAACTGCATGATAGCTGCATTTGTACTGTTGTGAGGTGACCTGCATGGAATGTGGTTTTTAGCGTATGGTATACCCTGAGCGCCTGGCTCTGGACAGTCTGAAAGCATCAATGCTCTGCAGCGAGGGCTCCTGGGCCAACGCCGACGGCCTGGAGAAGGGCACCGACAACCCGGCGCACCAGATACCAGGTCAGCACACGCGCCTACACAAGCACAGCACCGGAGTGAGCCGACAGTTCAGTCAGTGCACAGGTCGCTACCTATGACCAACATACTGCGTCCTTTAGGGGAAACGGCAAGGAACTGGTGGTAGTAACAAAACGACATCAACAGAGAAGTTGTCACCACTTGTTGTGGGACAGTTCACAAATGGTTTAAATCATACTTAACTGCAAGAGTGCAGAAAGTTGAAATAAGCAGTTCACATGATATAGACGAAACAATTAATTATTCTAACTTGGGAGTTATCAAAAATGGGGTCCCACAAGGTTCGGTCTTGGGTCCTTTGCTGTTCTTAATATATATTAATGTCTTGCCATTCTACATTCACGAAGATGCTAAGCAAGTAATTTTTGCCGGTGATACAAGTATAGCTATCACACCTGACAAACAGGAATTAACTGATGAAATTGTAAATGATATCTACCAGAAAGTTATTAAGTGGTTCTCTAGAAATGGACTCTCATTAAACTTTGATAAAACCCAGTATATACAGTTTCATACAGTAAATGGCATGACACCATTAATAAACTTAGACTTTGAACATAAATCTGTAGCTAAGGTAGAATATTCAAAATTTTTAGGTGTTTGCATTGATGACAGACTGAATTGGAAGAAACATATTGAAGATCTCCTGAAACGTCTGAGTTCAGCTACTTATGCTATCAGAGTCATTGCAAAATTTGGTGATATACATCTCAGTAAATTAGCTTACTACGGCTATTTTCATTCACTGCTTTCATATGGGATCATATTCTGTGGCAATTCAACATTGAGTAAAAAATTATTCATTGCACAAAAGCGTGTAATCAGAATAATTGCTGGAGCCCACCCAGACATTTATTTAGGGATCTAGGGATACTCACTGTAGCTTCACAATATATATATTCACTCGTGAAATTTGTTGTTAACAATCCGACCCAATTCAAAAGTAATAGCAGTGTGCATAGCTAAAACACTAGGAGAGAGGATGATATTCACTATTCAAGGTTAAATCTAACTTTGGCTCAGAAAGGGGAGAATTATGCTGCCACAAAAGTCTTTGGTCACTTTCCAAGTAGCATCAAAAGTCTGACAGATAGCCACCTAGTATTTAAAAAGAAATTAAAGGAATTTCTGAATGGCAACTCCTTCTACAATGTAGATGAATTTTTAGATAAAACTTAAATAAAAAAGATAGAATTAAAAAAAAAAAAAAATCCTTAAAATATTGATTGTCAAGTATAGACAACATTTACTAAACTGACACGTTCCACATCATTACGAAATGTCGTATATATGATCTATGGAACAAGTATTAATCTAATCTAATGTAACCAGAACATTTCATTACTGTACTTAGCTTGATGGTCTACTCTCTTCCGTCGTGATGCAGTTTCCTCCTCATACTGTTAGGCATGTCGTATCGTATTTTCTTCTTTTCTCTTGGGAAACATACACCACATGACTTTTTTCACCATTTACAAACTCTAGGGTGTGATCGAGGAGAGGATACGGAACCAGAAATCTCATGCATTGAGGTCCAGTGAACGAGCAGACCATGCAACTCGACCTTCTCACCCGGCCCATCGACCAGGAGAGACACGATTGAGATGCGTCCGGACTTTAATTGTAAAGTACGCTGGAGCACCATCATGTAACAGCCACATAGCCCTTCGAATCAAATGGTACTTTTTCCCGCAGGAGAGGCAAGGTCACCCACAAGATACGCAGATAGTTCTGGCCTGTTGAGCGGCACGGAAGGAAAACGCCCCAAAATATGGTCGTCAATTACCCAGCCCCACACATAACAGCTACATCGATGCTGATGATTCACTGTCACCATATAATGAAGTTCTGAATACTATCCCACAGAAGATTGTTAAGGAAGTTTAATATACCACATCGCGTAAAGGTGACTCATATGTGAATAGGATGGGTGACACGAATCGCGAAATCACGGTTGCCTGACGAATAAACCAGTGACAAATCTGACCCGAAGTGTAACGTCCGTAGCTAGTTAGTTCTGCACACGCTGTAAGTGATAAGGGTAGTAACAACTGCTCTGGAAAATGTTGACGCGGTCGTCTGGCTTACCCTGTACTGGCGGGCCAACTACCTGCCAATGACACGGCGGTCGCTTTCCACAGTGTTGATCACATTTTCTTGCAAATCTGGTGTCCCGATATTTCGGGTGCGTCCTTCGTGATTTCCTGCTTCCTTAAACGACCCGTCTCAGAAAACGGCGAAACACTGTTGCAAACGTTGAATGCTGTGGTGGTTGTTGGCGGGGATAGGTCTCCCTATACAACCTTACCGCACGCCGTCCGTTGCCATTTGCCTTTGCGTAAGTAAATACCACGCCGGCAAGATCTCGATTCGAATACTGAACCACTGTGTACAACGCTGTACCGCATTCACTACAAGGTCGGTAAGCAAGAGAAGCGAATTGGACACAGCAAAAAATGTTCAAATCTTTGTAAATCCATCGGACCAAACTACCTGGTCATCAATCCGTAGCTTACAAACTACTTAAAATAAGTTAAACTAATCTAAGGACAACACACACACTCATGCCCCAGGGAGGACTCGAACCTCCGCAGCCGGCCGCGGTGGCCGAGGAGACTGAGGCGCTTCAGTCACGGTCTGCACGGCCACTACGGTCGGGCGTTCGAATCCCCCCTCGGGCATGGATATTTGTGCCGTCCTAGTTCGTAAGTAGTTCATAAGTAGTTTGTAAGTTTAGGGACTGATGACCCCGTAGTTAAGTCCCATAAGACTTACAAACATTTGAAAATTTGATTTTGAACCTCCGCAGCGAGGCGCATTAGACATCTCGGCTACTCCACCACGGCGGACACAGCCTTACCAGTTACTGTGGCAGGAGAGGTTGCTAGGTCATGACGTGTGAGGAATAGTGTCACCCTCCAGGAGGAAGCCCACTACTTGTGACTGCGCGCTACAGCACGTATTGGACTGCAGTCTCTATGTTCAAATGTTTGTATAGTCTATGGGACTTAACTACGGGTTCATCAGTCCCTAAACTTACAAACTACTTATGAACTACTTACGAACTGGGACGGCACAAATATCCATGCCCGAGGGGGGATTCGAACGCCCGACCGTAGTGGCCGTGCAGACTGTGACTGGAGCGCCTTAGTCCCCTCGGCCACCGCGGCCGGCCTGCAGTCTCTGTAACGAAGTATAACTGAACAAATGGTCTAGCAGTGTTTTCCAACCTGTGAGGCCTGACCCCCAGGAGGTTCGCTGAGTCTTGCTCGGGGGATTGGCGTCTCAGTGGACAGTACCTGTCCCATGAAATAACTAGGGGATCAGTAATACGAAAACATATGCCTATAGCCATACGTAATGCCTAGTATAAATAGTGATCCGAAGCCCAGAGTGATCAGTTCCACTATTGAAACGCAAAAGGAGGTTAGCGTACCGAAGGAAGAGATTAAAACCATATACTCCATTGAACAATGCGTTTCTCTGGTGCTAGAGTACCACAGGTTAAAAGAGAGTCCTACGGCAACAAGGCGAAGTTTCAAGCACGATTTAATGTTCCAAAAGGACCCGATACGAAAACCATTCGTAAGCTCTTCGCAAAATTTCAGCGAACAGGCAGCGTAACTGATGATCTAGTGGGGCATGTTGGCCGCAAGAAAACCGCAGTTACGCCTGAAAATATCGCCACAGTTTCTGGAATTATTCAGCGAAATCTAATGTCATCCGTCCGCAGAATTGCATCTGAGACTGGTTTGAAGCGTTCCAGCACGCAGAAAATACTGAGAAAGAGCCTACACATGTTTCCATTCAAAATTCAAACGCACCAGGCCCTACCCGTACGAGCTGTGCAACAAAGAGTAGCCTTTGCTAATCAGATGCTCACAATGATTGATAGTGAAGGATTTGATGTTATCTGCATCTGGTTTACAAATGAAGCACACTTCCACCTGAATGGTTTAACTTCCGTTGAAATACCGTAGTTTTCTTAAGGTTTGTGAAGAGGTGGCGGGTAGGGGTTCAATATTTTTATTTGGAAGGGAGTCGCATAACCGTAAAGGTTGAAATACACTGGTCTATAGCAAGGAAACCATGCATTTTCGGAGATAAGGTAATTAGACTTTTTTTGTTCTGTATGCTCTCACCGAGTTTGTAAACGGTGGAAAAAAAAATCAACCTGTATAACGACGAAAAAGGTGCAATTACTTGTGCATTAACCAAATGCCGAATCTCTTCAGTTTTTCTTCCCCTCGTAGTTCAAAATGTTTCAAATGTTTGTATAGTCTATGGGACTTAACTACGGGGTCATCAGTCCCTAAACTACTTACGAACTAGGACGGCACAAATATCCATGCCCGAGGGTGGATTCGAACCCCCGACCGTAGTGGCCGTGTAGACCGTGACTGGAGCGCCTCAGACTCCTCGGCCACCGCGGCCGGCCCCCTCGTAGTTCCAACGGTGGAATATCGTATGTTTCCTTGTGTTGCTAGTACCTGCTTTAAAATCTAGTCCCACACTTTGTTCTCATTGCTCAAGAATGCCACCTGCTCTGTACTTCATCTTTACCTTCTGTTTATAGACTATATGATCGTTCAGTAATAGTTTTCTGCTGGACTGGATCTGAAATCACCTCTAGTCTTCTCACATAAAAGAAACGCCGAAGTCGTTTATGTACATAAAAACTTGGCGTTGACGGTGATTCGTGTTCTTCCACGGGGTATTAACCAGTACCCAGTAACGTAGTTGTCAACAGCATTGCCTGCAGAGACAAAATTCAGAGTCCCACTCTGGTCCACAGTCTGAAACTGTCTAAACAGCCCGTACTCCACTGTGAAGTGAAAGATTGGTTCAGGAAAAGTCTCCTGAACTATATCATTAGGTTGCATAATAGTTCGCGTTCTTTTAGTTCGTCCGCTCCCAGTGACGGCTGAGCGGCGTGGTCTGCGCATGCAGCCGCTAACGCTATCACGCAAAAAAAAAAAAAAAGATAAATAAATAAATAAAAGTATGTGGATTTGTTATCTCTATATCTTGGCATTATGGAATTTATTAGTCAGATATTGCAGAGCGCAGAATACTTCAAAACAGAAATTTTGTAGCACTGAACTATGTAATCTAGCAGGCAGACGCTCACCTCGAAATGCCACTCATCAACAGAAGGCAAACGTGATTTTTAATTCTTCTGCGCGCCCTCTCGGTTTTGCCCGTCGGTCTTCGGAAAAGAATCCAACGAACTAAGAAGCGAGATACGTTTGGGGTAATAGTTCGCAACGGGTAACGCATGTTTTAGTTCGCGACCGATCGCGCATATTTTAGTTCGCGACCGGTAGCTCTACTTTTAGTTCGCAGCTGGGCCGCGAAGTAGGTCGTTCTTTTTAGTTCGTCCGCTCTTTTTGACTTTTGCTACCGCTAGTAAAAGAGCTCTTTCTTTTGTTAGCTTTTTTTATATAATGATCAGTGTTGCCCAAGCGTGTTCTATTACCCGTATTTTTAGGCAATTAGACATCAAATACTTAAGCAAGTAAACCAGTTATTTACACGTATGGGTGATACAATGGTATTCAACTACTTTGCATACAGGGTACTCGTAGTATTTCATTTTTAAAATGGTTTCTTTATTTATTTTATGGCTCATTGAAGGAACATTATCTACAAAATATGTAGTTTACGCTATGGAATGAGGGTTATATTTAGACACAGCTTAATACCTAAGAAAAGAAAATTTGTGGCAGTAAACTATGAAACTACGGCTGAGCTGAATCTCAGCTCGAAATCATGATAACTGACAGAAGTGAATCACGCGATTCTGCGCGCTTTCGCGTCCTCTCGCTGTTCCCCGTCACTCTTCGGAAAAGGAGCGGACGAACTAAGAGGTGAGGGATCTGCTAACTAGTTCGCCTGTGGGAGCGCTCTTCGGAATTTGTTCGTTCGCGAACTACACAAGACTATTTATCATTTCTCGGCAACACCCTCTCTTCCAGGACTATTAAAGAAATGAAAGAGCACACCTACAAAGATGGGCAATAGTATATAAGAACTGCCAGAAGCTGTTGAAGAGACCTCTAGAGGCAGGTTCAGTCTCCTAATTGGAAAAGGCTTTTTTAATCTTCGTGCACAATGGCGCCATTCTTTCCTAAATCATGAGAGTTGTATAAGAGTGTAGTTAACTGCAAAGAGCGTAGATAATGAGTTACGGGGAAGTGTAAGTCCCCAACCCTCTAGAGCCATTTCCAGGTGTTTATTATTGTTCAGAATCCAATGTGTGTTCCAATTTAAACTTTGAAGCGGTTTGAGAGTACAAAGTACCCTCCGCCACAGAGCCAGAGTTGGCTTCCGGAGTATGGATATAATGTAGCGCATGATTTGGCCACCCAGCCGCTCGACGCAGATCCTGTCGAACGTATGTGATACGTAAGCCTACATAATCGAGAGGTCAGTTGGTGCACAACATCTACACAGGCAACACTTTGACAACTGTGGACGGCCTTGGAGGCAGCATGGCCCAATATTCCTTTTTGGGACCATGCTACCGGCAGTTCAAATGTTTGTAGAGTCTATGGGACTTAACTACGGGGTCATGTCCCTAAACTTACAAACTACTTAGGAATCACTTACAACTAAGGACGGCACAAATATGCCCGAGGGGGGATTCGAACCTTCGACCGTAGTGGCCGTGCAGACCGTGACTGGAGCGCCTCACTCCCCTCGGCCACCGCGGCCGGCCTACCGGCAGTTGATGCTCTCTACCGCGAAGAGGAGGTCCGACAGGGTGTTAGCAGGTATCGCATGACTTTTGTCACCACAGTGTTCTTCATCAGTTTTCCCCAAAAATTCTAGAGTGAATGAATATGTCATTAGTTTTCTGTATCAACAACTTACTTTTTGCCATTTTGCATGTTTTCGAAACAACGATTCAAAGATAAACAAGGGTGTTTCTTTCTTCTAATAGATTTTCAGCAATACCGATGGCTACCCTTGAGTTGGTACTAACTCCGTAATCTTTTTGGTGATAATGTTTAATCTGGCGGTTATCGCTTTGCTTTCTAATTAATGTACTTCCATACTTGACCGACTGGCATTTAGGTAGTTTAGATTTCTAGATCATCAATAATTAGATAAATTCTGAGAAAGTACTACATAATTTTTTTCTCTCTTCGCAGAAAATACAACAGTAAGAATGATCTCCTCTCCTTTGGATTTTGGATGTCAGTGTGATAAAGACACACAACTTTGTTCAATTTCATTGTTTATGTGTTAAGGCGATTGGAGATTAGGGCCTACGTATAAAGCTAGCATGGTCTGTGACTAGGAACTCAGAGTAAATGTTTTATTATATATATTTTTTTTAAATTATTTTTTTAAGGAAAAAGTACGTGAAAAGGTTGCTTTAATTTAAAAAATCCCAAGATCGCAATATTTTGTTTTTATTTTTTATGCAAGACGACTGGTTTCGACGCTCAAGGGAGTCATCTTCTGCTCTCTGCTACACTTGGAAATTAATCTGGTTATTAGAGCGCTCCACGTACTATTTTGGGTTTTATTGAGGCGCTCAGCCAATAATGTGCGGTATGGTGGTTCTTTGTGTATAACTATTTTACTGTTTTATGTTTGACTATCCACCAGCACAATATGGTTTTGTATTTGACTATCCACCAACACAATTTCAAAATATTACACGAGCGTTTTAATAAGCAGACAAATGCTAAGAGTGGTAGAGACGAGAAGATGGCATCCTCAAGTGTCGAAACCGGTCGTCTTCCGTAAAAACAAAAACAAAATTTAGCGATCTTGGCATCTTCTTATTATATTACCGTAATAAATCGCTCCCTACGATTAGCAAATTAAAATGTTATTTACTAGTTTCACTTGATGCTTATGAAAATACTTAGACAGTTTGAATTAGAGGCGAAAATGATAAAACTAAGAAAGGTGTTATGTTTATAAACAAATATTTATAAAGGGTTTCAAAGAAAATAATCGAATATTTTCCGCCATAGGAAAAAAATACGATAAATATAGATTTTAAAAGTACGTAACTTAAATAATATGAGCATTTGCTCAATGGAAAGATGTTACACATTAGGGAAAATGAACCACTGGTCATAGTTTTTACGATATTTGCTTAAGATCGCATGTTTATTGGACTTTTTTTTTCTTTTGGTATAAGACTAGCGCGTCAATATTAGACACCTTTGTTAACATCCTGGACAATTACTGCATAAAGTAGCTGCTCCAATAAGCTTACTTGTACCTGTATTTACGAGGCATATCGAACACACAAATAGTTTTTCATGATAAACAATGTCTTTGAATAGTTTCAAGATGTCTGGCTCACTCTGGTGCTTTATAAATACTTTACTTTCTGAAGGGTACTTTTTTCTCCAAAGAAATGGTAAAGTTCTTTTTTTCCTAGCATATTTCCAAGCTCACTAACTCGCACGTTTACTTATGATTATTTTGATTACTGTCATGCAACTTTCTTGTAAATTTGTATGCTGTAGCAGTAGCTGTGTTGCTTGTAAGAATGCTTCAAATTCATAAAAAAAAGTGGCTCTAGATACCACTAATATAGGTCATTTGTAGTCTGCTGTCGAAACAGGTACATGTCATAATATCACATGCGAAGTCAACAAATAGATTCTGAAATACGTTTGTGTTACATCTTACATTTTTATGTAAACAAGTAATCTGAAACTCACCCAAATTTCCAGTCATAGAAAGATACTATAAAATTTTATTAGCTTTCACTTCTGCAGGATTTCATGTTATTTAATTTTTTTCCAGATTATTCAACAGTCTACTATTAAGTTGTGTAACTTTTGCTCCCCATTAACCCATACTATAACTAAAAATGTTCAAATGTTTGAAAATCTAAGGGACTTAACTACGTTGCTCATTAGTCCCTGTGCTTACAAACTACTTACACTAACTTATGTAACTTATGCTAAGGACAACACAAACACTCATGATCAAGAGAGGACTTGAACCCCCGACGGCGAACGGCCGCGCGCACCGCAGCTGGGCGCCATAGTGCGCGCGATATATATATGAGAGAGAAAGAGAGAGAGAGAGAGAGAGAGAGAGAGAGAGAGAGAGAGAGAGAGAGAGAGAAAGGGTGGCCAGTCATCTGACCAGACGTAGAAAGCTACCAAACGTGTATTGCAGTACAGCGGAATTTCAAGTCAAATTTTTTCTAATAACTTATGTGTGAAGAGGTAAAGGAAATCATTCAGACATTTAAGGGAGACGAAAAATTAATTGTTGTTGAGGACTGGAAATCGATAATAGGAGAAGTAGGGGAAGGAGAGAAAAGAAGGTGTTATGGACTGGGGAAAGGGAATGAAAGAGGAGACCGCCAGGTAGAATTTCGCACGGCAAATATTTTAATCATAACAAATACTTGGTTTAAGAGTCATGAACGACGGCTTTATACGTGAAGCAGACCATGAGATACCGGAAAGTACCAGATCGATTTTATAATGGTAAGACATAGATATCGGAACCAGGTCTTAAACTGTAAGACATATCCTGGGGCAGATATAGATTATGAAAGTATCTTATTGGTTATGAACTGTAAACTGTAACTGCAGAAACTGCAGAAAGTTAGGAAAATAAGGAGATGTGACCTGGATAAATTGAAGGAACCTGAAGTTCTTGAGAGTTTCAAAGGGAGCTTTATGCAACAATTGACAAAAAGGGGAAAAACTAACGCAGTAGGTCAATGGGTAACTTTGATGGATGAAATAGTGAAGGCAGCAGATGACCAAATACGTAGAAAGACCTATAAAAATTCCTTGGAAATCATAGCAAAGAATACTGAATTTAATTGATGAAAGGAGACGATATAAAAATGTAGTAAATGAAGCAGGTAAAATAGAGTACAGACGACTAAGAAATTAGATTGACAGGAAGTGAAAATGGCTCAGGAGGAGTGGCTAGAGGGCAAATGCAAATACGTAGAAGAATGTATAACAACGGGAAATACAGGTATTTGGAGACAAGAAAAGCAGCTCTATGAATGTCAAGAACTTGGCTGGAAAACCAGTTTTGAGCAAAGAGGGGAAAGCTGATAGGTGGCAAAAATATATAGACGAAAATTACTTTCGAAGCAATATTGTAGGAAGGTAAGAGGAAGTAGATGAAAGTTAAATAGAAGATACTATACTCAGAGATGAATTTGACATAGCACTGAAGGACCTATGTCGAAATCAAACCCCTGGAGTAAACAATATTCCCTCAAAGCTACTGAAGTCTCTCGCAGAGACAGTTATGGCAAAACTATTTCACCTGGTGTGTAAGATGTATCAGGCATGAAAAGTACCCGAGGATTTTATGAAAAATGTAACAATCCCCTCTCCAAAGTAAGCAGTCGCAGACAGGTGTAAAAATTACAATACAATCAGTTTAATAGGGTTATAGCCCTACCGTCATTGACAACGTAATGGTAAAGCAGTCAACAATCCGAAAGTTGGTTTGAACACCACAGTGCTTTACTAGGCATGGTCCTGTTTGGAGGTGGTATGCTGTTGCCTTCCTCCGACCTTCGAACTGACTTACCCACCCAGTTATAGGCGGACCTACAGTTTAACGTTTATTCCGAACTACGGTGCTACTCGATATTTTTCTCAACAACAACACTGTCAGAGGTGAAAGAAGTGGAAAGTGACAGATAAGTCTCAGGACCTGGCGGGGATCGAACCCGCGACCTTTGGATTCATAGCCTGGCACTCTACCATTGTGCTACCGAGTCGCACACTTAAAAAAGAGAGACAAAGAACAACAACACTCCTATATCCTCCTCAAAAAGCACTGAGCCACCCGGATAAGAAATGGACCCCCATGCTGTATGTAGTTAAGACTTCTCACATACTTGCAAGCAAAATGAAGTCAAGAAAGTATACTCCAGCATTTTATACTAGAAATACTGTGTCCCACACTTTGTTCAACGGTAAAGACAAAATTCCACCTCTAGAACAGTGGTGTTTACATAATTACTGGCAATCTGTCTAGCAAATTATATTTAGGTCAGTCAGGTAGGGCTATAAATACTAGACTGGATGAATGTGAAAGGAGCTGGAGACTGAAAAAGAAAGACTCTGCCTTTGCTGATCATGCTATGAATGAATGTCATTCGTATAACATTAAATGTGATGTAATCTATAGGGGAAATAAGGAAAGAAAATTAACATTATTGGAAATTCTGGCTATTAAAAAAACAGCTATCAGTGAATCTTGACTTCATGACCAATTCCAATTTCATTATTCACCCCTTTTAAAGTAAGGGCAGCTGCTAAATATTTGTCTCGCCATAGGTGCATAATTTTGTTAAAACTGTTCCATATCCATGGACTCCTATATCCACCCGGATATTGTTCCTTTGGACTCTTCAATACATTCTATCCATGCAACACACTGACCATCAATACAATAAATTCCCATAAACTGCTATTCCTTTAATTAGTAAACCAAAGTCACGTAATGTAATTTATTCAAAAGCTTCTTTGGGTTTGATACTGTGAATGTATCATAACTCACCTGGACAATACTTATTTCATATGTTCCAAAAATATTAATTTTTAAATTCAATATAATATAAGATATTTATTTGGATTCCATTTGCGTTTTTTTGTATCGATAGTCACAAAATTCGCATATCTTTGTAAGACCATCTTTGCATAACCATGTATTGTCATTGTTATTGTGTGCACTATCTGTTTAGTAGTACGTTATCTGATGATGGCCTAAAAAGCCGAAAGTCGGATCATAATCAACAAATAAATAGAAATATTGTGCTAAACAAATGAAGTATTCAAGGTTTTAATATGTCTATGTTCCTCCAAAAACCGATGAAATATTCCATAAATTAGAGATCAGTTGAGATATCTATGTTCTTAAGTATCGTAATCAGCAGAATGAACCAATATTACTCGGCGTCTTTCTATCGGTTTATGCAGTGGAGACACCATTACGGCAACCGAGATACACGTAATAACAGAAAGTTTTTGCGGAGGGGCTTGGTGGTGTGTTTACTGTACCAAACGAATTGCACAAGCAGTTGGGTTCAGATAGTGTAGTGAGCAGGTAGTGCAATGCAACAACAACATGCCTTACCCGAAGCTATGCCATGGAGAGCCATAGGAAGGTTGCAAAAGGAACAAGCACGGAGGGGGGTGGCTGCAGCTATTGGAGTGTCCCAAAGTGTATTCTCCTGGACCTTGACGCGAAGGGGAACCGTTGAAAGAAGGCAAGGCCAAGGTCGTTCTTGCTCGTTCTTGCGTAGCAGCAGCAAGATGACCATGATCTCCGGTTAACAGCCCGTCGAGGCAGGAGATTGAATGGAACTCACACGCCAGGCAGCAACAGTCAACAGGAAGCGCAGTATCAACACGAACAGTCGGAAATGGCCTTCGAGAATGTGGTTTCTACGCAAGAAGGTCTATGTGTGGGTCCCATCAAGACCATTACACCCTTTAGACGGCAGAAAATGGACGGCGGAACATGAAGACTGCAGCAGTAACGAATGGCACCGGTTTCTGATAACAGATGAGACAAGATTATGTGTTCAACCGGACAGTCGTCGTTCCTTCGTCTGGAGAGATTGTGGAACTCGGAACAATCCTGCTTACGTTCGGAAAAAATGTTCAAATGTTTGTAGAACTTATGGGACTTAACTACGGGGTCATCAGTCCCTAAGCTTACAAACTACTTATGAACTAGCTAAGACTAAAGACTGCACAAATATCCATGCCCGAGAGGGGATTCGAACCCCCGAACGTAGTGGCCGTGCAGACCGTGACTGAAGCGCCTCAGTCCCCTCGGCCACCGCGGCCGGCTTACGTTCGGAAAACATCACCATACTATGGTGTGGGCAGGAGACAGTATTGGCAGACGTACGTACCTCTGGTGTGGGCAGGAGACAGTATTGGCAGACGTACGTACCTCTGGTGTGGGCAGAAGACAGTATTGGCAGACGTAAGTACCTCTATGTCGTTTGAGAATGGCGTTTTGACTGCTAAGAGGTATAGATATGACATCCTTCGATCTTTTGTTGTTCCCCACCATAGGAGATAGGCTTCTTCTGGGTAACCAGCACATACTGAGTATGGTTGCCAAATCATTGTCATCGTGCCTCTCATATTCAGTACTATGGAAAGCCTTTTAAATAGCCATTAAAATTGCTATACCACGAAGATGACGTACTACAGACACGAAATTTAACGGACAGGAAGAAGATGCTATTATATGCAAATTATTAGCAAAAAAATGCTCAAATGTTTGTAGAGCTTATGGGACTTAACTACGGGGTCATCAGTCCCTAAACTTACAAACTACTTATGAACTAGCTAGTACTACGGACGGCACAAATATCCATGCCTGAAGGGGGATTCGAACCCCCGACCGTAGTGGCCGTGCAGACTGTGACTGGCGCGCCGCAGAGCGCTCGGCCACCGCGGCCGGCATATTATTAGCTTTTCAGAGCATTCACACAAGGTTGGCGCCGGTGGCGACACCTACAACATGCTGACATGAGGAAAGTTTCCAACCGATTTCTCGTACAAAAACAACAGTTGACTGGCGTTGCCTGGTGAAACGTTGTTGTGATGCCTCGTGTAAGGAGGAGAAATGCGTACCATCACGTTTACGACTTTGATAAACGTCGGATTGTAGCCTATCGCGATTGCGGTTTATCGAATCGTGACATTGCTGATCGCGTTGGTCGTGATCCAATGACTGTTAGCAGAATATGGAATCGGTGGGTTCAGGAGGGCAATACGGAACGCCGTGTTTGATTCCAACGGCCTCGTATCACTAGCAGTCGAGATGACAGGCATCTTATCCCTATAGCTGTAACGGATCGTACAAACACGTCTTGATCCCTGAGTCAACAGATGGGAACGTTTGCAAGACAACAACCATCTCCACGAACAGTTCGATAACGTTTGCAGCAGCATGGCCTATCAGCTCGGAGACCATGGCTGCGGTTATCCTTGACGCTGCATCACAGACAGGAGCGCCTGAGATGGTATATGCAACGACGAACCTGGATGCACAAATGGCAAAACGTCATTTTTTCGGATGAATCGAGGTTCTGTTTACAGCATCGCATCCGTGTTTGGTGACATCGCGGTGAACGCACATTGGAAGCGTGTACTCGTCACCGCCATACTGGCATATCATGCGGCGTGATGGTATGGGGTACCATAGGTTACACGTCTCGGTCACCTCTTGTTCGCATCGACGGCACTTTGAACAGTGGCCGTTACATTTCAGATGTGTTACGACCCGTGGCTCTACCCTTCATTCGAGCCCTGCGAAACCCTACATTTCAGCAGGATAATTCACGACCGCATGTTGCAGATCCTGTACGGGCCTTTCTGGATACGGAAAATGTTCGACTGCTGCCCTGGCCAGCACATTCTCCAGATCTCTCACCAAATGAAAATGTCTGGTCGAAGGTGGCCGAGCAATTCTCTCGTCACAACACGCCAGTCACTACTCTTGATGAACTGTGGTATCGTGTTGAAGCTGCATGGGCGTCTGTACCTGTACACGCCATCCAAGCTCTGTTTGACTCAATGGCCAGGCGAATCAAGGCCGTTATTATGGCCAGAGGTGGTTGTTCTGGGTACTGATTCCTCAGGATCTATGCACCTAAATTGCGTGAAAATGTAATCACATGTCAGTTCTAGTATATTTGTCCAATGAATACCCATTTATCATCTGCATTTCTTATTGGTGTAGCAATTTTAATGGACAGTAGTGTATGTATGTGGAGCGTGAGTATGTAACAATATTGCGGTAAGCTTAGTTATTTTAAAATGGAGTAAAGTGCGAAATTAGTGACAAAAACTATTAATTTTGCAACTGTGACAGCCAAAAGACGAAACTCATAAACTATGATTTTCTTATTACGAAAGTTTATCTTTCAGACATGTACTTTTGGTAGTATTATGATGCATAGTTGCTCCTCTGACGGCGACGCGCTGGTTGAGAAACATTGGAGTAGGCAGGCCGGTCGCAGCTCGCTGGTCGATCGGCAGCAGCATGAGCTGTGGTGTGAGTGTGCTGCAGATGTGTTGCTGTGATGCCAACCTCTGAAGCTCAGAAGTTCCACTCGGAAACGCAAAATGTCCCTTTTCTGCGTTCAGTGCAATACGGTAAACAAAACAAAAACAGGCAAAAAGTAATACGTTACTAGTTATTTTAGAAATTAGGTTAATGAAATGGAAACCTGCTTTTTATACAATTGTAGGCCTGGCGAAAGCTTTTGACTATGTTGACTGGAATATATTCTGTAAACTTCAGAAGGTAGCAGGGGTAAAATACAGGGATCGAAGCGTTATATTTAGCTTGTACAAAAATCAGACAGCTGTTATTAGATCGAAGGGCATGAAGGGTCGCAATGGTTGGGAAGGGAGAAAGGCAGGGTTGGATCCTTTCCACAATGTTGTTCAATCTCTACATTGAGCAAGCTGCAAAGGAATGCAAGGTGAAAGTTGGAGAAGGAATTTTAGTTGAGGGAGAAGAAACAAAACTTTGCAGTTTGCAGATGACATAGTAATTGCCAGAGACAGCAAAAAACCTGGAAGAACAATTAAACGGAATGGACAGTGTCTTGAAACGAAGGTAAAAAATGAGTAAAACGAGGATAATTGGATGTAGTGTCAGAAAATTAGGCGATGCTGAAGGAATTAGATTGGGTATGAGCAATAAAAGCACTAGATGAGTTTTGTTATTTGCGTAGCAAAATAACTTCTGATGGCTGAAGTATAGAAGTTATAAAATGGAGAAAGGATGTAGGAAGAAAAGAAAAATGTGTTGACTTACAATAGTAGTTTAAATGTTACGAAGTCTTTTCTGAAATCATCTGTCTGGAGTGATGCATTTTATGGGAGTGACATAGGAACGATAAAGAGCTCAGACAAAAATATGATAGAAGCTTTTGAAATGAGAAAAGGAGTTTCTGGCATATCCTAAGACGAAGGATAGGTCGGTGGGACACATTTTGAGACATTAAGAAATCGTCAGCTTAGCATTAGAAGGAAGTGTGTGGGATAAAGATCGTAAAGGGAGACTGAGGCACGAATACAGAAAGCAGATTGAAAAGGATGTAGGTTGCCGTACGTATTCTCAGATGCAGAGGACAGAGCAGTGTGGAGAGCTACATAAACTATTCTGCGGAATTAAGACCTCAACAATTTTACTTGCGGCAGCGTAATGTGCTGATAAGTGGAAACGACCGTGGAATACTTTTTGAGGGGGACTAATCTTTTGTGTTGAACATAAAATAAATAATTAATGCTGTTCGGACTGTATAATTATCATGTTCTCTACGGTTGTGATGGAACCCACTTCACTTCCGTGCAGTGTTTATTTTTTGATGTTGTCTGTACCATTACTACGCAGTGCCAGATGCGGGAGTTACATGTCCACCTAAGGAACAGACGCTGCTGATGGTCCACAGCTATAAATGGTAAATATACATTCATTAAACTTCCTGGCAGATTAAAATTGTGTGCCGGAACCGGGACTCGAACCTGGGACCTTTGCCTTTCGCGGGCAAGCGCACTACCGACTGTGCTATCCCGACACGACTCACGATGCCGCCTCACAACTCTACTTCCGCCAGTACCTCGCCTCCTACTTTCGAAACTTCACAGAAGCTTTCCTGCGAACCATGCAAGACTAGCACTCCTGGAAGAAACTGCTAGTCTTGCATGGTTCGCAGGAGAGCTTCTGTGAAGTTTCGAAAGTAGGAGGCGAGGTACTGGCGGAAGTAGAGTTGTGAGGCGGCATCGTGAGTCGTGTCGGGATAGCACAGTCGGTAGTGCGCTTGCCCGCGAAAGGCAAAGGTCCCAGGTTCGAGTCCCGGTTCCGGCACACAATTTTAATCTGCCAGGAAGTTTCATATCAGCGCACACTCCGCTGCAGAGTGAAAGTTTCATTCTGGATACATTCATTACTTCTCAATTTGCGAGAATTTCCGACTAGGGCTGCTCTTCTTCAGGTGGTCTATCATATTGTAACATATGAAAATTTGTGCCACACCGGGACTCGAACCCGGGTCTCCCGCTTTTCGCGAGCGGTCGCCTTAAATACTCGGCCACCCCGGAGCACTAAGGGAAGTAGACAACTGTATAACATATGGAAGTTTATGTCTGGCCGGGGAGCGTGTCCGGGTGGCCGGGTGGTTAAGGCGACCGCTCGCGAAAAGCGGGAGACCCGGGTTCGAGTCCCGGTGTGGCACAAATTTTCATATGTTACAATATGATAGACCACCTGAAGAAGAGCAGCTGAAATTGCGAAGTCATGAATGTATAGTTACATGCGCCATATTGTTGTGACGTTTGCCCCTGCCTGGAGAGTGTTTGCGCCAGTGTTAGTGATGTGATGACAATGTTGACTGGAATACACTCTTTCAAATTCTGAAGTCAGCAGGGATAAAATACATGGAAAGGAGAGTTATTTACAACTTGTACAAAAGCCAGACCGCAGTTATTAGACTCGGAGGACATGCAAGGGAAGCATCAGTTGGGAAGGGAGTAAGACAGGGTTGTAGCCTTTCTCCAATGTTATTCAATTTGTACATCGAGCAGGCGGTGAAGGAAAGCAAGGAAAAATTTGGAATAGGGATTAAAGTTCAGGGGGAAGAAATAAAAACATTGCGTTTTGCTGATGACATTGTAATTCTGTCAGAGACAGCAAAGGACCTGGAAGAGCAGTTGAATGGAATGGACAGCGTGTTGAAGAGAGCATATAAAATGAACATTAACAAGAGCAAAACAAAAATAATGGAATGCGGTCTTAGAAAATCAGGCGATGCTGAAGGAATTAGATTAGGTAACGAAACAATGAAGGTGGTAGATGAGTTTTGTTACTTGGGTAGTAAAATAACATGCGATGGTCGCAGTACAGAGGATATAAAATGCAGAATGGCAATGGCAAGAAAAGCATTTTTGAAAAAGAGAAATTTGCTAACATCGAATATTAATTTAAGGGTAAGGAAGTCTTTTCTGAAGGCATTTGTGTGGAGTGTTGCCTTGTACGGAAGTGAAACATGGACGATAAGCAGTGCGGACAGGAAGAGAATAGAGGCCTTCGAAATGTGGTGCTACAGAAGAATGCTGAAGATTAGGTGGGTAGATCGCATAACTAATGAAGAGGTACTGAACAGAATTGGTGAGAAAAGGAATTTTTGGCATACCCTGACTAAAAGAAGGGATCGCTTGGTTGGACACATTCTTAGACATCGAGGAATCGTAAATTTAGCATTGGAGGGAAGTGTGTGGGGTAAAAATCGCAGAGGGAGACCAAGAGACGCGTATAGTAAGCAGATTCAAGTGGATGTGGGTTGCCGTTCTTATGAGGAGATGAAAAGGCTTGCTCAGGATAGAGTAGGGTGGAGAGCTGCATCAAACCAGTCTCCGGACTGAAGACCATAACAACATAACATTTTCTTCATTAATGAAAAAAATGAAAGGGGCCTCGCCGACGCCCAGTTTTGGTATAGCGCCGCCACTGACTGGAGCGCCTCAGTCCCCTCGGCCACCGCGGCCGGCAGGCAGTGAGAGTGCGTGGTGTGGTGTGTTGTTGCAGAGCTGGAGCTGAGCTGGTCGCGGCCCGGCCCCCGCGTCAGCAGCTCCGCAGACAGCCCGCCCCCGCCACTGCCGCTGCCCGTGCCCGCGCCAAGCCCGCACACCCCCCCGCTGCAGTCCTGCGCCAACACCTGCCGCAGCAGCAGCGAGCTCAGCGCCATGTGAGTAACACTGACACTTCACTCACTCACACCCTTTTCTACAGTCTTACTCACTGGTCGAAAATCTGTTACCGCCTGACAGCTAAGACGACACTAGCGCTCCAAGCGGTCAGCAACAGACGGCTCATACACAGTCCATCACAGACAGTCGCCAAACAAACGAGCTTGAATTTCATAGAGTGGCAATAGGTCCGCCATGTTTGAAGCAAATTGAACTGCCGTCCGCCATGTTATTTAGGGTACCGGCTAATAGCTGGAATGCCACACCCACTAGAGAATTTTTAATTATTTACTCAGTTTTACGTTTTAAATGAAGCTTGACTACTGAGTACAGATGTGAATGAAGTTCCGTTGGTGTGTCCAGACTTTATCAAAGCTTCGAACTGATGAGCCAGATAGTGTATTTTCTTAAAATGCGGTAATGAAATATCACGAATCTGTGAGTAATACACTTCCAGTTCGAAGTATAACAGCTGAGGTTTGATCCAACAACGCAAGTGCCGCTTTGAAAATTTTTGAGACAATTATAATGAAAGTTCGTAGTCTAAAAGTGGTGCGTAAGTTTACAGAGAACAGTAATTGTTATGACGAACAATCATGATCACGGATTTGCATTTGTTGTTAACTGCTTTCATAGAGTCTAAGACACATTTATCTGGTGCTTTTAAACGTATTAAGTCTACATACTCGTAAAATTGCTGTTAAAAGTTTTGGTTGTGAAGTTTGGTTGACGAAATTTGAGTACAAAGACGAAAGTAACAACAGAATTCTGCAATCAAAAATGCGCCTAGATCAGCTGCCACAAAAGCATTCTACATCGAAATGACATATCGTTAATAACTTACGTTGTTGCCACGCTGATACACGTAAATACTTGCTGCACAGAACACAGACATTTAACAAGTGAAAAATTGCGGCTGTTTCTATTGCTTCCGCGCTTTGCAGTGATTATATGTTAACCATGGTTGATCAAATATTGTCAACAACAAATGAAAATATTTTGAAAGAAGGTATAGACACTCAAAAGTGTTTATTTTATTTTATTATTCAACAGATGAGACACTCATCAACCACAGCAGCAACAGAAGGAGACGCTACACAGAAAACTGAGCCTTTTTATGGTGTGTACTTTAAAGGAATTGCAAGATAGGACACCTGAAGCTTCACTCTGGGGAAGCTATGTGTCATTAGCCAAGAGTTTTATTTGAGTAAAGGCAGACAACGACCAAAAGAGGCAACACATCTGGTGTTCTTGCTCGAAATAATTGTCGTTTTAACATCTCGATTTGTGTATTTAAATGTTGAACACACTTTACACGTATTGCAGAAGCAAAGATTGTACACAAAAGTACACTAAATACAATATACACTAAATACAGCACTTCATTTTCAACAACAACATACGATGGACAGCCTCCTGTCAAGTGTACTGACCACCGCCAATGTGGCGGCCGAGTTTGCGAAGGTTGCCGCAAAGAGCGCTGTAACTCGTGTGTCAGCCACTCTACGGAAAAAAAAAAAAAAAAAAAAAATTGCAGCTCAAGCGATACTAGCGCTCCAAGCGGCTAGTAGGGAATGGCATGATACAAACTGAGAAGTTGCCGTTTTTAATGCTGTTACTTTCAAATTTCCTGGTCACTGAACGTTGCTGTGAAGTTTCTAATACAAATACGAAACCATCATTGAAGTAATATAACTGCTTCTGTTAATGGCAGTCTCTAATTTAAGAAACTGTCAGTGCAGTGTAATTCATACACTTCGCAATACCCAAGTCATATTAATATCGTCTGAAAGCTTTTGAAAGCAGAATGAATTGTAACCTGATGTGCTGAAGTATATAAAAGGAACTGATTATGATTGTTAGCATTCTCGACGCGTACTGACATGTTGCACGAGTTTTGTTTCAGCGAATTTCGGATATTGTAATGTTTTGAAAAGTACACGCGATTTTTACGTCGTAGGGGACTAGAGTCTACATCTTTTAAACTATCTTTTCACCTCGTCCTTGCTTCTGTGCCTTTCGTGTAAGATATCTATCATAATTTTTAGCTACTTGGCAGGTATCAAACAATATATTCAAGAATGTGACGTGCTAACATTAACAGCTTATATATGGACATATTTATTTGTAGCTACGTATTCACTTTATCAATCTAGTAGGTAACCGACAAAATATGTTAGTATACAGGGATATCATTTTTGTGAAGCTGAGGTACGAACCTAATGTAGTCATTCATACATTACTTTTATCCAGCAGTAATATTATGAAATGACTTGACTTATTTCCTGTATCTCCTAAGTGGATCATAGGGCATCAACGAACTTCCGCCACCGGACTCTGTTCTGCGCCATTGTCTTGATCTCAATCCAGGTGTTCCCTCCTTTCTCGGTCCCTTCTACTGTTACACTCCTCCATGTATTCCTTGGTCTGCCCCTTATCCTGTTGCCTAGTGGATTCCATTCTATGGCTTGTCTTGTCTTTGCCACGCCTTAATATATGCCCAATCCACTTCCATTTCCTACGGCGTATCTCAATATCAGTGGGTGTTTGGTGAGATCTTCTCCATAGTTCTTCGTTGGAGATTACTTGTGGCCACCATGTCCTCAAGATATTCGTCAAGCTTCTATTCACAAATATTTGAAGTCTGCTAATCAGCTGTTTGTTGGTTTTGCATGATTCACACCCATAGAGCAGTACCGACTTGACATTTGTATTGTATATGCGTAGTTTTGTATAGCTGTTAAGTTCCCTTGATTTCCAGATTGGTCTCAGCATTGCAAATGCCCCTTTAGCCTTATTTATTCTGTTTCCTATATCTTCGATATTTCCCCCCTCAGGGGTGACTAAACTTCCCAGCTCAAGTATTTGCGATTCTCATTAACAACAGAAGTTTGGACGTGAATGAATTTTTAAAGATTTACTTCTATGCCTACAAGTATAACTAACCACAGTAAACGAACACCTGTTATTCATAACACTAAAGCAAGGGGAAACTACAGCCGTTACTTTTCCCGAGGACATGCAGCTCTACTGTATGAAAATATGATGATGGCATCCTCTCGGGTAAAATGTTCCGGAGGTAAAATAGTCCCCCATTCGGATCTCCGGGCGGGGACTACTCAAGAGGATGTTGTCATCAGGAAAGACAATACTGGCATTCTACGGATCGGAGCGTGGAATGTTAGATTCCTTAATCGGGTAGGAAAATTAGAAAATTTAAAAAGGGAAATGGATAGGTTGAAGTTAGATATAGTGGGGATTAGTGAAGTTCGCTGGCAGGATGAACAGGATTTCTGGTCAGGTGAGTACAGGATTATAAGTACAAAATCAGTTGGGGATATCACAGGAGTAGGACTGATAATGAATAAGAAAATAGGAATGCGGGTGAACTACTATGAGCAGCACAGTGATCGCATTATCATTGTCAAAATAGATACGAAGCCAACACCAACAACAGTAGTACAGGTTTATAGGCCAACTAGCTCTGCCGATGATGAGGAGATAGAAGAAATATATATTCAGTTAAGGGAGAGGAAAACTTAATTGTAATGGGAGACTGGAATTCGGTTGTAGGAAAAGGAAGAGAAGGAAAAATAGTAGGTGAATATGGACTGGGCAAAAGGAATGAAAGAGGAAGCCGCCTGGTAGAATTTTGCACGGAACATGATCTAATTGTAACAAACACGTGGTTTAAGAATCACAAAAGAAGGTTGTATACGTGGAAGAGACCAGGAGACACCGGAAGATACCAGATAGATTTTATAATGGTAAGACAAAGATTTCGGAACCAGGTTCTACAGTGTAAGACATACCCAGGGGCAGATGTAGACTCTGACCATAACTTGTTAGTCATGAACTGTAGGCTGAAGCTGAAAAAACTGCAGAAAGGTAGGAAAATAAGGATATGGGACTTAGATAAATTGAAGGAAAGTGAAGTTCTGGAGAATTTCAGATGGAGATATAGGCAACAATTGACAGAAACGGGGGGGAATTAAACAGTAGAAGAGGAATGGCAGCATTGAGAGATGAAATAGTGAAGGCAGCAGAGGACAAAAAGTAGGTAGAAAGGCAAGACCTACAAAAAATCCTTGGATATCACAGGAGATACTGAATTTGATTGATGAAAGGAGAAAGTATAAAAATGCAGTAAATGAAACAGGCAAAACGGAGTACAGACGACTAAGAAATGAGATTGACAGGAAGTGCAAAATGGCTAAGCAGGAGTGGCTAGAAGCCAAATGCAAATCTGTAGAAGAATGTATAACAAGGGGAAAAGTAGATACCGCCTACAGGAAAATAAAAGAGGCATTTGGGGACAAGAAAAGCAACTCTACGAATATCAAGAACTCGGATGGGAAACCAGTTCTCGGCAAAGAAGGAAAAGCTGAAAGGTGGAAAGAGTACATAGAGCAGCTCTACAAAGGAAATGAATTTAGAGACGATGTTGTAGGAAGGGAAGAAGAAGTAGATCAAGATGAAATAGGAGATACTATACTGAGACATGAATTTGACAGAGCCCTGAAAGACCTAAGTCGAAACAAGGCCCCAGGAGTAGATGATATTCCCTCAGAGCTACTAAAGTCTCTGGGAGAGCCAGTCATGACAAAACTATTTGAACTGGTGTGTGGGATGTATGAGACAGGCGAAATACCCTCATACTTTAAGAAAAATGTAATAATCCCCATTCCAAAGAAATCAGGTGCAGACAGGTGCGAAAATTACAGAACCATCAGTTTGATAAGTTATGGTTGCAAAATTTTAACACGAATTATCTACAGGAGAATGGAAAAGCTGGTAGAATCTGACCTCGGGGAAGATCAGTTTGGATTCAGGAGGAACGTAGGAACCCGGGAGGTAATACTCACTTTACGTCTTGTCTTAGAAGATAGATTAAGGAAAGGCAAACCTACATTTTTAGCTTTTGTAGATTTGGAGAAAGCGTTTGACAATGTTGACTGGAATACACTCTTTAAAATTCTGAAGTCAGCAGAGGTAAAATACAGGGAAAGGAGAGTTATTTACAACTTGTACAAAAGCCAGACCGCAGTTATTAGACTCGAAGGGCATGAAAGGGAATCATCAGTTGGGAAGGGAGTAAGACAGGGTTGTAGCCTTTCTCCGATGTTATACAATTTGTACATCGAGCAGGCGGTGAAGGAAAGCAAGGAAAAATTTGGAATAGGGATTAAAGTTCAGGGGGAAGAAATAAAAACATTGCGTTTTGCTGATGACATTGTAATTCTGTCAGAGACAGCAAAGGACCTGGAAGAGCAGTTGAATGGAATGGACAGTGTGTTGAAGAGAGCGTATAAAATGAACATTAACAAGAGCAAAACAAAAATAATGGAATGCGGTCTTAGGAAATCAGGCGATGCTGAAGGAATTAGATTAGGTAACGAAACAATGAAGGTGGTAGATGAGTTTTGTTACTTGGGTAGTAAAATAACATGCGATGGTCGCAGTACAGAGGATATAAAAGGCAGAATGGCAATCGGAAGACAAGCATTTTTTAAAAAGAGAAATTTTCTAACATCGAATATTAATTTAAGTGTAAGGAAGTCTTTTCTGAAGGCATTTGTGTGGAGTGTTGCCTTGTACGGGAGTGAAACATGAACGATAGGCAGTGCGGACAGGAAGAGAGTAGAGGCTTTTGAAATGTGGTGCTACAGAAGAATGCTGAAGATTAGGTGGGTAGATCGCGTAACTAATGAGGTGGTACTGAACAGAATTGGTGAGAAAAGGAATTTTTGGCATACCCTGACCAAAAGAAGGGATCGCTTGGTAGGACACATTATTAGACATAGAGGAATCGTAAATTTAGCATTGGAGGGAAGTGTGGGGGGTAAAAATCGCAGAGGGAGACCAAGAGACGCGTATAGTAAGCAGATTCAAGTGGATGTGGGTTGCCGTTGTTATGAGGAGATGAAGAGGCTTGCTCAGGATAGAGTATGGTGGAGAGCTGCATCAAACCGGTCTCCGGACTGAAGACCATAACAACAACATTCTTTTACTTCTGAGCATCCTTTGCAAATGAGAGATTTCCGACTTATATTTTTGACAGTTGCTACAATTTATAGCGCCACAAAAGCTCGTAAATACGAGGTTATTTTATAAATGCTGCTTCAGTCCAAAGACACTTTCATTACTCAATCGCTTCGCGGTGTGATTTTTCGACCCGGCCGCTTGGCAGCGCTGCAGTCGCGAAGTTGCAGAAAATCACTGGGAGTTTCGGGACTCTTTGTTTGACGTCATATACTTTATTCTCGCACCCTTTTGTACGTAATTCACTATATGATTGTAATTTTGTTTTAAAGATACAGGGGTTTTTAGTCTAATATCAGACGAAACGGATGATGCATAAATAAACAGTAGAGGAACTAAAACAGATGAGTGGAAAGATGAAAGCTAGAACCTACTCACGCACAGAAACATGTGCCTCCGAATATTTTTGCAGCTTTTCCCATTGAAACGGAAGTAATGTAAGCCGAAGAAGTGTATCGTATAGCTACAAAGTAAACGCGTATGATATACAATTTCTTTCCCCTTTATTTTGTGTTTTATTTTTTATGACAACTGTTAGCAAAACTACGACTTCCGCCTTTCTTATTGTCATGTGCAGACGAGATGCTTCCAAGCAATAGTTGAAATACGTAGAATTTTTTTTATAGTTGAAAGTTTAGATACTGTCCTCGTTAGGTTTACGTGCGTATTTCCGAAAATAAAGGAAGAGTATGACTACTGACGCCCAGTTTTGAGTTTGGCGTTAATATTTTCTGCACATATTCGGTATTTGCCTACCTCCCTAGATGGTTTTCATCATATTTTCGAACTTTCAATTTTTTACTAAAATATAAGGTTTCAGAGCTTTGTAGCATATTCTTTAGGACGTTACTTTATATCTTAGGACTATCATACGATTTTTTTCTGTACCTTTGGACATCCAGACTGATAAGATTAGATTAGTTTTTCGCTACATAGATCCATGTTGAGGAGATTCTCGTGGATGTGGAACATGTCAAGAAACAAAATTTACAAGTTGAATAATAAATAATACTAATAATATAAATACAGATACATACATTTTAAGGTTTTTTTAGCTAATTATACAATGATACTAATATAGTATGAGTACATGCATCATTTGGTACAATAGTACATATTTGCCTATATACACTGAGCCATTTTCTACTCCTAAAAAAGGCAATCAATCACTATTATATATAAATATATGCAGTTTTCAGGTGAACCGTAACGGAAACTTTTCAGCAGAATGAGTGTTACATACCTTTCAGTGTCCTTAGGAAATTTGAAAACAGAGAAATGAGGTACTTTTTCTATTGCACGACAGCCGTTCCCTATTCCGGAAAGAATCAGGAAGACGAATATACGCTACCAGTAACCCAACGTACAACGCACGAAATACCACCAACTCAGTAATGTGCCCTGCTGGCCGTTCGGTGCGCTGCTGTCGCGGTGGGTAACAAACATTAGCTCGTGTGTCGTGAGTAGTGTGTTAGACTCTGCCCTTTACTGTGACACCTTCAAATGAATACGGAAGTGTCACAAAGCTGCTCGGTTTGTATAGTCAGCAGCGCTGTCGTTCAGTGCGCCTCTCTCACTCAGTAATATGACTAACAGATGCCACGACTATGCCGTTTTGGGTAAGGCTCTGCATAGGGATGCAAACGACACACCTATGTTTAGAAAACATCGATGCTTTGTCTATATACATCGATGTTAACCTCGATCATTTAAACAGCAAAACTTCGCTGATGCATTGACCACAGAAGTTCAACTATCGACATCGTTCAACCATGGATTGTTCTATCGGTTATCATTTGCTCAGCCTACGACACATCGAGTGCAGTGCTACTGCTGTTGTCGTTATTTTAATCTTTCTCTAGCGCCTGTCTTTTTTTATGTCGACGTTTGATGATTAATTAGATGTTTCGCCCAGCATGGGCGCAGGCATTGCCGAAGTTTCACCCTCAAACAACAGTGGAATCGAAACCTTTGACTGCGTTAGACAATCAGACTCTGATGTCGTGAGGGCAAAGCGTTAAACATCAAACAAATGATGGCCGAAAAATTCGAGACAGATGCTAACAAGCTTTAAGTATAACATTTCTTATTATTGTGGTCTTCAGTCCGCTGACTGGTTTGATGCAGCTTTCCACGCTATCCTGTCCTGTGCAAGCCTCTTCATCTGAGAATACGTACGGCAGGCAGGGTTGCCAACTTGAGGGTTTTTCCCTCCAGTTTTAGAGGGGTGGGGATTTTTTTTCAGGGGAGAATTTAGAGGGAAAGATATGTTAGGGGGACTTTTAGGGGAAAAAGAAGTGTCGGGGGATTTTTAGGGGGAAGAAGGGAATTTATTTATTTTTGCATCAAATGTGTGTGTAGCAATCGGAAGTCGTGTTGCCGTACTCATTGCAGATGCTCATTGCCAACCGTGCAGCGTACTGTCAGCCTGTGTTGAGTACATTGCCGCTCTTCTGTCACTTCTGTCTCGCTGTTTTCATTGTTTCTTCAGTTCATGTTGCCTGCACGGAGGCGGCGCATATTTTCCCTCTCTCCACCTCCATTCCGTCGCTCAACAATACCAGGTTTATTTTTTCTCTAGTAAGTTAATGGACTGGTATTTTCCAAGGACACTGCACTGAAATACCGCTAAGTCACGTGCCATGATCGCCAATCAAGTGCGTTAGCGATCAATGTGTTGTATTGATGATCCATAATTATTTTTACTTTAATGACCAGCACAACTTGTGATGTAAATGCATTGTTTTATTGGTCAAAATGGCTACCAAAAGTATGCACAAAAGTATGCGAAGATTTGGGAAACGGACCCTTTGCTGGAAGGTAAGATTGTAATTATTTCTTATTATGAACTATCTTTCGGTATTGCTCCCCAACGTTCGTGCCCGTGGGCATGGACAGTGGCGTAGCTATCATAGGGCTAGGCGGGGCAGTGCCCCGGGGCCCCCGAGCTCCAGGGGCCCCTCGGCCTCCGTGAACGACTTTCGAAAAAAGTTACAGTAGAGCGTGGAATTTTTAATTTAATTCTAGTTTTTTACTCTCCCTCCATTCCGTCCATCATCTTCCTCTCCCAACAAACCATGATTCCCTCAACAGCCGCAATAAGATTGTTTCTAATGGGCCCTTCACGACGCCACTCGGTGGCGCTGCTGACCGGCCAAGCCACTAGTTGCTGTGTACAACAATCTGCACACTCCAGTCGGCGTAGCAGCGCAAGTAGCGGCAGCATCAAAGTTGCTCGCGGCAACAGATGCGGCTTCCAAGTGTTGCGTCGTGCCGCTCAGCGCATTGTGAAGGATCACGCGCCTCCAAATACTGTACAGTACTTCTTATTGGCAAATATAATTGTACAGTTCGATTATCCGAATAATCGGTTTTCCGAACATCCATGTCTCCCAATTACATCGTATAATGTACGTTCTGCCTAAGACGGAACCCTGCACCGTTAGTGTATTGTCGGTCGAAGTCGGAGTTGCCATGGCTCACAATCTTTGCGAAATCACAGTGAATGGCGTTGAATTACTAGCAGTGCGTTTGACAATACACGGTGTGACCACAATTGAATATGAATCATTACAAAACGGTATTATTATGGTAACTCAACTTTTTGTGTAGTGAATTCCCATAAGTGAGAGCAATTAATCATAGATCCCAAGCAGCGGCGGAGTGGCCGAGCGCTTTGAGGCGCTACGCTGCGATGCGCGAGGCCGTTGCCCGTCAGGGGTTCGAATCCCCCCTCGGGCATGGATGTTTGTGCTGTCTTTAATATAAGGTAGTTGATAAGTAGTTTGTAAGTTTAGGGACTGATGACCACGCAGTTAAGTCCCATAAGCTTTACAAATATTTGAACATTTGAATAGATCTCTATGCACTCTTAAATTAGTGCAAGAAGACGAGAAAATATGGTTTTTGTTGCAATAGTGAAGTGTGCATTCTGTACGCTGCCTTCTAGCCCACTGTGACGATAATAAGCGAAGATGTCCACTTCAGTTATTGGGCACGGTTCAATCCAAAGTGTTTCATCAACAATCCGGCAACTTCCTTTAGCTGAAATCATCTTACACCAATATTTTCCCTGTTTTTCTTCTTTGACTGGGCTATCAACGAAATTTCTCCGGTCGGTACGGAGCAATGAGCTAACAGCGCAGTAGTTTAGCGAGAGTGAGTAGTCGGCACTGATAACAGTCCGTCTGCTGTCACTAACCTTGTATGGAACAACTTCGGGAACTATCCGATGGGGTTCTTCATCCAAATCCACCCAGTAATTTTTGCGTTAAGGCATAACAAACAAAGAAACTATCACACTTATTATATTAGAGAATAATATTAAATGTTATGTGCTGCGTGACACATAACAATTTACTTTGTAGTATTTAGGTTTGCCTTATTATGTCTTCCAGTGGGCGATAAGGAGCTAATGATGTAGTTTTGCATCTGTATATTTTCAGTTTAAAGAGGGGACCCAAAGTCATTCTTGCCCCGGGGCCCTTGGTGACATAGCTACGCCACTGGGCATGGATCTTAATTTTTAATAAATGTGCAATAGATGGCGGGAGAGAGAGAGTCTCAAAAACAAGAAGTTTTGTCTTTTTTTTTCATTTATATTTTTTATCGAAAAGTAGTCAGGCTGCAGATTCTAGCCGCCCCCCCCCCCCCCGTTTGCTTTTATCTTTTTACGGGGATTTCTTCCGATTTAGGGGGATTTCATAGTAAATTTAGAGGGAATCTTTTTAGCAGAGTTGGCAACTCTGACGGCAGGCAACCTACATCCTTCTGAATCTGCTTACTATATTCGTCCCTCGGTCTCCCTCTACGATTTTTACCCCACACTCTTCCTCTAATGCTAAGTTGACGATTCCTTGATGTCTCAGAATGTGTCCCACCAATCTATCCCTTCTCTTCTTCAGGATATGCCACAAACTCCTTTTCTCCCTAATTCTGTTGAGCACATCCTCATTAGTTACGTGATATACCCATCTAATCTTCTTCTTTAGTCTGTAGCACCACATTTCAAAAGCTTCTATAATCTTTTTGTCTGAACTCCTTATCGTCCACGTTTCACTGCCATACAATGTTACACTCCAGACAAATGCTTTCAGAAAGGACTTCCTAACATTTCAATTAATATTGGATGTTAAGCGTTTCGCTTATTTACAAACGCTTTTCTTTCCATAGCCATTCTGCATTTCATATCTTCTTTACTTCGGCCATCAGAAGTTATCTTGCTATTCAAATAACAAAACTCGTCTAGTATTTTTATTGTCTCATTACCTAATCTAGTTCCTTCAGCATCGCCTGATTTTGTGACGCTACATTCCATTACTCTCATTTTAATCTTGTTAATGTCAATCTTAAACCTTCCTTTCAAGACACTGTCCATTCCGTTTAATTGCTCTTCCAGATCATTTGCTGTCTCTGACATAATTATTATGTCGTCAGCAAACCGCAAGGTTTTATTCCCTCTCCCTGTACTTTAATTCCCTCTCCAAATTTCTCTTTGCATTCCTTCACAGCTTGCTTAATGTACAGATTGAACAACACAGGGGGGGGGGGGAGGCCAAACCCTGTCTTACTCCCTTCTCAACCACTGCGATCCTTTCATGCCCTTTGTGTTTTGTGTCTCCAGTGAATCAGTGTCTTTCAAAGTGCGTCCACCGCCAACAAAGTGTCGCCGTCGGAAGTTTTAAGCAGTGACTTCAGTAATTTTTCGTCTGTACAGTGTTGTTTTCTCAGTGGGTATTTTTAAAAGTCACCTTGACACGAACATTTTTAACGGACTAAATGTGTTTTATCATCTGTCTAATATCTCGCTCGCCAAAACCTTCTCATCGTCAATGTTTTTAAATTCTCCGAATTTTTAACTTCATGGCAATGTAATTTTAATCTTCATGCTAATTACTGTAAATCTTTCGGCTAAAGAGCGACTGCGCTGTGCTTAAGCTGCTCCCAGCCTGCCGGATATATGATCTGTTCGAATGTATGTTTGACGTGAAATAACAATGAAGGGAAAAAAATCTATACTCAAGAGTTTAGTTTTGGATAAAGCTCGGTGTAAGGAAAATAGCTCCAAATCAGCACCGGTCCTCTTTTTGGGCAATTTAGCTGGCTGTATTACAACGAGTTTATGATCACTTTGAGGCGGAAGTGAAAGT
The DNA here is from genome assembly GCA_026315105.1 of Locusta migratoria. Taxonomy (NCBI): domain Eukaryota; kingdom Metazoa; phylum Arthropoda; class Insecta; order Orthoptera; family Acrididae; genus Locusta; species Locusta migratoria. The sequence goes on from CM048745.1 coordinate 507,538,252, forward strand.
GCAAATGATAGCCAAGTAATAACATACTAACAGAAGGTTATGTCAACACCATGGAATCTGTAATCCATCTGCTATAGAAAGTTCTTAGACACAGAGTTCTGTTTGCCTATTCCTAGGATTGAAATCATAATAAATTTCTGTGCAAATGAATATTCAAAAGCCGCGCGGAAATGGCCGTGCCATCTGAGGCATCTCTCGCGACCTCTCTCGTCGGAGGTTCGAGTCTTCCCTCGGGCACATGTGTTTCTGATGTTCTTAGCGTAAGTAGTTTAACCAGTTTGTAAGTCTAGGTTTTGCCCCTACAACATTTTTGTATTAGCTTTTCCGTAAATAATATCAAACAGTTTTCAGATGTTCAAATGTTTGTAAAGCTAATGGGACTCAACGGCGGTCGCGGTGGAGTAGCCGAGCGGTCTAAGGCGCCTCGCTGCGGAGCGCGCGGTTGCTCGCCGTCGGTGGTTCGAGTCCTCCCTGAGGCATGGGTGTGTGTGCTAGTCCTTTAGGCTAGTCTACCTTAGTTTAAGTAGTTTGCAAGCTACGGACTGATGACCACGCAGTTTGGTCCGATAGATTTACAAACATTTGATTTTCAACTTAACTGCGGGATCATCAGTCCCTAAACTTACAAACCACTTATGAACTAACTTATACTAAAGACGGCACGAACATCCATTCCCGAGGGAGGATTCGAACCTCCTACATGGCCGTGCGATCCGCAACGTGGCGCTCCAGACCCCTCGGCTACTCCCGCGCGGCTCAAACATTTCTGTAACAAGCATTTATGTTTACTTTCAAATAACGTGCATTAGGTTAACCCTTTCGAAACCAAACATGGCTTATACGTCACTGAAGGATCAGAATGAAAGATGCAGATTACGTTTACATTGTTTACTTTGTATATCTTATGTCACGAATTGCGCGGCCGGTCCTATTCGTTGTGCCGGATGAACGATGACGCAACTGCACAAGTCAATAAATCGACGGTATTGCATCATTCATCTCAGAAATAGGTAGCGCATACGGTGGAAAAAAGAAATGTAGTTAGACACAGTACCGCTAAAGATACTATGTCCAAGTACAATTCTGACCATTTTCCACTGTAGGCACTACCTGTTTCTGAGATGAGTGATGAAATAATGGATTTTGCAGTTGCGTCATTATTCTTCCGGAACGGCGCATTGCATACTCGAGTCTTCTCTCGGGCATGTGTTACAAGCTTTCAAAATGTCTTGATAGCTTAGACTGAAATGCGCTACGAAGAAACGTTTTTTCGTGATAGCTGCGGTAAGGGAAGATGCAGATTTGGGAAATTTTCGGAGTAAATCCTTTTTTATAAAATATTAAAAGAAATGAATGTTAAATATTTGGCTCCTAACGGCAATGCTATATTACAAAACACACAACGACCTCACACCGGAAACGGATGCAGCGAAATTGAGCGACCTGCTCTGTTTTGTCCACCCCTGGTCACGCGCCTCAGTGTGTTTACAGTACGTCTCTCTTTTCGGTGAACAGAATATAAAAGATTGAATACGGACTTTGAAAAAATCTACAATTTTTCCGAACTTGATGAAATTTTGCACACATGACCTTTAAATCATGAGGAAGCTCAATGCCTTCATAAATTTACGTATGGTCAATGACGAAGGGTACTGTAATTACAATACGAACGTCAACAAAATCTACAGTTCTCTTCCGATCTTGATGAAAGTTTCCACATTTGATCTTCAAAACAAGAGGAAGATAAGGGTACTTTACATAGACTTCGACGCTTATAGCTCGTGCAAGAAGTCGCGGCCCCTGCTAATGTCAACTTGGCCGCTGAGCGATTCCATTCCTCTGTTTTGAAGGGTCGGCCGTCCCAGTTGCGTGTTGCCTACTGGACGCGGGGCGCAGTTGACAGCCGACTTAACAGACTAATTCCCGGTTTCAGGAAAACTACAGTTACCGTGCCGTTAGCTATCGTCATGTTAAATTATAAAATGCCAGATTCCCGTAGCCGATTTCAACTATGAGGTAACTGCTCCTTCTGTCGATGCTAATAGTTCGTCTGAACAGATAACAGATGCCACTACTAACTCGCGCCGGCCGCGGTGGCCGAGGGTATTAAGGCGCTCCAGTCACGGCCTGCACAGCCACTACGGTCGGGGGTTCGAATCCCCCCTCGGGCATGGGTATTTGTGCCGTCCTAGTTCGTAAGTAGTTCATAGGTAGTTTGTAAGTTTAGGGACTGATGACCCCGTAGTTAAGTCCCATAGACTATACAAACATTTGAACATTAAAAAAAATTTTTTTTGAAAAACTCGCAATTACTCGAATTTTATCGATTATTAAGGGGAAATCAAAGACGCATAACAGTTTGTATAGCTGTCACGAGTTTTCTGCTTCTGTTTTGAAACGCAATGGGCGACAAGTGAGGAAAAAATTTTACTCTATTGGGGAAAAAACCTTTTGAACGACCTAAGTTTAGAAAGCAAATCAGTTATAAAAAATAAAAAGACAGATGGCTCGACTATTTTTGAAAAGTAACACGCCTTGGAAGATGTCACAAAACTGTACAATTCCTTAAATCAGTAGAGAGAACGGTAAGGCATTCTGTTTTTTTTTTTTTTGTTTTTTTTTGTTTTTTTTTTTTTTTTTTTAAATCCAAACAAACAACAAAGATAGGGCTAAAAATAAAAATCATATGTATTATTTCTGTTGTCAACATCTATTTTTACGAATTTAAGTTTTCCTATTATGTGAATGTGACAATACTTTTTACACTACCAGCTAGTCAATTTACGTCCACCCATCCACCTTCCCGAGCCCCATGTTTTAATGAAAAACACTAATCACTTGAAACATTGTTCGATCGTAATGGCCATTGCATGGCAGAACACTATTGCAAAGCGAAGAATTTTATGGTTAATTGAAAGCTTCAATATGAGAGCATGGTTTTGTGATTCGGAATGTGATAAAATTTTACACCCAGATCCGCGATCGCGAGAGATAATGTTGGCCACTGTTGCTCAGTGTCGAGATGTTGCTTGACAATCACGAGGGAGTTGCAGCTAATGCATAGTCGAGTACAGCTAAGTTTTCCTCTTTTGAAGACCTGTCCGTAACACCAAAAGAAGACGAAGAAGAAGTCTGTGATGACGACGATAGAATTTCCATTCTTCAAAACTTCTAAAATTGTGCGAAAATTACACGGAAACCAGTCATAAAAACAAATAACAATTGTTAAACAATGTATGGACATGAGTTTGGAAGCCGCTAGCGCTACGTAGCGGATATAGTTAAAACTAACGTTAACGTGTCGGTAACTCCATGGAAACACGCATTTATCTTTAACGGACAGGTAACTACGGCTGTGACGGTAACTGTTGTCTCGGAAACCCATTTTGTACTTAACGTTCGGTTAACCCACAGATAACTATAACGGAACAGGTAACTACTGTTTCGGAAACCGGCCATAAGTGTACAGCACAGCAGGCAACGTGCCTGTCACCCTCACAAAGGAATGGACTCGCCCTGCGGACATCTCGAGAATGCGTCTCGACGCACGGGCCACGACGTCTTGCGCGATACTACAGTTTTATTCCGATTTTGAAGGAATTTACACGCTTTACGTTCAACACAATAGGAAAATCCCTGTTTAGATAATATTTCTTTTGGTGCATGGCAGTGGATACCTTACAACAGACATATGCCTAGACTCGGTTTTACAAATTGACGTGAAAGCTTTCTTGGTGAGGGTTTTCATAATCCCCAAGCCACCGTATGGTGCATGGCAAAGATTGCCTCACACTAGACTTTTTGTTTCACTTATCACCACGAAAGTTGACATTCAGTATACGGGACAGAAGGACAGAGGCGCCGACTTTTGAAAATCAGTGTAGGTGCTCTATATCGCGGTTCACAAATGTTCGAAACCAACCCTCCTGAAAATCATGTTCATGCATTTTTGAATGAGCAATACTTGATAAAAGTAAGTTGGCAGTTGTCTGGCCTTTTAAAGCTAGAAGGAAGAAGAAGGAGGAAGAAAAGGAAAGCTTGGCTGCATTAGGACACTACAATAAAGCGATGTAATTGGCCGAATTGGATATTTCAAATGTTCAAATGTTTGTAGAGTCTATGGGACTTAACTACAGGGTCATCAGTCCCTAAACTTACAAACTACTTATGAACTACTTACAACTAAGGACGGCACAAATATCCATGCCCGAGGGGGGATTCGAACCCCCGACCGTAGTGACCGTGCAGGCCGTGACTGGAGCGCTTCAGTCTCCTCGGCCACCGCGGCCGGCAATTGGATATTTCGATATAAGTAACACCCCAAAACTTCTACACGACCAATGAAATAATTTTTTACTGTACGGTAATCGAACACTTTTTGTGCGAAGCTATTCTTTCTGACAAAAGTGTTTGGTAGAACACCGTCACCAAGGTTTAAAGAAATCTTTGAAATATTTTCAGATTTTGAAGTCCGACATCAATTTTTTTTGGTCAGTTCCAAGCAAGAGCTTGTAACAATACTGCTGGCCCCCTCATCTCAATATTATTGTACGATACCGTCTGCCTGGTCCTCTCATCTCAATGTCATCCTACGATACCGTCTGCAATGGATCCGGAATCGTGTGGTTCAGTTGTGATATATGTTGCGTGTGAAATTAAAAACGATAGAAATTAAAAACGATACAGCCAGTCTAGGAATCAGTTTAGGACAGTGTCTCGGTGATACTGTGATTAAAACGAGCGATAGTTTTCAGTAATTAAGAGATTCATATATTTTCTTTCCAGACAGTTCTATAAACAATAGTTTCGTCATTGTATGTTATTTAAAGACTTACACAGACGAATTGTAAAAACTTTTGTGAAAAACATAAAGAAATGAAAATAAATAGCATTGTATATACGTTAGGCTCATAAACTAGTTGTGTAGACCAGCTAATTGTGTAATTAATGATGTACTCGAGATTTGAATATTGTGTTTCTTTGTATATATTGACTCACTTGAGATTTGGAATCTATTTCGAGAATTTCCAAGATAATTGATAGCTCAGTATATGTTAGGAACATGTGTGATGTACTCGTTAACAAATTAATTGATTTTTAACATCGCACTTTGTTGTCACCAGAAGGATCGGAAATTATGACTTAAAAATATTTGCTTCATCTAAAATTATTGTATGTATAGTTTTCATTTTTTATTGCGATTATTTTTGTGTATATGAAATGTTTTTCTGCTATGTTTGTTAATTGTAAATCAGTATATTCTATTGTTATGAACAATGCTTAATGTAACGCTATTATTGTCAAGGTTATATATTTGCCTCACCGCCTAGCGTGAGGGGGTTGGAGTTTTAGTCATTTGTCAAGTGCGCTGGAAGCTACGTCAGTCTGCATTTTAAAGTGGAAGTACTGTGTGCTCTAACTTCTGATGTATTGAATTTGTATTGTTTTGGTGGCGAGAAGTTTGATTTAAATTAAAAAAGCAGTGAAAAATTATACATATCGAGTATTTATTTCTACCACGACGCCCCAGGAGAATAATGTTGCAGCGAGCAGAACCCCCATACATCGTAATCTTAAAAAGCTGAGTATCGGTAGAATGAAACCGTAGTTACTTATATAGTATACAAACGTTACAAGCTGTATACTTCATCGAAACTTTCATCACTTCCAGATAACTTCATAACATCTCTTACAATATTAATATAGTCCAAGGTTTTTTTAAGCCTGAGAGAAAAAGCATTACGAATTTCAACTTTATCTATAATTTTAATAACAAGGGAAATGACAAAGATAAATGAAAAACGATTAACTTTAGCATCAGCATCAGATTCTTCAAGCTAAATTCCTGAAAGAATACAATTGAATGTTCATAAATACGTACACCTGAAAGGTCAAAAGGAGTGCTTCTCGCTTGGGGACCCGCGTACAAAACTGATCATTTCTTTCACATATGAAATATCGTCTCTCGCTATGGTCACGTTTTGCATTGCCTCTTGAGTCATAAGGTAGGTTTTGATTATTTCCGATTTTTTTAAAATTTATACAATTTTATTTTCCACTCAATTTTATGTTGGTGCTCAGCACCCCCAAAAAATTATTGGGGGGGGGGGGGGGGGGGGCGGTGCACGACCCGGAGCACCCACTGAGTCGGCGCCCCTGATACAGGATGAATCATCTTACACTGCAACCGCAAGTATTTCGGAAACGGAAAGTGCGATTGATGTGCGGTTTTCAAAGATGGATTGGTAGTCAGGGGCTCGTATTTTTAGCCAACAAACAGATTGTAACATTACTTAGAAACTGTATTTTTTATGCAAACATACAATTTTTCAAATGAAACAATGATAGTTTCTATCGTGCACTGGAATTTTTGACACCAGCTGCGTACAAAGTGTTTTGAATGACATTTCTATCACCTTTAGTTTGGCAGCTACAACTGTTCAAAGTTTCGGGGGCGGAGGCTACGACAGCGTAGCTGACTGGCTGGTGATCATTAAACAATGAGCCGTGCCTCAGGGGCTAGCCACTCGGCCAGTCAGCTACGCTATCGCAGCCTCCCCTCCCGAAACTTTGGTTGTAGATCCCAAACGAAACGTGGTAAAAATGTCATTCAAAATTCTTTGTACACAGCTGGTGTCAAAAATTCCAGTGTATGATAGAAACAACCATTGTTACATTTAAAAAAACTGTTTGTTTGCATAAAAAATACTTTCTAAGTAATATTCCAATCTGTTTGTTGTCTAAAAATACGAGCCCCTGACTACCAATCCATTCTGTGAAAACCGTACGTCAATCACACTTTCCGTTTCCGCAATATTTGCGGTGCAAGTGTTAGGTGATTCACCCTGTATATGAGTTGTCTAGTAAGGGGGCGGCGTGATGAACTGAGGATGCAGGAGATGGAGCGGAAGAAACGGGCTGAGAGCGGGCAGGTGGAGATGATCAGAGGGAGGGGAGGGAAGGGGTGGATGGAGACTGTAGAAGAAATAAATACCCGGGCAACACTAGGTTTTCAGCTAGATACCAATAAATAGATGGAAAGAATCGATTAAAATACCAGATAATTATTTTAATGTTGTGGCACCTGACTTAAACCATGTTTACAGTATTTACAAACTCAGTTTGCATTTCTCAAGCTCGAACACTTGCTACTTTTTTTATTATTTGACGTCCGAACAAGCCAATTATGCTACTTCGAAAGTATGTACTCACTTGTCAGACCATTTACCCCTGCATAGGTAGCATATGAACCATTAGCTCTGTGGAATGGACATAAAAGAATGTAGGCAACTACACTCAACGACATTCCGTACTGCTTCCTCCTTGTGGTATGTGAATAATTTGCATCCACGATAGAGGCCAAATCCAGTCTGTTAAACCGACACAACGGCCGGGAGTGCGGGGGGGTGAAAAAATGTTCAAATGTTTGTTAAGCTTATGGGACTTAACAGCGGGGTCATGAGTCCCTAAACCTACAAACTACTTATGAACTAGCTTATACTAAAGACGACACAAACATCCATGCCTGAGGGGCGATTCGACCCCCCGACCGTAGCGGCCATGCAGACTGTGACTGGCGCGGGGCGCTGACACAACACCACCTAGAGAGAATGCCGCGGCGCTTGCATGTGACGTCATGCAGTGTAGGCTACATACGCGTGGCTGACAGGCTCGCTGTATCGGCATAGTGGACCGTGCCCCATCGGCTACCCAGTGAGCAACGCGAGCGCAGCCTACGCTGCATGACGTCACACGAGAGCGCCGCGGCCTTCTCTCTAGGTGGTGTAGACTGGTCACGTCTTCCTCCATACCACATCCGGTGACAACTTCGAGTGGAGGATGCCATGTCGGCCGGTCGGTACACGTCGGGCCCTCAAGACCTGTGTCGACGGAGTTTAGTTAGTTTTAGTTACAGATCCATGTTACAACTGATGACGTGAGTGAGGCGTTACTGTACCTGTAGTTGTATTAGCTGTCTCTCAAACAATTATTCTCTTAGAAAAATTCTGAATACATGAGAATTCATATTGCTTATTAATTATTTAAATTATCTTCAAAAGTACACTCCTGGCCATTAAAATTGCTACACCACAAAAATGACGTGCTACAGCGCTATCGCGGTTGCGATTTATCGTATCGAAAAATTGCTGCTCGCATTGGTCGCGATCCAATGATTGTTAACAAAATATGGAATCGGTGGGTTCAGGAGGGCAGTACGGAACGCCGTGCGGGATCCCAACGGCCTCGTATCACTAGCAGTCGAGATGACAGGCATCTTATCCGCATCTCTGTGACGGATCGTGCATGCACATCTCGATCGCCGAGTCAACAGATGGGGACGTTTGCAAGACAACAACCATCTGCACGAACAGTTCGACGACGTTTGCAGCAGCATGGACTACCAGCTCGGAGACCATCAAATGTTCAAATGTTTGTAAATCTATCGGATCAAACTGCGTGGTCATCAGTCCGTAACTTACAAACTACTTAAACCTAGGTAAACTAACCTAAGGACAAACACACATCCATGCCCCAGGGAGGACTCGAACCTCCACGGCGAGCAACCGCGCACTCCGCAGCGAGATGCTTTAGACCGCTCGGCTACTCGGAGACCATGGTTGCAGTTACCCTTGACGCTGCATCACAGACAGGATCGCCTGCGATGGTGTACGCAACGACGAACCTGGGTGCACAAATGGCAAAACGTCATTTTTTCGGATGAGTCCAGGTTCTGTTTACAGCATCATGATGGTCGCATCCGTGTTTGGCGACATCTCGGTGAACGCACATTGGAAGCTTCTATTCCTCATCGTCATACTGGCGTATCACCCGGCGTGATGGTATGGGGTGCCATTGGTTACACGTCTCGGTCACCTTTTGTTCACATCGACGGCACTTTGAACAGTGGCGGTTACATTTCAGATGTGTTACAACCCGTGGGCTCTACCCTTCATTCAAACCTGGCGAAACCCTACATTTCAGCAGGATAATGCACGTCCTCATGTTGCAGGTCCTGCACGGGCCTTTCTAGATACGGAAAATGTTCGACTGCTGCCCTGGCCAGCACATTGTCCAGATCTCTCGGCAGTTGAAAACGTTTGGTCAATGGTGGCCGACCAACTGGCTCGTCACAATACGCCACTCTTGATGAACTATGGTATCATGTTGAAGCTGCATGGGCATCAGTACCTGTATACGACATCCAAGCTCTGTTTGACTCAATGTCCAGACGTATCAAGGCCGTTATTACGGCCATAGGTGGTTGTTCTGGGTACTGATTTCTCAGGATCTATGCACCCAAATTGCGTGAAAATGTAATCACATGTCAGTTTTAGTATAATATATTTGTCCAATGAATACCCGTTTTATCATTGCATTTCCTCTTGGTGTAGCAATTAAAAAAAAAAAAAAAATTGTTTGTAAATCTATCGGACCAAACTGCGTGGTCATCAGTTCGTAGCTTACAAACTACTTAAACCTAAGTAAACTAACCTAAGGGCAAACACACATACCCATGGAGGACTCGAACCTCCACGGTGAGCAGCCGCGCGCTCCGCAGCGAGACGCTTTAGACCGCTCGGCTGCTCCACCGCGGCGTAGCAATTTTAATGGTCAGTAGTATAGGTAGCCAAGATCGCATTATAATTATTTATTTTATGAAGTCTTGTTTCAATGGACTGTCACAATCATCTGGTCATATAAAATTGTACAATGTGGCCATTTTACGTTATTTATAAAATGGAGGTTAAATAGTATGTGCAACATAGCACTTACTCCAAATATAAAATACATAAGTTAAATCATCAAGGGCTTGTAACAGATTTAATTGTTTCTTTGTACTGTTTATTTGACAACTAAACTAAAATTAAAGCAACCAGAAAGGACCGAACTCATACCCACCCCTACGTCAGTTTGAAAAGCAAGAACCATACCAGTTGCTGTGTAATAAGGACGTGGCGTGATTACCGATACACACACACTCTACGTCATAGTACAACTACAGTTATGTACGTGCATTATTAAATGAAACGATAGAATTCCACATTTTGCTCACTAGGCGAAAGTGCGGAACCGTATAGAACACCTTCCGGAAGTACTCAACATCTACCTGTTAGGCTGTGTCTACTACTTCCTGGATCTTGTGGACGAACACAGTGAATTGCGTTTCACAGACCGTAGCTTGCAAAATCCATGTAGATTTGTACAGACGATAATCGTCATAATATCCAAGCAGAAAACATGTTCCAAAATTGTACAACGGACCAACCCAAGAGATACAGACTTAGGAGTTTTATTGAGTTTTGTACGTCTGTTCGACTACCCTGCTTGAAAACGGGAATGACCAGTCATATTTACAGTCACTAGGAACGTTTTGCTTCTGTAGAGACGTACAGTACAGTACAGTGCTGCTAGAAGGGGGAAGGGGATGAGGGTGGAGAGAGTTCCTTAGCACAGTCTTCCTCCACATTATGCGAATACACGACCTCCTTCAAACTAAAAATATTTTGTCAACTTCTCCTCCCTCCCCCCCCCCTCAACTATGTGTGTGATGTGAAAGGCAACGAATTTAATTTTCTTTCGTTGATACAACTATCTTGTAAGAAAAGAATGTGCAATATTATATTTTATTATTGTTGTTGTTGTTATGGTCTTCAGTCCGGAGACTGGTTTGATGCAGCTCTCCACCCTACTCTATCCTGAGCAAGCCTTTTCATCTCCTCATAAGAACGGCAACCCACATCCACTTGAATCTGCTTACTATACGCGTCTCTTGGTCTCCCTCTGCGATTTTTACCCCACACACTTCCCTCCAATGCTAAATTTACGATTCCCCGATGCCTAAGAATGTGTCCTACCAAGCGATCCCTTCTTTTAGTCAGGGTATGCCAAAAATTCTTTTTCTCTCCAATTCTGTTCAGTACCTCTTCATTAGTTATGCGATCTACCCACCTAATCTTCAGCATTCTTCTGTAGCACCACATTTCAAAAGCCTCTATTCTCTTCCTGTCCGCACTGCTTATCGTCCATGTTTCACTCCCGTACAAGGCAACACTCCACACAAATGCCTTCAGAAAAGACTTCCTTACCCTTAAATTAATATTCGATGTTAGCAAATTTCTCTTTTTCAAAAATGCTTTTCTTCCCATTGCCATTCTGCATTTTATATCCTCTGTACTGCGACCATCGCATGTTATTTTACTACCCAAGTAACAAAACTCATCTACCATCTTCATTGTTTCGTTATCTAATCTAATTCCTACAGAATCGCCTGATTTTCTAAGACCGCATTCCATTATTTTTGTTTTGCTCTTGTTAATGTTCATTTTATATTCTCTCTTCAACACGCTGTCCATTCCATTCAACTGCTCTTCCAGGTCCTTTGCTGTCTCTGACAGAATTACAATGTCATCAGCAAAACGCAATGTTTTTATTTCTTCCCCCTGAACTTTAATCCCTATTCCAAATTTTTCCTTGCTTTCCTTCACCGCCTGCTCGAGGTACAAATTGAATAACATCGGAGAAAGGCTACAACCCTGTCTTACTCCCTTCCCAACTGATGCTTCCCTTTCATGCCCTTCGAGTCTAATAACTGCGGTCTGGCTTTTGTACCAGTTGTAAATAACTCTCCTTTCCCTGTATTTTACCCCTGCTGACTTCAGAATTTGAAAGAGTGTATTCCAGTCAACATTGTCAAATGCTTTCTCCAAATCTACAAAAGCTAAAAATGTAGGTTTACCTTTCCTTAATCTATCTTCTAAGATAAGCCGTAAAGTGAGTATTGCCTCCCGGGTTCCTATGTTCCTCCTGAATCCAAACTGATCTTCCTCGAGGTCAGCTTCTACCAGCTTTTCCATTCTCCTGTAGATATTTCGTGTTAAAATTTTGCATCCATGACTTATCAAACTGATGGTTCTGTAATTTTCACACCTGTCTGCGCCTGATTTCTTTGGAATGGGGATTATTACATTTTTCTTAAAGTCTGAGGGCATTTCGCCTGTTTCATACATCCTACACACTAGTTCAAATAGTCTTGTCATGGCTGGCTCTCCCAGAGACTTTAGTATCTCTGAGGGTATGTCATCTACTCCTGGGGCCTTGTTCCGACCGAGGTCTTTCAACGCTCTGTCAAATTCATGTCTCAGTATAGTATCTCCTATTTCATCTTGATCTACTTCTTCTTCCCTTCCTACAACATCGTCTCTAAGTTCATTTCCTTTGTAGAGCTGCTCTATGTACTCTTTCCACCTTTCAGCTTTCCCTTCTTTGCTGAGAACTGGTTTCCCATCTGAGTTCTTGACATTAGTAGAGTTGCTTTTCTTGTCCCCAAATGTCTCTTTTATTTTCCTGTAGGCGGTATCTACTTTTCCCCTTGCTATACATTCTTCTACAGATTTGCATTTGGCTTCTAGCCACCCCTGCTTAGCCATTTTGCACTTCCTGTCAATCTCATTTTTTAGTCGTCTGTAGAGGATGTAGACGAAGATGAAATAGGAGATACTGTACTGAGAGAAGAATTTGACAGAGTCCTGAAAGACCTAAGTCGAAACAAGGCCCCTGGAGTAGATGATATTCCCTCAGAGCTACTGAAGTCTATAGGAGAACCAGCCATGACAAAATTGTTTCACCTGGTGTGTAAGATGTATGAGACAGGCGAAGTACCCTCAGACTTTAAGAAAAATGTTATAATCCCCATTCCAAAGAAAGCAGGTGCAGACAGGTGTGAAAACTACAGAACCATCAGTTTAATAAGTCATGGTTGCAAAATATTAACACGAATTATATACAGAAGGATGGAAAAACTGGTAGAAGCCGACCTCGGGGAAGATCAGTTTGGGTTCAGGAGAAATGTAGGAACTCGGGAGGCAATACTCACTTTACGGCTTATCCTAGAAGATAGATTAAGAAAAGGCAAACCTACATTTCTAGCTTTTGTAGATTTGGAGAAGGCTTTTGACAATGTCGATTGGAATAAACTCTTTCAAGTTCTGAAGCAAGCAGGAGTAAAATATAGGGAGCGTAAGGTTATTTACAACTTGTACAAAAACCAGACAGCGGTTGTCAGAGTTGAAGGGCATGAAAGGGATGCAGTGGTTGGGAAGGGAGTGAGACAGGGTTGTAGCCTTTCTCCAATGTTATTCAATTTATACATTGAACAAGCTATAAAGGAAAGCAAGGAGAAATTTGGTGAAGGAATAAAAGTTCAGGGGGAAGAATTAAAAACATTGCGTTTTGCCGACGACATAGTAATTCTGTCAGATACAGCAAAGGACCTGGAAGAGCAATTGAACGGAATGGACAGTGTGCTGAAAGGTGCATATAAGATGAACATTAACAAGAGCAAAACTAGGGTAATGGAGTGCAGTGCAAGAAAATCAGGTGATGCTGAAGGAATTAGATTGGGAAACGAAGCAATAAAGGAGGTAGATGAGTTTTATTACTTGGGCAGTAAAATAACAAATGATGGTAGCAGTACAGAGGATATAAAATGCAGAATGGCAATGGGTAGAAAAGCGTTTTTGAAAAAAGGGAAATTTGTTAACATCGAGTATTGATTTAAGCCTAAGGAAGTCCTTTCTGAAGGCATTTGTATGGAGTGTTGCCTTGTATGGGAGTGAGACATGGACGATAAACAGTGCGGACACGAAGAGGATTGAGGCTTTTGAAATATGGTGCTACAGAAGAATGCTGAAGATTAGGTGGGTGGATCGCGTAACTAATGAGGAGGTACTGAACAGAATTGGGGAGAAAAGAAATTTCCGGCATACCTTGACTAAAAGAAGGGATAGATTGATGGGACACATTCTTAGACATCAAGGAATTGTGAATTTAGCATTAGAGGGAAGTGTGTGGGGTAAAAATCGCAGAGGAAGACCAAGAGGTGGATACAGTAAACAGATTCAGACAGATGTAGGTTGCCGTTCTTATGCGGAGATGAAGAGGCTTGCTCAGGATAGGGTATTGTGGAGAGCTGTATCAAACCAGTCTCAGGACTGAAGACCACGACAACAACTCCATTTTGCCTGTTTCATTTACTGCATTTTTATATTTTCTCCTTTCATCAATTAACTGTAGTATTTCCTGTGATATCCATGGATTTTTTGTAGGTCTTGCCTTTCTACCTACTTTGTCCTCTGCTGCCTTCACTATTTCATTCTCAATGCTGCCATTCCTCTTCTACTGTTTTATTTCCCCCCGTTTCTGTCAATTGTTGCCTAAATCTGCCTCTGAAATTCTCCAGAACTTCGCGTTCCTTCAATATATCTAGGTCCCATCTCCTTATTTTCCTACCTTTCTGCAGTTTTTTCAGCTTCAGCCTACAGTTCATGACTAACAAGTTATGGTCAGAGTCTATATCTGCCCCTGGGTATGTCCTGCAGTTTATAACCTGGTTCCGGTACCTATGTCTTACCACTATAAAATCTATCTGATACCTTCCGGCGTCTCCTGGTCTCTTCCATGTATACAACCTTCTTTTGTGATTCTTAAACCACGTGTTCGTTGCGATTAAATCATGTTCCGTGCAAAATTCTACCAGTCGACTTCCTCTTTCATTCCTCCTGCCCAGTCCATATTCACCTATTATTTTTCCTTCTCTTCCTTTTCCTACTACAGAATTCCAGTCTCCCATCACAATTAAGTTTTCCTCTCCCTTAACTGTCTGAATAATTTCCTTTAGCTCCTCATATATTTCTTCATCTCCTCATCATCGACAGAGCTAGTTGGCATATAAACCTGTACTACTGTGGTCGGTGTAGGCTTCGTATCTATCTTGACTACGATAATGCGATCACTGTGCTGCTCATAGTAGTTTACCCGCATTCCTATTTTCTTATTCATTATCAGACCTACTCCTGTGATACCCCCAACTGATTTTGTATTTATAACCCTGTACTCACCTGACCAGAAATCCTGTTCATCCTGCCACCGAACTTCACTAATCCCCACTATATCTAACTTCAACCTATCCAGTTCCCTTTTTAAATTTTCTAATTTTCCTACCCGATTAAGGAATCTAACATTCCACGCTCCGATCCGTAGAATGCCAGTATTGTCTTTCCTGATGATAACATCCTCCTGAGTAGTCCCCGCCCGGAGATCCGAATGGAGGACTATTTTACCTCCGGAATATTTTACCCGAGAGGATGCCATCATCATATTTCCATACAGTAGAGCTGCATGTCTCGGGAAAAGTAACGGTTGTAGTTTCCCCTTGCTTTCAGTCGTTCGCAGTAGCTGTGTGGCAAAGCCACATTAGCTGATGTTACAAGGCCAGCTCAGTCAATCATCCAGACTGTTGCCCCTGTAACTACTGAAAAGGCTGCTGCCCCTCTTCAGGAACCACACGTTTGTCTGGCCTCTCCACAGATACCCCTCCGCTGTGGTTGCACCTACGGTACGGCTATCTGCATCGTTGAGGCACGCAAGCCACCCCACCTCGGCAATGTCTGTGGTTCATGGGGGTGGATTTTATTATTATAATATCAATTTTAGAATATTTTTCAGAATTGAACATATCCTATTTTTATAGATTTCCGACCAATTTTACATGTGTGTTTCGCATTGCAGGCAAGACTTAGAAATGAATTATACTCGTTAAGCAAGGTCCTAATGTGAAGACAGTTCGTAAAGAAATGAATCTTTTTTAGAATTTATCAAAAATACATATTGCATTTTGTTCATTACAGTATGGATTAGCTCCTAAAACCAGATCTCAGGCATTGCGTTCATTCATCGTTAACCGGGGTGCTAACCCTCGTCGCCACTCGTAGATTTGCTCCAAATTGTCTCTTTGGTCGCCGTGCGAGGGGTGGTGGGGGGGGGGGGGAGGCGACGGCGGCGAAACTATCAAGATCAGTGGCGGATTACCGATAAGGCACAGTAGGCAGCTGCCTAGGGGCCCCGTGTGCACCGATATAACAGTGAGAATTTTTTAGAAAGCCTTTTGCGTTTTAAATAATAATTAGTTGTTTTTTCGTTTGTCTGCGGACAAGTGAAAGAAAATATATATATTAGGAAATGGATCCTGACAGTTCTGAAGAGTTTGAGGAGTACAAGGTCACTTAGGGTCCTTCTTAGTCTTCAGCGGAAGTCGTCCACACCAAAGTTTATTATAGCGCGTAAAAGCCTATATTAGGGTAGCCAAATTTTAAAAACCCAAATACGGAACACATATGGATACGGATACCTAAGATTGCGCCACTTTAAGGACCACGCGGCTGCTCGCGTCCGAGTTTCGAGCCCTCCACACGGGCATGTGTGTGTGTGTGTGTGTGTGTGTGTGTGTGTGTGTGTGTGTGTGTGTTGTCCTTAGTGTAAGATATTTTAAGTAGTTTATCAGTTTAGGTACCGGAAAAAAGTAAAGCAGTCAACAATCCGAAGATTGGTTTGAACACCACATTGCTTTACTAGGCATGGTCCTGTTGATGCCGTTGCCATCCTCCTATCTTCGAAATGACTTACCCAGCCAGTTATAGGGGGCCTACAATTTAAAGTGGGTTCCGAACCACGGTGGTACAGCAACACTGCCAGATGTGAAATAAGTGGAAAGTGACTGATAAAAATCCTAGGACCTGGCGGGAATCGAACCATGGCGACCTTCAGATTTGTAGTCTGGCACTCTACCACTGCGCTACGGAGCGGACCGGTGACCACAAAAATTTCGTCCGTTAGATTACTGTACAATCTTTTTGTCATTTAGGAGTTCGGTATTTTCTCATAGATTTTTATAATAATAAACTCATGAAGTATTTCGAAAATGATTTCATTTTCACACTAATTATTTTGTTTTCGGCGCCCATAAAGTATTTGTGATGGAGCAGCATTAGTGCCAGGTAGACCTAGCACAAACCAAGTAATGAGCTACAAATTTTTTCACCAGTTATCTTCAAGTGGAAGTGAGTTGAAAATGGGAGACTTGTTTTTACTAACTCACTTCGCAATTCTCAATTAATTTTTTGTTCACGTACATTTTTGACGAGGTTTAATTCCTAAAAAAGAAACTGGTGTTCACATCTTTCTTTCAAATTATTTTCGCCAAACTCCGGTAAAGTTTTAAGGCTTTACTAGACAGATTTACAACGAAGAAGATATTTGAGCTGTACGTGGTTTTAGCATATGAAATGTGTAAGTCCATTTCGCGATATAACAGATTAACGTCTAGTGAAATGAACATGAAATGTCCTTGAAATCAAACTCTTTGAGCACGTCAACTTCTACAAATGAAATTATTAATTGGAAAACCTCCAAATTTATGTAATACCAACCAAATAAATTTTAAAATCGAGTCTTATTCACTTTGAGTTAAAGCCTATTTTCTGTATTGTTTGAATATGATCCCATTTTTCTCCATGTGGTTACACTGTAGATTCTTTGAAAACAAGTTATTTCAAAATATACGGGACTGTTAGTAAAAAACTGGACAATATACGTCCCGTATTTACTTGCTCGGGACAGTTGAGCTAAATAGGGAACGACCCCGTGAAATACGGACGTCTGGTCACCCTAGGCTATCTTACACGATGGCTGAACAGGTTAATTACTCAAATCGAATGCTTCGGTTGTGGAATACCGCAATTTTATTATTATTATTATGGATTACAACAATTTTATTATTATTACCAATATATTGTTGATGTTTGTTGGAAAATTAGTAACTTATTAAGGGATGGATTTGAATTGGAGCCCCTAGATTTGGTTTGCCTTGGGGCATACACACGGCTTAATCCGGCATTGATCAAGATTCAAGATTGGGTAGTCAACGTAGTGAACCCCCAGTCATCTGAAGCACCATCCGCCGTTGATTAGCAGCATTTGTGAAGAGACCTGCCGTGTTTGAGCGTCGCCTACAACCGAGCGGCAGCCGACTGCCTGTGTGGCAACACTGTATCGCCACGTGACAAAACGTCAACTATAGAGTTCTGCACGGCGCTCATTTCAGCCCGCCTAGCCGTACGGGTTGGGGGCTGGCCCGTCTAGCCCGCCGGGCCAGACGCAGCGAGCGCCAGCCGCAGCCACAGCCACAGCCACGGGCCCAGCGGAGGACCTGCCGGCCGCCAGCCCGCTGCACAGCGCCCCATCTCACCCTCTGCTCGCGCCACTCGCCGCTGCAGCACCCAGGGTTGCCAGATCTCCGGGCGCCGCCTGGAGTGCCCGGGTTTGGAATGAATTCTCCGGGTCTACGGGCCAATCACTCTCATCTCCGGGCTTGAATGTAACCTTCATCTTAACATTTTTTTTTACTACGATTTTTAACTAGTATGCTCATGTAGCGACGATCTACATCGAACTTAACGTAACTTAAACTAAGGACGAACACAATATCCATGCCATAGAGGGGGGATTCGAACCTCTGGCGGGAGCAGCCTCGCGCACCGTGGCAAGACGCCTCAGTGCGTTCGGCCATTCCCGGCCGGCTCCTCCCTAGTAATGATGAATAACTTTATATAAATGTCAATTTCTTATTGCATCAAAACGCTACTTTTCTATTCTTCCTCTGAAAACATTTCATTGTTGCGTCGGTAGTAATCGGCTAGCGCATTATTAAGGAAACACTGTTGCGGCAACGTGTCAACTGGCGACGTCTATTATTTATGTTCGTTTGTTCATTGTTTGTTATCAATTTACCGGCAATTTTTGGAATACTCGGATCGTGTGTAAACAGACAAGCTTACATTAACTCAGAATAGTGAGAAATAACAGTGAAATGAAGAGACGATCCGTGTAGACGTTCCGTGAAGAATTGTTGCAGGAAGAAAATTATAAAGAGTGGCTACAAAAAGTCGATACTGTTGAGTGTATGTGTAAGTGCAGAATATGCAATATCTCATTTACTGTTAAGTACGATGGAGTGAAAGCTGTGAATAAACATTTACAATCAGAAAGACAAAAAGCGAACATTACCACACAAAAGAAGAATCAGTTGCTTCTTAAATTCTTGCCGGAACAATTTTCTGCAGAAGACGACAAAGTCACTGCAACGGAATTAACTTTGACTTACCATGGTGTGAAACACCACCATTCTTACAATACTTGTTGGGAGGGAGGAGATGATTTTTTTAATTTATTTATTTTTATTTATTTATTTATTTTTTTAGAATTTACATGTAATCCTGGGTGAGGGGAGGGGGAGTTGGTCGCAGTTGGGGAGGGGGGAGTCATTGGCCAAGGGGGAGGGGGCACGTCTGGTCTCCGGACCTGCCTCGAGTTCAATCTGGCAACCCTACCAACCTATGCTGCGGCGCCTCTTCGTTTGCGACATTTTAACCTTTTTATTCCCGAGTAATATACTTTCAATTACGTATTATACGATTATTTGGATACATAACTGACGTTCTCAAAAGTTTTTTTCCCTGATTTTGGAAAAAAATACCATACGGCAACAGTAATATTTCAGTAGATGTACCGATTATAAATCATTAAATATGTGTTATTATTTTACAGTAACTGATACATGGTAGTTTTACCATACTTCCCTACATTTTCCTTATAAATATTCACGTTGAGAGCAGTTCAAAGATGCAACACCTAGCAGGACACAGCAGCTGATCTAAAAATCAGAATGGCAGTTCACACTAAACATTACTATCACACACTCAACACTAGTACAAGGCGCCTCGGAGGGCATACTGCTACAATCTGTTGTCGATTTATCAAACACATAAGGGTAGTCATAAGACTTTTTCAGAAGAAAGAACTGAGATGATCGCTTTCAAGAAAGGCAAAGGAAAAAGTTGCCATATGGCTACAATGGAAATAAAAGGGATACGATTTAAGGGGAGAGAATGATTCATTCAAATTTTGTGTTGCATGGTTCCTACTGTCAGTTAATAGGTAATTGAAATTATCAAGGAATAATCTCAACCTGCATGAAATTCCTATAATTCAGCCAAAATTCATTTCATTTGCGCTGGTTTCAAATAGAAAACTCATAATTATAAGAATCCATCAACATTAGACATATTTTGCAATTATTACTACTGTCACAAACATTTTTTTTCTAATAGACAAACTAAAAGAAACCTGGCATTATAGGGAATGATACATTTCCCGTTTTTTATATTTTTCTTTGACAAAACTCTGTGGTTCATGATTTAGCTCTTAATATGAATACATAAAAATGGCCACATTTAATTAAATAGACACCTGAACAAAATAAAAAACTGATACTAAAATAATATTTCTATATTGTTGGTCTGATTCTACACTCTGAAGCCAAGGGCACAGTTTACGAGAAGATTCAAAGTATACAGAAAATAATATGCCGAGAAACCAGATACTGACCTCCACTTTCTTGCTCTACAGCAATTTCTTTAGGGGTAATAAAATGTTTGCTAACAAGAAATCAGAAGAAATACATACCGACAACTCTGAATCCAGTGAAGCTGACTGTGTAGTTTCTGGAACAGAGCAGTGGGAAAGCATATCGTAGTACCTTATGAAAATAAAATGGAGAGTCGGGTGCTTCTATGCTTGAAGTTCGAAACTGATGTCCCGAAACTTTGTGAGGAAATGAATTAAAGCGGCAGCAAGCTCTCTATTCCAGCTTTCTAATCGATGTGTTTGATTCCGTTCTGCTAATATAACTGTGATCTCGTCAATGACACTTGCCACAGACTATCATGTCGACAACAGTATTCCAGCGGATATCTATCATGGACTTTACCGTTTTGGTGAGAAGGTTACTTAAACCAGATTTCTTGAAGTAATTTACAGTACTCTTTCCAGATGTTATTAATTTTAGTGTTTGTGGCGCAGATTCCTCGAAAATTTCTCTTCATCTAACACATGACGTATCACGGTTGCGATGCAGTGTGCAATACAGGGAAGCCGCTCAAACGGCGAAAGCGCTGACCTAACATCGGCCGCTTGCTCCGATACAAATGTTGCACCTTCCAGATATGTGGCAGAAATGTCATAACTTTCTAATTCGGACAGAATTTCTCTTCAAATATTGAGACCAGATTTAGCATCTTCAGCAGGAAATTCCGACGTGCATAAAACGTGCGATTTCATCTGCATTTCTGAGGTCACGCAATGACCAACGATGCTGACGTATTCAGTTTTGGTATATTTATCAGCTCGGATCCACTTCAAAGGAACATGCGTTGGCTTCTAAACAATTTTTGATTTCCTGTTGGACCTCTGCCTTGATTTTTTCAGCTGCCTCATAAACATTTCGTGAAATGGTTGTCTGATGACGAAGGACGTCGTTAACGTTTACGCGGCCACTCTTTGCATACTGTGCACCTATGTGTAAGAGGTGCTGACGAAAGTTTCTGAACCCTTCGTCTTTAACAGTGTTTTAGGAACGGAGGTTCTGAGCGCAGAGTCGTACACAACTAATAATCACAGTAGATTTTGTTCTTGAAGGTACTATTGTGCTGTTTCCCTGTCTCGAGACAGTCTCACTTTCAACACGCAGGGAGCCTCTTGATGACGTGACAAGAGCCGCGGCGCTTGGCGTGCACGTGTCTGCCAGCCTCAGATGGAGCGAACGCAGTCGAATGGGGCAGCGTCTGCCCTAACTGTGTGCCGGGCGCCGTGGCTCAGCGCGCCCGGTCAGGGGGCCCAACGCCCTCTGTAATAAAAAAGCTGAGCCAAATATTCAACGAACAACTATGGACGAATTGAACCAACGACCGCAAAGCATAGATCTATCTGAAATAAGAAAAAAAAAAAAAAACTGTGTGGGGTGGGGTGGCGCGAGGCTGCAGCACGGTGCCACGTGCCCCACTTCTGTGCCAGTGACAGGTCACAAAAGTCTGCTTTCGTTTTGCTATAGCCGCTGTAGCCCTGCACCCAGGATCTTGAGGAGAAATATCGATGTTACGCTATGTGATGTTTCCTTTGAGTGGTTTTAACTTTCAGTACTCTCGCGAATCTGCCTGGGTGTCGTAGTAATTTCTCATCATATTTCGGAAGATTAGTAGCCATCGTCAGATGGTCCTTGCAGCAATCAGGAATCATTTGCAGATGACAACGAATCTTCCGAAATGTCATGGAGCCGGCCGCGGTGGCCGAGGGGACTAAGGCGCTCCAGTCGCGGTCTTCACAGCCACTACGGTCGGGGGTTCGAATCCCCCCTCGGGCATGGATATTTGTGCCGTCGTAGTTCGTAAGTAGTTCATAAGTAGTTTGTAAGTTTAGGGACTGATGACCCCGTAGTTAAGTCCCATAGACTATACAAACATTTGAACATTTTTGAAATGTCGTGGAGAAATTGGGACTTGGTCTGAGAACTACAAATTACACAATATATGCATTACGCTCACAGCAGTGCTGAATAGAACTCTCAAGAGAGAAGAGTGGGGAAAGATTAAAAATTTATTATGGGAGACAAGTGTACGCATTTAATATAATGAATTTATCCAAAAGAAATAACTATAGAAGTAGAAATATGGAATCTGATTTTCTACAAAGCACAACTGCAAATATTTTTGATGATTAACATAATTTAATGTTACAACATTTTGGTACATAGCTATTTGAATACTTTTTTTCTGCTCCAAGGCTGATATCGCGTTAGAAAATAAAGAGCCGATTTCTCAATAGCATCATTTGTAGTTCTTAATATGGTAGTCTATATAACAGTGGAAGCTTGCCACTGCCTAGACGAACCATAAATTACCCTTGTATAACACTGAATTATAGTTTGGAGTACGCCAATAGTTGAAAAAGAGTGTAACTAAGGGAGAACAGTGAGTATGAAAAACCGAAATTTAGGAAAAGAAACATTGCAGGAAAGTATATGTACTAAGAAAACCATCGAAGCCACTGATGATGGCGTACACCGAACTGCCGCCCGGCAACAGCCGCGCGTTCAGGCCGCCGTGTCATGGACTGTGCAGCTGCTCCCAGCGGAGGTTCGAGTTCTCCCTCCAGCAAGGGTGTCTGTGCCGCCTTAGAATAACTTAGTTTGAGTAGCGTGTATTCTTAGGGAATATATGTAATATATAATGAAGTAAGCATGCAAATCTGGAAATACTGTATCTGGTTCTTTACTAAGAATGTCAATTTAAACAGGTTTGTTGGTTGGTAGAGAGGTTTGTCATTTGAAGGGACCAAAGAGCTAAGGTATCTTTTTGGTTAAGGATGGGGGAGGAAATTGGTCGCGTTATTTCAAGGGAACCATCCCGGTATTTGCCTGGAGTGATTTTTGTAAAGCCGCGGTGGAGTAGCCGAGCGGTCTAAAGCGTCTTGCTGCGGAGCCCGCGGTTGTTCGCCGTGGAGGTTCCAGTCCTCCCTGCGGCATGGGTGTGTGTATTTCTCCTTAGGTTACTTTGCCTTAGTTTAAGTAGTTTGTAAACTACGGACTGATGATCACGCAGTTTGGTCCGATAGAGTTACAAACATTTGAACATTTGATTTATGGAAATTACGGGAAACCTAAATCAGGATGGCTGGAGGAGGATTTGAACCGCTCAGTCCAGTGTCTTACCATTGTGCCACCGTGATTGATCAGATTTGTGGGCATCGGTATAATTTTCATATACATAGCTGGAACGTAATTTCGTTTCCTCATATTTATCTTCAACACGATTAAATAGCTGGTAAGTGTGTAAATGGGGCATTCAAATTGAGTTTTAATCGATGGATATCGTCACACCTTTCGAGTAATACGGAATGCAAACAGTCGCTAAATTTGGGCGAGGTCTCTTTTTTTCTCTCTATGTAGCTGCGAGGGAACTTCCTCTCAGTGTGTACCTCCAACGATGCATCGGCTTGTGTACGTTAGTTGCATCTGTAGTAACATAATCCAGCGTTATAGATGATGAAAATACGAATTAGACTCTTCAGTAATAATTAAATGAATATTTACAAGGCTTATTTAGCTTTGGATTAGTCAGTGAGGTGTCTTCACATAATTGCAGGGAGGTATGCCCACCCTTCACTGGTTTGTATGCCCTAGCTGTGTGCTACTGATTCAGTGCAAGTAATGAAAGTAGGCCTACCCATCGAAGACATGAATTTGCGATCGTGATTAGTAGGCTGCTTAATTTATAAATAAATATCAGTCTTGGTCATTTACTTTATATTATGAAACTTTCACATGGGGGTTCGACTTACTCCTATAATAACAACTCAGATTCAGATATGATCATTGGATTAATCTGTACATAGCATTAAGGGGGAGTCATAAGCTACGTGAGGTGTTTAGGGCGGATAGGGGGGATCGACCTGAATCTCACCAAAAATCACGCTAAGGCGAGGGGGAAGAGGGTTGAAGGGGATCTCGGCAATTCTTTTTCTGCAAGAAACAGTGTAAAACTGCAAGAAAACTGGCTTCAGTTAAGTAAAACATGTTTCATCTCTTAAATGTGGCAAAATCCAACACAATAATATTTGCCTCGGTTATGCAAACATCAATAATTAGAGAGTGTTTGTCTAATGACACATGGCCTTTCTTTACAAGCGCGGGAAGATGAGTTTATTGAACAGTGATACAGACATCTTTGTTCCAGTAGTGACTCTTGAGACCACATATGCGTCCCCATGGACTGAATTTGAATGAATGTTGTTGTACGAATTTTAGTACTTCCTGTTATTCAAGTACTAGTTTAAGTACCCGGCACTGACGGGCATTTGTTTATTCTAATGAAGTTTGTATGTAAAGTACTCTCCGCCATGCGCCGAATGAAATTTTATGCAGACAGCGAGCTTCCTCTTGTTTTGAAGGTCAGTTGTACAAAATTTCCATAAATGGATCTAACGTAATCAAGTAGGTCTACAGGGTAACGTATTTATGGTAAAATACGCGTTTTGAAAAATGTCACGTGAGATTGGGGGGAGGGTGGGGAGCAAAAGTCACATCTCACCAGGGAGAGAGGGGGGCTCGAAGAAACGCCAAAATCACTTAATTAATGGACGCCCCATAATGAAACGATTACACACACGTTTCACTGAGGTGAATGATTGCTGAGAAACAAAAAAAAGATGAACCTGAAAGAACGAAGATCTGTTCAATTGAGAGAAAAAGTACAGACAGGTTTCATTTGATAAGAAAGAGTGAATAACTCATTTAAACTACAAAACTACAATGGAATACGCTGATGGTATCTTTGGATTGTTACCAGTAGCTAGTTTACCAAATAAGTAAATAATAAAAAGTACTGTACATTTGAAACAGAAGTGTGCCAGTCAATTGTTTTCCAACAACCAGCTGTCGATGTTTGGAGTGCATATGTTTCTTCAAGATTCAAACAATGTATTGGTTGCTATTACGTATATGACACCCCCTCCCACTCCCACTCCCCCCCCCCCCCCAAAAAAAAAAAAAAAAAAAAAAAAAGTAAAGAGGTACTGATATGCTACGCAAAATACCCTCCACCACACACTGGGCAGTGAATATCAGAGTACAGGGGCAGATGTAGCTTTGTTTGTCACTGGCAGTACACATGTCACGCTGCTTATCACTCAGTGTCGGTGGGCGGCCAGACCGCAACACAGCAGGGCGAGGCGCCGACCGGTAACGACAGCGCGCGACCAGACGGGCTGCGGAGCGGCAGGCCGCGGCAACTCGGCCGGGCCAAGTTCAGCCCGGCAGGTCAGACGGGCTGGCCTCAGCCCTTACGGGCCTGGCCGTGACTAACGGGCTAGGCGAGCTGAAACCAGCGCCGTGCAGAACTCTAGTCAACTAGCAACTATAGTGGAGCCGGAATAGCATGATCCCTGGTGGTTGCGCCAATCGGCTTTGAGCGCCGGCTGCGGCAGCAGACCATTGGAGCAAGTCAAACGTGGGCTTTGCTCTGCGCATGCGCGCGTTTGGCTGCGCTCTGCACTTTGCCAGTTCTGTCAGAAACAGTGTTGCCAACTCATACGATAATTATGGAGCCATACGATAATTTCGTGCGCCTCGGTTGCACAGTGGTAGAGTGCCAGACTACAAATCCAAAGGTCGCGGGTTCGATCCCCACCAAGTCCTAGGAATTTTATCTGTCACTTTCCACTTCTTTCACCTCTGGCAGTGTTGCTCATGTGAAAAATACCGAGTAGCACCATGGTTCGGAACCCACGTTAAACTGTAGGTCCCCCTATAACTGGCTGGGTAAGTCAGTTCGAAGGTCGGAGGAAGGCAACGGCATACCACCTCCAAACAGGACCATGCCTAGTAAAGCACTGTGGTGTTCAAACCAATCTTCGGATTGTTGACTGCTTTACCTTTACGATAATTTCAGTGCTTGTACGATGTACGATACTGGTCAATATGCTCGGGCATGGATATTTGTGCCGTCCTTAGTATTAGCTAGTTCATAAGTAGTTTGTAAGTTTAGGAACTGATGACCCCGTAGTTAAGTCCCATAAGCTATACAAACATTTGAAACAATTTTTTTTCTTTTTTTTTTATACTGGCCAAATATACGATAATTTCTTTCTGGCTGGAGAAGCCTTTTAAACCGTGCATATCTAGTAAACTTAAGGCAATACGAATTGTCGATACTACTAAGGTAAGTGAAATTACATTATAGTCATAATGATTTCCGTTACTATAATAATGACCAGTACTTGTTACTACTACTATTTCATGTAAGTGTCGCGATTATTTAATAACCTAAAGTGTCAGTTTTCCTAATATTATTTCGGTAATTTACAAAGAACGGTGTACATCGAAGTAGAGGCATCAGTGTAGCGTAAGACTTTCTCTTTCAGTTTGCTAAAAAAAAAAAAAAAAAAAAAAAAAAAAAAAAACCCTCACAGGATAGTATACAGATGAGTCAATGTTTCCCTGGTTGGATAACTGGGACACATAAGTTGCCCAAGTAGTGTCCAATTGAAAGACTTGCAGCAGGCCAATGAGCCACAGGAAATTATTATTATTAATGTAAATGGATCAGTTTTTATGGAAAAAAAGTGAAGACACGTTAGTCAAACTTCCGATGTATAATCTCTGTCACTGATGCCACTACTTCGGTGTACACTGTTCCTTGGAAATTATCATTACTTTTTCTAGTCATAAATTTATTTCTTCTTTTTAACATTTTTGTCTCATGTACGATAACTCTGAGTCAAAATGAATAATTCTCAGTGTGTAGTACGATGTTTTCGCATTTACGATTTGGCAACACTGGTCAGACACCACCGACCATTACGCTATACTGTCAGGAAGCGTAGTACCTACTTGGCAACACGGCTGCGTTCAGTTTTCGCGGCCGGGGCGTCTCCCAGCCCAGTAGGCAGAGCCAAGGATCATCGTATTTCGGCCCGACTATAGCAACTAATCGGACTATTGTTTTGCGCATCTGTTGGACGACCCTTCTCGGAAACGGTAATGGCCTGCGCGTTTGTTTTTCAGTCCTTGTGAAGGCTTCCAGTGGCGGCGCTAGGCGTCGGCGGCGTCGGCAACCACCGACGGCCTCGCGCCTGTGGGGGCCTTAGAAGACATTGTTACAATTTTTTTTTTTTTTTTTTTTTTTTTTTTTTTTTTTTTTTTTTTTTTTTTTTTACATCTGATGTTTAACGGCGCTTTTCAAGTGATAGGTTATGTAGCGACGACCTACATCCAACTTACACTATCTTAACCCAAGAACGAACACAAAATCCGTACGCAAGGGTGGGATTCGACCCCCGACAAGAGCGATCTCGCTAACCGTAGTATGACGCCTTAGTGCGCTCGGCCATTCCCGGCCGGCAGCTATTTAGTTTCCCGTACTTTTTTTCCGTATGAGAGCAGCAGTGTTGTAATTTTTAGTTAAATACTCGCAAAACAACTTCTTCAGTATATTTTAGAAAAGAATTTGGAAGAAGTATATCCAAATGTTTATATAATAATCAGAATCATGCTCACAGTTCTAGTCAGTACAGCTTCGGCCAAGAGAAACTTCTCAAAGTTAAAATCTATTAAGACGAACTTGAGAAGCACAATGAGCCAAGAAACACTATTTTTGTTGTCAGTACTATCAATTGAAGCCGAAATAGCGGCTAGTATTAAGACGTGATCTTAAAATTTTAAAAGTTTATCTATTTTAATTTGTGTTTGTTTATTGTAATTTTTGTCATTGCAATAATACTTGTATATTATACTTATAAAATGTTAGTATAATGATTATTGTTGTATAATTCAGTTCATTTTATTAAACATTTTCTTCCTTACTGAAAAAAAAAAATGGAAAAGGGCCTCGCAAAGTCGAGTTCGCCGACGCCCAGTTTTCGTCTAGCGCCGCCACTGATGGCTTCGCTCGTGCTGAGTAGCTTGCTGCTATAATAGAAGACTGTGTGTTGCAGCCTCCAGCGTGATGGGCAGATGGTCATCCAGCGGCGGCTGCGTGAGCTGGTGAGGGCGTTCGCGGAGCGCGCGCTGCGCGTCCGGAGGCGCCTCGAGCTGCCGCCCACGCCCTCCACCGACAGCAGCGGACAAGGTCAGCCGCCCGCCTGCCCCAGTCTAGGGGATACGTCGCTACATCTGCGGGATTAGCAACAAAATATTATTTTTGGGATTAGCGATTTTTTGGGGTCATTTCAAGGTTTTTTGGGAAAGTGTAGGGGATTTGTACTGCATTTATCAAGTAATAACTTTTATTTCTGTAATAACTTTTATTTGTTGTCAGTTAAAAGAGGCCTTTCTGCGAAAGCTTCGTAGCCCTAATTACAACGAACTGTTACAACCATGTAGTCAGGGCCGGCCCGTCCGTATAGGCAAACTAGGCAGTTGCCTAGGGCGCTCGAATTTGGGCGGCGGCAAATTTGTCGTGAGAGACGAACCCTCATGCACTCGCGGTGCAGTTTATTTTGCTGTTGCGCTGCGGTGCCAGGAGCGATGAATTCCCGGTTACTACACATAGGTAGAGTAACAGCAAGAGACAAGACGCTAGTCGAAATGTCTATTTGAGTCTTCAGAATTTTGCTAGTAAGCCTTCAATGAATAGACGAGTAGCAGTTTGCAACTAATCATCCCGTGATCAAAGCTGGTGTGCTGCCCATCATGTCAGCCGGGTCCCCTCACGGCCTCGCGCAATCCGCCAATCTGCAGTCTCTGTAGTATACAATGACTTCTTCAATCAAAAGAAACTGATCCTAACAATGCTACAAATGCTCTGATAAAAACAAAAACCTTTCTTGAAGATTTTAGAAGTTATTTGGGATTTCAAAAAATGCTAGTAAAAGCAAGAGAAATTTCAGAAGCAGCTCATTTTCATCAGATATGGAATTAGTTGGTCTAAGACACAAGAGAAGAGAGTTTGGTTATGAAGCAGAAGATGAACTGTTCGTGACGAGCGAAATCATTCCAAAATTAATTTTTATTTTGTAATGTTGGATACTGCAAGAAATTCAATTGACGAGAGGTTTCATCAGTTTAACAACGTAAATCGTGTATTTGAATGTCTGTACAAAATAAAACTCCCAAAGCTGTTGTTGAAGTTCACAAAGATTCTAAAGATATTGATGCTACTGATCTGTGCAATGAATTACAAGCCATTGCTAGAAGAGTATCCTAGAACTCAAGACCACATGACGTTCTGAGTTGTATTTGTAAAAATGAACTTACACACATTGTACCTAATATAGTTACTGCACTAACAGTGTTGCTTACTCTTGCTGTGTCTGTAGCCAGTGGGGAGCGCAGCCTTTCACGAAATTATAACTCATAAACACATATATGCGATCCACAATGACTCAAGAAAGACTTGTGGGGTTGGCAACTTTGTCAACTGAACGAGAAACAGCAGACACAACTGATTTAAAGGAGGTCCTCTCAGATTTTGCAAAAGCCAAGGCAAGAAAAATGAAATTTGTGTGACTCTTTATATAATGAAGCTTTTAATTGTATCAATTATTGTTAGCTATCAACCAAAACCGTTTTAAAAGACAAAATGTAAAAACGATGAATAAGTAACATTATATAAGAGTGATGATGTGTCCCAGTTAGTGGGGAAATATGTTTATGTAGTATATATGTTGTGATTGTGTATTTAATAGAATAAGATGCAATGTGTATTTTGCATCGGTGTTTTATTGCGATTTTATTAAACGGGGTGCCATTAAAATAATTTGCATAGGGCGCCGAAATTGTTGGGGCCGGCCCTGCCTGTAGTGATTGGTTCTCGACGTACGTTTCTTTTTACTTCTTCTCCAGTGATTTCTTCTGCGACGCAAGTGCAATGCATATTTTTTTATCGATTATGTTACTACATTTGGATCCACGAACGATGGCCGGTAGCACATGTCTAGAGAACAGCATCTTCGCTGGTTTCAAGTGACTGTTCAAGTATGCATATAAATGTGCATTGCGCTCGAAGAAACCTTATACCCCACAAATAATGGCTCTTACTTGCTTCTATAGAATTTGTTACATCCCAGCACCACAAGCGATGACAACTTCCAGCAAACAGCCTAAAATACACAGAATATCTCGCTACAATCCCTTTTAATTTTGGCAATGCCTATGACAGTCGCGGCAGATCGTTAATAAGATGACGTTCTATTGCTGAGTTGAAACCAGTGCCGCAGCCACGGGGGAGGGGGGGCGCTAATGCGGCTAAAGCCCCCCCCCCCCTCCAGCACCTCCCAAATATTTTTTATTGTTTTAACAGGTTGGCACTGGAAATATGAAATAAATCACAACGTAACTATTATTTGCCAAGTGACAGTCAACTTGACAGTGGGTCGCCAACGTGTTGCCGCCACTGAGGACGTGTGCTGCTGTTACTGTGAGCAGGGTTGCCAGGTGTGGCGATTTTTCGCATTCTTGGCTATCTTTTTCTTATAATAGTAGCCATTCTAGCAGTCTGGCGACTGGCGATTAAAGTTGGCTATTAAAGGAATTCGTTGGCGACTTAATGGCTATTTTATTTTACTTCAAATACAACGAATGTAAAGCAATCACTATTTTGACATTGCGTCAATGATACTGGCTAAACTTCGGTAGAATGTTGGGAAAATGTAATCAACCTACACAAATTAGCACAAATGTTTTCAAGTATCATGTATGTGTGGGACAGTGTCACAGAGATGTAAACAAACTTACAGCCTCTTGAAGATAGACGTAAACTACCTCATGTACCCTACTTAACGTTGGTTCAATCACAGGCTTTAAATGATATCTCGAAGTATAGTACAACACCGTATGTATGGCTCCCGCTGAGAACGTGAGGATAAGATTATATAAATTACAGCATGCAAGGAGCCATTTAAACAGTATTTTTTCCCGCGTTCCATACGACAACACAACAGAAAATCGTAACAATTGCTACTGTAAAGCGAGCCCTTTGCTACCCACTTCACAGTTGTTAACAATGGTTTACAGAGTATAAATGTCGATGGAAAACTCGCGGTGATTTCCCAGTCGTTCTCATGGCTGATTTTTGATCGTGTCATGACACATTATTATGAATTAAAGTCCATCTCACCTCAAAGTATGAAATGCTTAGTGCATCATTATAAATTACCTCACCTCAAAATGTTGTAATGATTTTCTGTGTATTAAAGAAATATTTGAAAGATTCAATAACTCTATTTAACATCGTAAATATTTGTTTTTAATAAGATGAAAGTGATTGGTAATCGAACGTATGCATGAGAACATCCCTTGTGTCAGTTTGATAGAATGATTCTTGAACAGTTTTATGTCGTAACTTTTATAAGTTATGAAATTAATAAACGTGATAGTTAAATGTAACTGAATTTCCGGAGTCTCTCTATTATATTTTTAGAAAGTGACAATATTTTGACTGGCCTCATTGTCAGTTGGTGTCTGGGTTCAGTTCTTGGGTGGACTCAGATAAATGTTTCTGTGAAGTACGAGTTCCGTTGGAAAGTTCAGTCTGAAATCTGTGAATGTGAGAGTGCCACAGTTTGTGTTACTTTTTACTCAGCAACCAGCTTACTCCCTGATTTTCAGGATTATTATTGTCGAGTAACATGCCACAATTAGCATAGCATAATAATGTTAACAGATTAAAGGTTGCGATACTTGCATATTTTTACTAATGAAAAGATGGTTATATTTTGGCATTTTATTGATGAGAAGATGGCGATATTTTGGCTACTTTTTGTTTAAAATTTGGCGACAGAGCAGTAGAAAAACCTGGCAACTCTGACTGAGAGTGGTCTCAATACCGCCACCGCCGCGACCAGCCTTGATGCTGTCGCTGTTGTTACTGCTGTGCTGAAGTTACGAGCCGATTGTTCTTATGTGGCGCCACCGAGTGGAATCTTATGAACAGTAGTGTTATTTTAGTTCAGTTTTTACATGTAGAGTCTCATGTTAATTTAACTGTAAAGACCTCTCTCTGTGGCTAGTAACATGGAAGCTGCTTAATCGTTTTACGAGCTGATTACACTCCACTTCCACCATGTTGCTCCTCTACCACTTTCAAATTAATGAGAGCCTACTCATTTTATTTCTTGTGCAATTGTTTTCGTAGTATAATTGGTTAAATTATAAAAAGTGTAAAAATAAGCCATAGATTAATAAATTCAACAGGCTTTATTTTTAAAAAATTAGCCCTCTCCAGAACCAAATCTTCGCTGTGCCACTGGTTGAAACCACAAAGACTCAGTGTCATTTTTGTTTCCATAAATGTAAATGTAATGTACGTATAAAAGTAAACAGTTTCAAGGTCTAACTTAACGTGGGAAGTTACAAGCTTTGGATGGATATCAGTAATCATTTTCAGTGTCGCTAAATTGGCCGGTAGCCTCTTTCGAATTTCTTGTGTCAAATGACACAAAAAAATCTCTTGACATCGAAAAGATGATTTTCTGAAAGTTTTTGTGATGCGTTTTGAAAATAGTATCCGGAATAAATCGCTGCTGTATGTGTTCCTCTGCCTGTTTTTCTAAACATCACACCCCACTACACACTTATGGAACTCTTCTACCATAAACATCAGAATAAGAATGATAGCCGACAATCGACATTACAAAGTGCAACAATAGGGTTTTGGATTAAAAAGTACACCAATAGTGCGTTTGTGTCGGTTTGTACTCCTAAATGAACTTGGCTATCGCAATATGGAGTTCTTTTTTCTACTGAGAGCGTGACGTTGGAAATGGGGATGGGGAGAATAGGCTATGGTTCGATTCCATAGCCCTCTGCAGTTAAACCAAAGAGACTTCTCTATAACCACTACGAGTAACGCAGGCAGGATTTGCTTCTTCAGGGAGGGGGTCATCTTTTAAAAATAAAGCCTAATGAATTTATTAATCTATGGCTTATTTTTACACTTTATGATTCAACCAATTATACTACGAAAAATCTTTACAGATCAATGAACATGAGACTCTGTGTAAAATTTTGAACTAAAATATCGCTATTGTTGTTCATAAGATTCTACTCGGAGGCTCTGCTAAGCAGCAGGTTGCCGCATATGAACAATCGGCTTGTAACTTCAGCATAGCGGCAGCATCTAAAACCGCTCACAGTACCAGCAGCACACGTTCTCAGTGGCGGCATCATGTTGGCGACCCATTGTCACATTCACTTGTGCTTGGCAAATTATAGTTGTGTTGTAATTTATTACATGTGTAATATTTCAATTTCCCTTACCAACTTGTTTAAAAAATTAAAACAATAAAAAATAATAAAATTAAAAAGTCTTCAGCAGGTGCCGGGGTGGGGGCCTTCAGAAGCCTCATTAGGCTACTCTGCCAAGCAACAAAATACTTGACAGAAAATATTTCTCAAATAAGTGATTACAAAATTTTAAATACCAATGTGCATAATGACCCTAAAAAGCCCCCAAAATTTTTGATTCGCCTAAATAACCCCATTTTCTTCCCTAAATTTAGGGGGGGGGGGACATCCCTAAGTTGTCCGTGTTTATTCGAATAATTATGCAGTGATCTGTGCCCAACACCGCGAAAGTATAGCGTTTTCTCGCTAGTTAGTCTACATTGTTTTGTTGCTTACTATATTGTATTCGATTTGAAATTGCAAATCAGCCTTCAACAAGTTGTTTCTTAATTATAGAATTCGCACCCCAGCTAGACATCCTATGTCAGATGTCCAATAGAACCTCCAACAACTCAAGGCCTTACACCCATTAGGCCTATACAGCAACATCTGCAATGTGTATGCCCTCATGACCTATCTCAGCTTCCTCCTGATACCAAACCCTCTACGTCTTTCCTAATTTTCTTACTCAACCATGTCCTGGCCCACAGTTATTCACTTTCAAAGATCAAACCTATGGTTCTGCCATGGGAACTCACCATTCAATACCATTTATGAAACATCTGGAGGCAGCCTTCCCATCATCTCAACACCTAAAACCCCTTCTCCAGATTCATTGATGAAATTTTCATGTTCCGGGCTCATGGCAAGCTCAACGTTGGCAAGCACAACATATGCTTTTTCCTCCATAACCTCAACAGCTACTCCTATATCTACTTTAAATGGGTCTTCTCGAATCAACGAGCCATGTTCCTACAAGGCAGCCTCCCTCTCTCAGATGACTCCATGCACTTGTGTGTTGATATCAAGTGCATCAAACATCAATAGTACCTCCATTTTGACAATTGCCACTTATTCCATGTAAAAGAGTCTCTTCAATACAGCCTCCCCACCCATGAAAGCATGTCTACATTTGCAAGGAAGAGTAGTCAAAATATACTGATAATCTTACCAATATTCTATTCAGCTCATTCCTAAACAGTTATACTATGCCACCTTATCCTCTGATATCTGTAAACCTGTTAACCAACCACCTACCAGCACTCTTCTGATCGTCTGACATTCTGTGGCCTTGCAAAACTCTACCTCATTTTTCACCAGGACTTTGACTAGTCTTGTGCTGTAATATGAGGTATGCCATCACCAAAATCAAATCCACATCACCCAAAGTTGTGTTCTACAACCAACCAACTTACAGAGTATCACTTTATTCATCCTGATTCTAACCCTAAGCTCTTTGGGCCCCATTGTGGAAGACTCAGGTGCAAGACCTGCCTCAAACACACACACACACACACACACACACACACACACACACACACACACACACACAAAATACCTTATACTACAGACCAGTCACAGGCATCTGCTACCAAATAAAAGACATGGCCACTTGTGAAAGCAACCACATTATGCTGCATTTTATTTCACAACATTCTAGGCAAACATGTCAAGAACTAAACTGTGCGTTCACATGAATGACAACTACAGACTTGACCATTCAGTTGCTGAAAAGCTGTGCACCACAGCACAAATGATTTCAACGGCTACTTCAGTTTCTCTGAACAACACATGTGGGAATTATCTCCCTAGTATATCCTGTGCTCTACTAATCTTTTTCTGATCCAGATCATGTAGTGCTTTCTCCAACCACTATTCGCGCCCCCTCCCACCTCTTTCTATCTTTCTGTCTCTCTCCCCTCTCTCCCAAATTCCTCTCTCCTTCCATTTCTTCCTCCCTCTCTTCTTCACTTCTTTTCCACCCCTCCCCATTTCTCTCTACTCTCCTCATTTCCACCTTTCTCTCATTTGCTCCCCACCCATTTCCTCTCTCTATGCCCCCTTTGAGCTGTTTTAATCATCTGTTGAAAGACCTATACTACAAACTTCTCCTATCTCTTGCATCCTTTCTTGCCTCCTGCCCCCTCTCCACTTCCAACTGCCATGGAAAAATTAGCAGCCTGTCTTCTTATTGCCTTGAGCAAATGTATTTGGGTGTTTGTGTAGTTGTGTAATCCCACTAAGTAAAGGGAAAATGCTCAGAAGTTAGTACAATTACTGTTTTCACTTCCATGTGCCTATAAGCCACACACCAGTCACCTATAGGCCACTCCTTTATTTTTACAATATTATGTAACACATACTTCTCTGTTTTTATTTCAGCTGATAGCAATGGTATTTCTTCCCCACCACTGTATGAATGTGTTGACACTGCCAACAGTGAGGAGCAGGAACAATTACCATGCACATTCAGCCTCAGCTGCAAGTCTTTTTTGAAGAATTTTGATTGCTTCAAATGTAATACAGTGCTTGATCCACAAGGTACGTTTGAAGAGACATGTTACTTTAGTGCACTGTGTTTGTACTTAGTGGCTTGTACAATGGTTATGTGGAACATTAAAACATAAATGTGCTTTCATTGGCATTCATTCCTCTTTTATACGCCTATATTCAACCACTCACTCACACACTTGTAATAAATAAGTGCATGAGTCCACTTACTCCAGCAGAAAGAGAGAGAGAGAGAGAGCATACCTTAAAAACTTTGCACGCTGGTTTATCTCTGTGAATGAGAAATACTGTTCTTCTCATGTTCACCAGACTTCTTTGTTTGGATGATTCTTCATTTCATATCCCTGAAAATTGTCTACTCCTACTATGTCACCCTGGATATTAAAGTTATTTCTTGTTATCAACAAATTTCACCACGCCACATTTAAACGTGAGTATACACTCCTATACTTATCTTCCATTCTAGACTCCTACATCTACATGTATATTCATACTCCACAAGCCACCTCTGTGTGGGCTCAAATATCTTAAATCTTTTCATTGTGGTCACTTTTGATGAGATATACATTGGAGGAAGGAACTATATTGGTTGACTCAACAAGAACCATATGCTCTCAGAACTTCGACAGAAGCCCACACCACATTACAGTCATCTCTCTTGTTGCATCTGCCATTGTAGTTTGCTGATCATCTCCATGATGAAACTACTACTCTGCAGCGAATTGTGGACTGATATGAAAATTCCTGACAGATTAAAATTGTGTACCGGAACTGGGACTTCAACCAGGCACTTTTGCCTTTCGCGGGCAAGCGATCTACCACTGAGCTATTCCGACATGACTCACTGACAGAATTGGAGTTGTGAGACGGACCATGAGTTGTGTCAGGATAGTTTAGTGGTAGAGCACTTGTCTGCGAAAGGCAAAGGTCCCAGGTTCAAGTCCCGGTTCCAACACACAATTTAAATCTGCCAGGAAGTTTCATCTCCCTGATGCTTTTGTGATAACTAAATGAACCTGTTTTTTTCTTTTTGATGGACTACATCCCTGAGGATTCTTCCAATGAATTTCAGTCTGGCATTTGTTGTACCCATGATCATTGTTATGTGATCATTCTATATCAAATCGCTTCTTATGCCTACTTCCAGATATTGTATGGAAATAACTGAATCCAGTGATTGTCTTCAGTTGCATAAATACATAATAAAAGATCTTTCTTTTACATGTTTGCAGTAAGCTACATTTGTTTATACTGAGGATCAATTGCCACTGCCTGCACACAGCAGATCCTCTTGCGTTTTACTACATTTTCCAGCATCTCAACTTCTCAATATTCTAAAGTGTCATCTGCGAAAAGCCTCATTGATCTTCTGATGTTATCTACAAAGTCATTTATGTATGGTATACTGTGAAAACCAATGGTCCTTGGGGATGCCGGAAATCAGTTTCTTATCAGAGGAGTACTTTCTGCCATGAATGACATGCTGGATTCTGTTAGTAAGAATCACTTCAATCTTATCATACATTTGCTTAGATATTCCATATGCTCTTTTTTTTCATTAGGTGACTATGCAAAACCGTGTCAAATTCCTCGTGGAAGTCAGGAAATACAGCATCCACCTGGGAGCATTTGTCTACTGATTTCTTAGCCTTAAGAACAAATAATGTGAGCATGTGCTTGCTGCTGATCTGTTTAGAGTATATTTTCTGGTCTCCAAAAAAGTCACAATATTCTAATATAAAATGTGTTCCAAAATTCCACAAAAGTCCGATATCAGATATATAAGCCTATGGTTTTGTGCATCTGCTAGACAACCTTTCTTGAACAGGGAAATGACCTGCATTTTTGTCAGTCATTAGAAAACCTTTCCTCCTTTAGAGATCTACCTGCTAGGAGGGCGTACAGGTTCTTTCACTTACTCCATGTTACAGCTAGCCTATGTGACTGCTTCCAGAGAAAACAAAAATATCATCTCCAATATTTTGTAATTATTAAATAAATTAAAAAAAATTTCTATCATAATCTACTACTTAAGAGAAAAAATCTTATTCAAGCTAAATTTTTAAGACAAGTATTACAATTATAAATTGTGAATTTGTTGAAGGTGACAGTGCTCAAATATTTCAACTTTTTGTACCAATTACTCAAAAAATGAGAGCACTTAGTGACTTGTGTCTAAATTTCCATATTATTTGAAGACCCTATGAAGCCTTTCCTCATGTCATCCCTCAAAAACTATGAAAGGAGAAAAGTTTAATGCTTAATATGTTTTTGCTGTTCAGGCAGTCAAACTCCAGCATGTGCCATGACATTTTAATTTAATACTTTTTGACTGCTACTTCATTTTGTAATACACTTTGCAGACAGTAACCACATACATCCCTGAATACACCTGCAAAATTATATTACTGTACAGCTCACAGTTCAGGAGATATGGTATAACAGATATTTACATACATCAAAAATGCTACTGTATCTCGATCAGCCTTAGCCAGGGTTGTATATGCATTAGTCTCTATAAATTTTGCACGTCACAGTTACTTACCACATATAGCTGATTCATTTGTAGTTAGTTTTGATGTAATATTTTGTAGGAATTCAGCTTTATTATGCATAAAAATAAATATTTGATGTGCTTATTGTTTGAACAAAGGTTTTTTACATTTTAAAATACTTATCTAATTTTGAAACTTGATCTGTGTGGTCTGAATAAAAAGTTTAATGAGATAGTATAAAACCATGCAGTCTTATTTAGATTTCAGTTGTCTCTTAAGAAAACAAAATAGACACATAGTAGTTTCTTTCTTTAAATTGTACTGACAAAACTTTGTTTTCCAGGGACATGCTATGTACTTTGGCTGCTTCTTGTTACTGTATGTTACTCTTACAACTGCTGGGTCATCCCACTCAGAAGCACATTTCCATATCAAACTGAAGAAAACACACCAGTGTGGTTAGCACTGGATTATTCTGCTGATGCTATTTATTTGATGGATATCTTATTTTTTAAGCCGAGATTGACTTACCTTAGTGATGGATTTTGGGTGAAAGATACGAAACTTACTCGTCAGAGATATTTTAGAAAGTGGCAGTTCAAGGTATGGCACAGATATCTGGAAATTATGAGCATTGGTGATTTTCTTGACATATGATAATTAATCATTTGCAAACTTATTGGCATTATGTAAATTAAGTTGTTTTACAGGCATTCGACATAATTCATGTAACATTACAACTTAACAAACCACTTCATTTTCATGTTTAAATATGTTATTAAAATATTATTCTATGATTAGTATGCAATTATTTTACACTAATATAAGTACAGGAACAAATTAACAATCTCTGGGACCAGAAAAGCTCCCACAAAGATAAAAATGTACAAATTAATTTTAATGTTCCTTTGACATCTGGGAGATATTGCACATTTTTTATGAAATAACTGATGTATTTTTCATTGTCTCTCTCTGTTTTTGTCTTCCCTGTCATCCTCTCTCTCTTACACAACCACCCATCCCCCCCCCCACACACACAGAGAGGGAGGAGGGAGATAGAGAGGGGGGGAAGAGATATTTCAAATTTCTAATAGAATACAAATATATATTTTCTGGAACAGTAGCTTGACTTATTCAAAATGGATCAAAGAACACCTTCCAGGTTATATTATGTCTTGTGGAAAATATGGACTACCTAGGTACCTGGCTTTGCTCACAGAGTGGATATGAGATTGTGTAGTACCTAATTTGGAATAAAAGGTTAAATTTAAAGTATATGAGGGAAAAAGAAAAAAGACCGATAGTTTATTGAATACTAAAGTTTTTCATTCAAAAATTAAAATATCAGTCAAGTTTCCAAAAAGATTTATTTTTTAATAAGGTAACCAGTTTCGATCTATGTTAAGATCATCCTCATACCGATTCATCTCATCATTGACGCTGAGGTGATGAGCTGAAGTTCAGTTGTTGTTTGATACCTATAATGAAAGGACACAAGAAATTACGGATGCTGGGAATAAGAGCCAGCATTTTGAATGTACTATGACTTACTACAGGTATATGGGGGGACGTGAGTATGGTGTCTGTGGAGTACTGAAACTGGTTGTTATATTAATAAAAAGGTAAAAACACAGTTGCTGATTTTTTTTGTCAATCTAACACTATATACAGCTTTGTCCCTGCCTACACAGTATGGTGCGAATTAAAAGTATTTATTGGTGACCAACCCCTTCTACTCCACTGATGAATTTCTTAGCAGAACTGATTAATGTGTGTATGTTATTAATAATAACACTTAAGGTGAAGTTGCATACAGTATGACTTTATAAAAATCTTGTAGAAACACGACCATTGTAAATAAGTGTTGTAAAATGTAATATATAATGCTGCTCAGCTACAATATCCTAAGAATTATCATATGCACATTACATATTTGGTAACAAGTTTTCTGTCCTTTTAAATGTAAGTATGCTTAGGATTTGATTTTTTGCCAATTCCACATCTACAAAGGCAACTTCATTTGGGACCTGTGAAAGGTACATCAACATATCTCTTTTTATTTTTGTAAGTGTTTATTGTGTTTCTTGTTTTCTGACATGTCCTATATCAAAGGGAATGTCCTAACTATAGATAAATTGAAATGAAAAGTACATCTAATCTTTAATTACAAAACTATTTTGTTGGCCCCAACCTACACAGGGAGAAATAATCAGCAGAATAAAATAAAATAAACCAGAACTTGAACAGAGAGATATGGATGTTAATTTGTCCCACATACAATTAGAGCATGAAATGGCAGAGAAAGCGTATACAGGCACTTAAATATTAATTTGAGATGAAATTTCATTTAATAACAATAGAATCACAGTGAATATATTGCTCCAAGATTAAAAAATGTGTGTAATTTTATGTCATCACTCTATCATTCCCAATGGTTAAAATGCCAAACAGTATAACAGTTTCACTTCAAAACTGCTAACAGTTAATTTTCCCCAAAGAACTTGAAAATTCGGCATTTGGATCAATGGCTATGTGGGGCTCTTGTAGCCCACAGTATGTGCTACATAGATGTTTCACCTTTGAAAAGGAGGATGAAATGGAGGTAGGATAAAGACTAAGGAAGGAAAACATGCATATTTTAATGGAATGAAAGTGGAAGTGAGAAAAGGATGTCAGAAGGGTTTGGATAGAAGAAAAGTAGAGGACAAGTTTATGAGAATACAGTATTTGACATGATTATTTATCAGGCAATGTGAGTTGTAAAATGTTGATCAATTCCTTATTTATTGTCATGTAACATAATGAATTATAAGCTTTCATACCTGTTATATCAGTGAAAATATAAGTTCTTCCATGGGATGGCACTTTTCTACAGTTTTGTAACCTGAGCTATTTAGTTTTCCCTTTGTCCCATGAGTTTTAAATCATTTAGTGCAATAAGGACAATTAAAATTGTTTGTATTACTATGTCTTGACCAGCATCACATTTATGTTTATTGTGTTTTGTCTCTTTTTCAGATGGACTTATTGTCACTTTTACCTCTAGACTTGTTCTACCTGATGTTTGGACCCCAGCAGTTACTGTTTAGACTGCCAAGGCTGCTGAAGGTAACAAAATCGAGTTTTTGTTGCTAAGTAACCTTTAGTTATATCATTCAGTTCACTATGTGTAGCAGCTCTAACACACAATAATTTTTTCCTGAAGGTACAGACATTTTGGGAGTTCTACGACCGTGTGGACAACATCCTCAAGTCACCGTACATAGTGCGAATGGCAAGAACTCTCTCCTACATGCTCTTCCTAATTCATGTTAATGCCTGTGCATATTATGCATTTTCACTCTGGGAAGGCCTTGGATCTAACAGATGGGTGTTTAATGGCCAAGGAAATGCGTAAGTTATTCCCACTATCTCTGGTTTAAAATAAATTCTGAGTGATTTTCTCTTACATTTGAGGTGACAAAAGCTAAGGGATATAGATATGCTTAGATACAGATACCGGTAGTATCACATAGACAAGGTATGACGGGCAGTATATTTACAAAGCTGTCAAACTCGGTAATTCATATGAAAAAGTTATCATAAGAAAAACGTATCTGATTTGATTATGGACACACAATGGGAATTTCAGACTTTGAATGTAGGATGGTAGTTGGAGTTAGATGCATGGGAAAACCTATTTCTGAAATCATGAAGGAATTCAATATTATGAGGTTCATAGTTTTGAGAATTTACTGCAAATAGTAACCAAGGAAAACACTGTAGCAGATAGCTTGCAATTAATGTCAGAGAGCAGCAGATTTTGCTTGGAGTTGTTAGCGTTAAAAAAATGGCAATGCTATGTGAAATAACAACGTAACTTAATGTGGGGTGTACAATAAATGTATCCATTAGGACATTGCAACTCAATTTGGCTTTCATGTCCTATGCCAGCAGTCGACAGTGACACATTGCCCGTAACATCTCTCCTGGGCCCTTGACCATTTCAGTTGAACTCTAGACATCTGGAAAACTATAACTTAGTCATGAAAATCCCAATTTCAGTTGGTAAGAGGTTTCAAGTGGGGTGCAGACTTAATGAAGCCATGGAACGAAGTTGTCAACAAGGCACTGTTGCAAGCTAGTTGTGGCTCCATAACAGTGTGGGCTATATTTAGCATGGAATGGTCTGGTCCTCTTTTTCAACTGAAATGACATGCATTGGAAATCGTTGGCTACTTGGAGACCATCTGAAGACATTCATGGACTTCATATTTGCAAAGAACAATGTAATTTTCATGGTGACAATGCATTGTCATCAGGCCAAATTGTTCATGATTGGTTTGATCATTCTGAACAATTCCAGTGAATGATTTGGCCAAGCAGATTGGCCAACATGAATTCCATTGAATAATTATAGGGCATAAAGGAGCAGTCACTACATGCACAGAATTCTGAATTGGCTACACTTTCGCAGTTATGGTTGGTTAAAGAGGGAGCATGGCTCAGATTTCTTGTAGGGGAATACCAACAACTTTCTGAGTCCATGCCACATCAGATTACGGAAGTTTTCTAGACCAAAGGAGATCCAACTCAATATTTGGAGGAATCCTATGAATTTTGTCACTTCAGTGTTTTAACATATTTTAAGATGTTTAAGTGTATTAGTTGATAATTTTGTTCAAAGAAATTCTTTAATAGCTTTTGAATTTACCATGGTGAAGCAAAAAGTCACTGCAAATGTTTTTGTGAAGCATATATTTCATTTGCAGCTACAAACAAGATGTCATTTTTCAACATAACTATCCTCCTTCTCAATACACTTCTCACACTGTAGCACCAGCTTTTCTATTCCATTAAAATAAAAAGTTTTTTTGTTGTGTCCACAACCAAGAGTGCTCCAATTGTTTAACCTCATCAGCAGGTTGAAATCATTATCCCTTAGGGGGTTCTTAATTGGTCCAAATACATCACAATCCAAAGGAGTGAGATCAGGGCTGTATGAGGGTTGTAGCAAGTTCTGAAATCCCATTATCCAAATAACAGTAAGAGTTGGAGGGATGCTGTGGGGGCATCTGTTGCCATGAAGAATAAGAGCACCTCTAGAGACAAGTCCTCTGCAATGACTCTATATTGCTGGTTTTAACTCACTTTCTAACATGGCACTGTACTGGATACTATTCACTGTTTCATCCCTTAGCTGATAGCACTCCAAATTTGACAATTCATTTCCCAGCAGAGGATTAAAAGGACCTTTTTTCATACCCTGTGATATGACCAGAATGTTGCTCGTCTTTGACTGACGTATACCCACTTTTAAAGGCATCTACCTGCCCTTACACTCTTCTCTCAGTAATGCAGCTATCTCCATATATTTTCAACATCTTTATATGGGTTTCTTGGGTTTTGTATCCTCCAACCACAAAATTATTATTACTAATCTCTGATCTTTTACAGTGCACATAGCTATGGATGTAGCCATATTATTTCAACTGCCTTTCGTATTCAGCTTGTTGTGCAATCTGTCAGCTTATGATCAAGTGAGGTGGTGCAGTGGTAAACAGTGGACTTACATTGGGTAGGATAGCAGATCAAACTTGTATTCAGCCATCCTGATTTTGGTTTACCATGATTGCCCTAAATCAGTGCATGCAAATGAGAGGCTGGCTCCTTTCAAAGGAATGGTTGAGTTCCTTTCCAGTCTCTGACACAAACTATCCAAGTGTGTGTTCCATCTCTAATGCCCATGATGTTGGTGGGACATTAATCCTTATCTCCCTTTCTTCCTTGTTGGTATATGCTGGGACTTCCTTAAAGCTTGCATCTTCGCATCCTGAGTGTTTCACATGTCTGTTAATTACGTGTAATACTGTCAGTTTGGTCATGTTTTTTTAAACAAATTATGTAACTACTGTTTTTGAAAATGTAACATCCTTAAGGAATACAATGTGCTTTATGAAACTTAGACAGTATACTTTATATACTGTAACTTGTCAGTAATGTGGAACCCACAAGGAATTTCTCTGCCACATTGTGCTCCCTGCAATAGAGGATTAATTATAAATGACAGATTAGCTTCAACCACAGCACTTTGTTGGGGCATGGCTGATTGATTAATGTAATCACTAGATTGCCTCACGGAAATGATGGATCACTGATACGATTATATACTATGTGATCAAAAATATCTGGTCACCTGGCTGAAAATGACTTACAAGTTCATGATGCCTTCCATCAGTAATGATGGAATTCAGTATAGTGTTGGTCCACCCTTAGCCTTGGTGACAGTTTCCATGCTCGCAGGCATACTTTCAATCAGTGCTGGAAGGTTTCTTGGGAACTGGTAGTCCATTCTTCTTGGAGTTCTGCACTGATAAGATGTATTGATGTAGGTCCATGAGGTCTGGCATAAAGTCAGCATTCCAAAACATCACAAAGTTGTTCTATAGGACTCAAGTCAGAACTATGTGCAGGCCAGTCCATTACAGGGATGTTATTGTTGTGTAACCACACTGTCACAGACTGTGCAATAATGAACAGGTGCTCTATTGTGTTGAAAGATGTAATCACTATCCTCAAATTGCTCTTCAACAATGGCAAGCAAGAAGGTGCTTAAAACATCA
This sequence comes from Locusta migratoria, assembly GCA_026315105.1. NCBI lineage: Eukaryota > Metazoa > Arthropoda > Insecta > Orthoptera > Acrididae > Locusta > Locusta migratoria. The sequence goes on from CM048745.1 coordinate 507,583,248, forward strand.
ATGTAGTCCTGTGGTATGCTAGTTCCATGCAAAATAACAAGGGGTACAAAGCCCCCACCATGAAAAATATGACCACACCATAACATCACCACATCTGAATTTACTGTTGGCACTACAAATGCTAGCAGGTGATATTCACTAGGCAGTTGCTATACCCATACCCTGCCATTGGATTGCTACATTGTGTAACATGATTTATCACTCCAAACAATATTTTTCCACTGTTCAGTCATCCAATATTTATGTTCCTTACACCAAGTGAGGCATTGTTTGGCACTGACCTGTATGATGTGTGCCTTATGGGCAGCCACTTGCCTATGAAATCCAAGTTTTTTCACCTCCTTCCTAACTGTCCTAGTACTTGGAGTGGATCCTGATGCAGTTTGGAATTCCTGTGTGATGGTCTGGAAATATTTCTGCCTATTACACTCTGACCCTCTTTAACTGTTGATGGTCTCTATCAGTTAACAGACCTGGTTGGCCTGTATGCTTTCGTGCTGTATTGTCCCTTCACTTTTCCACTTGATTATCACAGTGAACCTAGGGATGTTTAGGAGTGTAGAAATCTCACACACAGATTTGACACAAGTGACACCCAATCACCTGACCACTTTTGAAGTGCATGAGTTCTATGGAGAACGCCAGTTTGGTCTCTCACAATGTCAATTACTTCTGAGGTCACAGCACAATACACGTAATATGAAAAACATATGTCTTGGGTTATCCAGATACTTTTGATGACATTGTGTATGATCATGGAATCAATGGTGAGCTGACCTCATACTGATGGGGTAACATAGTCTCATGATTACTGTATGACAGGAAGGGTGGGCACATTTACCATATTGTATCAAGTCTCCTGTTAGTGCTGCAACTGCCTTGTCCTTCAGTAATGCAAAACAAAGCAGAATCAACCTCTACTAATAACAAATTTAAAAAATAACACTCATTATTTGATGAAACTCATATTGGTACTGTCCAGATTTCACATGTTAAAAACAGCATATGAAATACTTGTTTTCTGTTTTACTGCACACATAGATTTCTCCTAATTATGTCCTAATGACATTTATGACATACTTGAACAACATCACATTATTAATGATTCAGGCACCTATTTCACATGGTCTACTTTTATATGCTGTGTTTTAGTGTGTGAATATTATCACTCTGAATTTTTGTTTCAGATATATTCGATGTTTTTATTTTGCTACAAAGACAGCAACCTCAATTGGAAAAAATCCAAAACCAGAAAATGAATCAGAATATTTATTTATGACAGGCAGTTGGCTAATGGGCGTTTTTGTTTTTGCACTTCTAATTGGCCAAGTAAGTAAATTTCCTTAATTTGGAGTGAGGGTTTTGTATGTAAATCAAGCTATTAAAAAACTAACCTCAGATGCAGTGATCAACCATATCTGAAGAAGCACACTGTAAAGGTTCTACCTTCGTTGTTGCTTATACATATTTACTACTTAGTTTTACATAACTGGCCTATTTTGGTTTTACAGGCCATTTTAAATTGATCTGTTTGCTGACATGACATAATATATTCAACTATTTAGCAGCAAACATGACTTTGTTTGCTTCCTGCACAAATAGTATTCATAACTGTAAACGTGAGCACATACATTGTCTAACAATGTGACAATAGTCTCAACCAAGGAGGTTAGAATACAGGGAGACACCCTTACGCTGAAAAAGTGCAGCCTGCCTCCAACATATTGCTAAGTTTTGGAGAAGTGTTCGTATTGTAGAGCTAATGTTTTATGTCACTTAAAACAGGGATAAAACTTCCAACGGTTTTGCCGTGATGTATAATGTGTTAAAAGAGTGCAAATTAGCTGCTAAAAAAGGAGTTTTCAAATATATTATGATGTGTATTTATTACTATTTGTTCAAGAAAGTATATTGTTTGAAAGTACTTACTTTGCAGTGACTGTCAGTTCAATGCATTAACAGTAAGAGGGTTGACTTAACACATAATTTTAACAGATAAATAGCATTCCAAAACTGACCAGTGGTGGACAGGCTTCAACTGACGTATGTGCTCATCATAGATAATGCCATCTCACTTTATTCTAACCTCCTTGGTCTCAACAGTGACAATTTCTGTGGACACTAAATGATGTGTTTTAAATATGATATTTGCATGTGTATGTGCTCACCTTCAGAAACGACAGGTCTGATAAGAAACAAATGATTGGCAGCTACAAATCTATGACTCAGGTTGAAATTGGTCAGTTTTGCAAAACTAAATAAAGTAAGTATCTGTTAACAACATCTAAGTTGAAACTATTACAATGTCTTACAATAAATATATTTTTGTTGGTACCTCACATTAAGAAATTGATTACAGAAGAAATAATAAAAATTATAGAAAAGACATTTTTATATATGCACCAAAGCTGCTTTTATTTGAAATGCTGACTAGTTTCGGGCTTTGCCCATTTTCTTAAACCACATTCATATATATTTTTATGTTTGGTTGCTGTTTAGGTCACGCTGTTTGTTGTAATTCTACAATATATAAGAGCTGCAAAATGTGACATATCAAAAACATTTAATAATAAAAATAGTACTCAGTTCTATCAACTTTGCTTTAACTATTCCAGGAGGGTAAGAGGGAGAGGGAAAATTGCTCAAGGTGGAAGCAGGAGTAGCAGGTGGAGAGGGGAGGGGGAGGGTTAGCCTCATGAAATGTGAGTGGAGGGAGGGTGACCTCATCCTCCTGAGATAGGGCAGTGGGCTCAACGTCAGCTGGTTAACCTGATTTATTGAGACAATACTGGGTTTGCTATTGTTCAAAATTATGGTGTTCGGGGACTTTTTAAGAACCCGATGTGGGCCACTATAGGTGGCACTGAGAAGGGGATGAATTGTATCATCTCATAGCATTATGAAGTCACAAGAGTCCAGCTCCCACGGGATGTGAACGGAAGGAGAAGAGTGACTGGATGGAGGTGGAGGATTTATCCTGTCACCCTGTCGACTAAGGTGGGAAAATCAATTGGGTTTGAAGGGGGGAGAGGTTAATAAGCTCCCCCAGTAAGACCAGAGGCTCTCCGTAGACGAACTCTTTGGCAGAACCATGGAGGTCCTCCTTGTAGGTGTCACGAAGGCCTTGGAGGACCAGGGGAAGAGCCTCTGTCCAAAGAGTGTCATGGCATCGATGGGCAGTTTTAAGTGTCCTATGCACTGCTCTACCAGTCTGTTGCTCTAGGGGTGGTAGGCAGTGATGTGGATATGATTGATGCCACAGAGATAGCAAAGGTACAAGAAGAGGGCTGATTCAAACAGCTGGCCTTGGTCTATGGTTATGACTGAGGGGCAGCTGAAGCAGGCAATCCATGACTGAATAAAAGCCCTCACAACTGCTTTGGCTGTGATATTGGTGAGGGGTATGGCCTCTACCCAGTGAGTGGTGTGGTCAGTGGTAGAGAGAATGTAACGGAACCGTCAGCAGGAGGAACGAGGCCGACTAGGTTGATGTGAACATGTTGAAATGTGCCTGTAGCTGCAGGAAAGGGACCCAAGAATGTAGAGGTTTTGTTGTATTGAGATGGTAGGCAGGTGGGTGCCCAAGCTTGGCAGTCACATTTCATATCCCACCCGACAAAACATTCAGTCACTAGTCTGCCAGGATCTGCCAGGTCATGTAGTCTTTGAAAGATCTTTCATTGGAGTGGGCAAGGAATTAAGGGGCAAAGTTCGCCCCTTGAATCATTACACCAAATTTCCCCCACAACCCTCAGGAAAGAGGTGCGGATGGGGTGCAGAGAGGAAATGAGTTACATGAGGTCAGCGTCAGCTGCTTGTAAAGAGGCGAGGTTGGATGAGGATACGGCATCAACCAGAGACAAAAAGTCAGCTACAACATTATCCACACTCTTAATGTACCTGAAGTCAGTTGTGAATTGTGAGATAAAGTCAAGGTAGAAAAAGCAGGGAGGAGGGGGGTTGGCCAGGGGGTTCTGAATTGCTGCCACAAGATGTTTGTGATCCATGAGTACATAAAAAGGATGACCCTCGACATCAGAACAAAAGTGTTTGATTGCCTCGTAAATGGCCAACTGTTCATGGTCAAAGCCCGTATACTTTCTTTGTGTATTGTTTAGGTTTTTTTTTTTTTTTTTTTTTTTTTTTTTTTTTTTTTTTTGAGAAAAATTGTAGAGGTGAAATGTCCCCGGTGAGGGACTGGCTGAGAACTGCACCGATATCAGTGTCCCTGGCATCTGTTGTGATGAAAATGTTTGCATCTGAACGAGGGTGAGTAATATTGACAGAACAAATCAAAATGTTTTTAAGTGCCATGAACGCGTCAGTCATTTCAGGGGTCCAGGGCATGGGACGAGTGCCAGAGGTGTGTGTACCCACTAGCTCATTCGTGAGTGCAGCCTGAATGTCAGCAGTACTTCAAAAATGACATTGATAATAGTTTATTATGCCCAGGAAATGTCAAAATTTCTTGAAGTTTGATGGGCGAGGTAGGCCCTTAACAGAGTTGACTTTCTCAACTGGAGGGGGGGATGCCATCTGCCGAGACAGTGCAGCCTAGAAAGTGGATGGAGGTTTGATGAAGTTGTTCCTTGTTGTGGTTTAACTCAATGCCTGCCCTAGCTAGTGTGTTGCATAGGATCTGCAGGTGTTGTTTATTTTCTTTGACAGAGGCACTAAAAATTAGGGTGTCATCCAGGTAAACAGAATGTAAGTGGAAAGAGAACCTCAGTAATAAAATGTTGACAAGTTTGTGTGGCATTCTTAAGTCCAAAGGCAAGAAGCAGTAATGAAATAAACCGAGTCATGATGGAAGTTTTTTCAATGTCCCCCAGAGCCATCGGAATTTGATGATATGCTTGTTTGCAGTCCATGACAGAAAAAACCTTCACACCCATGAGTGCATAGGTAAAGTCTGCGACATTGTCCTGGCGTTGAGCTTATGACACTCCCCACATGTACACCAAGAACTGTCACCAATTTTAGCTAAGTGGATGAGAGAAGACCAATTGTCCGATAAAGGTTTGTTAATGCTGGAATTGAGTAGCTCTGAAATCTGCCTGTACCACCACAAACTTCTCTGTCCATAGAAGGCATAGTTTGTTAATGACGGGAGTGTCATCTGTCAGTCGTAGCTTGTCTACAGTGCCATTGCTGACAACTGAAACTGTAGAAGAGGAGAAAGTGGCAGAGGCTAAAGCTGGACACACAAGCCTTCAGGGGGCACAGAAAAGAGAATGTTCGTATGCACTGTTGTGACGGAGTGCGCCGAGTGAAACAGTGACAACTGGGGCACAACGCGAGTAGTGAGCCCACCAGTTGTTGTGGCTGCCGGCAGGAGATGAAGTGATGGTGAGGTTGTGTTGGCTGCTGCTGGTGCTGCTGGAGACACCACTGGTTCATGTGAGCAAGGGCAGCCACTGGTGCAGTTGGCTGTGCCACCTGCATGCAAGGGCAAGATGATGGCTGGGCAGCAGCAGACAGGCTGGGAGAGGATGAAGTTCTGCAAGTGGCTGTCGACGTGGGTGGTGGCACCACAGTCACAGAAGCAGAAGATGGCGATCGAGCGTCGGATGTAACAACCCGAGATTGTGCCCTCGAAATACTAAGAGATTTGATGAGTACACAAGAGGAAGGGTTGAGATATAAAGCAGGAGCACATTTACCATGAGTTGCAATTATTTTACTGGTATAGTTCACCCCAGTGATGCAATGGGAAGACTGGCTTGAGGCTGGGAAAGTTAAAGTTCCAGTTTTGGCGGTGTGTGGAGCTAGCACGAGGGCAGGATGTGCGCACCATGTTGACAGCACATGGGGTTGTCATGGCAACCGTGTTTTGTATACACACCTCCACCTACGAGTGGGAAGAGGGCACCGAACTGTCAGAATCACTGTTAGCCTTGTGTGTGGGCATGACATCACTGTTTGCTCTGAGAAAACAAGTACTAACCTTGAAATTAGTGTCCTTTGAAGACACTCGGAGAGGCACCAGGTGTTGCTTGGAGGATGACAGCTGAGATTCAACATCAGCAAGGCAGCGACCGATGTCCTCTCTCTCATGCTGAAGGCACAACACTTATTCATGTTCAGTAGACTGCCAGAAGGAATTCTGAGTGTTTAATAGTGTCAAAGCACTCACAGACAATGTTTTCGCTTTCATGGCATAGTTTAATCACTTCATCATGTTCACTAGACCACTTTGACAAAAGTTGGTCAAACTCATTACTCATTGTCAAACACTCACAAACTGACTTTACACACGTGACTGGAGGGGTATAGCTCAACAAATCACATAGGAAGTGTATGTTTGAGGTATGGTAAAAGACGGTGCAATGCACAACATTGGGAGAAAGTTTGTAGTGAGCAAGAAAATCCATGCCTAATATAGGTTCTGGAATGTCAGCTACAAAAATGTCCCATGTTAACATGCACTCAGAACACAGGTGAACAGAGAACAATGTTCAAACCAGCGTATGGTAATTGAGAGGCGTTGACAGATCGAAGAACTGCTTGGTTAGGTTGTAGAGTGCCAGTCACCATGGACGAGGGAAGCAGCGAGACATCGCCACCCGTATCGATCGGGAAACATGTGCCAGAAATGCAATCTGTAGATAGAGGCGACCACCATGACGTGGATACCCTTATACAGAATGCAGCATATGTATGCGCCTGGTTTGCGCTGAGCAGGACACCGTACCTAAGTCATCCTGCACTCTGTGTTTGGGTGAAGGCACTGCTGGCAGCACTTCCAAATGGCGTTCCCAAAACAGGTGTGCAAGTAGCAGAGTGGATATTGTGGAGACTGGTCCTGCAGATAGCAGATGAGTGGAGGTGGGCCCTCGTTGGAGTCAGCTGATGGGGTCGGTGTGTTAGCGTTCTTCAGAGGGTGAGGCTACAGCGTCTCAGTGGTGTAGCAGCAAGGAATTACCTGGCAGCTCGATCAGTTCATCCTCATCCTCATCCTGAGTCTGATGCTGGAGCTTGAGACGAGCCTCCTGAAGATACGCACATGCACTTGATCCACAGTGCAAATGCACTCACCGGGCGACTCAAGCATGGTGAAGGTGAGTGCTGTCTGGACCAGGAGTGGCAAGTTGCTCGTCCAGACTGCCACGAATGTTGAGTCGGGTGTAGTGTGTTCGCTGACCAATTGCAAAGGGGTTCTTGTGACTGAGGTGTTCCTCATGCAAGATGTGATGGATACTTTCATCAGGCATGTGGGTTACCTGCTCGAGAATAGTGTACTTGGCTGAGTAGTAGTGGTGAGAGGTAGGAGGTGAGGTGACTAAGTTGCAGATGTCGACATGCTTGTGCAGGTGCATTATTAAGTACAGGTAAAGAGCCACGTCGTCAAGTGAGTAGTGTTCAAAGATTTGTTCCACTAAGGTGAACCACATCATTAGTGCATCAAATGGGAAGGGTGGCACCTTTGGTAGATGTCCAGGTGGGAGGAGAAGGAGATGATTGTTGCGCCTGAGTTTCAGTCCCTGTGGGGGCAGTGTCAGCCTGTTCTTGGTTGTGGCAATGCAGTGGTGTCATGCGGCATGGCAGAAGTGCCCAGAGTAACTGGGAATAGGAGCAAATATGTGGTGACACGGTGTTGTGGGAAGACACAGTAGGATGATGCAGCAACAGCGCCAAATTGTGCTGGAGAAATGGGTGGTTTATTGTGAACAAACACGAAACATTTCTGAGATGCACCAGTCATAGGAGCATACAAGGAAAAGCACTTGCGGGATTTTGATTGTTCAGAGCACTGTTACAATTGAGAAACTGAACTGGAGGTTGCACAAAGGATGATGGGTCTGTGCTGCTCCTCATAGACATTGTGTGCGAAGAAAAATGTGCAGCGGTAACTTGTGAACAGGAACTCAAGTCATAGACCAAATTCGAATAAGAGTTTAGAATGTGTTCATTAACAGTGACACAAGGTGCTGTAGATCAAACAAGTTCTTGCTAAAATAAATTATTGTGCAACAGTTGCCAGGCACATGGGCCACAAATTGATACACTGAAGCACATGGCAGCACAGTGGCGGGACACTTGTTGCACTGGCACTTGGCACTTGTTGCACTGAAATTTTCATTATTAGCGTTCGAAACAGGCAGATGTTGAGCACATGTGAAATAGTTCTATGGAAGATGGAAATTGTTCAAATCTTGGACAATGTGTGTAAAGTTCGGAGTAACAAAGCCCTAGTTCGTTGTGATGCCATGTCCAGTGTTACAAAGATCTGAAGCAAAAGGATATTGTGAAAATTGCTGGGCTGTTTGTAGAGGCATTGAAGTGAAGGAAGTTGATGCATCTTGCAGTTGAGACGAGGTCGTGAACGTTTGCGGGGCCAGAATGTAGCTTGACATGGGTCACACTGGTGAAGTCATTGTGGCAGGAGGCCATTAGTCCCTTACCCACCATAAAACAAGAAAAACTGGTATGGGCGGCATGAAAGGCACTAAAGCATATGCTCAGGACCAGAATAAAACAGTTGGGGTCACCACTATGAGATTTAGATAGGTTGTGGCCCCATTAAAACCACCAAATACTACTTAACTAAATGTTATTCCTACTCTGCACAAGAACATACACAGACTGGTACAAAGTGAGCATGGTGGGCAAGAGGCAGCTTGCACAAAGATGTTTGTACAGAAATACCACTTTAATAGAAGTGGATGATAGTTGATGTGCTATTGTCGGCACATGTTAGTTTTCATTTACTGTATCTACAGTCAGATTTGGTGAATTAGTTTGTAGCATTTTTGCATACTTTTAATAAACTCAACAGATACATATAACAGAACTTCAGTCATCAGAAATATATTTTACTCCAATATTAAAACATCTTACCAATGTTGATTCCATGCATGTAAAAATCACATGGTTTTGAGATGAAGAACCTATTGCACTATGTTTGGTGTGCATTTTCATATGAAAATGGAAGTTCAATAGATAATGAAAAAGGTGAAAACATAGAGTGCAACATCAGATGAATAAGATAGGCATGAAATTACTTTCTGACCAAACTCATGTATAGTGTTTTGTGTTGGTCTAGTAGAATTTTGGTAGGTATTATTGAGGAGCAGCATTACTTCTTGCAGTTTTAATGGTCATGGGTCCACACAACAATACATAAATTCAAATAGGAACAGTGAACTACAAATAAAAATGATAATCAATAAATAAAGTAAAAGCAACTGGAATACCAATATTCCAAACAAAAATGCTATGAACTCACACACCAACCTAATAGATATGAGGTAGATTTGAATTTTGATACTAAACATTATTTACACTGTTGATTTAATTTTCTTTGTTGATGACAGATGCGTGATATTGTGGCTACAGCAACAAAAACCCAGACTGAGTATCAGATGCTGTTGGACGAGACTTTGAAGTACATGCGAAGATTTAACCTCCCTCATAAACTTCAAGAGAGAGTGAAACTCTGGTTCACCTACACTTGGGAACAGCAACATACTATTGGTATTATTTTATATTATGTTCTTTACTTTATTTGTGTAGTGACATTTATATCAGTACTAGTATTCAATTGAAATGTGACCTAAGGAGAATTCAATTATTTCCTTCTGTTACCGCTTCAGCGATGGACAAATGCACTACTTTTAAACCGACACATAGCTCAAAGCCTGCAAAAACTCTTTATCATTCAAGAAGGCAATTAAAACTTCAGAATTTCTGTCTTTGTTAGTTTGCAACTTTCACAATTTATAATCGCAAAACCCATACCAAGATACAAACACCTGTTGTCACTATTGTTTCTGTATTTCCTTTAATATCTTACAAAGAATATTTCTCTTTGTATTGTAGCTAGAAGGAATCTTGAAAAACCTAGACTGTAGATTGTAAGATAAATTATGATTTGCTAATCAGACCAATTTTAAATTTTCTTTTGAATTTATTGCAATACCTAATTATCAAATTTATTTCTGTTGGAGAACTGTGCACCTACAGAAGTCCACTCTGACTCATTGGCAATGGGGCAAAGTCTGCAAAAAAAATATTTTTCTGTGTTCCATTTTGGTTGTGTTAATTACAAATGTAATTTTCTTTTCTATGTGCCTGGGTACAACATAGCTATTGGCTTTAAGGTGTGTTGCAACCTATCCTCTTTATATTATTAACTACAAATCCAGTGAAGGTTATTGTGCATTTTATTTATTTATTTTTAACAAATACCATTAGCTATAAATTAACTTTAAAGTAAGGTTAAGAACTTCAGGCAGATGAGTTCACTAAAGAATGTATAATTTTATGTTGTAGATGATATACCATACTTGTTCCCTGCCTTTGTTTTGAGTAAAGACTGTTAAATTAAGATAATTATATAACACATCAGGAGAGAAACATTCTAAATTAGCTTAAAAACTAAATAATAATAATAATAATAATAAAAGGTAAAGCAGTCAACAATCTGAAGATTGGTTTGAACACAATAGTGCTTTACTTGGCATGGTCCTGTTTAGAGGTGGTATGGCATTACTTTTCTTCGACCTTCGAACTGACTTACCCAAACAGTTATAGGGGGACCTACAGTTTAACACGGGTCCTGAACCACAGTGCTGCTTGATATTTTTCACATCAATAACATTGCCAGAAGTGGAAAGTGGCAGATAAAAATCCTAGGACCAAGGCGGAATCAAACTCGCAACATTTGGATTCAGAGTCTGGCACTCTCACTGTGCTACCAAGCCAAGCTACCACTTTGATTTTCAAGTAAACACATTGGGAAATAACTTTTTTATTAGTCAAGAATGCTACCTACCTTCAAGATATATACATTTTGTTTCTGTGTTGCCAAATTTAGTGATACGGACAGTTTACAACTCACCGCAAAGACATGATGACGAGCTGCAACAGGCACACAAAAAAGACGCACACATACATTTCAGCTATTGCCCATGGCCTCCTTCAGAAAATAGAACATTCACACAATCACAGAAGCACACAGTACAGTCACACAACCGTCAGCTCCAGCTGTCACACTTCGAATCACACTCTGCGGTGTAGAAATAGGAAAGGGGAGGGCAGGTAGGAAGGTTGCGTCATGGTGGTGGGGATGGATACAGCACAGCCTTTCAGAATGGAGTGGAGAGGCTGGTGAGGGAAATAAATAAAACAAAATAAATAAATGATAAATCAAACACATGTGTGCTACATGCAAACACACAATAGCATGTGCATGTGTGTCACACACACACAGACACCACTCAAAATAGGAGAGGTTTAGGATAGAGAGGTAGGAACTATTGTGTGGAGAAAAGATAAGTTATCATAGGTTGAGGCCTCGATAATTTCAGGATCGGAGAATGTACTGAAGGAATAACTCCCACCTGTGCAGCTCAGAAAAGCTGGTGGTGGGCGGAAGGATCCAGATGGCTTGGGTTGTGAAGCAGCCATTGAAATGAACCATTTGCTCCACTGCATGTTGTGCCACGGGTGGTCCACCTTGTTTTTGGCCACAGTTTGGTGGTGACCATTCATCCTAATGGACAGCTGATTAGTGGTGATGCCAATATGGAAAGCTGTGCAATGACTGCAGCACAGTTGATAAATTACATGGCTGCTTTCATAGGTGGCCCAGTCTCTAATAGGGCAGGATAAGCCTGTGATAGGACTAGAATAGGAAGTGCTGGGTGGGTGGATTGGATAGGTCTTGCAGTGAGTTCATCCACGGGGATATGATCCCTGTGGCAGTAGGCTGGGGTTTGGACTAAAAACCAGGTAATTTTCGATGGGGCTAGACCCATTAAAGGATGGGCTTAACAAAGGAAACACTAAAAACAAAGTACTTTGTGGGGGGGGGGGGGCGCTTGAATTTCCCTGTCCCCCCTCTCTGGAACTGCTGTTGCTCCAAGCAGCTGCCATTGCGATCCTATGGAATAATTATCATCCGATTTTATGAAAACTGTTTGGTGGAAAAATTTGGTGTTTACACAGAAAACAACATTTTCACCTAATAAAGCACTGGATTTTCTTTGAAATGTCCCCAAAACTGTGCTTAATTTGGAGAATGCATTTCATACAAATAGTGTTCCTCTCATTAAATGTATCTGAGGTCCAGTCTCACTGTGCTCCAATCAATATTCTTCTTCACATAAATATTATAATTTGGACTATGTCTCTGTTAACTAAAAGCACTAGAAGATAATGAAGATAAACACTAGCTCAAAAGTACTCACTTTTACCGGAAATAATAAGTTACTCCTTTTTCAAACTTTCATATAAATAGGACTTTATTGTACCCAATTACAATGTCTCTTCTGAAAATGCTCCTTATTACACATTTACATAAGAAGAGTCACATCAAATACGTTCAAACTCCAGACTACTCAATCATTAACAACTGAACAATACATAAAAAACAAAAGAACAATAACCAGCGGCTTCTCCTCTTTACTGAATGTTCATGGAAGCTCATGCTCCTCTTGATCATCCTTCAAGTAACCCCTGTGACAGGTACCTTGCTTCCGTCTAGGAAAACCCCTGGAAAACAGAGAATCCTCGGACAGTACACGTCTTGGTTTTCTAATTGCACTTAAACTGACATTTGGTTATCACCATTGGTCCCAATGGTGGAAGCATGTAGTGTATTTGTTACCCTACATCCTGCATCAAATTAAGTAAAGCATTGCATAATAGTTTACTAAGTTTGCAAAAGTAAAATCACATTGTAGAAACTCTTTACCTGAAACTTTGTGTATTGGTGATGGTAGGTCTATATTTCTGTGTTTAAAATGTTGCCAAGACATCAAAATTTTCCTTAAAAATAGAGAGCACTACAATAACTAATTGCATTCTTGAGATATTGAGTTTCATTGCTGATGAACTGACTGTGTCGTGTGCTGAATTTTGTCCATATGGACTTGGTGCTATGTCATTAGATTTGAACAGAACATTTTTGTGAAAAAAATTATCTTCACTCAGTAATAACAGACTGAATTTTTTGTTATTCATCCAAATAAATAATTTTGTTCTTGATGTATTGGTGCTAATATCTGGGAGGAAGTTGCTGTTGAACTTCAGCTCCCTTACTGCACCCTCCTGTCAGCAAGAGAACCCAAAACAGGACCCCACATCCTTTACTACTGCACCACTTGCACAGTTAGCAGCCAAGTAACATTGTATGTACTCTACAATTAAGCAATGTGTTAAGTTATGAATCCAAAATAGCATTGTCAATGGTGTCACAATGAAACTTGAAGTAACAGCTGGAGGAATGCTCAGAGAGACTTATTGTCCAAGCGACTGCCTATGATAACCAGGTGGTCAGCATTTAAGTCACAGTTTAATGTTAATTTCCAAGTCTCATAACACATTTATTAGGTTGCATTTCAGCATTTCTGGACAGATATCACTAATTTCATGTCAAAGCATTTTCATTGATTTTTGTACCCACTGATCCCATTAACTGAATATACTTCATCTCCCTCTCTCTCTCTTTCTCCGTCTCTCTTTATGCTTTATACAGGTAAAAAATTAGCGTACAAACACAATGAGTATATACACTCCTGACCATTAAAATTGCTACACCACAAAGATGGTGTGCTACAGATGCAAAATTTAACTGACAGGAAGAAGATGGTGTGATATGCAAATGATTATCATTTCAGAGCATTCACACAAGGTTGGTGCTGGTGGCAACACCTCAACATGCTGACATGAGGAAAGTTTCCAACCAATTTTTCATACACAAACAGCAGTTGACTGGCATTGCCTGGTGAAATGTTGTTATGATGCCTCATGTAAGGAGGAGCAATGCATACCATTACGTTTCTGACTTTGATAAAGGTCAGATTGTAGCCTATCGCTATTGCAGTTTATCGTATCACAACATTGCTGCTTGCATTGGTTGCGATCTAATGACTGTTAGCAGAATATGGAATCGGTTGGTTCAGGAGGGCAATACGGAAGTCGTGCTCAATCCCAACGGTCTCGTATCACTAGCAGTCGAGATGACAGGCATCTTATCTGCATGGCTGTAATGGATCGTGCAGCCATGTCATGGTCCCTGAGTCAACAGAGGGGACGTTTGCAAGACAACAACCACCTGCACAAACAGTTCAATGACGTTTGCAGCAGCATGGACTATCAGCTCGGAGAGCATGGCTGCAGTTACCCTTGATACTGCACAACAGATAGGAGCGCCTGCTATGGTGTACATAAGGACGAATGGCAAAACATATTTTTTTTCAGATGAATCCAGGTTCTGTTTAAGCATTATGATTGGCAACATCGCGGTGAACACATATTGGAAGTGTGTATTCATCATCGCCATACTGGCATATCACCCGGCGTGACGGTATGGGGTGCCATTAGTTACACGTCTTGGTCACCTCTTGTTCGCATTGACGGCACTTTGAACATTGGCCATTACATTTCAGATGTGTTATGACCTGTGGCTCTACCCTTCATTCGATCCCTGTGAAACCCTACATTTCAGCAGGATAATGCACGACCGCATGTTGCAGGCCCTGCATGGGCCTTTCTGGATACAGAAAATGTTCGACTGCTGCCCTGGCCAGCACATTCTCCAGATCTTTCGCCAATGGAAAGCATCTGGTCAATGGTGGCCGAGCAACTGGATCATCACAACACGCCAGTCACTACTCTTGATGAACTGTGGTATCATGTAGAAGCTGCATGGGCATCTTTACCTGTACACACCATCCAAGCTCTGTTTGACTCAATGCCTAGGCATATCAAGGCTGTTATTACATCCAAAGGTGGTTGTGCTGGATAATGATTTCTCAGGATCTATGCACCCACATTGCATGAAAATGTAATCGCATGTCAATTCTGGTATAATATATTTGTCCAATGAATACCCGTTTATCATCTGCAATTCTTCTTGGTGTAGCAATTTTAATGGCCAGTAGTGTATGTAGCCGTTATCAAGCATTCCATCAAGTAATTTTCCCAGTGGTGCAATTTCCACTGACTGTATGGGAAAACATCTGGTTGTAATATTTGGAAGTGATGCCGCTGATAACAAAAATCTGAATCAGGCTTGGGGACATTCTCAGATAGCCTCTTGGTTACAGGATCTGCTTGATACATCCATGAAATCTGGGTTTGAGTTCTAGAGTTGAATGGAGATTTTCTTTTTCTATAGTCCAATATTCTGGCTTATTTTGAAATTAATTAAACCGTAAATGTTTCAATTTATAAAGCTAAAATTGCGTTTGCTACAATGTTGAGATATGAATTAATTAAAACAGAAATCAGTAGAGGCTATAATTCACCTATCAGATTAAAGTAACATATATTTATAAATAAAACATTAATGTAATTGGATTGTTTTCCTGCATGTTTACTAACAGCTAGCTCTGGTAATAAACAGTTGTTTGAAGGGTATAATTTAAAAAAATTACAGTCCTTCTAAAAGAATAATACTCATTTTATTAAATGTCGATAGAAATCCTGGAACAGGAGCATTTGCTGACAACTGGTGTAGTTCATGGAAATAGTATTTTATAACTATTTTCTTATTAATGTGTTGTGGTGTATGAAACACATTTTCATACTTTGTGTAATTTATTTCTGTATAGTAGTAGCTTGGTAAAAAAATAACACTCTTATTTTTATTTTTGTTTAGATGAAAGTCGAATTCTAGATGCACTACCTCAAAAATTGAAAACAGATGTCGCTATCAATGTGCACATTCAAACTCTGAGCAAAGTTCAGTTGTTCCATGATTGTGATCAGGCATTGCTTCGTGACCTGGTTCTTAAACTGCGCCCAGTTATTTACCTTCCTGGAGACTACATCTGTCGCAAGGTAGGGATCTATCTTTCACTATGATTTTTTTCTTATATTGAACAATTTTTGTTGTTGTCTGTAGTTATTGTTTGCATGATTAGTTGGATTCTGTGAGTTAAGATTATTTTGGATTATTTGATATTGCTTTCTGTCCAGCAAAATTAATGCTTCAGAAAGATGTAAATAAGAATTTTATTTTTGCAGGGAGAAGTCGGAAAAGAGATGTATATTATAAAATCAGGACAGATACAAGTGATGGGTGGTAAGAATAATGATGAGGTACTGGCAACACTTACTGAAGGATGTGTTTTTGGAGAGATCAGTCTTCTTTCTTTGGCTGAAGGAAACAGAAGAACTGCTACTGTAAAGTAATTAATAAATAAATAAATTAAATTTCTATAAAAATTATAGATGATATGTGATATCTGTATATTTGATTTTATATTCTGTAATATCCATTCCATAAATTTGTTATATGCTTACCTGATGGTCCTCTTTTTTCCTGGTGGATTTGTTTATGAACTTAAAAGATGCAGTAAATTATTTGTCTTGTTCCTTTAAACTTCCTCAGCAGTGAAGATTTTTATAGGTGTGACATACTAATTGTTCTTTTATGCTGCAATACTTACGTGCACACACATATATAAGGGTTATCCAAAATACAACTCCAAAAAGGACTGGAGATGTCACAGGCAAATTTATCTGGAAGATAAACAATTCTACAAAGACCACATGATTGAAAATACAGTCAGCCAAGGCGAAGTACAGAATTTGATTAAACCAGTCCTGATTATTGTTGCCATTGCTGACTGTAATAACAGCTACATGCCCCAGAATTGAATGAGAGAGGCTCTGGATGCATTGTTGGGGTATAGCAGCCCATGCTGCTTCCACATATTGCCACAAATGATCTGGTGGAGCAATGAGTGAACCGTCATTCCACAATCATCAACAAGACATTTTCAATAGGCAAGAGATCAGGTAAACGGCAAAGAGGAAGGTCAAAGCAATGCAGTAAGATGGGCAACACAGAGATCTAGAACATTGCATACCCCATGTGTTTGCATATTATCATGATGGCAAGCTCCAAAGCTATGGAGGGACAACAGGTTTCAACACTTCAGAGATGTTACACTCATTGGTAAGTGTGCCAACAAAATGTAGTAGTGGGATTCAACAATGGAATAATATATCCCACCAAACATAATACTGCATGTAGGATCCATATGGCAATGTATGAGGCAGCAGTCCAGTAATCGCTGTCTCTTAACATGTGGTATCCAACCTGTAATCCAATCATCATTTTGATGCAGGCAGAATTGGAGAAGTCTCAAAAATTGTATTAAGATGATCTCTCCCCCTTCTCTTCTCCCTTCCCTTTCTCCGTCTTCAACTTCACCATTCTGTCCTGTTTTTGTTTTCCTCTTTTTCCCTTTTTTCTTCCCCTCCCTTTTTTCTGCTTCCGCTAGCCACCCCTCCTCTTGTCTCCTTTCCTTATTTTCCCACTTCCCTTTTTTCACATTTCCTTTCCTCCCTCCTCCCTCCAACATCTCCTTTTGCTTTACCCTCAATACTCTTTTGATCTTGTTGTGAAGCTACAAGGTTTAATGTTCAAAGATCTTCCTCTTTCCCATTACCCCGCCGTACATTCTTCCCTATCCCTACCCCACCTCCATCAGGTTAGGCAACTGCACTCTATAATAAATTATAAACAATCAGTCTTACCATGATCACAGGAGTGTAAGTTTGGGTATTTGTTTGTGTGTGTGTGTGTGTGTGTGTGTGTGTGTGTGTGTGTGTGCTACTGTTAGAAGGGAGTAATGCTAGAAAGGTAGTTAGAGTCAGTTTTGTTTTTCATTTTGCTGTGCTCCACACATCAATCTGCTTTAGTTGAGCAGTTGCCTTTCCATTATTTTACATGATGTATGGTTTTTATTTAATACAATATATCCTTTGATACTATGATAAGTTACCTTGATATGTTCAACATACAGTTTCTACAGCTTACACTGCACATTTTAGTGATTTGTTGATCTGCAATCTAAGGAAGTAGTTTTGATGTGTGTGTTTTTTGTTATATTGTTGCTGCTTTGAACCGCTGCAAAATTATTGATTAATTTAATTTATTTTATTTGATTGTTGTTCAATTTTTCAGGTCTAAAGGATTTTCAAATATTTTTGTCCTAAGTAAGTCAGATTTGAATGAAGCCATTGTTCATTATCCAGAAGCTCAAGAGATTCTAAGGAAGAAGGCAAAGTAAGCTTAACTTTCTTAAGAGCTTATTATATATCAAACCATTTATCTAGATATAATCTAAAACTTTTTTTCAGTTCATTAATGAGACAAAATGCTCTGAGGGAGAAGCTGGCAAAGGAAAAACAGTTGTCAAATGATGTGATCATTGGCAATTTGCAGTCGCAAGAAACACCAAAACTTGTTCATACAGTTATACAGGTAATTTACACAAAAGGAACAGAATTTTACTATTTGATTATTGTTACTGTTATATTCTTCAGTGATTGGTTTGATGCAGCTCTGTTTGATCATGATTTTTGAAAGATCCTGTTGGTATTTTCCGTACCCTTCCCAAAATATCTTAAATTTTGTGAACTATAAAATATTACTCAGATAACTTTAATTCTTATTTATTAATGACATCACCATTGCATGGATTAATCTTCATAAGAAAGAACGTAGCTGATTGTACCAAAGGAAGAAAAGTAAACTCATCATAAAATTCCATTGATACACATTGGCTGGTCAGCACTTACATTCAGGTAGCAAAAATCCAAACACAAAACCTGTACATAACATTCATAACTTGTGAATTTTTCCTCAGGGAAAAATGAGGTAGAGATTACAAATGTTGGAAATGAGGGAAAAGTCACTTATCCCAGGTATTGGCCGTGGGAACAAGGGCAGAGAAGGATAAGTGGCTGTCTAAAGGCCTTTAAATACATGAATAAAATTATTTATCTGAATATTTCAGTTACTTGTAAAATGTTCTATTAGTATCTTTTTCCCACTGAATCTTTGTTTCAAACCAAGTTTGGATATGCTTCCCTGAAATTGCCATGAATTATAAACAGTGTTACAAACATAAAAGTAGCAATGATGCTTGTGGGTACTAATAGCTAGGAACAATGGCAGGAGGGTGTCCGTTTTGAGGAAATCAAAGTAAAACTGGGAATGAATGCCATAGATGCAGCAATTAAAATGAACAGATGGT
This sequence comes from Locusta migratoria, assembly GCA_026315105.1. Lineage (NCBI taxonomy): Eukaryota > Metazoa > Arthropoda > Insecta > Orthoptera > Acrididae > Locusta > Locusta migratoria. The sequence continues at coordinate 507,602,252 of CM048745.1, forward strand.
GCGGTCATGTTACACACATGGGAGAAGCTAGGTTACCTAAGAAACTCATTGGTTCACCCATAGAGGTTAGGAGGAGTCGATGTCTATCAAGGAGGAAGTACAGTACTTGGATTCAGTCAGGAATGATTTTGAAGTAACAGGATTGACATTGGATGACACATCAATGTTTGCATTGAATAGGAGATCATAGAGGAGGTTTTATAGTGGGGTCTATGCTCCAGACTGAATTGTAAAAGACATAATCAGCTTTAAATGATAATGATCATGATGATGTTATAATGAAATGGATAGAAAGGTCATGTCTAAAATAACTGAACACATTTCAAAGAAATGCTAAAAGTTAACTACATTTATGCAAGTTGAGCTGCATTCTGATGATTGCATACACCTGTGAATTTCTTAAATGAAACTGGTAAGATGCATGATAAATAAATTACACAGAAAATCTTACTTTTTTCAGGTGATGGGTCATCTGGATATATCAACTAGCCTCATTGGTCGCAGCCCAAAACAGAGTAAAGATGAATCACAAGAGGCAGTAGTATCAGACAAGCAGCAGTGCAAGAACAGTAGCAGTGAACAGGAACAACAGTCAGTGGGCTGCAACTGCAGTGCAGGGAGTGTGAATGTAGGGGGCTGTAACAGCATGAGTCCAACTGACAAGACCTTTGAGTGTAGAGTGACTGTGCATAGAGAGATGAGCCAGTAGTTTACGATAGTGAAGCACATTTAGTATTGCAAAGTTACTTTGCAGTCCCACTTTACGTCATGACTAGCACCAGAAGCCACAAAATGTTATAAACGAAGATACTGATCACACTGTGAGCTGGGAAAATGGCTACTCTATTCCTTTTCTATAAAGATTATTGTACAAAAAATTCAATATGTGCATTTTCTAAAAGAATAGATTTTTTTGTCCTTTACAAATTACAGGGAGAAGTGACTTTCAACTACAACTTTTCTGTCATTTGTTTGGCATAGGCTACCTTTCATTTTCTGGTGAGACACCTTATGGCACTGAATGTTTGATAATATATGTTGGTGATTTACATTTTTTATTTACCTTCCTGCAATTTGACATATGAATTGTGAGCGTTTTCCATTTATGTGTCAAGAGCTGTTTCCACATTTTATGTTGCCCCATCAGTAACAGATACCTACAGTATATTATTTTTGTAAGAGATGAGTTACACATGAAAGTAGTTGGGACTCACCTGATTCATCAACAAGAGAAATACAAGACACTCCTTACAAAAAGTTGAAGCTATCTTAAGTGTGTATTCTAAAGGAATGATCAGTCCATGCCATATCAAAATTATGGCATTGAAAATATAGAGCCCACATGATAAACACCTTAGAAAATATGGCAGCACACTTTCCACACACACCAAAGTGAGTGGTGTGCTCCAAGTGAATTTTTTTCCAAGGTTATATCAGTAGTAGTAGTAACCTGAAATGTTAGGCTGCATTTGTGAAGTAAGAAGATGAATCAGTATAATCATCTACATGGAGTCCGAAATAGGCTAGTACAAAAGTTAGTGGACATGTTTCCACGGTATTGTGGAAGCATGACTATGGTGAACCAGATCTTCAGTTCTGAATTCAATATTTGACCAGAATATATGTTCTTGCAAAAAAAAAATTCTTCTGTAACATACCTCATTTGGCATGTACGAGGTACAGCACTCACATACAAAGATATGGATCACTCTGGACATGACAGTGGTCCTTGTATGATACCCACAACAGAGGCAATAGGTTTATGTTTAGTTGTTGGGATGGTAGCAGTATGGAATGAAATGTAGGCCTGGGAGGAATGTCTGGTCAAAAAGAGAGCAAGACAGCATGAATTTGGGTTCTAGCAGGTGGCCCTTGCAGTGTCATGTGAAGTTTAGCAAAAGGTTGAGATGGTGAAATTCAGATCTGACCTAAACTAAAAACACAATAATTCATGTTCTGTGTAAGATTCTATGACAAATTGGGACAGTGTGTCCTTGTTTGCATGTAATATTGTTGCTTTGTAGTGAACAGAGTAATGAAATAAGACAAGAACAGCATCCAACACTGGAGACAATGGTCAGTCTGGTTTGATAAGTACTGTTTATGTCTAAAGATTTTAGTTAACTGATGACAGATTTGGGCAAAGACAAAATTTATGGCCTTGAAAGAATAATGTAAATTCCTGAAATGTGTGAGTATCTCAGGCTCTATTAGAGAATAATGTTGATGGGAAAGGATAGCCTCTTAGAAGCATGTATATCAGGGTACTGTCTCAGGTTATTTATGTGACAGAACTGTGCCAATACTGTAATAGGACTGTTAGTTGCTATTACCAGAGGCAGATAAAGTTTGTATTTTGCCTAGCATTGTGCCTCATGAAGCAATCCTTCAAAGCTTGTTGCCATCAAGGTGGCCATTTTGAATGTGATATTGGCATCATAATTGATTCGATGGATAGCAGAACTCTGCTGGGTATACAATAAATTAGCCATATTAATCTTTCCCAGAAACACTCATAAGAATTTTATATTCATGGGGGCTGCATTTTGTAAATCATCATACCATGATCTCTCTTTGGGTCCAGCTATCCAATTACAGGAAAATGGTAGCAGCACCTGAAGAGATTCTGAAAGGCAGTGGATCATATTTATAAAGACTGTATGACATATTTAACACTATTCGAAAAATATGCATATTAGAGGTCAATTTTACAAAATAAAGAGCTGTTCATGTAAAATTTCCAGGCTGAAAGGCCATGGTTGATAAGTAAAACTTTCCAAGTAAGTCACTGTCATTAATTTGTCACAGGCACAAATGAAGGCTCTGATGAACGTTAACAAAGATATCAACACTATTGTTCTCATCGTTGACAAGTGAAATACAACCATCTTGATGAGGAGCGAGGACTATCAGAATAACATCAATGATATATTGGACCCCTCCAACTATTATTAACCCTCCATTGCTCGTGTGGATGCCACCCATCCTCCATGTGATTTTTCCACAGTATTTTGTCTGACTGGGCTGTAATGAGTTCACATAAATTTCAGTACCTTTCCATTACTACTTCGTCTGTCAGCCTCAGTCATCCATGACTTTCAGTTGCTCAATTAAAATTTTTTATTAAATATTATTGAAGCCCCGAGGACACCGGTCATCCACGCGAACACTACTGTTACAATCTCAAGCAAGAGCCTGCATAGCTTTCCTAGTGTCAATTCACATTTCATTTGCGTAATTTAAGGCATGATGAAACTGATCACAGTTCATTTCATATTTACATATTATTCTTTTTATTTTTACTTTGTGGGAGTTATTTCAAAGGGAAAAAAATTTGCACAAAGTTTATTAGAGACGTAACATATGTTTGGGATGGTTATATGAGCTGCATTGTGAAAATCATGACAGTGATAATGCTGACTCAGAGAACAAGGACTGTATATCTGAAATCTCTCATGGTTCCAAAGCAGAACGAAAAGTATCTGAAAAAAGCTGAATTAGAATAATAGGAAGACTTTTTTTTCTTCTTATTGTTATAAGGGAAAGATGGAACTAGATACTGTATTGTAATATTATTAGTCATTTGCCTGGATCCAAAATTGAAGTTTGTATAACAAAGATATATGTATTTTGGATTTACTCAGGAGTGTAAACACACTACACATTATCACAAAATGTAGTAATATTTACTTCAGTGATGTTCATGGTAACTTTTGTGGAAGAATGTGACATGAAACAATTCATAGATGGTATACTGTATGAAACAAAAAGATATGTATGGAACATTCGAAACTTAAACTGTGTTGTCAAATAATGTTCTGTTATCTCCATTTTGTTTGCACTTTTCAGCTAAATTACTGTTCATATTAATTATCTAGGCCCTTTTATTTTTAAAAAATCATGTTGTGTAGATCAGTATACTATGTTCACTTGGAAAGCAGCTGTAACTTTGCTATCTGGAAATGTTACCTTATTAAATTCTACCACAAATTGCAAGAACATGCTACTTGTGTATGTGAATTAGATATAATATAAAATCATAAATGCATTCATACACACTGTTCAAAGTATTGAAATGAACTGCGATATTTTGGATGACACCTGTTATCTGCGCAAGCAACAGTATCAGGAATTACGGCGCAAGTGACAGAGAGTTAAGAAGAAGATACAGTGCTAAGTAGTTACTTTGCTAAAAGAAAGTTTATTCACTTAGGCTCTATTCATTATAAAAACTGTACAAATACTACACTTCTCTTAGGCTGATTGTGAGTGCAATAGGATCTCCCCTTCTTCTTGCTCTGTTGTTGCAGCCTTGTGTTGGTGGTAGTGACAGCCATATTAACCATTTGGCTCACTTAATTGACAAGCTTAAAGGAAATGAACACTGGCCCTGTGATGTCCTTGTTGATTTTGAGGTGGTATCTTTATGTACCATTATTTTGACTAACAAAATGTTCAAATGTTTGTAAATATATCGTACCAAACTGCGTGGTCATGTCTGTAGCTTACAAACTACTTACACCTAGGTAAACTAACCTAAGGACAACACATACACCCATGCCCCAGGGAGGACTCAAACCTCCAATGGCGAGAAACCGTGCACTCCGCAGCGAGGTGCCTTAGACCGCTCGACTACTCCACCATGGTTTTGTCTCATGCATAGTGGATATTTTTCTACCTGACATGGTGACATTGTTTAGACACTCCATTACCACTACCTGTTTTCAGTATGACAATGAATTTTATGAACAGATTGATAGGGTGGCTGTGGGCAGTCCTTTTGAGTTCAGCAGTGACCAATTTATTTATGTAGTCTTTGCACTTTAAAAAAAAGCCAGTTGGTATCATAATATTGATGAGATTTTTGTAGTGTGGACACATGGTATAAGAGGCATTAGATGCGTTCTTGATATCTCTCAACAGTATCTACTGCAGAATCCAGTTTATTGTGGAAATTGAAAGCAATGAGCAGCTGAATTTTCTCAATGAGTATGTGATCAAATGAGTGGATGGGATGTTGGGTCACTGGGTTTGCAGTATGGCTGTGCATACAGAACTCTATTTTCATAAAGACTGTAACTACCAACCCTGACTTATTAGAGGAATGATTAAGAATTTTGCCAACAGGGACCACATAACTTGTGAACCAACTTACTTAAAAGATATGGTTGAATCTCTGTGATTGACTTATTCTACCAGAGATTGACTGAGTACTGCATCCTAGAGAGAGAATGAAAGTGAATAAGGAGCAAGATTCATTAGTAAGATTACATATCATATTGAAAAGGTGCTGAACATATTTAGGTTAGAAACTATTTTCAGGCCAACCAGGAATTTTAAAGAAAATTAAAGATCTGCGAAGATATATGACACCCTTAGGACACAACAGGTGCATAATAAACCTCTTTTTAACTAGGGTCTAGTTCACATCAGCACTATGAAAAGAATTGTCAATACTTCTCGGGATTTACATAAAAGAAATTGTGACCTGGATATAGGCCTATATGGAGAAATTGACCATAGTGAAATATGTTTTCCCAGAGGGCAATCATGGCATAAAATTTAACGAGAGTAGTGTCACATCAAAAGCTTCAAACTACCATGTGCACACATATAAAGAAGCTATTGATATTTACAAACACTGCAATAATTTCAATAGAAAAGAGGGTGCTCATCTGGCCAATATTTGGATTTCATCATTGCATGAATGGATTGACAATAAATTATTCTCTATCGATAATGCTGGCAATACAGAAGATAGTGCATAGCCATAATCACGGGATGGATTGTGGTGCCCTCTACACCACCTATGTATTCGGTGCTCCCATGAGTTATGGTCAATGTTCACTGCTTTGTCTACTATTATGTCATCCACAGCTAAAGATGAAATGTTAGGAAAAGTTTTACTCATCAACATGGACTGTCAGCTGGGAAATCTTAAGTGGAATTAATATTGGCCATGAGAGCTTTGATTGTATGATTGAACTCCTCTACAGGGACAATATCTCAGTATCAGTTCAGAAGCTGGAGGGATCGTACAAAAAGAAAGCACCACAACTTTACATGCTCACCTTCTCATTACACTGCTGGGCTACTGCAACCATTCTAAAATTCACAAAGTTGAAGAGGCTATTTTGTTTGGCACAAGTGCACTATACTCACAACTGGATGGAATAAAAGTTAAGGGAGAGGATTCACCAGATGAGTACCAGCTGAAATAGCAGTAAGTTATTACTTCTCCACTTATGTATTAGCAATAATAGGTGGTGTTAAGATTGGAATAAGGTGGACAACCTAACTTCCGAACAAAGGAACATAGTGCAGAGATTTCAGTAATTAGACAGGCGTAGAAGATTTCCTGTCTATAGAAGAACATATTTGATGCTACAGGACTGTTGTTACACTGTCTGATAAAAATATAACTGGTGATGAAATTTCTGTGCTAGCTGTAGAAGACAATTTTGCAGTGACTACTGTATAAGTACTTGCAGAAAATATCATACAAAATAATGAGGCAGGCATATGGCAGCTTCTACAACAGTCACTAAAGAATATGAGTCCAGTGTGCTAACCACCGTGTCACCTCACTTGGTTCCAAGCCCATCTTCAGGCAGTGAAATACTATTTGTGCAAGAATCACTTTACATTTCTGATGGTATTGCTCATCCCAGGAGACCCAAAGTTAATAAGAAATATACACTGTGCATAGAACCTATTTCCTTAAAAACACACAAAATAATTTACATTAATTTATACAAAGAATACATACTACACTTGAGAATGCAATCATAATTGAGCCAATATAATATGCCTGATGTAACTTACTACCTATAGATAGGGTTTACCTTAAGTTACTAGAAAATAAATTCTGAAGAAAGTTTGGCTAGATGTGTTTCTTTTCCACTCTGAGTTGGATACTTATCTATGTATGTACTTCACAGGACACCAAATGGGACACAGCAGAGAGTAATCATAGAATTACTAGCTCACCTTTCTATTTGTTCTTATCATAGACAAATGAAGAAGATTTGTTTCACAACTTGTTAATAACTATCATGAAAAACCTACTTGGAAATGGGTTAGTTTGAAAACAACCTCAACATTTTCTAAAATGTGAATATAAATGTATTGAAATTGTAAAGTCATCTTTTTTCAGCACCTATGAGACAGATTTTGCTTAGATATTTACAAAAAATTATTTCCTTTGAGTTTGTAAATATTTCTAGAAAACAGTTTTTTTACTATAAAACTGCTTCCATAGAAATTTTTGAGTCAGTAAAGTCTGGAACCACCGAGGATATTTTATCCCCCTAATGTAGTCAGGTCTAGATTTATGAACAATCCATCTGCAGATCTAGTCTCATTTCTAAGTAACTATCAGTTTAGGTTCTAAACAGCTTCCACTTATCATTATTTTTTGACACATGGAGACTATTTAACTCCTAAGCTGACAAGCTACTTTGCAATTATGATAAAACCAAGGCTGGATTGTTTGTAAGTCTGTAAAAATAAATAAATAAATAAAAATAAAAAACCTTGGTTATCCCAAATTACTAAATAAAGAAATCATTATTGACAATATTATTCGAATTTTTAAAATGACATAAATGTACCTAACCTTTCCAAAGGTCTGTATTCAGACAATTAATTTAAATACATTACAGCAAAGGATAATGTTGATTGCCTTCATACATGAAACTTTTGTTTCTATATTTGAGCTATCTGGTGGCCTTCATATTTTGTAACATAGATATAGTATTGCGTTTACTTTGTGTTACTGCATAGTAAGATTCTTACATTTAAAATCTCTCTGTTCTATCAGTTTCAAATAGTTACAAAATGAGAAAATTATTATAGTGTTAGATCATTGATAAAATAACAGTAAGCACATCATTGCTTATTTTTATGAGAAAGGCTTGTTTCATGTTGAAACTTATGTAGATAATTTTGTCTGTGGAGATTAATGTGCAGAGGAAAATGAAGAATTACAAAATATTGACATTAAGATTTACTAAATAACAAGAATAATAAATTATAATTTGTACATAAAAAACTTAACTACCATAAGAAATGTGTTCTGCTGAATTATGAGGCATCATCAAATAGCTTTTTATTTTTTGGAGACAAATGAAAAAATGTATAATACTAATATTAACATTAAGTGCATGGAAAGTACCCCACAAAGTAACTGAACTCCCGATGTTACATAATGTAAACAGGGAAACATGTTTCAGTTTAGGAAACTTAGAATGTGTAGATTATATCTAATTGATCGCATATTTGGCACATTATATGTAATCGTTGCATTTCCTGAATATGTTGTAGCTACCCATTTAAACAGTAGTATTTGTTAAATAGTCCTATATTATCTGTTTTTAAGACAATAGCAAATCATTGTTAAAGCTGAAAATACAAGTGATATTTTTACAATAAATGCTATTTTTAGAAATATTTTGTTTTATTAAAAATTGATAATTGAAAAAAATGAGAAAAATCTGTTATCTCAGCATTGTTATTTACATGTTTATTGGTGGAACTGTGACCTGAAAAGTATAACCTGATCTCATTATAGTAATTGCATATGCAGTGGTTCTTTTTGTATAGTAACTGATAAAGAAAAAGACATTGCCTGATTTTTAATTGGATAATTGATTATACACAACATGTGATCATTTCATTTATAAGGAGAGCAGGTACTTCTGATGTTTAATAGGCTGCAAAGAAGAAACTTGACACAAATTACAGTTTTTAACTGTGATTGATTTTCTTTGGTTGTTCTAAGAGTTTTATCTTTTGGGGAAATAATTCCTAGTTCACCTTATTACTAATTAAAGTAAGTATGCACTTCATATATGAGGTTAAAAACATGTAGTAGAACTAACAAATGGATTATCAAGAAGTCTAATTTGCATCTATAATATTCAGTTGCACATAAGGATGAACAAGAATACAGTGACTGTCCACCATTCCCGTACAGCATGGATCAGCTACAGGAAGCTGCACTCTGCACTGAGCCATACTTTCAGGGTATCAGCTTTTTGTCACCCTCTTGAAATGATAGTCTTGTTATTCAAGTAGTGCTTAGAGCATGAATTGTACACTGCTGGCCATTAAAGCTGCAACAGTAGGAAGGATGTCTAATAATGAAGTCTCTCTTACACTCTTGGTCACTCAAAACTAAAATACTCTGAAGGCAGCATCCAAATGAAGTGAAATTTGCAGCATACATTTGTGGTGTAAGAGGTGCAGATGATTAGCATTTTAGCACAAGTTCACATTATGGGTGCCAGTGATGCCACCTGCAAGAACTTTACTAAGGAGGGACAGCCACCCATATGCATGTTCTGGGATTGTTCTTTCATGTAGTCCTTTCACGTGTAGTGTCCCTATGAGTTTCAGAACTCAGTGAATATCTTTTTGTCTCTGACAAAATTACTATCTCATTGAAAAACCAAAAATTTGTTATTTCTTCTTCCTGAACCTTAACTTCCTCTTCAGATCTCTCACAGTATGCTAAAAGAACAACATTGGGGAAAAGCTACTACCTGTCTTACTACCTTCCCAACCACTGTGTTGCTTTCATACCATTCAACTATAATAACTGCCGTGTGGTTTTTTACAAGCTGAATATAGTGCTTCACGCCCTATATTTTACCCCTGCTACCTTCAGAATATGAAAGAGTGTATTCCACTCAACATTGTGAAAAGCTTTCTCCAGATCTACAAACGTTAAAAATGTAGGTTTGCCTTTCTTTAACAAATCTTCTAAGATAAGTCATCATGTAAGTATTGTCTCCCTTGTTCCTAAACTTCTCCTGAATCCAAACTGATCTTCCCATGGTTAGATTCCACTAGCTTTTCCATTCTGTAAATAATTGGTGTTAGTATTTTGCATCCATGACTTATTAAACTAGTAGTTTGTAATTTTCACATTTGTCTGCACTTGCTTTCTTTGGAATTGGAATTACTATATTCTTCTCGAAGTCAGAGGGTATTTCCCCTATGTCATAGATGATGCGTACCAGGTGGAACAATTTAAGACTGACTCCCCTACTATATCAGCAGTTCACATGGAATCTCATCTACTCCAGGAGCCTTGTTTCTACTCAAATCTTTTAGTGTTCTGTCAAATTCTTCTTGCAGTATTGTATCTCCTATCTCGTCTTGTCTGCCTCTGTAATCCAGTGGACAGCGTGGTAGATTATCATACAGGTGGCCCGGGTTCAATTCCTGGTCGGGTTGGAGATTTTATCCACTGAGGGACTGGGTGTTGTGTTGTCCCCATCATCACTTCATCATCATCGACGCACAAGTTGCCCACGTGAAGTCACCTAAGGACTTGCACCAGGCAGACCAAACATGGTCCTAGGTGAAGTCTACTAGCTAAAAAGGCCACACGAAATCATCATCTTCCTCTACTTCGTCTTCCATTTCTAGAATACTGCCTCCAAGTTAAACTCCTTTGTATAGGCCCTCTATATATCCCTGCCACATTCAGCTTTCCGTTCCTTGTCTTGTACTGGTTTTCCATCTGAGTTGTTGATATTCATACAGCTGCTTTTCTTGTCTCCAAATGCCTCTTTTTATTTTCCTTTAGGCGGTATCTATCTTTCCCCTAGTTATACATTCTTCTGCAGTCTTGCATTTGTCCTCTAGCCACTCCTGCCTAGCCAGTCTGCACTTCCTGGCAATCGCATTTCGGTACTCCATTTTGCCTGCTTCACTTGGGCATTTTTATATTTTCTTCTTTCATCAATTATGTTCAGTATCTCCTGTGTTATCCACGGATTTGTATTAGGCCTTGACCTTCTGCCTATTTGATCCTCTATGGCCTTCAGAGTTACACATTCTTCTTGTACTACTGTGGTTAGTGTTGGTTTTATGTTATCTTTCCTACAACAATTCATTCACTATGCTGTTCATAGTAAATTACCCACATTCCTATTTTCTTATTCATTATCAGACCTGCTCATGTATTACTACCAAGTGATCTTGTATCTATAACCCTGTACTTACCTGACCAGAAATCCTGTTCATCCTGCCACCAAACTTCACTAATTCCCACCATATCTAACTTAAACCTGTTCTAACTTAGCTGCTCGATTAAGGGTCAGAACATTCCACACTCCAATCCATAGAATATCTGTTTGTTTTCCTTGATGAGAACATCCTCCTGAATAATCCCCACCCAGAGATTGAGTGGGGAACTATTTTACATGTGGAATATTTCACCCAAGAAGATGCCATCATCCTACATTCATACAGTAGAGCTGCATGTCCTTGTGAAAAGTAACAATGTACTTTCCCCTTACTTTCAGCCATTTGCAGTAACTGTATGGTAGCTGATGTTACAAGGCCAGCTCAATCATCCAGACTGTTGCCCCTGCAACTACTGAAAAGGCAGCTGCCCTCTTCACCAACCACAAGTTTGGTCTCTTCAGGGATACCACTCCACTGTGGTTTCACATACAGTATGACTACCTGTATTCTTGAGGCATACAAGCCTCCCCAGCTTGGCAATGACTGTAGTTTATCATTGTGGACTTTATTTAATAGCATTGAAATTCTAATAAATTTACATATTAAAGCATGTAGTACATTTCATGCACATTCAACATTCGTTTTATGTCATTTAGATCATTGCAATTTTAATGGCCAACAGTGTATTTTGTGTTTAAAGTAAAGGATTGCTATAAATTCATATATAAAGAATACTGACATGTGAGACTTGTGAACTACTTATAAACTGTCAGTGATAAATTCAGAATTTGTTCAATTTGCTGTATGTATAAATTATTTTTGTAACCAATCACTTTTATAAAATGGCTACAGTATCACTATGTCCCATCAATCAAGTAAAGCACATCATTTGTTTGACCTAGAAATGAGCCTGTGTAATCCTTTCACTTCATTTCTTCACACACTGTGACTTGAAAGCATTTGCATGAAGTTAGTCATGAAGTTAAGTCTACCATAGTTCTAAATATTGTGATGCATCCAACTTCACATATCTTTGCATCAAGCTATAATTGACGTAGTACAAGATAAGAGATTTCCTATGTCTTCCTTAACAACTTGAATGGTTTCTTTGATAATATCACTGTCGATACACCATTATGTACTAACCATCACTCTTCACATGTATTAAAGTAAATCAGTTATTTTATCTCTTAGGTTGATACTGCTAATGAGAAGAAATTATTTTTCTTCATTCTTTTTTATTTTTATTTTGGGGTTTTTTCTCAGAGACATTTTATGTAGAATGTAGACAATGATAAAGCAGTAGCACAAACCGTCTACCATTAAAAAAAAGACATGTGTGCATTGTTAGGAAAGCTAATTACAGTAGCTAAAGTCTTTATTTATTCAGTAGTTTGCTTCCATGAAACATTGGAGTGAAGTATAATAATGTATAACATTTATTTGTGTTTTATTAATATAGGCCTAGACATTTAATATCATATGTAACATAAATGGCACAAACTTTGGTTGGTGTCTTTATTTTCACAGAAACAGAGTGCATCTTGTCACTCTATCTATTTCCCTGTTAAGTTAGTTTTTATGTCAGCATAGTACATAACAATACACGGTTTCAACAAAATTCTCACTTTATGATTGTTGCAGTGCGTTGTATCACATTGAAAAGCAATATAAGCTCTAATTTATTTTCATTGTTCCTTGTGAAGGATAATGTAAGCGGGTATAAAGTCCACAGTTACCAACATTTGATTAAAATGTTGTAAATGTACTTGAATCATGGCATAAAAATAGTCCACAATTTTTGTAACCTAGTTAACTGTCCACTGAAGATATTGTGGATGACACTTTTAACACTTGGCAGTTTGTTCAAGGTTGCTGCTCTGCTATGTCCTCAAGGGTGATGGCATACTTGTTGTGGACTCCACCCACATTGCTCTCCACTTCGGCACGGCCATCAGGGTTCAGCTGTGGACCATCACCAATGGTCTCCGTCTCCTCACTGTAAAATTAGACATTCAGATTACATTAGCTACAGGCAATGACATTTAGAAAAAAATGCTACGTGACTAGTGCCTTAGCAAATCCACATAATTCCCTATTTATTTTATTCTAAACAATTTTAAACTATTTACTACAAAATTCAAACAAATAGTTCAATTTATATATGTCAATTTAATGTATTCATTTGAGCTATGATTAAAACTCTTCAACAGATAACAGGTAGTGGTAAACATAGTTACAGAAACGTTTGAGGTATTTTTGGACATAGTCACCAAAAGAGTCGATACAACTTTTGTATTCTCGTGTAGCAGAAATCTGACACCTGTGAATTGAACCAGCATTGGGCAGTCTTCAGCTTGTCACCACACTGCTCGGTACACAGTTACTGTTTTGCTAAAAATTGTATGGAAACTGTTTGCTCCTCCAGCATTGAGTCCCAATCTTGCTCCAAGTGATTTCCATCTTATCCTGAACCTCAAGAAATTTTTGTCCTCCGACCGGCATTTTTGACAATGATGAAGTGCTGAAGAAGATTGTCACATGCTGTTTCCATTCACCTGCACCAGACTTCTATGGCGCAGGAATACAAAAGTTGGTCCCACAACATGTGAAGTATTTTTCTTTTCGTGACTATGTTAATGAAGTATTTCTTTTAACTATATTCTCCTTTTTCCTTTTTTTAAGTGGTTATGATCAATTAAAAGTAACCAATGGCCATTATTTTTTTTATAAATAATATATTTTTCCATTAGTTTTGGCTTCATTTTGAAGCCATCTTCTGGCTCCTAAAACATCTTCAGGTCCCTATGAAGGTTCCATATGCTTTAACAATTCCTTCCCTTACCACCAACAACAAAATGATTAAAGATAAAAAATAAAACTTATCCTCGTTGTCGTCGTTGGCATGTGAAGGAATTGTGTGAATCCATGATACTAGTTGAATAGGCTCCTATAGTCTACTTTACATAGGAAGGAATCCCAGTTTTCAGCTGTTCTACTCATACCCCTGTATTTCCGCACTGGTAGCCAATACTATTTGTTCTCTGGGTGTGTGACTAATCACGAGTTTGTTTCTTCAGCAGGCTTCACTGCTGCTGTAGTTAGCACTCAGCCATAGCTCTTCTACTCTACACTTCCCCTATTGCTCCGCCTCTATGCACTGAAGCACCATCCTACAATAAGTGAACTATAATACCATAAAAGGATATGGAATCTACATTTGTTTTATGAGCATGAAGATGGTTTCAGTGTAAGGCTACAACTAGCTGCAGAATAAAGAAATATAAAAATAAAAAGAAAAATAGATAAATAAAACAAATTATTTCTAAAAACATACGGTTGTTGGTTTCGTTTATTTAACATATCTTGACGAGCTGCTGTCTACATTCAAAATTAATGATGGATCTATTCACTGGATGCTTTCACTTCTCATCATTCATTGCACCACTACCAACATATCTACATGTCAAGCAGATGCCGACGACAAGTAAGTTGCAGAAGACTAATGGTTAAAAACAATCTCAACACATATTGCCGAAGCCACGCCCTGCACAATATGGCAGTGCTGTGGTGGCATCCCTCTTTGTGGCACCTCTCACCCCACCCTTTATTTGTCAGGAAACATCACCTTGTCTTACAATTAGATCACATGGCTATCAGATTTTTGTACTTTTTTACACTTACGGACTATGAAGTTCAGACCTCAAATAGTAATTAACAAAAGTCTTTTGATGCAACTCTTATGTGTGTGTGTGTGTGTTTTTTTTTTTTTTTTTTTTTTTTTTTTTTTTTTTTTTTTTTTTTTTTTTTTTTTTAGAAAATTGATTTTGAAGTTTGGAAACATATTTGTGTAGCTGTTATGGTGTCCATTATTCCAGTCATTGGTCATTGACGAAGTTCATTTGGTACCATAGCTTTACAGATTGTCGATGAAGAATAAATAGGTTCGGCCGTTCGAATCCCACTGTAATCGTATTTCTTTTGTTTTTCATTGTGTGTGTAACTGATCGAACGAGGACGTGAAATTAATGCTAGTGAGGTTCGCATAAAACTACATTCAATTATTCATCACCACCTGTCCTCTTCAATTTTGGTAATAATGGTCTGCTTCTAAATTTTGTGAACAAAGAGTCATGAATGTAAATGAAATTCGCTTCCCAGTTGATATACTGAAGAAAAATTGCCACTGTAAAAACGCAACATTTGTATGATATGCTCGATGACGTCAAAATTGTTTTGCATGTTTTTATTATGCTCATCTCCCTGGTATATTGAGACCACATCCTTGAGGTAAAACAATGAAAGAAGTCAAAATAAAGGGTTTATGGTTTTACAATATTGACCCAAAAATCTAATTTGCAATATCTTTCAATTTATTTATTTGAACCCATTATTATTCACAACCTTCTATAAAAATAGAAAATTATGAATAAACAATAACATGTGCATTTTTCATAAAATCAATTTATTTGATGAATTTTATATTTATTGAAGTACAAGGTGCATCTAAAAAGTTCGTTGAATGGTCTCAGGAAATATGGAAAACAAGAGTTAGAGCTCGGGCAATATGTCGTGGGCCCTACCTTCTCAACTTGGGCGCTGGGCGAGTCCATTCCGGTTAAAGCGCAGTTTATGCGGCAGGGGCTAGCCGTCGCGCTCGCTAGGTTGGGAACGGCAGAGCAGCCAATCAGGAGTCGAGTTATGCCGGCCAATAGGATTGCGTGTTTCATGACGAGTAAATTTGGCGTCAATTTCGAAGTTTTTTCGAGGATTTCGGTGCGGCGTTTCTGTGATTGTAATTGATATTTATAAGAGATTTTTAGATAATTGTCGTATTACGCTCATAAGTTTTATTATTAATACACCAGAGCAGTCAACCATAGAGCACGTTTTATTTATTTTATGGTATGTACGAAACAGTGATCATCTGAAGTTAAATTTAAGTTAGGTATAGGTTAAACGAGAAGTTTTTTTAGTATGTGAGGGCGCGTAGCGCCTGAATCTCCGGTTCAGAAACACTCAATCGATTCACAGTTGTACGCTCTATATATATCATTTCAGTCCAAGCTACCTCGATTGCAAGCATTTTCCGAAATTACCGCAACTACTTTTACTGACCAGACAAGGGTACATACAAGAACCTGTCAACCATAGAGCAGGTATGGCATGTTTTATTTATTTTATGATATGTTCGAAACAGTGATCAAGTGACATCCATATTGATAGCAACTGTAACTTATTGATCGTCAAAAACTTTTGCGTACACCGCTTCGATTTGTTTACATAGTAAAATTGGAACGCTCTTTCTTATTGGCCGTGATATCGCGATTCCTGATTGGCTGCTCTGCCGTTCCCAACCTAGCGAGCGTGACTGCTAGCCGCTGCCGCATAAACTGCACTTTTACCGTCCATTCCTTTGGTATGGCACAGGAGGCAAAGTGTAACTGAGCCGGCTGCCCCTCAGAAACATAGGAATGGACTTGCCCTGTGCACAACTCGAGAATGCGTTTCTGCCATAGGCAGATCAAGGGAGGGGAGGGGGGTGCGCGAAGGGTACTCAGCCAGAGTTTAGCTGGCGATGAAAATACTTTCACCGCCCCCCCCCCCCCCTCCAGCAGGCCGTCCTGGATCCGGCCCTGGTTTCTGCGTACACGCCACAACTTCACAACAAACAAAATACCTTTACTGGTCTTCAAAGTAATTGCCTATGGCTACAACGCACTTCTGACATTGGTTGTACAGCTGTTGGAAACTCAGCAAACGCTTCTTGTCGAATTGCTCGAAGCGCACGTTGTTAGATCTCCGCAACCGTTACGAAATGTAAACCTTTCAGGGCTAAATTAAGGTGGGGAAACAGAAAGAAGTCTGCCAATCATCTGCAAGCATCTATGTCACTCAGTGGCGTATCCAGGATCGTGGTCTGGTGGTGGTTGAGGTCATTCCGAGCTGACGAGATTCCTAAAAAAAAAAAAAAAAAAAAAAAAAAAAAAAAAAAAAAAAAAAAAAAAAGAAAGAAAGAAAATTGCGCCTTTACTCCCTTTGTATTTGCTTCGAGGAAGGGTGTGGGGGGGGGGGGGCTGCAGCATGATCTGGGGGGGCTTTGAGGAGGGCCAGGAGGGGGCTACATCCTGACAGCCCGCACCCTGGATACGCCACTGATCGCACTCGTTCGACATTGACTGGGACTGTAGCTCATCCTCGACATCTTCCTTTCTGTCTAAAGTGTTTAAACCATTCAGAGACACACTTTTTACTCACTGTCTCAACACCATACACCTGTTTTGACATACCATGGGTCCTCATCACCGTTTTGCCTAATTTGAAACAAAACCTGATGTTAACTGGAGGCCCCATTTTGCGCTCCATGTTGCAATGATACGAGTTCTCACACTGACCCTGTTAGCTGGGTCGCAGTGTGTAAAACCGCTTCACTGCAGTGCTTCGCACGATAGTGGGCTCTTGTTGACGTGTCCCTTAATGTGTATGTGCTGGCACCTCATCCTCAAATGTTCAAATGTTTGTGAATTTTATGGGAGTTAACTGCGGGGTCATCAGTCCCTAAACTTACAAACTACCTTATACTAAAGGCAGCACAAACATCGATGCTCGAGGGGGGATTCGAACCCCTGACGCGGGAGGCCTCGCGATCCGCAACGTGGCGCTCCAGACCACTTGGCTACTCCCGCGAGCCACCGAACTTTTCAGACTGACCTTTTATTGGAAGATAGTGAAAAAGAAATAATGATGATAAGATAACTTGGAAAACGAACCAATGGTAACTTGATCAGCAATCTATGTTGCTACCAAGTGGCCGGCCACGGTGGCTGCGGGGACTAAGGCGCTTCAGTCACAGTCTGCACGGCCACTACGGTCGGGGGTTCGAATCCCCCCTCGGGCATGGATATTTGTGCCGTCCTTAGTCTTAAGTTAGTACATAAGTAGTTTGTAAGTTTAGGGACTGATGACCCCGTAGTTAAGTCCCGTAGACTATACAAACATTTGAACATTTTTTGCTACCAAGTGAACTACGCGGACAATTAGAATATTTCGCATCATAACAGATATTTATATGTGCTTGGAAAAGTTAAAAGACGATTTTCTCGCTATTTTTTTGAGAGTTGCATCAAATGGCTTTGACGTCTCATCGTTGGAGACCATTAGAAGCGCCTGTGGGCGTGTCACGTGGGGCAGACATCCCAGCAGAGTCAATAAGCGGAGATGGCGCTACTATGTAAAGCTTAGCTGTCGATTGAAGCCAAGGCTATTAAAAAGCCAATCCGCTATATTGCGGAACGTAGGAATATGTTTTTAGATTAAAGCACTGTGTGGTTCTTGCCAGGTGTTAACTTTCATACATTTAAATGACTGCCATTTCTGAGTACATATTTGATGTAGTATACTTTTGTGGACAAATACAGACCTTTCAGATAGCTGAACTGTGATTTATTAACGCAAAATCTCATTCTATAAGCACGAAATATTGCGATAATAGTCAAAAGGTACTGGCAGCGGGACTCACCGGGTGACGCGGTAGCCCTTGTCGTCGGCCTCGTAGTGTACGGTGCGGCGGTAGAAGCCGTCGCTGTAGGAGTACTGGCCCACCGTCTTGAGGCCGTCGCGCGTCTCCTGGCGCGACTGCGAGTTGTCGTTGATGGAGTCCCGCACCTGCGACCCGAACGAGTACTGCGCAGACTCCGCCTGCCGCCGGCGCTCCTCCTCCACGGCCGCGTCAGAATTGCCGTCGCCGCTGCGGCTCACCCTGACACATACACACAGCTGCTTTAGCCCCAGCGTGCCACCAATTTCACTCTACAAATACAGTAAAGCCCCAGTCAGAGGCGCCGACTTTTCAAAATCAGTGTGGGTGCCCTATATCACGGTTCACAAGTGTTCCAAACCAACCCTCCTGAAAAATCATATTCATGCATTTTTGAATGAGCAATACTTGATGAAAGTAAATAGGCAGTTCTCTGGCCTTTTAACCCTTTCGTAGTTTTTACTCATTTTTTAGAATATCTCAAGGTATTTCAGCTGTTACAGAGTCTGATTTGGATCAGGATTACAAATATGACACAAAAAATTTTAGCACATTCCATTTTTCCTGGAAAAAAAAAATGTGGGACACAAACGTCCCACTGATCATTTCTGGCACCGATTTACCTAAGACTTTTTAAAATAATTTCCCAAGTTCTCCTGTCATAGGGTCTAAACAAGTACATGATTCAAAAATATGTAATGCACACCAAATTGAAAAAAAAAAAAAAAAAAAAAAAAAAAAAAAAAAAAAAAAAAAAAAGAGAGAGAGAGAGAGAGAGAGAGCTGTCTCGCAGCTTCTATAATAGAAAATGCAGATAACAGTAAACCACATACCGTGTTTTATTAGCGCAAAAATGTACAGAAAAACTTGTTTTCTTTGAAATATGAGTACTATAATATCGCAACATAAAGGCACTATAGGGCTACACAGTGGTCACTGGGACACATGCGTCCCACTAATTGTAAATTCACTGAAAAAAACTTTTGAAGTAAAATGAGTTTTAGAAAGCGTAATTGTTGTTTGTAAGATTCTAAGAAACACAAAATAGCAAATATACTTACTTCGGACATTTTCGGTAGCGATAAAACTACGAAAACCGATTCGAGGCACAATAAACTATGGTTACGGCGCGAAAATTCACGCGGCAGCCCATATCCATCCATCCACATCCACATAGATAATCTGCAAATCACATTTAAGTGCCTGGCAGAGGGTTCATTAACCACCTTCATAACTTTTCTCTGCCGTTCCATTCTCTAATAGCGCGCGGGAAGAAAGAACACTTAAATCGTTCCGTTTTCGATCTGATTTCTCTTATTTTATTGGGATGGTCATGTCTCCCTAAGTAGGTGGGTGCTAGCAAATATTTTCACATTCAGAACTAAAAGTCGGTGATTGAAACTTCGCAAACAGATCACGCCGCAATGAATAACGTCTTTCTTTTAATGATTTCCAGCCCAATTGGTGCAACATTTCCGTGACGCTTTCCCCCCCCCCCCCCCCGTAACGTGATAAAACAAAACGAGCTGCCCTTCTCTGAACCTTCTCAATATCTTCCGTCAGTCCCACCTGGTGAGGGTCCCACAAGGGGCAACAGTACTCCAAGAGAGGACGCACAAGTGTGATGTAGGCAGTCTCTTTGGTGGAGCTGGTGCATCGTCTAAGCGTTCTGCCAATGAAACGTAACCTTTGGTTCGCCTTCCCCACAATATTTTCTATGTGTTCTCTCCAGTCTAAGTTGTTCGTAATTGTAACTCCTAGGTATTTGGTAGAATTTACGACCTTAAGGTTTGACTGATTTATCGCGTAATTGAAGTTCAGCGGATTTCTTTTAGTGGTCATGTGTATTACTTCACACTTTTCTTTATTTAGTGTCAATTGCCAATTTTCGCACCAAGTAGAAATTTTGTCTAAATCGCTTTGCAGTTGCTTTTGATCCTCTGTTGACTTCACTAACCGATAAACGACAGCATCATCCGCGAACAGTCTAAGGGAGCTATTCAGATTATCTCCTAAATCGTTTATAAACACGAGGAAGAGTAGGGGACCAATAACGCTTCCCTGTGGAACGCCAGATATCACTTCTGTTTTACTCGATGACTTACCGTCAATTACAACGAACTGTGTCCTTTCTGATAGGAAATCGTGAATCCAATCGCACAATTGGGGAGATATTCCACAAGCACGCAATTTCATTAGAAGCCGCTTGTGGGGTACAGTATCAAAAGCCTTCCAGAAATCCAGAAATATGGAATCGATTTGAGATCCCTTGTCGATGGCACTTAACACTTCATGTGAATAAAGGGCAAGCTGTGTTTCGCAAGAGCGATACTTTCTGAATCCGTGCTGACTATTGGTTAATAGCCTTCTACACTGTAAGAATTTCAGTGCCTCGATTTTTTTCCGCGTTCTGAAGGGCCACCAACAGATGGCAGCACTATGCAGAATTACGTAACTCGCCACCTTGTGGTACAAATGAGGTCCGAGTTAGTGGGACTATATGTCCCAACCACCACGAAAGGGTTAAAGATAGAAGGAAGAAGGAGGAGGAAGAAAAGGAAAACATGGCTGCATTAGGGCACTACAATAAAGCCATATACGAGGCGCGTCCAGAAAGTAAGTTCCGTTTGCTAATAAAATGAAATTGTACACAGATACAGAATAAATTTTTATTGCACAAAATTTTACAACTCTTAAACTACTTTTCCACATAACTGACGAAATTTTGCAGGCATTTGTCATAGCGTGGCACCAGGTTTTGTATACCTTTTTCATAGAAATCTGCCGTCTGTGACTTCAACCAGTTGGAAACAGTTTTTCAGCTAGTCGTCATTGGTGAAGTGATGACCACCAAGGAAAGACTTGAGATAAAAGAACAGATGAAAGTCGCTAGGAGCGAGGTCAGGGCTGTACAGAGGATGGTCAAACACGTCCCAGCCAAATCCCTGTAGGAAGTTTTTCGTCACATTTCCAGTGTGTGGTCGTGCGTTGTCGTGAAGCAAAACACACCTTTTGACAGCAGTCCCCGGCGCTTATTCTGAATTACACGGCGCAATTTCCGAAGTGTCTCGCAATAAGTATCTGCTTTGATTGTTTGACCACGCGGTAAGAAGCCAATGAGTAGGATGCCTTTCCAGTCCCAGAACACTATGCACATCATTTTCCGAGGTGTCATGATTTGCTACGGCTTTACCTTTGGTGGGGATGAAGTGTGCCTCCATTCCACTGATTGCCGCTTACTCTCAGGGGTGTCGTAAGAAACCCACGTTTCATCTCCTGTGACTATCCGTCTCAGAAATTCTTTGCCGCTTTCAGCATAACGGGTCAAAAACTCTAGTGCACTACCCATCCGTTGTGTTTTGTGTTGCTCAGTGAGAATCTTTTGTACCCAACGTGAGCAAAGTTTACGGAATTTCAGTTGTTTGGTAATAATACGTGAAATTTGGGGGAAGTCCACAGCGAGAGCACTAATTGTAAACCTATGGTTTTCCTGGACTTTGTCATCAATCGCGTGAACCAGTTCTTCTGTAACCAAAGGTGGACGCCCACTTCGTTCTTCATCGTGCACATCACTAACGCCCGCCGTTGAACTGTCGGTCCCATCTTCTCACCATCGAATCACTCATCGCATTTGGTCCGTAAACATCGCAAATTTGCCGATAAATTTCACTTGGTTTCACTTTCCTCGCATTCAGAAACCGAATCACCGACCTGATTTCATAGGCGGCGGGAGTTTTAATCAACGCCGACATTTCAAACGAGCACAACAAAGCGTACGTAACTGGCAGCGATCTCCAAATGGCGCACGTTCTTCTCCTTGATACACATCGTCTACAGCGCATGTGCGGAACTGCAATCGCAGCGCTGCAGCGGAGATAAATTGAAACGGAACTTACTTTCTGGAAGCGCCTCGTAATTGGCCGAAGTGGATATTTCGATATAAGTAACACCCCAAAACTTCTACACGACCAATGAAATGATTTTTCACTGTACACTAATCTAACACTTTTTGTGCAAAGCTATACTTTCTGACAAAAGCGTTTGGTAGAACACGTCACCAAGGTTAAAAGGAATCTTTGAAATATTTTGAGATTTTTTTGGTCAGTTCCAAGCAAGAGCTATTAGCGTACCGCCTACAATTCTTTCTTAAATCTGTAAAAAGTAGACCAACTGTAAATTGTCGAATGGATTTCGGAAAGAAAAATTTGAAAGTTTTAGGTTCGTTGGAGTTCCGATCATAATCGTCAGAGCGTTGAAATTGCACAATTACAATGGAATCTGACTGGCCGTCAAATGTTCGAATTAGCCAATTCCGACTACTCTGAACCAAGAAAGAGAAATTGCTTATTACCGACTCCAAGGCGTTTAAGAACCTTGCTCCAACATTTTGAGTTGATTTCCATTGATTAAATCATGAAACACTGCACAGGTTACGTATGGTTGCACGACACGTCAGTTATATTGTTGAATTCAATCAAAAACACACTGAAAAACGCGCTTTCAGTTTTTCTCACATTTTCCGATAGATTTTCCGAGAAATTTATTTCATACAATCCTTGTCCTGTCTAGCCGTAATCACGTGATGCTCTTACAACCATCTGGCAATTGATTTTTAGTCATAGAAAAACATCGCTTTCGGTTTTTCCTCAATTTTACCACTTTTCGGGGCGACTTTTCCAAATTTTTATTTGCTGCGAATCTTCCTCTTGCTTTCAACATGAAATGTACAACATTTTATCGCAATTGGACGAAAGGTAGCTCACTGGAAAAAGCTGTTTCAGTTTTTCCCGATTTTCCTCTTTTTCTGGGCAACTTTTTCATATTTTATCACCGTTTAAAACGTTCCCTGGCTTACACGAATATTTCAAGAGGAAAATTAGCCAAATCGGTTCAGTCGTTCTCGAGTTTTAGCGAGACTAACGAACAGCAATTCATATACGAGACAATGTGACCAGCTCTCTTACACTGAATGATGTCCGCCTCCGTAGTCCAGTGGACAGCGTGGTTGGTTGCCACGCAAGGGGGCCCGGGTAGGAGATTTTCTCCACTCGGGGACTGGGTGTTGTGTCGTCCTCATCATCATTCCATCGTCATTGACACGCAAGTCGCCGAAGTGGCGTCAGATAAAGAGACTTGCACCAGGCAGGCTGAACACGACCCCAGTTGGGGTCTAACGGTCATAAATGCCACACGATCATCATCATCATCACACTGAATGATGCTATTAGTTTGTAAAAATCACCAGAAGATCAAAAGCAACTGAAAAATAATTTAGATATCTGCGTGGTGCAAAACTTTACAACTGACGCTTAATAATTATAAGTGTGATTCTCCATAACAGCATTAAAAGAAATCCGTTAAACTTCATTTACACGATAAGTCAGTCCAATCTACTGGTGTTAAATTCAACTAAACGCCTTGAAACAACAATTAAGAAAAACTTAAATGGAAAAGAACACATAGAAAGTATTTTGGGGAAGGCTACGTTTCATGGGCAGAACACTTAGAAGATGCCACATTTCTACTAAAGAAACTGCCTACACCACACTTGTGCTGGAGAGGGAGGAAGGGAGAAAACTGAGGGTTTAACGTCCCGTCGACAACCTGGTCATTAGAGACGGAGCTTACACTCGGATTTTTGGGGAAGGACGGGGGAGAAACTCGGCCGTGCCCTTTGAAAGGAACCATCCCGGCATTTGCCTGGAGTGATTTAGGGAAATCACGGAGAACCTAAATCTGGATGGCCGGAGGTGGATTTG
Organism: Locusta migratoria; assembly: GCA_026315105.1. Classification (NCBI taxonomy): domain Eukaryota; kingdom Metazoa; phylum Arthropoda; class Insecta; order Orthoptera; family Acrididae; genus Locusta; species Locusta migratoria. The sequence goes on from CM048745.1 coordinate 507,626,528, forward strand.
AACCACCATCCTTCCGTATGCGGTTCCAGTGTGTTACCACTGCGCCACCTCGCTCGGTACACACTTGTGCGTCCTATTTTGGAGTATTGCTATGCATTCAGTACGTTTACATGGAACACATCTTCCGGAAGACGAAAACCGATTTTCGTAAACCGTTTTTCGCTGTCGTGTTTGCATGTCATAGCCAGAATCGGATTTCGTAACCCACTTAAAATGGATGCTGAAAAACAGCTGATTCAGTTCCTGATTTAGTCAGCACAATCGCTATTTTTCTTTACTCAAATACACACAGATTTTTGCTCACTCTAATATTTATACTTTTATTTCATATTAGAAAATATCACTCTGTTCAAATGTGTCGAAAATTCTTAATGAAATAACACTATCTGACAAGCCAAGTCATTGCGAACCGTTCCATACGTCATCAGCCAATTCTGTATATAAACTCCCGCTTTTTAGGGTTATAGTTAATTATAACAGTTGGCTTGCAACGAAAAAGTATTGAAATATCAATTAACCTTAATTAAAAATAAGAAGCGAACTATTGAAATCAGTTTCGACCTGAAATTGAGTGTAGTCACTTGGTCTTTGGAATCGAAGATGTTCAGGAGAGTAGTCGATCCAATGATCTAATCTATGTATTCAGCTCATGTCTCAGACAGACTAGTAGCAACTATTCGCAGCTAGGAATTGAAGTCAGGAGACAACTTCTAAGCTTCGATCTGACCATCATCCGGGGAGATGGCAGAACCGCTATCTACCGTCTTCACGTCGCTGAATAATAGCCGGCCGCGGTAGCCGAGCGGTCTGCGGCGTGCCAGTCACAGCCTGCACGGCCGCTGCGGTCGGGGGTTCGAATCCCCCTTCGGACATGGATGTTTGTGCCGTCTTTAGTATAAGCTAGTTCATAAGTAGTTTGTAAGTTTAGGGACTGATGACCCCGTAGTCAAGTCCCATAAGCTCTACAAACGTTTAAACATTTTTGAACAACTCTGAATACGGTTACTTCCTGAGACCAACTCAGTCTTCATTGCTTGGTTTCTTAAACGCCAATGCTCCTGCCGACGCGCTATCACTCTCATGTTAACTCTGTCAGCGGTATCAAGAGGTCAACTCTCACCACAGCATCTGACTCCAGTGGTTCCAAACCTGAACCCACAAACAGCTGGATAGTCCGGACAAGCGATAGAGGACTTCACGTGGCAGTCTTTGCTTCAACACCCAAACGTCGCAGCGAGGATACCTCCGTCTGAACGAACAGCAAGTCGATAGGAGATGCGGGGAGACGGCGTGATAACGTGACCGAAGGAGAAATCACCTGCTGATCTAGCTCCTGCCGAGCTAGCGCCTACACCACGGAATCTTGTATTCGGTTGAATAAGTTGTTTAGGCCCCTTTCACACGGGAGGGCGTGCATCCAGCTGCAGAGAGCTGAGGCGATTCGCGTTACATTGGGCCTGATGCGGCCTTTCACACGAGAGACGCAGAGTTTCGACTTGGGCTCACTGAGCCTCAGTGTAGCATGTGAGATGAACCGCCTGCTACTCGCTTTACACAGAGCCTTATGGGAGCGCTCACACGACATACTGGAAGCCGCTTGTCGCCCTCCACGCGCAGTTTCGCTACACTTTGTTCATTCGGCGTCTCTGTTGCTTGCGTCCATTTACCAGTGTATATCACTAGCAAATGCCTGTCGTGTGCCTCCGTAACTAAGGAGAAAACAGTTTGTACGAAGTAGAGGGCAGCAACGTCTAATGAGGACCAACTTTCCTTTATTATCTTTGATGAAAGATTTAGAAGCTATTCCAAACACAGAAAACTTCAAGAAAATGTGGATAAATATAAGCTAAAAAATTCTACAACCTTGCATCAGCCAGGTTAACCCAACTTTGCAGCACACATGGCCGCAACAGTATGATGTTCGTTCTCAACTCTCCCTCTCCCCCCCCCCTCCAACTTCCCCAATCTTGGTAAATAGCAGTTACACACAACGCCCCTCTCAGCCCGCTCCAGATATCGATAACCAATCAGATAATTCAGCAATCTGGAGTATCTGAGAAGACAACGTACTTACAATATCGTACTATTCGAAAAAAACGTCCATGACATGAAGTTCTATTAAGTTCATCGATATATTTGTATCTAGCCTGTTAAAATTATAATAAAATGTTGCATGTTTTTGCCACAAAGAAGTTTGTTCTGCACCTGCATCAGAGTCACAGGCACCCTCTCTTCCACTGTTATATGCTTCCTGATGTTGGTCCACCAACCGAAAAAATTGTTTCTGTATTGCACACTGTTCATCAAAAGAAGTAACTGAAATTCAATAGAAACTGAAAACTTTCTCAGGAACTGCTCGAAGTGTCCCGTGAAGGCAATGGAAAGCTCCTAAGCTTAAACGACAAGTACTTTTTGTGTGGCACTATTGGTTTATTTTCCGTACTGACCTTTCCTTCATAACAACTGCTGCAGCAACAAGTACTTCCCCTAAAAGAAACATTTTGTTCCTGTCTGGTTCTAGACACTGCTCACCGACAGCAGCAGTTAGGTAGCTCACTGCATCCAGATGCACGGCCTCCCGTGTCAAAGGGTCCTGTTTTACTAGCGTCCTCTGGCGCTCCGGCAGGTAATACGCCTCATCCTGACATAAAGCCGGGAACCTACCGTTCGGCCCCAGTAATTCTCACACCTGTGGATCCTCGTCCGTACGTTCATGCAGCATAGACATCTGCCTAGATCGTAGTATTATAAGCGTACTACTGCCAGATTGTAGAGCTATTGCAGTGAAGATAAGACGATCTATAAGCTCAGAAGTGTCAACACGAACTTTTGCCATCGATTACTAGCATAGAACTATCTCTACATACTCTGCAAATCACATTTAAGAGCCTGGTAGAGGGTTCATTAACCACTTTCATAACCTTTCTCTACCGTTCCATTCTCTAATAGCGCGCGGGAAGAAAGAACACCTAAATCGTTCCGTTTTCGATCTGATTTATTTTATTGGGATGGTCATGTCTCCCTAAGTAGGTGGGTGCTAGCAAAATATTTTCACATTCAGAACTAAAAGTCGGTGATTGAAATTTCGCAAACAGATCACGCCGCAATGAATAACGTCTTTCTTTTAATGATTTCCACCCCAATTCATGCAACATTTCCGTGACGCTTTCCCCCCAGTAACGTGATAAAACAAAACGAGCTGCCCTTCTCTGGACCTTCTCAATGTCTTCCGTCAGTCCCACCTGGTGAGGGTCCCGCAAGGGGCAACAGTACTCCAGGAGAGGACGCACAAGTGTGATGTAGGCAGTCTCTTTGGTGGAGCTGTTGCATCTTCGAAGCTTTCTGCCAATGAAACGTAACCTTTGGTCCGCCTTCCCCACAATATTTTCTATGTGTTCTCTCCAGTCTAAGTTGTTCGTAACTGTAACTCCCAGGTATTTGGTAGAATTTACGACCTTAAGGTTTGGCTGATTTATCGTGAAATTGAAGTTCAGTGGATTTATTTTAGTCGTCATAATGTATTACTGCACACTTTTCATTATTTAGAGTTAATTGCCAATTTTCGCATCATGTAGAAATTTTATCTAAATAACATTGTAGTTGATTTTGATCCTCTGTTGACACAACTACCTCGTACCATTTTCGCTAGCCGGTATTATGTATCGTGGCTAGTTGGCATAGGAACAGGAACTTGTGCCTTGTTGCTCTGTTGCCGATCTGTCCCCTTGGCCAACGTCGACGCACAGTAACACCTAAAAGTCCATATTTCCAGATTTTTACCATCGAATTGCATTGTCATTTATGGCATACGAACATGCGGGAAACGAATTTATGTTTGTAGCTCAGAGACAATTTGCACGAAATATTTTTCCTCATTTACGACTGACCCTGTATACATGTCCGAAAAGAACAGACACCAATCAATAATTTAAAAAAAATTGAGTGAAACTTCCTGGCAGATTAAAATTGTGTGCCGGAATTGGGAGTCGAACCTGGGACCTTTGCCTGTCGCGGACAAGCGCTCTACCATTGAGCTATCCTGATACGACTCACGATCCGTCCTCACAACTTTACTTCTGCCAGTACCCCGCCTCGTACTTTCCAAACTTCACAGAAATTGTTCTGCGAACCTTGCAAGGCTAGCACTCCTGGAAGAAAGTGGCTAAGCCACAGCCTAAGGGATGTTTCCAGAATGAAACTTTCACTCTGCAACGAGTGTGCGCTGAATGAAACTTCCTGGTAGAGCGCTTGCCCGCGAAGGGCAAAGGTCCCAGGTTCGCGTCCCGGTTCCGGCACACAATTTTAACCTGCCAGGAAGTTTCATATCAGCGCAGAGTTTCATTCTGTGTGGCTGTGGCTAAGCCATGTTTGCACTGCTACAGCAGGAAGGCCCCTTGACGGCACCACAAGGCAGCAGAAGGAGAAACTGTTCCTCCAGACACAACAGACTGCAGTGAGTCGCCGGGACTCATTGGCAGAGAAAGTGTGGCCTATATCAAGTCAACAAGCAGTTTGTCGTTACACAACATCAGCACACCGCTACTTATGTTACACTAGAGACCATACTTAGCATCTAAATCTGTTGCTGTGTTGTGGCTAAGAATGTTGAAATGTTTGTAAACCTAAGGGACGAAACTGTTCAGGTCGTCGATTACTAGACTTACTTTATGCTAAGGACAACAAGCACGGTCATGCCCGAGGGAGGACTCGAACTTTCGATGGGAGGGCCCGCGCAATATGTGAAAAGACGCTTTAATTTGTAGACATTGTTGGACGCTGGCGCCACTCCAATCTTAGTTTCTTCTACTTTTCCTGACAAGTAACTTGTTTCCAGAGGTGAAGAGGCTCGCACGGGACAGGGTAGGTTAGAGAGCTGCATCAAAGCAGTCTCGGGAATGAATACCACATCAACAACAACAAGTTATTTGAAATTTCCTGATAGATTAAAATTGAGTGACTTAACCGGGACTCGAACCTGGAACATTTGCCTTTCGCGGGCAAGCACTCTACCACTGAGCTATCCCGAGAAGACTCACGGTCCGGCCTCACAACTTCAATTTTGCCAGTACCTCGCCTCCTACTTTCCAAAGTTCTGCGAAACTTGCAGGACTAGCACTCCTGGAAGAAAGGATATGGTGGAAACATGGCTTAGCCACCATATCCTTTCTTCCAAGAGTGACAGTCTTGCAAAGGTTCGCAGGAGAACTTGTGTGAAGTTTGGAAAAGTAGGAGGCGAGGTACTGGCAGAAATAAGGTTGTGAGGACGGATCGTGAGTCGTATCGGGATAGCTCAGTGGATGAGCGCTTGTCCGCGACAGGCAAATGTCCCAGGTTCGAGTCCCGGTTCCGGCACACAAATGTTGAGTGATTTGGAAAGCTAAAAGAGGGTGTACTTTTATTTCCAGCAGTGTACGTTATAGAATTAGTGAAGAACTTTTACATCACAATTACAAAATACTCGTTTTTCATGGAATCTTCCAACCTTTTCTTATCAAGATTACCTGACATAGTCAGGTTTGGAGGCGATCTGATCGTTTTATAGTTTTCAAAATGAAATGCCAAGATCGTACATTAATAATTTATTCAATGACGACCGGTTTTGGTGAACTGTGTCACAATCACCTGGTCACATATACATTACAATCTTTTTTAAAAAAATATATATTTTGTAAACTGTCATGTTTTTAACTTGTGTATTTTTATATAGTGACTAACAAGGAAAGTACTTGGGCTCGAACAAACACGTATACATCAAACTCGTACGAGATATAATGTAAAGATCCCTTATTGCACTAGTGACACTCCCGCATCTGCAGAACTCTGAAGTCGTCCTTTAGAGGCCTCTGCGTGTGCCTTGCCACATTGCAGTTTGACCTGTCGGTTCGCCAGTAGGGACGGTGCAGTATGCCTCCGAAGTTGCGTTTTGTGACATTTGTGTGGTGAAGCGACAGATGGAGCGGCGATTGGTAATCAATCCTGCTGAAGTATTGCGATTGGTTGAGATGAAGTTACGAAGAACCATTCTTCGTGAAGATGGTATTAGTGAAGAAGATGAATCATTTGTATGCTTTCTCGTATTTGTTATGGTACAGAAATATTAGCATAAGTTAGGTACTGTTGTTACAAACTCATAATAATGATAATAGGGATGATAATGACGAACAACTCATTGCAAGCGGTAAGTGCGGGAAGAGGCGATGGAAGCAGTGGTAGTGAATACCAACAGTCTTCCGAGAAGAAGGTTAAAGTTGCAATACGCTAGAGAACATGTACGACGATTATTATATAAGTTATAGTTAAGATATCTGCATTACGTATGGCGTCTACAATTACATCTACAGTGCTATCTAGAGCATGATTGCAAAGTTTTGCATAAAGACATCCATTAGCACATTGAGGTTTACTTAGATATACTGCTATCAAACGTTCATACACATATGTTTGTTCGAGCCCAAGTACTTTCCTTGTAAGTGCAATGTTACACTTGTTATATTATACCCATTTTTTTAACAAGATTGTAATATATATGTGACCAGATAATGGTGACACAGTTCACCGAAACCGGTCGTCATTGAATAAATTATTAATGTGCGACCTCGACATTTCATTTTGAAAATATTTCTTTTCCATTTGGTGAAACTGCAGTAGATACTCACACGTCAGGCGTGACCTTCCTGACGGGCTGCTGGGGCAGCACGGCGGGCGCCGGCAGCGGCTTAGGGGTGGAGCGCTCGAGAGCGAATCGGTGGATGGGCACCGCGGGCTGCACCGCCTCTGCCGGCTGCGTGCGGATGACCGGCGGCGGCGGGGGCGGCAGCGGGGCCGCCGTGGTGGCGGGGGCAGCGGGCGGCCGCGCCTGCTGCAGCGCGCGCTGCGACGCCGGCGCCTCCTCCGACTGGTCGGGCAGGCGGAACCTCGGGGGCGGCGGGGGCGGCGACGGCGGCGGGCGCGGCGGCGCGGTCGTGGGGGCGGCGTGGGCGGGCGCGCGCTGCGGCGCGGCGAAGCGGTGCGGCGCGGCAGACAGCTCCGCCGGCTGGTCGGGCAGAGACACCCGCGGGGGCGGCGGCGGTGGTGGTGGAGCGGAGGCCGAGGCGGCGGCGGCGGCGGTCGAGCCGGCCTTGGGGGCGCGCTGCCTGCCCGCGCCTGCTACGGTGCGGCGTACTGAGAAGCCGTCCTGCGCCGCGCACGCGTGCAGACACGCCAGCGTCACCTACACACAACGCACCAGCCAGCGTTACTACTCACCTCCTACACCACACTATCCGATTAATGGGGGTGTAGCGTCCCCTGGAGAAATGACATTAATATCGGTGACGCCAGAACACAGTCTAAGGGCCTTATTCTAGGGCAGCCGTCGCGCCGCCACAGACTGGCTGCCGTTCCCCTCGACCAAAACGGCAGCCACTGGCGGCTGGAGAGCCGTGGAGTAGTGGGGCGTTGCGTCATACGGAGCCTATCCGCGATCCATTGCCTGTTACCGGCTAACCGGTGAAATCAGACATAGCGTCGGCGCAGCACTACTCTTGCTACGTCACCTGGCTGAGTGCCCAAGCCTGTCATTCTCGCTGACCACGGAGCCAATAGGCTAGTTTACACGACGACACTGCGTTTCATGAAACTGCGATACTGGCCAGTGCGCATGCGCGGCAGGCGTTAGCGCAACTCGTTGGCGAAGCTAAACAGTTTCGGCACCTTCCAACTTCGGCGAAACTCATTGTTAGGTTACGTTGTAACCAATACACAAAACACAACATAAAGGAAGGAACGGAAGAAATAATTCGGTTTTTTAACATATGTAAGATGCATAGGTGTTTGTGGGATTTTAAGGATGAAAATTTCATAATTAGCAGCGGCGTGTTAGTGCTCTTGAAGCTATCATCCGTGAATTAAATGTTGATGGGTTGACGATTAGTCAATTGCAGTCTAAAATACATTCAATTCCAAATACCTACAGAAACGAACTATGGCAACTGTGAATTTGAGAATACGGTACAGGTACTGTAGAGACGAATATCTACTCGACAAGAAACGTAATGAAATTTGTAAGCCGGCCGCGATGGCCGAGGGGACTGAGGCGCTTTAGTCACGGTCTGCACGGCCAGTACGGTCGGGGGTTCGAATCCCCCCTCGGGCTTCGATATTTGTGCCGTCCTTAGTATTAGCTAGTTCATAAGTAGTTTGTAAGTTTAGGGACTGATGACCCCGTAGTTAAGTCCCATAGACTATACAAACATTTGAACATTTTTGAACAAAGTCGGGCCCGATTGTCTTGGGGCCGCCGGGCGCCGTGGCTCAGCGCGCCCAGTCAGAGAGCTCAACGCCCCCTCGAATAAAAAAGCTGAGCCAAATGATTAAAGAACGACCAAAAAACGAACTGAACCGACGACCGCAAAAAATAGATCTACAAGAAAAAAAAAATGTTAAAGTGGAAGCAGAAGGGTCGCGGGTTCAAAACCTGGTCGGATCTCGCATTTTTTCACTCTGCACTTTAACCCATCCTTCACCTTTCAACATGTCTGGAGGCGCCAGAAACGACACGTGGTTCGGATTCCACGTTAAGCTGAAGGTCCCCTTTTCCCGGTTGGGTAACTGGGGTAGGCTAGGGACACGCAAGTCGCCGAAGTGGCGTCCAATTGAAAGACTTGCACCAGGCCAATGAGCCACACGAAATTATTATACTGACCACAAAAACGGCGCCATACCATGTGGCATTACTGCTCATATGGAAGTGGTGCTGTCACAGCCGTTTCCACTCTCTCCTGTCAGAATCCTAGTTGCATGGCTGCCAATATCTCGTCAGCCGAGATTTCTCGAACAGACGTTGGTCTTGTCATTTAGGTTATCGTATTACAATTGAGATAACACTACAATAAGAGGAAAATAAAGTATAAATGTTGTTGTTTGGAAATGTACTTTACGTATAAACAACCGACTTTTATTTCTGAATGTTAAAATATTTTGCTAACACCCACCTACATAGGGAGACATGACCATCCCAATAAAACAAAAGAAATCAGATCGAAAACGGAACGGTGTGTTATTTCTTCTCGTGCGCTATTAGAGAATGGAACGGTAGAGAAAGGTTATGAAAGTGCTTATGAACCCTCTGCCAGGCACTTCATTGTGATTTGCAGTGTATCTAATGTAGATGTAGATATTGAGGAGAAGCCATTCGATAAGAACTGTGTAAAGTCTGCTTATATCTTTCACAAAGATGGGATTAACAACGAGTTGCAAAGACATTCCGAATTTTTTGAACAAAGATTTTAGAAAATTCCGCAAATGTCTAGGTACAGGAGTAATAGCATGACAGAGAGATGTTAGAATTCAGGATAGAAATGATGTGGCAGTTGGATGAAGACGTACAGAACTTAAGGTTTGTATTTTAACAGGTGTACGAGGGCGACGTCTGCCCCTGGGTACATAAGAACGGTAAATAATTTTCTTTAAAATCTCATACGCAATTCACTCAACCTGGTGGTCTGGCTGAGTCATGGGCCGTGCCGCATGCCTGCTGCTGGAAGTTTCCATACGTGGGTTCCCGACACGTGCCTGTCGATTCGGCACTTGGTGATGCTGACGAGTGTGTGCCAGCCTCGGAGGCTGCGCAGAAGCCAGCCACCAACCAGAAGCTAGCTACGTGTACACGTGAGGCACGCTTTGTCGCGAGCTGAACAGCCACGCGGAGAACGGACGCTCTCTTACGATCCGGAGTCCGACCTGACCAGACGTGCTCTCTTGAGCTCGCTCAGACTTTTGCTAACATGTACCTCTAGGGACAGGTGTCGACGTCCCCCCGAGTCCCCTTTAGGACACCGCACAATAAACTTAGTTTCGGTGCGGGCAGTGGCGGGTTGACAAGGACAGTTTTGGCTTCCCCTTTAGGACCATGTAACAACTTAAGTCAATAAAAGCCCTTTTTTGATACTATCTTAACTTCACGCCTTCTCATTCAACCCCATGCCCACTACTCCGCTTGATCATTCTGGCACACAAGACCAGATTTGCCATTAAGGCACCGTAAGGGTGCCGGAATGTTTATGTGCAGTCGAATGTCTGCACTTGATTTTCGTAAATGTGAGAAATCGGAAATGTGGAAATAATGTTTATGTGCAGTCGAATGTCTGCACTTGATTTTCGTAAATGTGAGAAATAGAAAATGTGGAAATAAAGCCGGCAATATTACGAGAAATACGTTGGAATCTTCAAAAGAGGGACAAGAAATTAGAAATGATCTGAAAAATATTCGCAACTAAGCTTAAAAGTACTAGACACTTTCATATCCAGAAATATAATCCTGGAAATCCTTCTCCAGAGGAATCAAACTCAAAGTACAAGGATTCTGGGATAAGCATCTAATATCGTATGGGGCCGTCTCCTCTGGCTCTGCGGAATGCAGTGAAGTCAGTCTACGGGTCCCTGCTGAAGGGCTGAAAGGTATGCAGTGGTTGGAAAGGGTTTCAGACAGGTTTTCAGCTCTTCTACATTGTTATTCAATCTGTACATTGATCAACCTGTGAAGGAATGAAAGGAGATATTTGGAGAAGGAATTAAAGTCAAGGGAGGAAAAAAAAGTGGTTTCCCGATGACACTGTAATTCTCTCAGAGACAGCAGACGTCCTGGAAGAGCAATTGGATGGAATGGAAAGTGTCCTGGAAGAAGGTTATACGATGAATATTAACAAGAGCAAAATTAGGGTAAAGGTATTCAGTCTAAGAAAATCAGACGATGCTGAAAGATTAGGTAATGAGACAATAAAATTAGTATGACTTTTTTTTATTTGGGTGGCAAAAAAACTTGTGATGGCCGAAACAAAGAAGATATGTAGAGTGACTCCGGGAAGATAAGCATTTCTGAAAAAAGAGAAATTTCTTGACACCCAAAGTTAATTTAACTGTTAGGAAGACGTTCCTGTAGGTATTTGTCTGGAGAGTACCATTGTACGGGAGTAAAACGTTCAGATAGAAAGGTTTAGATAGAAAGGTGACAGAAGCATTTGAAACGTAATGCTACAGACGAATTATGAAGATTAGATGGTAGATCGCGTAACTAATGAGGAAGTACTAGGTAGACTAGGGGAGAAATTTCTGGAATATCTCTACCAAGAGAAAGGATCGACTGATGGGGCACAGTCTGAGACATCAAGGAATCGTCAGTTTAGCATTTGAGGGAGGGGGGGGGGGTAAATAATTGCAGAGGGAGACCTAGGTACAAAAGGTTGTAAGTTGCTGTTCTTATTCAGAGATGAAGAGGCTTGCACAGGACACGGTAGGTTAGGGAGAGAGCTTCATCAAACTAGTCTCGGGAACGAAGGCCACAACAACAACAACAAGTTATTTGTTAGCAAAACTAGAAGAAACTAAGGTTGGACTGGCGCTAGTGTGCAACAATGTCCACAAATTAAGGCGTCTTTTCACATATTGCGCGGCCGCTCCCATCGGAAGTTCGAGTCCTCCCTTGGGCATGAGCGTGCTTGTTGTCCTTAGCGTAAGTTAGTTAAAGTAGTTTATAAGTCTAGGCAGTGGCGTAACTAAGGGGGGGATGAGGGGGATAGAACCCCCCCTCCCAGAACCCGAAAAGGAAGGGACCCAAAAAAAAAAGAAGAAAGAAATCTTAAAACAGCAGGTAAAGATTGGAAACTTGGGGTGTTTTGCCATAAGCTTTCACCGGGAGTGGTAGATGGTAGTCTGTCTGGGAACTGACTAAAAGTTTGCTCGTAAAGCAGATCTATCCCCCCCCCCCCCCCCAAGCCAAGTCCTAGTTACGCCACTGAGTCTAGGGATCGATGAACTCAACAGTTTCGTGCCTTAGGTTTACAAACATTTCAACATTCTTAGCCACAACACAACCATAGATGTTACGTATGGTCTCTAGCATAACATGAGTAGCGGTGTGCTGATATTGTGTAACGACAAAACTGCTCGTAGACTTGATATAGGCCACACTTTCTCTGTCAACGAGTCCCAACGACTCAGTCAGGTCTGTTTGTGTCTGGAGGAACGGTTTCTCCTTCTGCTGCCTTGTGGCGCCGCCAAGAGGCCTTGGCTGACGTGTAACATGGGAAACTGAGTAGACTGACAATACACCAGGGCGACAGTTACATCACTAAGGCATTTCTGGGAGTACAATTCCAGTGTAAGAGGCGCATCCTAAAAGTAAGTTTCCTATTTTTTTAAAAAATACTTTATGGCAACAGGTACATCAATGTTCGAGCTATTCTCGCCACACCGTAGGATCAACGTTTGTACTCCCGCGTCTTATTAGTCTGCCGCTTGTGAATGAAACCAGCGTGTGACAGTCGTCTTGAGCTCTTGCTGTTAAATAAGGACCGATAGAATGTTTGGTTTCGGATTCGGCTAAAATATTGGTTGCGGCCGCAGTTTCGTTTTCAGTCAGAAATCAGCCTCTTCGGTTTGACCGAAACTAGCTTTCGTGAATATACGGATGAAGTCGGGTCACGTTCGGGATAGATTCAGTCAATAACAACGCTTTACCTCAGATGACGGCGTACCGTTTAATTACTAGGAGTCTTTCCTCGCGCGTTAAAATAATTATTATACTGTGTTAGTAACAATTTAACTTATTCAGTACTGTTCTTAATGGAACAAGTGATGCTGAGAAGTTTTATTAATGTTTTTCCTTGTAAGCGAGAGGCTTTTTTTATAACCAATATGGATAAATAATTCTCAGTCTCTGTTGCACTATTCTTTATTACTCCATTTACGCGTTTCGCGCTGTTAGCGCATCATCAGACTGGGAACAGACAAATGTTTTATTACAGTCCGTGTATCTGGCGGGCAGTGAATCTACTGTGGCTAACATTGCTAACATTGACTGAAGTTGATTTTTGACTGCAAATTGTATGCATTATGTAATTAGGAATGCCAAAAAGAAGATATCTAAAGTTGTTTGTCGATTGCAAAAACAGAAGTGAAGATTGCTATGTAAAGCTAGCGCTCCTAAGAAAAATTTCTAAAGGCTACTTGTGGAAGCAAACAGTAATTACTTTCAGCGTATTTTCTATCATAGTCCAGTCAAGGCTCTGTCATTTCGTAGTATCTACTTGGCATGTTTGCAGTAAACCTGTACGCCCCCTGTGTCATGTTCTCGGTTGCAGCGATCAACTGACAACAGGGAAAAAAAGAAAGAAAGAAAAACAGTTAGCAATTTTATCTGGAAGTCAAAAAATAAAAAACTTGAGGACAAACTATTAAAGGAGAAAATGTTTACAATTTGTTGCTCCATATTTCACGGTATGTTCACTAAACAACACAAATGCACTTTTAAGGAAAAGCGCCTGTACTTGTAAATATGTCGAAATATCGCAGTACGTAAATTCTAGAGACAGTGTTTACAATTCGTTCGTCCATATTTTACGGCATGTTCACTAAATAGAACAAACGCACTTTTAAGACAAAGTACTTGTACACGTAAATTCTGTTTAATAAGAGTGTCAGAAAACATTTCTAAAAGAACTGCTTATCTCACTGGTTCGCACACGTACTATCTCGATTTCAGAAAGAAACTGCCAGACTTCTGAAATGTCTGTACACTACAGCATGGCACCACAGGCAGCGCTACTGATCTTGTCACCGCCCCTCTATTTCTGTATTCTCTTTGGTACACACTGTCAAATTTAGTTTTTGGGGCTCCAAACCATTGATCTCTATACTACCTGGATGTTGAATTTCAGCTGTCTTAGCGTGCCAGCCATAGATATTCATATTTAGTTTCTTGCCAAATTCAGACATGGCAGCTAAGAAGCATCTCAAGAAAAAGAGAAGAAAATATGTTTCTATTCCGCTCCCATATCAGCCTACAATATCGAATATTGAATTAAATTCCAAATCAGGAGGTAAGCAAGCAATTCTTTGTCACATAATAACTGATAGAAACTCGTTTGCCAAATTTAAACATGGCAGACAATCCGAAATCGTGTGCAAAATATATGATTTTTTTAATATAAAAACAGTCAAAGCAGACTGCATAAACCAGTAACGGAATCACAAAAAAAGCCTTTTGATTGCAAAATATGAGATAGAAGGTTTTTTTTTATCTTGTGTATATGATTGAGACAATATTTTGTGGCTAAAAAATGCGAAATACTAGCGCTTTCTACAGATTTTTGCCTATGTCAAAATCGGTACAGCCATTTGACATCAACCAGTTTTCAAAGTATGGTCATTTTTACCAATTTAGCTAAAATGTCGGCTCCAACGTCTGTAATTGAGAAACGGCTACTCCAGATGAAAAATGTCAAGTTTAAAAATTCAAAAGCATTAAATTTCATTAAATAGAAACCCTATTTGAAAGTTAATTCGTTTTTTCGTTTCAGGAAACAGTTTTAGCAAATTTAACATTAAACCGTCAGATTGCTTGGACTACCTCCCGCGGCCCCCTTTCCCAAAGGCAAGCTCACCCGCTCGCCCGCTCTGGTTCAAGGCTTCGCTTTACCAGTCGGTTAGTAACACTAGAAAACAATACAATATATCCAAGTATTTTTTCTTACTAATGTAAGTATTCAATATTAAGCTCCATGAAACACATCAAAATGTTATTTACGTCTTCTAGAATTTATCAAAGAAAAAATATTTATCTTGGCTCCAGTATTCGTAGAGCAACATTATTTGTTTTAAAATATCTGACAAAAGTCGTCAATATATTTCTTTAACAATTCCTTTCACACACGCAAAAAAATAAATAAATAAAATAAAAAATAAAAATAGAAACAGTCAGTTGTCGAAAACATGCTCAAAAAAGTGCAAGTTTTCCAAAATCATTCTTTGATACTTATAACCAACAAAATCTAAAAAAAAATTATTGAATACCATAATATTACAACTCTTCACGAACAAAAACGACCAAAACCCTTTACTCTAGGTCGAGCCCCTGAGCAACTGTAGCCCATTTTCGAGAAGGCATTTGTTTAAAAAAAATCGCTATACCTAGTAAAAATATTTTTAATTTTATCGAAAAAGTACTTTTTGAGCGTCGACTTTTATCGTTTTTCCCTTTTTATGTTGCCATCTTAGCGCCTCTTCTTAGCGCCTCTTGTCACCTCATCATTTTGCAGAATGAGCTACGTAGTGCTCGTCTTTCCAACGGAAAACCATCCTTAGTGCACTCCTCGAAAGGAACGGGGGACTGATAACCCAGTCGTTTAGCCCCCCTTTAAAAACCCCCAACAACAACAACAGTACTTTTTGGAATTATTTTCTTCCGTACTTTTGGAAAATAACAAGTTTGGAAACGTGAATGTTGACGAGTTATAAGGAATCTAGCTTTTGAAAGTTTTTGTTTTTTCGAATATCTCGAAAAGTTACTAGGCAATCGATAGTATAAAAATCCGAGCGATAGATACTCTTAAGGCCTATAACTTTCTGATTTAACATTTCCCAATGGACTTATCGTTTGTTATTTACTTCACAAAAGCCATTTTTTGCAACATTGCAATTTTCGTTTTGTTAATTTTGCCATCTCGGCTCGGATTTCATTAAATAGAAACTCTGTTTGAAATTTAATTTTCTATACAGTCATGTTTTTTGTTTTCAGGTAATAATTTTTGCACCCACTTCTCCCTAATGCTTGAACTATCCGCCATAGTGCTAAGTCTCGGAGAAGTGTTCGTTTTGTGGAGTTGATGTTTTATGTCACTTAAAACTGGAATAAAACGTCCGGCGATTTTGCCGTGATGTACTACGTGTTAAAAGAGTGCGAACTGACGTTAAAAATGAAGTTTTAAAATATATTATGATGAGTATATATTACAATTTTTTCAAGAAATTATTTTGTTTGAAAGTACATACTTCGCAATGACTGTCAGTTCAATGCTTTAACAGTAGTACGGTCGACTTAACGCACGGTTTTAAAGGAGAAATAGCATTCCATAACTGACCAAGATGGCGGACAAGGCTTCTACTGACGTATGTGCTCGGCATAGATAACGTCATTCCCCTTTATTCTGCATCAAATCAGTTTCCGCCGTGCAGGAATGGCCTTGCGTTCTGGAGCGTCACGTTACGAATTGCGCGGCTGCTCGCGTCTGAGGCTCGAGTCCTCGCTCGCGCATGGGTGTATTTGTGTTGTCTTCAGTAAAAGTTAGTTTAAGTAGTTTGTATAGGGAGCGAAGACCGGAGTAGTTTAGTCTAGGGCTGGGCAAATGAAACTCGCGTTCGAACATGCTCGGGATTTCTCGATACAGCAGAGACCTCGATACAGTATCGAACTGTTCGAACACTCAAATAATAAATGACTGGCGCTGCTTATCTGCACACGATACGCGGGAAATTTTGAAGCTAGCGGGCTATCACTTTGCTCAGAACTAATTTCAAGGAAGTACAAGTGAAAGAAGGGCAACAGTATGAAAAACTGTATATTTTGTTTAAAACAGTGCATACGTGACATGTCTGGTCTCACTGCAAGATATGATCCATTGATAAACAAAATATCTGCTCTTAGAACAGACTGCTAACATTACTGACGGCTAACATTCAAGGGAAAAATGTGAATCCTTCATAAGTAGAAATTACATTTAATGTGATTATAAGAGATAGGTTGCAAGTAACCATTCCATTCCCTTTTAATACAGAATAGTAACAGATAAAAATGTTACCACCTTTTAATCGCCTTGAAAACAAAATTGAAAGACATGAAATATGGAAAACATTAGAAATTTAGGTAATTTCAGTGACCTCTATACAAACTGGATGAATAACTTTGGCAAACGAGTTTCCATCAGTTATTATGTGACAAAGAATTGCTTGCACACCTCTTGATTAGGAATTTAATTCAATATTCTAAGTTGTAGGCTGATATCGAATCGGAATCGATACATATTGCTACTTAGCAGCAATGTATGAATTTGGCAAGAAACTAAATATGAATATCTATGGCTGGCACGCTAAGACAGCTGAAGTTCAACATCCAGAGTGTATAGAGATCAATGGGTAATTTGGCAGAATCCGTGTACATCGAAGGAAACGGCATTGCCATCGATATACATGGAATGTTCGATATAGTGTTTCTGAACCGCAGATTCGGGCGCTACGCGCCCTCATGTACGTCTACCAAATTACCGAAATTCAATACCCAATAACGGAAATAAGTCATATAAAAATAAACCTCGGAATAAACGGTGCACGAACTGCTCTGCACGTAGTATCAACAGGAGTCGCTAGATTGCAGCACTATAATTTTTAATCGCGATCGCTACCGTTTACTCATGGCCTATATTCGCTACTGTTTTTACTTATCACCTGCACCCTAGAAGCTACTATAGTCGGAATTTCACACTTATTAATCCCCATAGTACATTAATGACACCCTATCTTTGTTATAAATCGTTTACTGCACAGCACAGTAAAGATCGTTGTAAATCATAGAAATAGTACCTCCTAGCATCGCTAGATAGCGTTGTGATCGAAAGTTCGAACATTTCCCGAGATTTCCCGAGCCGTGGCGTAAATTGTTCGAACAGTTCAAGTCATGTTCAAACTCAGCTCTAGTTTGGTTCCTTAGAATTACAAAAATTTGAACATTTTTTAAACCAAAGACCACAACAACGGAAGGTAATTTCCAAGAATGCTTGCAATCGCAATATCTCGGCCTGAAACGATATCATATATCGAGTGTGCAACTCTAAATCGATTACGTAGGCATTGATGCGTGATATGACAAAATATGAATGTTTACATACTGATTATTTCGACGAGGGTAATGTAAAGCTGCGATGACATGAATATTTTGGTAATTTCCAAGAATGCTTGCAATCTAAGCAACTACGCTTGAAACCATGCATATCGAATGTGCAACTCAAAATCGATTACGTGGCTATTGACGTGCTACTTATAAGGTGTTCGAAATCACGGGAACATATTTTAGTGGTTTTTATTGTCGTGATTAACGAAGTTTTCTTTTTCTTGTGTTTTAAAAGAGTGTCGTAACCATTTACTCTGAAATTTGCAAAAAAAAAAAAAAAAAAAAATAAATAAATAAATAAATAAATAAATAAATAAATAAATAAATAAATAAATAAATAAATCTAATTTATTTGTTACGAATGTTTTAAGGTTCAGCTATAAAAACACTCCTGTCCACGCAGCTTTACTGTACTACTCGTCAAAATTATTTGTCCGTAACTATACCGTAAAAAATCAGATTTTGTCATCTCGCGCTTCAATATCCACGTAATCGATTTAGAATTGACCATTCGATACATATCGTATCAAGCGTAGCTTCTTCGATTGCAAGCATGCTTGGAAATCACATCACGTGTGATGGCTAGTCGTACTCACCGCTATGAGCAGAGGCAGCGACCTGATGAGCATGTTGGAGCGACTGTGGGCGCCGCCTCGCTGCCGCCTTATGTACAACCACCCCCTCCCACCCCCGCCCGCCTGTCCTAGCAGCGAGGCCAGAGCCGGTAACTTTCACAGCGGAGCATCGTTGCGCACTCGCCTCTTTTCGTCTGTTTTTGCTTCACGACATACATTGACTGTCATGATTAAGGCCAGTATTACACGATCATATTTTTGATCATATCTTTGACAAAGAAATATCTTCATATATTGGTGAAATTTCTTTGTCATAAATCTTTTGACGTGGCGCTAAAAGATGTTTTACAACTGTCAATATAGTTTTCTTTATATATCAACATGGCAGACAGTAATAAATAAATAAACAAATAAAAATTATAAAGGGTCAAGTAAATCAAATCAGACAAAAGTTAGTAGAGATTCCCGTGTCTATAAAGAAAGCAATGCGTGAAGTGTTCAATAATAACCACCAATATACCTTAACAAAAGATGTTGCCGAAAACCAGAAGAAATTCTGGTCCTATGTAAATTCGGTAAGTGGCTCAAAGGCCTCCATCCAGTCATTCGTTGATGATTCTAAGTTTATGATAGAAGACAGCAAAATAAGGCCGAAGTTTTAAATTTAATATTTTAAAAAATCATTCATGTAGGACCATGCAAACATACCATCATTTCATCTGTTTAGACGCCATGACACAACTGTTTCACGATTATTGCTGCACTTAACGCACCAGTTGTCAATAATAAAATATATATGTCAACACGACATGTTTCGGGACGACATTATCTCATTATAGAGTCTGTAAAGCAAGGAAATGTAGAATAATAAGGGCACTAAATACAAACTACTGTACCAACAAATATTCCAATGAAACTAACCTACCTACCATAAAACTTATCTGCTGCTAGGAAGTATCGTCAAACAATAGCCGTGTATGTACATTGTCAAAAATAAAACTTTGCGCGGTACCACATGTTTGTCTGATGGCAGCAAGTTGTGCACTCGGACAGCTGCTCTTACTTCAAAGATTGTCCATATGTTTAACCTCTGTTAGTGTCTCCAGCATAACCTTTCTTCCAGGAGTGCTAGTTCTTCAAAGTTCGCAGGAGAACTTCTGTGAAGATTGGAAAGTAGGAGGCGAGGTACTGGTAGAAGTAAAGTTTTGAGCACTGACCGTGTAGCGTGTAGCTCAGTTGGGGCCGGTCGCGGTGGCTCAGAGCGTCCGGTCGGAGGGATTAACGCCTTCTGCAATTAAAAATTGAACCAAATATTCAACGAACAACCTCTTAATCCGCCAGGAAGTTTGAGTTATATTTCGCATTGCAGTGAAGAAAAGACACACAACTTTTATCATGAAGTCTACGGCGGAAGACGAGATACGTCAAAATTTCCTATTACACTATCAAGTTTCTTAGACAAGCCAACTTTTACAACTTAAGAAAAAAGTCCATAAGATGATGGTAGCGTGTGACACTACTCTCGTAGCTGTCAGAGGACTGCATTTAAGTATAATCAACTTCCTGGGACAGGGAGATATTCCAACCCCGGTTCTTGTCCGCGCCGCGGATTAACGTGACTCGATGTGCCGGCACAAAGTGGTACCGGCCAGCCTGGATGTGGTTTTTAGGCGGTTTTCTGCAACCCACTAGGTGAATACCGGGCTGGTACCCAAGTGCCGCTTCAGTTACACGACTCGCAAACATTCAGAAAACTTTCGCACACTCTTACATGTATATGACTATACGCAAGCATTTTGCGATACGATTTACAAATTTTACCGAGGGTTTACGGGGTGGTGGCAGCAAATTGTGTTAATCAGTATAACGTAAAAGCAGCCAAATGTGCATAAATTCTCGGTTTTGTTTATATATATATATATATATATATATATATATATATATATATATATATATATATATATAATTTTTTTTTTTTTTTTTTTTTTTTTTTTTTTTTTTTTTTTTTTTAACTGAATGACCCTGATTCGTTTGGCAGCTTTAGTATATGTGGATCTGAAGAACAAGCAAATGCCCAGCTGGCTGCGGTTCGCTCAATACGTTCGTCTGGGGTACATTACATGCAGGACTTTACCATAGAAGCATTGGAAGGGTTGGTCAATAATTATCTTTCCTCCATCCATACTCCGCAAGCCACCCGATGTGTGGTACCTTGAGTACCACTATCGTTTCTCCTTCCTAGTCCAGTCCCGTATTGTTCGCGGAAAGAAAGATTGTCGGTATGCCTCTGTGTGGGCTCTAATCTCTCTGATTTTATCTTCATGATCTCTTCGCAAGATGTACGTAGGAGGGAGCAATATACTGATAGACTCCTCGGTAAAGGTATGTTCTCGAAACTTCGACAAAAGCCCGTACTCTCCTGCAGAGTCTTCCACTGGAGTTTAGCGATCATCTCCGTAACGCTTTCTCGATTACCAAACGAAGCGCGCTGCTCTCCGTTGGATCTTTTCTACTTCCTCTATCAACCCCACCTGGGCGAACAAGTGTACTGTAACCTACTTCCTTTGTTTTCGGACTGCATTTCCTTAGGATTCTTCCAATGAATCTAAGTCTGGCATCTGCTTTACCGACGATTGATTTTATATGGTCGTTCCATTTTAAATCACTCCTAATGCCTACTCCCAAATAATTTACGGAATTAACTGCTTCCAGTTGCTGAGCTGCTATAGTGTAGCAAAATGATACAGGATCTTCCTTTCTATATATTCGCAACATATTGCACTTGTTTATATTGAGATTCAATTGCCATTCCCTGCACCATGCGTCAATTCGATGCAGATCCTCCTGTATTTCAATACAATTTTCCATTGTTACAACCTCTCTATATACAACAGCATCATCCGATCTACGTTTGTGATGAAAAAGTTCAATTGGGGAACTAGATATGTGTTCCTTTAGTTAAGTTTTCATTAGTTGCAAGTGTTAATTAATTAATCAAAAGGTGTCAAATTCCCAATTAAGTATAATTACGGATACAACATCGTATAACGCCAGAGAGGTATAGAAGGTGATTCAAATTTATAAAGACGTTGGTATCCTTTTTTTTTAAGTTGCATTGAATGGTACTTATAAAAGGAAACGTTACGTTTACTGCGAAAGTCTGCGGGAGTAGAATTTTGAATAAAGTTTCGATATTACTTTAGCACTGCGCTTCTTTGTCTTCTGGATAGCCAGAAGTGATGCATACGTAGTAGTACGAGACTTGTTGTGACAAACACATCACTCTTTTCCCCATGGTCATACTCTCCCCTCAGCAACGTTAGTACGACGTATTGTTAGCGATAAGTAAACATGTCTGTTGGGGAGCACGATTTGAAAGACAATCCAAAGTATAAAAATCAAATGTTCAAATGTTTGTAGAGCTTGTGGGACTTAGCTACGGGGTCATCAGTCCCTAAACTTACAAACTAGCTTACACTAAAGACGTCACAAACATCCATGCCCGAGGGGGGATTCGAACCCCCTACGGAAACAGCCTCGCCCATCGTAGCACACCGCCTCAGGGCGCTAGGCCGCTCCGCCGCAGCTCTAAACAATAGTCCAGGATAGACTTGTTATGAATATCCTTCGGTCAAGTCGATTTACTCTTAGGGCCTTAGGTAAATTTTGAAGCTTATGTTCGTAATTTAAAACTTATTAGTTCGAATTCTGAAAGAGCAGTACCCTCGTTACTCTCTGAATTCAAGTATTCCAGATGCAAGCTGAGACCGAGCTAGGTGATGTAGTGGACCCATATTCGAGGTGGCATTGAAGTTTTCTGTGGTTCCTAAATTCGAAGCCAAGATTGAGTTCTCTAGTTATTTTTCACTAATTACCTCCTCGTCGATAGGATATTAAGTTCTAATCTTTGTTCTTATTAACGCTAGAACGGTACCGACCACGGATGGACAATATAGTGTGATCACTGTGCAGTGGAGGCTACTACTTCTTGTTGCAAGCGAGAATCACTGGCACGCTTCCGCGTTGCATAATGGTCAATTATTAACGCACGAAGTCGTCCACTGTATTAGATAAATAAAATTTACAAAATTTCAGTTATATCGTGCAGTACATACGGCATACAGAGGCTTTAACTGCTTTAACTGACTATTCGATTTTTATGAGATATTCAAATAATAACAACATACAAAGAATTAATAAATAAAATTATGCCATCTCTATTAACTGTCATATATTCTCTTTGGGAAAAAATTGTAAAGGTACAGTATTCTGAGGCACTGACAGACAACTGACTAAAATTCGTAGATGGAAGTATAAGATTTAGTATTTATTTAGTCTTTGGTTGACTTTAACAATATAGTACGAACTTTGATCAGTGGTAAACTGTATTATCCTTTGTCCAGCATTAAAGTATCAATAAAAGTAATCGATAAAATTTTTGTGTTTAAAATCGGTTTGATCGTAGATGGCAGTATAAGATTGAAAGAATGAATATCTCACCATAATCGACAGCAGACTGCTTACTGTTACTAACATATTGGAAAATTATAATGAATCCCCACACTCACACCCCCAAGCAGGTTGCGAAAGATAATTATGAAACATCTTCCCTAGGCAGCAAAATTGCCCCATCTCAAGACTACTGAGGTATCTGTTCCTCGAAGAGTTGTAACTGTTGTCAGAACCAGTTGTAGGCCAACTACTTACTAATAAATAAATATTAGGTGTTCATATTGTTTCCAATCTGCACATTGAATTTTCGCCGATTGTAGTATGATTGTCTTTATAATAGTGTGCTTTACGTAGTTAATTATAAGCGAACGACGGAAAATCCTGTGACCACATTTACAGAGTGCTATCGTAGATCGTCTGCAATCATTACTCCAGAGTCGTGACCGTTTTCAGATTAGGAATCTAGTCCTTGGCGCTGTTTGTCGAAATTGTAATAAATACTAACAAGAAGATGAAGACGTCTTTTACCATTATTAAGGTTCCGTACGTCAGCGTAAAAATGGGACCCCGGCAATATAATTTTTCTGTCTGTTTGTTTGCCTCTGTGTCTTTCTGCCTGTCTGCCCGACTATTAGGCTGCTTTAGCTCAAGAACGGGTAGAAATATCAAGTTGAAGTAAATGTCACATACCTAGAGCTACACACACCTGACGATGTAAGAAACTGGATCTTTTACGACGGTGGAATGAAAAGAGAAGACCATTTATATCACACATTTTGATGTTCGAAAACTCGATTATCAAACCCGATACGTGAATCACTTACATAAATAGAATTACCTCATAAAACCATATAGATTAACTACGTATATACATAATTAAGTTTGATGCGAACATCATAGAATGTCACTTGTCCATTTTTTTGTACTATTTATGTCTATTGTGGTGATGGATTGGAATTGAACTATATGAATTTTACTAGTAATCACCTATCGATAATCTTTGCATCGGTGAAGTTTGATTTGGAATCAAATAAACCAGTTAGCTAATTTAGGATATCAGACAGTTTTCGTGTAAGTTCCGCCTTTCTTCCTACGTGTATCTCCCGAAAACACCACGAAACAAATGCTCCTCTATGGCGCACTTCTTGTAAGTTAAATCAGAGTATTTGAATGATGTTTTGATAGCCTAGGAAAAAACTATGAAAGACAGTAAAAGGTAATCACGCCAACTGCGACATACTGCATACATTTCCATCTGACCCACGCGTGGGATATACTCTTCTCAACCATAAAGGGTTTTCCGCCTTACGATGACGGCAGTTAGGACAATTATTTCATATCAGATGCTTTGTGCAGTTTAGACTGAAAACAGTTTTAACTTTTTGTGCATGTTCTGTTCTTTTAATTTGGTGTACAATTTACTTACGGTATTATTGCCTCTTATTTACGCCCCACTGTTGTTTTTTCCGTCTTGATGGCTGCGGTTAGCTGGTTTATGGTGTGTATTTTGTTTGCATTCGGCAAATTTTACCTATTTTTGTCTCGATTTTTCCGCTTCATTTGTTTCTACTTCACTTTTTCTAAGCTGAATAAAATTTGCCGCATTAGCAGTTTTTTAGTGGAATCACTTTCTATTTGTTTTTCACTTCATAACAGTTTCACTTTGTCAGGATGCGAAATTTCAGTTCTGAACTTACCAGCCAGTCCAACAACTTTGGTCGCGAAAGCCCCTTTATCTCAATATGAAATAATTCCCTTTCTCCCCCCCCCCCCCCAAGGCCACCGTTCGAAAAATATCTTTACACATGATACAATATCAAATTGTTTAGTAGAAACAGTTCCACAGTGTAGCTGTCTAGCACTTCGTTTTTGTGTAACGTTTTCTGCGGATAACTACCACTTAAGAGTGGCACCTTTGGGACAAAGGCACAGGAGGTCCCTCCACACACATTACCATCGAAGCCTCCAGTGTGTCTTCCGCCAAGTTCTGTACGCTGCTTTTAATATTTAGTATTTGTTGCTTGCTCTGCTAATTCCGGTTGAATTCTCACGGATGAATCAGCTGACGATGTGTAAAGGTGTTCTATAGGACTAAATAAAATATTTACAATTGACTATGAAACATAAATATGAAATAGTTCAACGCCGGATTTGCAACAACCTTAAAGACTTAAGAATCCGCCTCAAAAACACGAATCACGTGAGTGTAAGCCTACTCCAACACAGACAGCTCTGCCCATTCGCGTATCTGAAGCTTGGAAGCGCAAAATAAATAAATAAAATCCGCTAGAGTCTGCTAGTCTCGTTGCTTGCTGCCATTGCTTATACAGGAAGAAGGCCCAGGAGAAGACGCAAATTAAAAACAAATTCAGCTCTTCACATTCACGTGAAGCTGCCTGAATAAACCTGAAGTGTACGGAGTAGAAGGGAATGCCGTGGTGTCAAAAAAAAAAAAAAAAAAAAAAAAAAAAAAAAAAAAAAAAAAAAAAAAAACTGGCGTTTAATATCTGTTATTTGCACTAATACTGAGAAAGGATGTTAAAAAATGATAAAACTACCTCGAAATGTAGGCCTGCATTACTCATCACTAAAATTACCGCTTACCTCTTCGGGGTTGTACAATTCTGAAGCCAGATTTAGTGTTTTCAAAGATATAATATTTTTAAGCCCAGATCGCCAGCTTTCAATTTTCAGTCGACAATGGCCAGCTCGCGATCGTAAATTTCGCACCCTGCACTATGTTGTTGCGTCTGTTCAACTGTTTTTCGTGTGGTCTGTAAGTGTTGTCGACGTCTTTTATTTTTTATTTTTACATATTTATTGAATCGTTTATTTATTTGAAATCAATGTGTTGTGTGTGTGTGGGGGATAGTGGTTTGACCGTTTGTGAGAGGTGTTGGTTTTAAGGGTGGGGATGTTATGTATTCGTGTTTATTGTTATGTTAGGTGAGCAATAAGATTGCAAAGAGTGCTAGATTGGTTTGCTCATTTATGAGACGTTTCTCTTCTGCTATTGTTTTTTGGATGTTGCAGCATTCGTGTAGGGTGAGAACGTGTTTCTTGTTGTCGTTTATTCCTATTATTTCCATGTCTGTGTCTCTGATGTGATTTTATGTTGGGTTTGGTGTAAGCGTTCTGCGAAGGTTGAGTCACTTGTTTTATACTTCCAGGCTCGTACATTTTCTTTATATCTAGTGTGAAATGTCCTTTCAGAATGACCTATGTATCTTCCATCACATATGTTGCATTTAAGTTGGTATATTCCTGATTTTCTATAGAGATCTGTTTTGCTTTCGTTTTTTGCTATTGTCTTTGAAAAATATTTCTGAAGTGAATTGTTGACTTGTGAGCTATATTTATACCTTCTTTTTTATGTTAGATATTCTGTGTTTGTATTTGTGGTTGTCTGTCGTTGTATACCGTCTGTTTTCTGTATTTTCCCGTTTTGTGTTGTTCTTGTTTTTATATCTTGTTTGTGTGTGTGTATGGTATTCTGTCCTCGTGATAGTTTTATTTTTGTGGTTCCTTGTTTTTTTAATTTTATTGTTCAGCTTCATCACAAGGCGTAAATATATGTATTATTTGTGTATATTTCTACTATGGTATCATTGCTTTCTGGTAGTTATCTGTGTCTAATTGGGTGGTGTTTAATCTGTGGAGCACGTATCTAACTGCAGCATGTTTCTGTACGTCTGGGCGATTAAACGTTTGGTGTGTAACTGCGTGTGTTATTGTTGGCAATCTGTATATATCCAAGGCATGATGCATGTTCTGAATCTTTATCTCAGAAACTGAACTGCCTCTTTTGTTTCTTTTCTATTGTAAACTAGATATTGTCAGTCTATATTACAGCTTGGTTCATCTATAATGCATAAGGATTTGATTTAGCTTCCTACTTCAGTAGAGTAGTAGCCACATTTATTAAAAACTGTTATAAATTTAAGAATATTGTTATAAACAAATTCTGTCTAGAGCAGCATTTAGAAGCGTGTGCAACACAAGTAGAGTTCCATAACAGATGCTATATAATGGTAACTATTTACTGAGTACCTGCAGGAAATTATAATCCATTCCTAAATCATCTAGAATCTCTATTGGATTATTTAACAGGAAGAAACAAAGAAATCTTGGTTGCTGGTGACTTTAATACAGATTTTCTTATGCTGTCTGCCAGTAAACATTTATTGCGGTCAGTAACATTGTCTTTCAGCCGAACTCATACTGTAAACTTTCCAGCTAGGATAAGTATATAATCTAAGAGTCATGGATCACGTTTTTATAGACAAATCAAAGGAACAAAATCATATCATAGAACCAATAACCAATGGCCCATCAGATCACGACTTGCAATTTCTCGTTTTAGGTGTTGATTCTAAACACATTGTGAAGACTGCTAAATCTGAATACAGGAGAGTACTCAATCCACCAAATTGAATATTTTAGAAAACAGCTAAAAATATGAACTGGAAAGATGTTTATAGTGCTCATGACATGAATCTCATCTTATCTTACATCTTATAAAATAGGCTGTATGTGTGTATTTATGTATGTATGTATGTATGTTCCACATCTCCTCCTAAACTACTGGACCGATTTCAAACAAACTTGGTACACATGTGTCTTAATATCAGGCAACAATCGCTGTCGGGGTAAGAATCACCTACGACTCATACGTAAGGAGATATGACGTCATATACAATGAGATGCGCGAAAAACTGCTGCGTCGAACGACAATGCTGCACATTTTTTCCCTAAACCACTGGACCGATTTCAACCTAACTTGGTACACATATTTCGTACATGAGTAAACAGCTTCTGTGGGAATATGAACCACGTACGACACATGGTTCAGGAGATGTAACGTCATGAACAATAGGAATCGCAGAAAACTGCTACATAATGCGACGAGACCTGCAACAAACTTGAAACATAATTTCAAACCTTCATTAAACTTTTTCTCGCAGACAAGCACATCAAAATAATGAAAGGAAAAACGTTTCTCGCTTACTACTTTTCCGCTGTTTATGGAGCAAAATTATGGCATTCGGTATAACGTTACAATTTATGATTTCTACACTTTCAGTTGTACTCGCAGGAAATTTTTCAGACAGAATAAACACTTGAAGCTGAATGTACGTTCGAAATTGTATCACAGTACGACACGTAGTTCATGAGATATGGTGACATGGCAAACCGCCCCATCAAGCATCACGTTTTGATCTATTACTTCTTTGCTACTAACCATATTCACAACAGATTTTACTTACGTACAGCACTTATACAAATCAATATATTCCTGCAAAATTTTACAACATATCTATATGTAGGCCTGTCGCTGTTCGCTTCAATCTTCAAAACTACTGGACGAATTTTCATGCGGTTTTCACAGGAAACACGAGCGAAGATTGGTTCAGGATCCAGGAATGATTTCAACAAAATAGAGTCACGAAGTGTTTTCACAGACCGTCGTGTATGTCTGTTCATATATTAGAAACCACTTCTCCAAAACTATTTCGCGAAATCCCATGGGATTTTCACAGATAACTTCAGCGTACCTTGGGACAACATATAGACTTAGTTTCATAAAAATCAGATCACGGAAAGAAGAAAAATCACAATTTAACGTTTTTCATCGACAAACGTCATGTCTCTTTCATCTATAAGACTAATATACGAATTTTCAGTGGTTTTTCACGAGAAACGTGAGGGTATCTTGCGGTTACAGAAATGCTTCATTTCACAAAATGGGATCAGAGAAAGTAAGATATAACAATTTAAACATTTCTCTGAAAGCAATCGCATGTGTCTATTTGTAGAGATTAGTCTCCAAAAGTACTAAATGAACATTCATGGGGTATCACAGATAAGTAGAGAAAATCCTGGGGCAGCATATTGGCTTCATTTAATCAAAATCAGATCAGAAAAATAAAAGATTTGAAGTATTAGGTGTATTTCAAGCTCGGGAAAAAAAAAAAAAAAAAAAACCGGCATAATGCAGCAAAGAACTAATAGAAAGCGCTACGGGTGTTCGTGTAAAGTTCGGGGCAGCGATCGGATTATTACCCTTTGAAAATACTACTTACTGTTTGACTTTTCAAATTTACCGTATTTCTGAAAATAGTTTTCTTTGTTGCTATGTTCTACGAAATATGATTCAACGCAATGAATATGAAACTGATACAATCCTCGCCGTGTTTAATCCATACATTTACATACTGATATCACGGTGTAACGTATATGTACAACTGCTTTGGAAGTTTCGGTCTCACGCTTGGAACGACAATAGCGCATCTAACGGAAAGAGAGCCAACCGTAAGAATAATAATTGTTTTCAGTGATATTTCTACTTCATTAAGGAAATACTTATTACATTTCAGCTTTCCATGCCCCAGACTATTGTCAAGAGATATGTATGATCATGACATAAATGTTTTAAATGGCGAATATAACTGATGTATGATGTAAGCTACATCACATTCATGAAGATATGCCTATTTCTAACACGTTTCGCAAATGTATGAAAAAAAAAGAAATTACTGACACATTGTCATGCGTTTTTCATAGGATATTTGAGCTAAGATTGGGGCAACCTAGAGGCATGATTTCATCAAAATCAGATCACGAAAAAAGGATGTATCGCAATCATAAGGGTTTTCAGTAACTGTCTGTTCATCTATTAGAAATACCTTATCTCCTAAACTACTTCAAGGATTTGCATGGATCAACTTCGTTTCATAAAAATGCAATCAGGGAAATTGTTTTACATGTAGGTTATGCTTGAAGTATGGATTGTGTAGTAAAGGAAACAAGCGATAGAGGCGCTGTAGTGCACCAAAGAACTAATAAACAACGCTGCTGCGTAATAATCACGGGGTAATACCAGAGTCGAACATAAGAGTCACGAAACTCCCAGTGAATTTCTGCAACGGGTGATTCTATTTACACTTCGGTAAAAATCAGACGTGACGTCATTATGAAGTATCCACACTCAGTGGCGTAGCTATGTCACTAAGGGCCCCGGGGCAAAGATGGCATTGGGGCCCTCTTTACACTAATACTGTACAGGTGCAAAACTACATCATCAGCTCCTTACCGCCCACTGCAAGACATAATAAGGCAAACCTAAATACTACTAAGTAAATATTATGTGCCAGGCAGCAGATAATATTTAATCATACTCTCTAATATAATTGTGAATGTTTGTTTGTTATGTTTCCACGCAAAAGTTACTGGGCGGATTTGAATGAAATTTTTCAGAGGGATAGATTTGGACCTGGGTAGGCATAAGCTAGTAAAAAATAAACAATGAAGAAGTATTACTTAACCATGAGAACATGACCCTCTGCCGCGAAGCAAACCGGGAACAGTCAAGTCCGCGGTGACAGCAGGCGGACTGTTGTCAGTACCGACATCTCACTATCGCTAAACTCCTCGCTGTTAGCTCACTGCTCCGTACCGAGCAGCCTAATTTCGTTGATAGCCCAATCAAAGAAGCAAAATAGGGGAAATATTCGTGTAGGATGGTTTCAGCAAAAGGAAATTGCCGGATTTTGTTTGATGGACTACTTTGGTTTGAGCCGTGCCCCTACCAGGCTTCATGAAGTATATATTAATGTCTGGCCAGGAAAAAGAAATAAGTAACTGAGTTCACATCTTCGATTATTATAGAGGCAGTGGGGTACAGGGTAGTGTCTTGAATGCACAATTTACTATTGTGACGAAGTAACCATATTTTCTCTTCTTCTTGCACGAATTTCAGAGTGCAGTTGCTTACAGCACTTCATTGGGATCTATGATTATGGAGCACACCCTTGAGGAATTCACTACACAAACTGTTGAGTTACCATAATAATACCGTTCTGTAATAATACATTGTAGAGCCTTCATATTCAAATATGGTCACACTGTCTACTGTCAAACACTTTGCTAGTAATTCAGCACCATTCACTGTTATTTCGCAAAGATTCAACCGACAATACGCTGACGATGGCAGTGTCCACGTCTTAGTGGACAAGCAAAGAACCTTGTTATGTTTATATTCTGAGGTGCGAATAATTTTTGGATTTTACTTCGTGCGTTTGAGGTTTGTTGGTCAGGGTTCAAAAAGTTCAAAGTCGGAAAAACCTTCATCCAACTAAATTATTATATACAGTAGACATTCGATTATCCGAAGTAATTGGGGGACATGCAAGTGTTCAAGCATCTACGATAACTTTTCTCGATCGTCGCTCACGAAGGCCGAGGGGCCCCTTGAGCTCAGGGGCCCCGGGGCACTGCCCCGCCTAGCCCTGTGATAGCTACGCCATGTCCACACTATCGATGTCCAGAAGAGCGGCGCATCGACTTTTGCGATCGTTTGAGCCGCTGGTTTTCGGTGGGATAACATTCTTTCTGAACTGCATACTTTTTTCCTTCGTAGTTTAGTGACAAAACTAGGCCTTACTTAATATTGGTATCATGTTTTGGAAAGCACTGACGGTAATTTCAGTATATGTAAATTGAAAATTATGTCAGAAAGAGAACTTAACACATTTTCAAAGAAAAGAACTAGCATGTTGCAGCAACTTGGCGGTAGATGAGTACCCAGTTTTACGAAATGTTTTAGCTGATGTTCGCAGAGCCTCCGTAACAAATGCCTGTATTAATATCCAGCTCATTTGATTTATAGTTTCGGCGAAAACATACATATACCTACGGCGACTATATGTTGTTTTTGTACGTCGCATATTGTGACACGTCCAAGTACACATTGTCGCTTCATAGCCTGGTAACGGTATTTTGTCCTCTAAGTTTAACGTAGACTCCGTACTACAATGCAACTCGGTAGCATTTTTCGCTTAGAGAAAAAGTTTCCATTAGTTTTAAACACAACCTTCACAGATGGGCCACGATGACAACATCAGATTTGACTGAATAACGTTTCAGAGCTCACAGTGTAGGTCCTTTTTCGGAAAGTTTATAGCTTCTTATTTTTAAAAAAAGAAAGCGAAGTTCTACCTTCCGAAACTGTAATGAATATACCATTACCAACTGAAGATATTATCAGCTACTCCTTTAATTCGGCTGCTACAATTGCAACCGCAGTTTTGCGTCTAGAACGTCCACACAAGTCGATCATGGCTCCAGTCGTCTTCGATAGTGTGGTTACGTCATAATGACGTCACGTCTGATTTTACCGAAGTGTAAATAGAATCACCCTTCTGCAACCTCGCGACTGCAGCGCTGCCAACCGACTGTGTTGTATAAACATACCGCGAAGCGATTAATGAATGTGTATTTGGAGTGAAGCAGCACATTCAAAATACCTTCGTATTCACGAGCTTTTGTGGCGCTATCAAAAGTATAATTTGGAAATCTCTCATTTTTAAAGGACGCTCAGAAGTAACAGAATAATGTCATGAATAACAAGTGTTCGTTTACGGTGGTTATTTATACTTTCAGGCATAGAAATAAAACTTTAACAATTCATTCATGTCCAAACTTCTGCTCTTAACCAGAATCGCAAATACTTGGCAACTAGAATGAAACTTTCACTCTGCAGCGGAGTGTGCGCTGATATGAAACTTCCTGGCAGATTAAAATTGTGTGCCGGAACCGGGACTCGAACCTGGGACCTTTGCCTTTCGCGGGCAAGCGCACTACCGACTGTGCTATCCCGACACGACTCACGATGCCGCCGAACAACTTTACTTCCGCCAGTACCTCGTCTCCTACTTTTCAAACTTCACAGAAGCTCTCCTGCGAACCATGCAAGACTAGCACTCCTGGAAGAAAGGATATGGTGGAGACATGGCTTAGCCACAGCCTAAGGGACGTTTCCAGAATGAAACTTTCACTCTGCGCTTGCCCGCGAAAGGCAAAGGTCCCAGGTTCGAGTCCCGGTTCCAGCACATAATTTTAATCTGCCAGGAAGTTTCATATCAGCGCACACTCCGCTGCAGAGTGAAAGTTTCATTCTGGAAACATCCCTTAGGCTGTGGCTAAGCCATGTCTCCACCATATCCTTTCTTCCAGGAGTGCTAGTCTTGCATGGTTCGCAGGAGAGCTTCTGTGAAGTTTGGAAAGTAGGAGGTGAGGTACTGGCGGAAGTAAAGTTGTGGGGCGGAATCGTGCGTCGTGTCGGGATAGCACAGTCGGTAGTGCGCTTGCCCGCGAAAGGCAAAGGTCCCAGGTTCGAGTCCCGGTTCCGGCACACAATTTTAATCTGCCAGGAAGTTTCACTTGGCAACTATTTCATAATATTACTGCTGTATAAAAGTAATGTTTCCGGTAGCAGTTAATCAACTATTACAGTAGAGCCTGCTTAGTTTCATACCTCAGTTTCACAAAATCGATAAGCATGTAAACTAACAAATTTTGGCGGTTACCTACTAGTTTGATAAAGTGAATACATAGCTATAAATAAATATGTCCATATATAAACTGTTAATATTAGCACGTTACATTCGTGAAGATATCCAGTCTGATACCTGCCAAGTAGCTAAAAAAATTATGATAGATACACGAAAGGCATAGAAGCAAGGACAAGGTGAAAAGATGGTTTATACGGCGATGTAGGATCTAGTCCCCTACATGAAAAAAACGTGTGTACTTTTGAAAATATTACAATTTCCGGAATCCGCTAAAACAAAACTCGTGCAACATGTCAGTACACGCCGAGGACGCGAACATAGTCATAATTAGGTTCTTTTACATACTTCAGTACATCAGGTTGCAATTCATTTCTGCTTTCAAACATATTTGGACGATATGAATTAGGACTCGGGTATTGTGAACTGTATGAATTACACTGCACTGACAATTTGTTATCATTGACTGCCATTAACAGAAGCAGTGATATTACTTTAATGATGTTTTCATATTTATATTAGAAAGTTCAGAACAACGTTCAGCGACTAGGAAATATGAGAGTAAGAGCATTACCAAGGGTAACTTTACAGTTCATATCACGCCATTCCACTGTTATTCCCTACTGCTTGCTTGGAGCGCTAGTATCGCCTCAACTGCATTTTTTTCCTACAGAGTTTCGCGACTGCCTGTGATAGACTGTGTTAATACAAGGAAGCTTGGCCCCCACAAGGGTGGGGCTGTGTGGACCCCTGGGTCCAGGGCCCGGACCTGAAGGGGGCCCGGGAACGATCACATGCGGTATAATTTTTTAATTATGTTGTTTCAAACTGGAAAAATATTTTTATCCAGTTGAATGTTAGCATATTGTTTAAACTAACAGACAAATGTTTAAAACAGATATTTATGACAAACCGTTTATTGTAACAGTTTTATGAAACTGGTGTTAGCAGTTAGGCCGATATTACACTATCAAATTATTTGTCAAAGAATTGGACAAAGAAAAATTGGACGTAATGTAATGGGAACGTCGTCCAATATTTCATCCAATCTAAGGCCTCGGCCTAGATTTGATCTAAGAAATCGCTCGTCTTCTGTTTCCTGCAGTGAGAAATGTGACCGCTTGGAGCGCTAGTGGTATACACTACAGCTTCCTTTATTTTATTTGGAGCTTAAATATCTGATATTACTTGGACATAACGTTCGTATTCGTAAACAAGGCTAGTAGTGGAATGTTTGTGTAGTGTTTTCTAGCTTCAACAAAATTTTAAAAAATCAGATGGAGCATTGTATAACAGGCGACAAGGCCAATTCACACTGCCCGTCACGTCAATTCGCGTAGCCCAACAACCTGCGGCGAAAGTGAGGTTGAGTTACAATCCGTGATGTAAAAAAGTCATTATTTACTATCGGAATTGAAGAAGTAATACCCCTAAATCTTATTTACGGCCGAAACAGATTTTAGAATGTATGATTTTGGTAACTTGGTGTGCTAAGTGCTGGGAAATGAAACAACTTTCAAAACATCGACCGCTAATGACCATAGAAGGTTGTGCGCCCTAAAACCACACACAAAACATCGACATCTGTTTGCAAGCGAATCTATGTACATATAAATACGTCAGCCAATTTTTGTAAGGAAATAAATAGAGCCTATTTACTTTATCAGCAATGTTTCCCCCCTTACATTGTTAGTAACGTCATAAACAATTTAGATTATCCTCTCTGTCAGTGCTCACATTTTCCGTTTAAAACGTTATTTAACGAAACTTGCTTTATCAACTTAACAATCTTATTCGTATACACTGTTTAGTCAGCCTTTTTGTTACTCTATTGCTAACTGTGAAGGATGAAGAGCGACAAAATAATTAGCAGTGAACGGCCTGGCTGTTCTGCCGACGGCATAAAAAAAAAGAAAATCCTTCAGGTCCCGTAACAAATTTTATTTATCTCGCTCTGACACCTACGGTTTCATCCAAGTGTGTTTCCTTTTCTTTTTTCCCTCCTTCTCTTCCAAATGCAGACACAGCGCAACTGTAGTATAAACAACAGCTGAGCATTACACCGCCATTTTGAAGCAAATTTGACAAAATATTGGATGATAGTGTAATACCTCCTTTTGCGATTCATCCAATGTTTTTGTCAAAAAATATGACCAATATTTCATTCAATTTTTTCGTCCAATTCTTTGTCCAATAATTTGATAGTGTAATACCGGCCTTACTGTGACTGCGTATGTCGTGTGAAGTTGTGTCGTGCCGCTGACGACAGGCTGGGGCTGCCTCAGACTGGCGGCAGCTGTTGGCGCATTTGACTGCTGAGTTCTGCACTGACAGCTGACCATCTGCGCTACGGGAAACGTGCCGGACATCCAAGCCGCTTTCACTGGCCATCTGGCGCATGCAGTCCACCAGTCAGCTTCCTGTGATTTGTGCGGAATTTGACATTTTTCTCTCCTGCTACCAAAGTGAATTAAGTCATTTGGTTAAATTTGATGTAAAGATAAATTACAGAGAGTACTTCGTTTTGCTACATTCTGCAACAAGGTCTAAAATTGTTGCAGAATGTCACAGGGTTCTGGTGGAGCTAGGGGAAAGCAATAGAGTAAACCTATTGTGGGTCCCTGGCCACTCGGGGATCAATGGCAACGAACATGCCGACAGATTAGCCAGGATGGGGGCAGAGACTCCATTTATTGGATCGGAACCTGTCCTGACAATCACCAAGGCAAAGATCAAATTGGAGCTACGTAACTGGCTCAGAAGACAGCACGTAGAATATTGGACCAAAGTCTACCAACAAAAACATGTTAAGATAATGATGCCAAAGCCATGTTTTAAAAGAAGCTCTGCAATTCTGGGCCTGAACAGGAGAGAGATTAGACTCATGGTTGGATTGCTGATATGCCATGGGAATTTCAAAACACACCTAAACGTAGGATCTGTGATGACGGTGATGAAACTGCATCACATCTAATCTTCGAATGCATTGCATTGGAGAGTAAAAGGCACAGAACATTTGGGACAACCAGACCCGAAGAAATTGTGTCTAATAAAGAACTGGTAAAGGGACTCCTTGCACTGTTCAAGGGCATTGGTTGGCTTTACTAGATATACAGGGAGCGATACCGCACAATAAACTTAGTTTCGGTGCGGGCAGTGGCGGGTTGGACCAAGATTGTTTTGGCTTCCCTGGAAAAATCAAATCAAATCAAGGTAAGAGAAACCATTACTAACAATCCAATTCGAAAGTCATAGATTAACAGTATATTCAGGCGTGGATCCAGGATTTCTGTTACGGAGGGGCAGTTTTTAACTCCGTTGCCTATCTTCTGAAAACTTATTGTAAACAAAAATGTTAACAAATGTTTAGTTTGTTATATACCTGTAAGTAATATTTGCACCTATGTTCTGATTGATTTATAAAATAGGGTGAAACATACAGTAATTGAGAAACAATTTCAGTACAGCAGAACCTAATTTAAACGTATGTCAAAGGGAAAAGATTACTTGTATCTCAGAATTACTTAGACAAAGATATTATTTATGAGCTCAGTCGACAGCACCGCTGACTACCACGCAGGGGCCAGGATTCGATTCCCCGCCGGGAGCTGGCTGTTGTGTGTTGTCTTTATCATCATTTTCATCATCGTCGACACACAAGTCGCCCAAGTGGCGACGAGTAAAAACACTTTCACTAGGTGGCCAAATAATTCAGACGGGATCTCCCAGCCAATAACGCCATACCATTATTTCATTTTTTAGTGAAAATAAAGGATAGAGTGGTACTATATTTACCAAAATTTATAAATGATAAAGATAGAATACTGTATTTAAATAAAATCTTTTCATTTTGTCCTGTTCAAAAAAGTTAGATACGATATGTAATCTGGCACTTCGCACTGCTTTAACAAAATATTATTTTGAACTTTATCATGTTTTAAAGGGATTAAAATATACAATATGTAATCTGGCACTTCACACTGCTTTAACAAAATGTTATTTTGAACTTGATCATGTTTTAAAGGGATTAAAATATTTGGCTTGTTTCACCTTCCATGCAGTAAATGCATACATCTCATTTTACGAATTTATTAATTATTTCAGATATTTTTCACGACAAATTTTTGCACTAATTTAACGTCTGCACAGATCGATTGCACTAAACACATCACTCCGTTCAGGTGATTCCAATATTAATGCCATCTCCATCACTCTCACTTACCTTCTCGATCACCGCTGCATTGTTGACACATGTCATCAATAATTTCATCGTCTTGAACACACACAGCGAAGCTGTCATCAAAATGTAAACAAATTGTCGAAATCCGTAGAGCTAGCTTATTACTAGACACGACTTCACAATCACCAATGTCAGCATCGTCATCGTCATTGTGTGGAATGTGAACTTGGATTTCCACGAAAGTTTTATCGCTGTGCACATCGTGAGAAGTGCGCGCAGCTGTCTTTCCCCAGGCGACGTAAGTGAAACAGCTTGTAAACACTTTTCCTTTTTTGTTTCCAGTATAGCACTTTAAAATTTATTTTTATGTTACTCTGGTGTGTACAGTAGAATCGCTCACACCGTCCCCTACGCCCCTCTAGCCAACAATGCAATCCGTAACCTCAGTTTCTATCACCAGAATGACAGACACAATCAGTAATGATTAAGAATTTATCAGTTTTTCAGGAAGTAATATTACTTCATTTCATCACATTGTATCTCTAAAATTTTTAGCGTAAGGCCAGTTAAATCTGTCGTCAGATTGTTTTCTGTGCACCGTTACATTATTTCTGACATCGAAATTCTCTCCGACAATTGATAATTTTGTGCAACACACACATTTACAAGAGAGTCTTACACTTGTTTCTTTGCATTTTGTCTTTTCCACTTTTCAGGCTGTGGAGATCTCTTCCTAGCTTTGCCTTTTGTGCCTGGTGAAATATTTCGTTTCATTGCACTTACTTAAAAGTTAGTTATTAGTAACAATCATGTAAGAATGATTCAAAAACTGAAGTACCGGCTAGCGTTTATTAATATCTGGGACAGACTGTCGCCACGATAGTTTTTCCGGGTCATTTGATCATACACGCTGTTACCATTGGTGCAATTTACTTTATTCAGCAGATTTCCGTATTTGATACCAAACATCTGTGTAGATGTCCGCTTTTGAAGTGAACAGTGTTTATCATACTTGAGTCCGTTAAGGAGACAAACGGACTTCTCCAATGCAAAGGCCAGAAAATTCCTATCAGGATCCGTTAATAACTAAATTTTAACCTGGGGGTCAGATGTCCGGGTCTGAGGCCACTCATATTTCCTTCCTTTTTGGGACTTTTTCTTCAACTTTCTGTCGGATAGAGCATTTCAGATAGTAATTTACCATTTAGTAAATTTCATGATAAAACGCAAATAGCAGTCTTTAGCTTAAATATGCTGTTCTTCTACGATGTGCACTGATGGGACTGACCAAGGAAAAGTTACAGGTGTGTTAATAGTTGTGGAGGGACCGCAATGAAGTTATTATTTCTGATCGGAATAATTAAAAATAACTTGAAACATCATGGGGAACGGGTTCCTGACACTCTACAAGTCGTCCATGTCGGAGTAGCTACTACAGTATTATTCGTAATTCGTTTGTTATCTTAAGAGTTGATGTTTCAATTATTCTGTCAAAATGTTTGACTTTTTTGTATTACTTACGTAGTGATGACGATTCTTTCAAACATTTAGAAATTAGATTACTCTTACAAAATTTTGCAACTAATAAAAATAGACTATGTAAAGATGTAAAAGAAATCGCACGACAACAAGATACTGTGATACATGAACACCTGATTAAAGCGGAACAAACAAAAAAGAACACATATTTCCTATGTAATGAACATTGTGGTAGTCTAGACCTTGGTATGAAAACTGATGAAAGCAACTGTTGTATTTTGGACGATCCTAGTACTTGGCCACGAGTGATGAGTGATAAACTGCGACAGGAATTAGCGTCTTATTATGTTGGTTTTTCAACTTTTGAAACCTGATCCAAGTCTTTTCCAATTGACCTTTCAGGGAAACGCTTTGATGAGACTTTGTTGTACATGGAAACAGCTAATAGAACAAGTAAACCATTTCCACATGAATGGTTAATGTGGAGCGATTCGAAAAACAGTATTAATTGTTTCCCTTGCAGTATTTTTAAAGCAAAGCAAACTTGCTACAGAAGGATTCTCTCCACAAAAAAACTCCCTACAAAAGACTTTACACGTTGTTACCGATGCATGAAGAAAGCTCTGAGCATCGAAAACTTTACCCAGAATGGAAAACCCTTCAGTTATCGCTGAAAGACCATGGTGTCGATTGTAATCTTCAACAGATGATTAATTGTGAAGCAACAAGGTGGAAAGCTTATTAAAAAGAATTCTGAACACAACTTTATTCTTGAGTAGTAGAGGTTTAGCTTTCCAAGGCGTAAATACCCAGTTGGTGATGTTCACGCCGCGGCGGAGCGGCCGAGTGCATTGAGGCGCTGTGCTACGATGCGCGAGGCTGTTCCCCGTCAGGGGTTCGAATCCGCTCTCGGGCATGGACATTTGTGCCGTCTTTAGTATAAAGTAGTTCATAAGTAGTTTGTAAGTTTAGGGATTGATGACCCCGCAGTTAAGTCTCATAAGTTATACAAACATTTGAACATCGAAAGTAAAGCCAGTGGAGATGAAAAGACGCCTGGACACCTTCAGCTGGAAGCATCAAATTAGTTCCATTTGGCCTATTTGTTTTCCTTACTGTTTTGGATTTCATCATGGCAGACTTGACAATACGTTTTACGAGCTGTGAACAAATTTGTGATCTGATTTCACCAGTTTTAGATTTCATGGACTTAGGAAATGATGAACTGCAAATTAAAACCACCAATCTTGTCTCAAAATATTCTTCAGACTTCTCAGATTCAGACAGCTTAGTTGAAGAAATTCTATACATGAAGAGAGTCCATAGTACAGTCTTCAGGTAGAAAGCAACCCGATGAGACTTCTGAATTCCATATACGAGAAAAACCTTGAAGCATTTTTTTGAACCTGTGTACTGCAATTAGACTTTTCTGTACCATTGCAATGACAGTGTCTAAGGCTGAAAGATCGTTTAGTAAACTGGCGAACTCTAAAAACTTGGCAAAGGAGTACAACAGGCCAATGTCCTCTTAATCGTTTAGCAATTTTATCAGGTGAGATTGAGCTGGCCAAAACGTAATCGATCAGTTTAGTCAGAAGAAAGCACGCAAGGCTATTATTAAGTATTCTTCTTTTCTGTAGCCAGTGTATACGGCTGACATTGCTTGTAATTGTAGTTTTTTGTAACTATATTGTAATATTCGTCAGATAAATAAATTTACTTGCTGTATAAATAAAGTCTAGTATGGACTAATAAAATAGTTACTGTAACTATACCCTGTATTTTCTAGTTAAATTACATTCTAATCACAGTTTTGGTAACAAATAACCATGAAATTTTAATGTACCACGCGACTGTAAAATAAGGGGGGGGGGGAGGGCCCGTCTCTGATGCGATGCTGGGTACAGGACCCGCAATCGAATGTGGGGGCCATGTTCATGATGTATATCTACGTCATTTGGCGTGACGTTACAAGTCATTACTTCTCACTGTAAATCGTATTAGCGAGACAATTCACAGACAGTATACATACATACCGCTGAATGTTCCTTCGATACTATATCACAGTTGGACATATAGTTCATGAGATATAAAGTCATAAACAATTTAGCTCATGAAAAAAGACATTATCACGCATTGAGGTTTCGGTTAATTACGTCTTCCTGCTAAGATCATTCACGACATATTTTCTAAACATTAGGCACATATACCACTGAATGTACCTTCGAATTAACATCATAGCACGACACTTATTTCAGGAGATATGATGTCGTAAACTTTCCCATCACGCGACGCGTGATGTACGAGACTTCATTCATCCACTATCCATCCACTAGTCGCTTTGATGATTACATGAAGATGAAATGTTTTTCGAATTTTTTTTTTTAAACATAAGACTGAAAAAAATATATACACGTATATCCCGGCAATACCGGTTTTAGCAGCTAGTCTATAATAAAAATAAGTGCATTATTTCTACTCGAACATGCGTGAATTTCAAACTTGTTGAGCCAACATTTGAATTTTAACGTCTAATCGTTGACAGAAATGAGCATCGATTAAAATAGTTATATTCTCATTCCAGATTCAATCATCTGGTTAAAAAAGTTCGAGTGCTAATATTTGACTAGTTATTGATCACCCAGTCAGGTACGGGGATCGTTCATTCGCCATAAAATTTCACTCCAAGGTAAAAAGATAGAGCGACAGAGACAGAGGAACTGTAATTTATTTTCAAGAATAGGTTTGCGAATTGATATTTGTGAAAAGTTTGAAAACGGACTCATCTTTGTGACTAGTCAGCTATGACGATCTTAGTCGTGGTAGAGTCTGCATAAGGCGCGAAATCTTTGCTGTAGGTGGTGGGTTTCATACCGGAACAAGATACTTCGTCGTGTCATTACAGATTCAAACATGTTCACAAATATCCGATCAGTCATATTTATGACAATATGAGAAAACGATTCAGGAGCAAAAATACTTCTGATTGCTACAGAACTTTAGGAATTAGGATTCCTGTCGTAAAATCCGTTGTTCATAGAAATATTAAATGTTGTCTATGACATAGCCCGGTAGTATGCGGGATATGCCTGTGGGTTATTGACTGTTTTATGTGACAGAGGTTGTTATATCAGACGCTAATGTGCGTGGTGATGCTTTTGAAATGACACTTGTAGTAATAAAGTTGAGTATACAGTCGGAAAAAAACTTAATAACGTCTTTCCTTTTATTTGCAATATCGTGGTTGTAAGGTGCCCTGGATGGCAAATCAGGAAGTGAATAATAATTTTGAAATATTGTACGAATCAGTACATATAGTGTTGCACAAGTACAAAAATTCTGTGTTTTTATTATGTAATACTTGTAATTTCTTTGAGGTATAAAGTGTTATGCTTTTACACTGTAGGAGCACAAAATACAAAACTGTATTACTACGGTGGAACATCTTGTACAATTTAGTCGTGTGGGTCAAAGACTCCAAGGAGAGATTTGTCTTGAATTATTTATCAAATCGTATTAATGTAACCACCTTTGGAGATAAAATGAGGTCTGTGTTAGTACACTTACCTTTATATAAAAATATATTCCGGTATTTTAAAACTTATATTTTGTGTACGTTAACCGTTTGTAAAATAGCTTCATTGATACAGTGAAATATATTTATTTTAGTAATAATTTTGTCTTTACATTAGTGTAGTAATTACAGCATTGTTGGTCGCCATCTTTTTACTCCATTCTGGTCGTGTGTTACTTCCTTTCACTGAAAAAAATAAAATAAAAAATTAAATTAAAGAATAAAAAATTAAAAATTTGAGGTCTCATGTACAATCCAGTCGGTTATCGTAGTTAGTATCTATGGAAGCAACAAATCAACAACATTGTCTGCAATCTAATTATTAACCTGTTATAATTTATATCAGTATTAGACGTCTCTCTTTCTATCTATATCTATAAATGTGAATGTCTGTTCGGTGTACGTTTATCACGTCTGAACCACAAGACATAAAGAGCTAAAAATTTGTACAGTTACTAATGTCTACCCGGCGAAGACTTTAGGCACGGTTTTATGGCGATCGGATAGCTGTTGTTGTTGTTGTTGTGGTCTTCAGTCCGGAGACTGGTTTGATGCAGCTCTCCACAATACCCTATCCTGAGCAAGCCTCTTCATCTCCACATAAGAACGACAACCTACATCTGTCTGAATCTGCTTACTGTATCCATCTCTTGGTCTTCCCCTGCGATTTTTTCCCCACACACTTCCCTCCAACGCTAAATTCACAGTTCCTTGATGTCTAAGAATGTGTCCTACCAATCTATCCCTTCTTTTAGTCAAGGTATGCCAGAAATTCCTTTTCTCCCCAATTCTGTTCAGTACCTCCTCATTAGTTACGCGATCCACCCACCTAATCTTCAGCATTCTTCTGTAGCACCATATTTCAAAAGCCTCAATCCTCTTCCTGTCCGCACTGTTTATCGTCCATGTCTCACTCCCATACAAGGCAACACTCCATACAAATGCCTTCAGAAAGGACTTCCTTAGGTTTAAATCAATATTCGATGTTAACAAATTTCTCTTTTTCAAGAACGCTTTTCTACCCATTGCCATTCTGCATTTTATATCCTCTGTACTGCGACCATCATTTGTTATTTTACTGCCCAAGTAACAGAAGTCATCTACCTCCTTTATTGCTTCGTTTCCCAATCTAATTCCTTCAGCATCACCTGATTTTCTTACACTGCACTCCATTACCCTAGTTTTACTCTTGTTAATGTTCATCTTATATGCACCTTTCAGCACACTGTCCATTCCGTTCAATTGCTCTTCCAGGTCCTTTGCTGTATCTGACAGAATTACTATGTCGCCGGCAAAACGCAATGTTTTTAATTCTTCACCCTGAACTTTAATTCCTTCTCCAAATTTCTCCTTGCTTTCCTTTATAGCTTGCTCAATGTACAAATTGAACAACAATGGAGAAAGACTACAACCCTGTCTTACTCCCTTTCCAACAACTGCATCCCTTTCATGCCCTTCAACTCTGACAACTGCTGTCTGGTTTTTGTACAACTTGTAAATAACCTTACGTTCCCTATATTTTACTCCTGCTTGATTCAGAACTTGAAAGAGTTTGTTCCAATCAACATTGTCAAAAGCCTTCTCCAAATCTACAAAAGCTAGAAATGTAGGTTTGCCTTTTCTTAATCTATCTTCTAAGATAAGCCGTAAATTGAGTATTGCCTCCCGTGTTCCTACATTTCTCCTGAACCCAAACTGATCTTCCCCGAGGTTGGCTTCTACCAGCTTTTCCATCCTTCTGTATATAATTCGCGTTAATATTTTGCAGCCATGATTTATTAAACTGATGGTTCTGTAGTTTTCACACCTGTCTGCACCTGCTTTCTTAGGGATGGGGATTATAACATTTTTCTTAAAGTCTGAGGGTACTTCACCTGTCTCATACATCTTACACACCAGGAGAAACAATTTTGTCATGGCTGGTTCTCCCAGAGACTTCAGTAGCTCTAAGGGAATATCATCTACTCCAGGGGTCTTGTTTCGACTTAGGTCTTTCAGGGCTCTGTCAAATTCTTCTCTCAGTACAGTATCTCCTATTTCATCTTCATCTACATCCTCTTCCCTTCCTACATTATTGTCTCGAAGTTCATTTCCTTTGTAGAGCCCCTCTATATACTCTTTCCACCTTTCAGCTTTCCCTTCTTTGCTGAGAACTGGTTTTCCATCAGTGTCCTTGATATTCATAGAGCTGTTTTTCTTATCGCCAAATGTTTCTTTTATTTTCCGGTAGGCTGTATCTATTTTTCCCCTATTTATACATTCTTCTACATCCTTGCATTTGCCTTCTAGCCACTCCTGCTTAGCCATTTTGCACTTCCTGTCAATCTCATTTCTTAGTCGTCTGTACTCCATTTTGCCTGTTTCATTTACTGCATTTTTATATTTTCTCCTTTCATCGATTAAATTTAGTATCTCCTGTGATATCCAAGGATTTTTTGTAGGTCTTGCCTTCCTACCTATTTTGTCCTCTGCTGCCTTCACTATTTCATCTCTCAATGCTACCCATTCCTCCTCTACTGTTTTATTGTCCCTCGTTTCTGCCAATTGTTGCCTAAAGCTCCCTCTGAAATTCTCAAGAACTTCAGGTTCCTTCAGTTTATCCAGGTCCCACCTCCTTTTTTTCCTACCTTTTTGTAGTTTCTTCAGTTTCA
Source organism: Locusta migratoria (assembly GCA_026315105.1). Taxonomy (NCBI): domain Eukaryota; kingdom Metazoa; phylum Arthropoda; class Insecta; order Orthoptera; family Acrididae; genus Locusta; species Locusta migratoria. The sequence continues at coordinate 507,671,486 of CM048745.1, forward strand.
GCCTACAGTTCATAACCAACAAGTTATGGTCAGAGTCTATATCTGCCCCTGGGTATGTCTTACACTGTAAAACCTGGTTCCGAAATCTATCTCTTACCATTATAAAATCTATCTGGTATCTCCCGGTGTCTCCTGGTCTCTTCCACGTATACAACCTTCTTTTGTGATTCTTGAACCTGGTGTTTGTTATAACTAAATTATGTTCCGTGCAAAATTCTACCAGGCGGCTTCCTCTTTCATTCCTTTTGCCCAGACCATATTCACCTACTATCTTCCCTTCCCTTCCTTGTCCTACTACCGAATTCCAGTCTCCCATAACAATTAAGTTTTCCTCTCCCTTAATTGTCTGAATAATTTCCTTTAGCTCCTCATATATTTCTTCGATTTCCTCATCATCGGCAGAGCTAGTTGGCATATAAACCTGTACTACTGTTGTCGGTTTTGGCTTCGTATCTATCTTGACAATGATAATGCGATCACTGTGCTGGTCATAGTAGTTTACCCGCATTCCTATTTTCTTATTCATTATCAATGCTACTCCTGTGATACCCCCAATTGATTTTGTATTTATAATCCTGTACTCACCTGACCAGAAATCCTGTTCATCCTGCCACCGAACTTCACTAATCCCCACTATATCTAACTTCAACCTATCCATTTCCCTTTTTAAATTTTCTAATTTTGCTACTCGATTAAGGGATCTAACATTCCACGCTCCGACCCGTAGAATGCCAGTATTGTCTTTCCTGGTGATCACATCCTCCTGAGTAGTCCCCGCCCGGAGATCCGAATGGGGGACTATTTTACCTCCGGAATATTTTACCCGAGAGGATGCCATCATCATATGTTCATACAGTAGAGCTGCATGTCCTCGGGAAAAATAACGGCTGTAGTTTCCCCTTGCTTTCAGCCGTTCGCAGTAGCTGTGTGGCAAAGCCACATTAGCTGATGTTACAAGGCCAGCTCAGTCAATCATCCAGACTGTTGCCCCTGTAACTACTGAAAAGGCCGCTGCCCCTCTTCAGGAACCACACGTTTGTCTGGCCTCTCCACAGATACCCCTCCGCTGTGGTTGCACCTACAGTACGGCTATCTGTATCGTTGAGGCACGCTAGCCACCCCACCTCGGCAATGTCTGTGGTTCATGGGAGTGGATCGGATAGCTATTTATCTATAAATATTAATGGGAATGTCTGTTCGGCGTACGCTTATCACGTCCGAACGACATGATGCAGAGACTTAAATATTTGTACAGTTACTAATTTATACCTGAGGAAGGTTTTAGGCGCGGTTCTATAGCGATCTGATAGATATTTAGTAATTTGAAGACTATAACGCGAAATGCGGAACAAGTTTTCCTCTTTGAAAATTGTATTTACTCTTTGAAAATGGTTTTATTGGTTGCATTGTTGTTTGAGGGTTGATAATGATACAAGGGTGGAGTATATTGGGATGGAAAGTTATCGGTGTATATAAAATTCTACGTGTGTGTGTGTTAATATTTCCCTCTGCAGCGAAAACTACAGAACGCAAACGAATGGTCTGTGTGTAATTGTTGTCCGAAGTCTCCCGTTGTACGCCATAGCAGTTCCATGCCGATAGCTATAAGAGGGTGGAAGATATGGTGGTTGAAAGTCGTCAAATTATAAAAAAAGAAAATCGGACTGAAGGCAAGCGATGACGTTTGCGACTCTATAGCAAGGAGATTACATACAGCGCAACGTGATGCCACAGACCATATCTTTGGTCTATGCGTGCTACAATGTCTTCAGCTCTTTCTTTGTAAGGATAAGCATACGAATAAGGAAATATAAGAATAAATAAAGCAGTAAAAAAGAAATTTATTTTAATACACCTCTTTAAAAACAATCGATTTGACGTTTCGCGCATTACATCAACTGATCGATCTGTGATATTATTACAATCATTATTGTTGAATTCCGTGATTGGATTCTTCGAAACGAGTGCATTTTTTCGTGTGATTGGATCTACAGTACTTACTTTCCTACTTACTTTTTTTCTAAAGAAGACTCATAGCACACTACTGAAAGATAGCTTATCTATCATAATCAAGCAACACGTAAGCGGAGCCGCAGGTTTAAGCTATTAATAAATATAATGACTCGGCAGTGAAATCAAATGTTCGTAGAGCTTATGGGACTTAACTACGCGGTCTTCAGTCCCTAAACTTACAAACTACTTATGAACTAGCTTATACTAAAGACGGCACAAACATCCATGCCCGAGAGGAAGGGGGGGGGGGGGGGAATTCGAACCCCCGACGGGAACGGCCTCGCGCATCGTAGCATAGCGCCTCAATGCGCTCGGCCGCTTCACCGCGGCACTTGGTAATCACACAGAAAGATAATGACATAATAATGGTTGATGACTTAGCAATTGCACAGCAGCTATCATCCTAATAATCAACTATTTCGATTGATAAATTATTCTAAAAACCTCACTGATGGACATCACTTCTCCAGTATGCGGCCAAGCGTACAGTGACAGATGTAGGCGGATAGTTGACTTTCGTATTACCAAAGTTCAAGAGTTAGCAGTCGCTTAATATAACTGACCTAGAACCACGTACCGTCCAGATTTTTTAAAAAGTAATTTGAACAACATTATCGTAGGAGGAACAAACGATCTTCTTCATAGGTATTTATGTTGAAAGACAGTCTGCGATCAAAGTGTTTTTCAAGATAAGTTGTTAAAAATTGTTACATGATACCCTCTGAGAAAAACGTATTTGCAGAAAGGCAGAAAGCCTACAAAATGCATATATATATATATATATATATATATATATAAGACCCAATAGATTTATAAAGGCATTTGCTTTGAACGTCAAATGTGCAAAATTTTATCGCAATCGTACGAATGATATTGACGTCCCAAAGAAAAGAGCTCTTTCAGTTTTCCACAAATTTCCCTATTTTCTAGCCAACTATTCCATACGTTTACTTCACTCAAACCTTCCTCTCGCTTTGAACGTCTAATGTGCACAATTTTATCGCAATCAGGTGAATGGTATTAATATTTCATAGAAAAATCTTTCTATTTTTTCTGTATTTTCCGATTTTCTGAGAAACTTTTCCAAATTTTTATTTCGTAAGAACGTTACTCTTTATTTGAACGTAAAATATGCAAAATTTTATCGCAGCCAGACGAATGATATTGATATCCCATTGAAAAAAGCACTTTCAGTTTCTCGCGAATTTTCAAATTTTCCGGGTAATTATCGCGAATTTTAGTTCATAAAAACGTTCATTTTTCGTTGAATGTCAAATGATCAAAATTTTAACGCAAGCGGATGAACGGTTCTCAACTTATATTATTGAATACATTTAGAAACACATTGAAAAAGAAACTTGGTTCGTATTTTGCTACTTTTCTTTTTAACTGTCTCTATTTTTTAGTGAAACCTTTTCCAAGACCATAATGAACAAAACAACAAAAGAATTACCCCTCTCCGTCGTGCGAATAGTCAGTTATAGTACTGAATTCAATCAAAACACATTAAAAACGCACTTTCAGTTTTTCTTAAATTTTTCAATTTTCCGGTAGATTAAAAACAATTATTTCATACAAACCTCGTCCTGTCAAGTCGTACTCAAGTAATGCTCTTACAACCATGTGGCAATTTATTTTTATTCGTAAAAAAAAATCGCTTTCGGTTTTTCCTAAATTCTCCTACTTTCCGGACGACTTTTCCAAATTTTTATTTGATGCATAGCTTCATCTTGCTTTCAACAATTGGACGAACGGTATTGATAGCTCACTGGAAAAAGCTGCTTCAGTTTTTCTCGATTTTCCTCTTTTCCGGACAACTTTTCCATAATTTATCACCGTTTAAACCCTCCCTGGACTTACACGAATATTTCAAGACTAAAATTAGTCAAATCGGTTCACCCGTTCTCGAGTTTTAGCGAGACTAACGAACAGAAGTTCATTTATATATTGTAAAATTGATTAAGTAAACATAACCACAAAAGTAAAGTACACACACCTATGCAGAAACTATTTTAAACAAAATATTATGTTGCAATGCGATTGCCAAGTCATTGTATTTATTATAGAAATAAATATAACGCTCGCTATTGATTTTTTCCACTCTTGTAACTGTACATAAAAAACCATGTACGCTAATTTTAGATTTTCAGTTTATTGCTGACTTTTTTAAAGTTACTCTTTGGTATGTAACGAAGCGTTTCTGAGCAAGAGCAAAATCATTCTGACGTTTCAGAGAAGACTGCAAAATTTTCCGTGTAAGGACTACGAAAAATCAACAGTATTGATCTAGAACAGAATTCTTCGCATCAGAACATACAGAAACTGTTTAAATTTAACCCTTATAAGAGGCCGTCTTGTGCTTACTGCAGTTAAGACAATTATCTTACACGCGACAGGTTTTACGTTTTATTTTCAAAGCTTTTTCTGTGGTTGCAGTTCCTTAAATCCCACTGCTGTTTTTTCTGTCTTGTTGGTTGGAGTTGATCGATTTGTGACGTTCGTTCTTTGATTGAACACGGCAGTTTTTCGCAATTTTGTGTCTTTTTTCCGTACCATTTATTATCACTTCATTCATAACTCCGTACAGTTTGCACAACACCCGTTTTTTAATAGAATGCTTCTCGCTTTATTTATCATTTCACCACTCACTACACCACGTGGTGAAGTGATAAACAAAGCGAAAATAATTGCATTAAAAAAAAAGATGATGTACAATCTGAATACAGTTTAATATAAGTGAACTTAATAACGGAAAAAGACAAATTGGCGAAAATTGCCGTATGTAATAAAAAAAAAAAAAGCACATCACAGACCGACCAATTCCAACCAAAAAGGTGGAAAAACAGCACTGGGATATAAGGTAGAGACAGCAACAGCAACCAGAGAAGATGTTTATAAAATAAAAAGCGAAACGCGTTCCGTGTAAAATAATTGTCTTAATTGCAATCATCACAACAGTAGAGGAAGATGGCCACACAGTCAACCATAGAAACTGTTTAGACTTAAGTTTTTATTACCGTTGTGTGAAAATATGTATATTGAAAATAAATACAGTGGAGCGATAAAAGGGATTGTTCAATCGTCGGTAGGTAACTGACCCGTTGGTAATTTATGTAAGCCACGAAGTGGTTCTGAATGCGTTTCTATGGAACGCGCAAGAGCCAAGGGCAGCAAACAGGAGGAAGGTTGTTCCTGTTTACAGTTGTCCGTGAGACAGGCGCCATGGTAAGGGCAGCCTTGTGAAATGCTGGCACTCTCTCTCCTGCGCTGTTCCATGTATTCAACAAACTTCTAAAAGCCTGAAACTGGAGAGGGTGAACAGAAAACCGAATACGAGATTTCGGTGGCTTTAAAATTTTACTTTTTTCTGCACTTACCTAACCAATGTCGGAATGGAGAGGTGTAATAATTACAGATTGCCTCCTAGCATTATATTCGTCATTATCGTTACATCTTTAATTGTGAGCAGTATTCAGACACTTTTGCCGTATTGCGGCTGAGTTAATAGTTTGCCTCCATTCAGAAGTTTTCTCCCTACGCACATACCGATCACCAGTTGAACCTGATTGACAACTATTACCTTGATTTTAACCCTAATCATGCTCTTTTCACTTTCAGTGTCATGATCACCGTGAGTAATTACACCTCCTCTATCTCACGCTATCATTGTCCGGTATACTGCCTACTTTTTTTATAAGACCTGTATCTTGATTCACAGGTCACTCGAGTTTATCGATAGTTAAACGCTTTCTTTCCCTAAAATTAATTTATAATCAAAATCGGAATAATTTCACTAAAATAAAACGTCGTGTTTAAGAAAATAACAAAATAGTAGTCGCACAGCGGACAGTCAAGGGAAACTATTAACTGCGAATGCTCGAAACCGCAAAAAACCATGTTTAGAATAACACTCCATCATGAAAAAACAACAGTGGTCTGTGTCATTTTTATGCAAAACGATGCATTCTACCATAAGTGGCTGGTTTGACGCCATTATTAAGGAAAGCTCACTAAGCAACAGACAAATTCAAAAAATTCAAAAATGTTTACTTCCCATTTATTATTACGATTGTCTGGTTTCAATTATAGTGCTGCAAGATCGACACTTTTCACTTTTCTAAATTAAAAAAAAAAAAAAAAAAAAAAAATCAGACAACCATTCTGACAAATTTTATATCTCAGTTTCTCGTGTTGAATTTCATTTTTACTAAGCTAATCATAATTACGCAAAGATAATTAACAATATAATTCACGTTTGTATAACAATGCGCAAATTCAGTGGCATGCAAGCATTACAATACGTGTGCTTTAAGCTATTATAATTATTTTTAGCAAGAGGGTTTTTGCCACTATTTATTGAAATGTAATGATACAGATGTCACTGAATTGCGTACATTTCTCTCCTGTGGTACTGATATGTTGTTACTTTGTTTCTCTCAATTAAAGGTGTTCCACATGGTGCGCAAGGTGTGATAATGTGACAAATTTTCCTAGTGAACAGATTATTGATCACCGACAGTAAAAGATTGCTCAAAACATCTGTCAGGTTAATCATAAAGAAACGGCTAGATTTTAAAGTGTCTCCAGTGTTGCCACCGTGACGAATGCCACATTAATAGGGAGCTAGAGCAGCGATAGACACATATTTTTGTTTCGTCAACGGTTTAAGAACCGTTATCAGCTACGATATTGAAGCAAGTGCGTTTTTTTAATTCGATAGAGGACAATTGTATGATGTATAGTTTGTTTTTGTTGGCGTCGAAACTGTCGTAAAAAGAAATCGAGAAGTATTCTAGAATTTGAGGGTACTGTGGGCGGAATCGGCGTTAGCAGTGGAAACACCGTCAAACTAGTGTCCGGACCAGGCTGTGTAACTGTTCACCGTAAAGTAGGCCTGCGTGACTATAGTAACGCTTTGTTCCCCCGAACGAACTTACCAACTACAGTGGATGCATCAACTAAAACAGAGGTGATATCGGACGTTCCACAGGGTAGTGTTATTGGTCCTCTGCTGTTCCTTATTTACATAAACGATTTAGGAGAAAATCTAAGTAGTTCTCTAAGGTTGTTACCGTCTAGTAAAATCACCTGAAGATCAAAACCAGAACGATCTGAATAAGATATCACTATGGTGTAAAAATTGGCAGTTGACTCTAAATACTGAGAAGTGTGAAGTCGTCCACATGAGTACGAAAAGAAATCCGTTAAACTTTGTTTACAAGATAAATCAATCAAAAGTGAAGGCCGTAAAGTCCACAACATACCTAGGAATTACTATTACTTCAGACTTAAATTGGAAAGAACACGTAGATAATGTCGTGGGAAAGGCGAACCAGAGACTACGTTTTATTGGTAGAAACCTTAAAACATGCAACAGAACTACAAAAGACACTGCATACACTACGCTTGTCCGTCCATTTTTGGAATATTGCTGACCAGTGTGGGATCCTTATCAGGTGGATTTGACGGAGTCCAATGAAGGGCAGCTCGTTTTGTATTGTCACGATACAGGGGAGACAGCGTTACGGAAATGATACAGGATCTGGGTTGGGGATCATTACAACAACGGTGCTTACCGCTGCGGCGTGGGCTACTTGCGAAACTCCAATCGCCAACATTCTCCTCCGAATGCGAAAATATATTGTCGACTCTCACTTACATAGGTAGAAATGATTCAGGTGTTCTTTCTTCCCGCGTGCTATTCGAGATTGAAATGGGAGATAAAATTGTATAACGGTGGTTCGATCAACCCTCTGCCAGGCACTTAAATGTGATTTGCGGAGTATTCCAAGTAGATGTAGATGCAGGTTCACTTACGAATGCTGTATACGTACATATGAAGTAGGCTAGAATTTACCGTATCACAAAGGGCTTAGGAAAACTACTTCGCACTTGTTTATCTACTCGGATATTTCGTGAGCTGAAACAGAGAAATCAAAGGTTCGTTCTTCGAAAATGAAGAGGTCTTATACGCTGCAAAAAGTAACTACTGTATGAAATATCTAAATTACGAAGGAACAATTGATCTATTGTTTCCTGTACGAGGCTATGACACTGCTCTGAATTATATCTTATGGGGACACATTCATTTTACTGAATAAAAAAATGTTTGTTACCATCTGTACACCGCAAAATATTCTTCACGAAACGTAGTTTCACGTTGAACGTATGTGCCTAATGACAGTATGAAATACTTCTCCCTGCGAGTTTTGAAGTTAGCCACACACACAGATGGTGGAGAAATGTAAATAAAAAATGTTTAGCGCCTGAAAATTATGTCCCGCCATATAATGAAAATAAATAATAAATTCAAATGAAATTACGGCGCTGAAATTACAACTGGGAGAAATATTTCAACGTGGGTTACGCCGATCATTTGCAACATGAAAGTAGTGCCTAAAGAATTGAATAATCTGAAAAAGAATTTCTTTTTTTAAAAAAACCTCGTCAGAGAATATTATTTTATGTCGGCGCACCCTATACTGTTTCAGGTTGGTATTCAGCTCGCCACGAACCTCTACACAAAAATAAACTGTTGGACTGCACATTGACAATGCCGATTTATCGTATCACCACGGCTAGCCAGATGAAAGAAATTGAAAATTAATTAACTGGCAGAAATCTCAGGGACGCTTTTGCGGAACATAGAATTCTGTAAACTGTTAGTTGAAGTATCGTAGAATCGTGCGTTGTCCAACAATTAGTTTTATGTAGGCCTTGTAGTGGCGGCTGTAGGTATCTGCAAAAGAGATTTGCACATATAAAATACTTTTATATTATAAGATAGGAATGAGCTGGCTATTAATGATAAAATGCATGATTACGAGAGAATGATCTATATTCTTGAAATGGTGGAGTATTCACTTACACTGACTTACAAAGATCCAAGTGAAATCAAATGATTAATTAAAATCATACAATTTACAGAGCGACACATCATTACGTCCGTTCAGGTCAAGAGCTAACAGTAGAAGATAAAATCGAAGCCTGGCGCTCCTTCTTGCTTAGTTAAAAAATTAAGAGCGTAATTATGTTACTGTTTTTTTTTTTTTGTTTTGTTTTTTTTTTTTTCTTTACAGTGCATAAAGTTTATTTGTGCATATCTGTAGATTCTTAAAATATTTCTTTGAAAAAACTTCTCATAAATTAATCTAAACACAGGAATGTTCTTTAAAAGACAACTGTTAAATTACGAAACCGAGTACATCAGATAATAAATATTTCCTGGGCGGTCCACGTAACATTACAAATGTTACCATTTACTTGCTATGTACTCTGTCAACTTACTTGAGATTGCATTGCAATTTCTTACACAAATAACTGTAATAAACAATTAACTAACAATGCTTTGGTAACCGCCCAAAGCACATAATATTAGATTTATCTTACAGAACTACTTTATCCTTCATTTCAACATGTGTTCAAAATGTTGAGCATGGGTTGAAAGGCACATTTTCAATCGCCGTTCGAAAGAACAGATGTCGTTACAGTGGATGATATATTAGAGCATGCACCGGCGATTCGACGACGCAGTAGCCTGACGTAGCTGGGACTTCGTCACAGAGGCACAGACGGCATCTTTGAGTCCCCCGAAAGAAGAAAATCAAGAGAGGGGGACCTCGCAGGCCATTTTACAACAGAATTTCATCCTATCCAACATCCAGGTAAAATACATGTCAAGTTATAAACCAGTTGTACAAGGTTTCAATTGTAGTCAATGATAAAATACATACCTTAAAATAAATCGATTTCAGATACTTTAAGAATCAAGGATTGATGAAAACACCAGAAGACTTGTTGAACAAACGATCACGGATACATCAGGAATTACATTTAAAGGCGAAATTTCTGACCATTCATAATCAAAACAGGTGTTGGAGGCGGACTGTCCCCAGTTTTCTTTAACATGGTTCTAGATAAAATAGTTAAAATATTACACTATAGAAGTGGTGATGCTCTTGATGACAGTTCTGGTAAAGAGAATTGCTTAATACAGCTATTCGAAATTTCTTCACTAGAGAAGGCGAAGCAAATAGTCCAGAATTCTTATCAAGAACAGCTTCAGCATGTAGAAGTAAATATCCTCGGTGTATAAAAACGACTTAAATCACTTAACATAAGTAAGTTTTTTCGGTCCCGAATGTATACAAATTGGTTTCCTTTCAAATCAAAATGTTCCAATGTTTGTAAATCTATCGGACCAAACTGCGTGGTCACTAGTCCGTAGATTAAAAAGTACTTAAACTAAGGACACACACACACCCATGCCACAGGGAGGACTCGAACCACCGACTGCGAGCCACCGCGCGCTCCGCAGACCGCTCGGCTACTCCACCGCGGCAGGTTACTTTCAAAGCTCCATACCTAATAGCCCCGCATCCAAAGACTGGAAAGTTACACAGGTCACTCCAGTATTCAAGAAAGGCAATATGAATGATTCATAAAATTTCTGGCGTCGGTTTGCATCAGGATTTTAGAACACATGCTTTCCTCAAATATGAACTACCTCGAAGAGAACGATCTATTGTCCCATTGTCAACACGGATTCAGAAAGTATCGTTCTTATGAAACCCAGCTAGCTCTTTATTCACATGATGTGATAAGTGCTATCGACAAGGGATGTCAAATAGATTTCGTATTTCTTGATTTCCGGAAGGCCTTAACCTCACACGCGTCTGGAATATCGCCACAGTTGTGAGATTATATTCGTCATTTAGTGTGAGAAAGTAAACAGGACATTGTAATTAACGTAAAGTCGTAGAGTAAAACAGAAGTGATATGTGGCGTTCAACAGGGAAGTGTTACAGGGCCTGTACTGTTCCTTATTTTTATAAACGATTTAGGAGACTATCGGAGTAGCTGACTTAGACTGTTCGTCGATGATGCTGTCTTTTCTGGGTTAGTAAAGAAGATCAAAAGCAACTGAAAACTGATTTAGATAAGATATCTGCATGGTGCAAAAATTGGCATTTGACCCTTATTAAAGATAAATGTGAGGTCATCCATATGATCGCTAAAAGAAATCCCTTAAACTTCAGTTACACGATAAATCAGTTACACCTACACGCCTTCAATTGTACCAAATACATAAAAGTAACAATGAGAAAGTTACATAATTCGAAAGATTGTTTGTCGTAGATTTCACGAATATAAATATTATGTGTGCATTTAGCCATTAAAAGTGGTAAAAGGAAGTAGAAATTTTCCTATCTACAGCTTGGATCAAGTTCTACATTCTCCAACAATCAGCTCACTGATTGGCTATTCGCTTCGACCAAAGACGCTGTAATGCAGCGCATCTGTAGTATTAAAATAAGTGAATATCGCAACATGGAGTGCTCCCAATTCACTTTCTTGTGCCGTTCAAATGCTTCATTTTCTCAGTGATTAGGAGTGGTTAAAGGAAATGGATGTTTTCATATGAATGCCGATATAAAGGATGATGTGCCGGGAGAGGCATCTAGCGGTTCTTGGGTGGAACTACGAAGTCGAGAATGCCGATATAAATGATGATGCGCCGGGAAAGGCATGTAGCGGTGCACGGGTGGAACTACGAAGTCGACATGTTGTCAGCTCTGGAATTCTGAATATCGCAGTATCGAAATAACATTATTTCTTGGCGTTCTAGCCGGCCGCGGTGGCCGAGGAGACTGAGGCGCTCCAGTCACGGTCTGCACGGCCACTACGGTCGGGGGTTCGAATCCTCCCTCAGGCACGGATATTTGTGCCGTCCTAGTTCGTAAGTAGTTCATAAGTAGTTTGTAAGCTTAGAGACTGATAACCCCGTAGTTAAGTCCCATAAACTATACAAACATTTAAACATTTATTTTTGGCGTTCTACAAATATACGAACACCGGAATTGTAGTTCCATTTCAAATATTAGGCTAATGAAAGTTATATAATTCGAAAATGGCATGAGAAGTATATACTTCCGTTTTTATTTGTTGTTATTGCCTCAGGCATTTTTCTTAAAACGTAAAAGATACCGTTTCATACCTCCCAGTGCCGGTTAAATTTTACCAAATATCCCGGCGGCCTCCTATGATAATGTTGGCAACAGATGCTGAATAGTGAGAATCCTGTGAGTCTTCATTTTAGCCAGTCGCTTGACAATGCTGATGTTTTCTCATGGAATCTTCGCTTTACGAGGGCAATTATTTTTACTGAGCGGAAAAGGGTACATACAAGAACCTGTCAACCATAGAGCAGGAACAGCATTATTTGCTTACTTTATGGTTTGTACAATACACTAATCGAGTCATTCTATGTTGTTCGAACAAGTAGGCAAAGATTTTCTATCTTGTTGTTGATGTTGCCAATATAATCGCGCGAGGCCGCCGACATGATACGTAAAATTTTACCCCCAGTGACCATTGTAAACATAATCGGTCGATTTTCGACCACAGGCAATACTAGTATAATATTGTAGGGAAGGCGAACCAAAGACAATGTTTCATTGAAAGAACACTTAGGAGATGCAACAGTTCTATTAAAGAAACTGCCTAGACTACACCCTATGCGTCCTATTTTGGAGTATTGCTGCGCATTGTGGGATCCACACCAGGTGGGACTGACGGACGATTTAGAGAAAATTCGGAGAACAGCAGCTCGTTTTGTATTATCGCGATATAGGGGAGAGAGTGTCACGGAAATGATGCACGAGTTGGGGTGGAAAACGTTAAAAGAAAGGCGTTGTTTTGTGGCGGCGAGATCTATTTGCGAATTTCTTTCAACAACTTTTCCTTCTGACTGTGAACATATTTTGTTAGAACCCATCTACATAGGAGGACATGATCATTAAAGTCAAAAAAGAGAAATCAGATCGAAAACAGAAAGACTTACGTGTTCCTTTCTCCAGCGAGCTATTAGAGAGTGGACAGGTAGAGACGGGAAGATACCCAGAGAGAGGAAGGAGAAGCACATGGGTAAAGACAGGGTCAAATCAAATGTTTGTATAGCTTATGGGACTAAACTACGGGGTCATCAGTCCCTACTTATGAACTAACTAACACTAAGAACGGCACAAATATCCATGCCCGAGGGGGGATTCGAACCCCCAACCGTAGTGGCCGTGCAGACCGTGACTGGAGCGCCTCAGTCCCCTCGACCAAAGACAGGGTCAGAGGACGGAGATAACGGGAGCTGGGAGTGTAGCATGTATATCCAATTCCCAGTCATAAAGCATTACGAAATTGCACATCTCAGAAATGTATGATTTTCTTTTCCATTTAATCTGAAAGAAGCCGCAACACAGTGTGACCGTGCATAAAAAGACGTCTTTATACGTTACAGTTCTAATCTTTTTTCTTTTTAACTGTCGTTTAGACTTCGGAGACCATAAGCGTTCTCTGTTTTCATCCTACAATCATTCATGTTCCTATCGCTATCGTCGTTCTATTTGGCCCGTGGCCCTCCTTCGTCTTCTTCTGCCTTTCACGCATCCTGAGAATTCTACTCGCGGCAGCTTTACAAATAAACTCATATCTTAACACACCCTCTTCATCCTAATTAGGTGTTCGCTGAGGCGGAGCGGCCGAGCGCATTGAGGCGCTGTGCTACGATACGGGAGGGTTCGAATCCTCCCTCGGGCATGGATGTTTGTGCCGTCTTTAGTATAAGCTAGTTCATAAGTAGTTTGTAAGTTTAGAGACTGATGACCCCGTAGTTAAGTCCCATAGGCTCTACAAACATTTGATTTAGGTGTTCAAATCAAACGTTCAATTGTTTCTAAGGGTATGGGACCAAATTGCAGTTGTCATCAGTCCCTAGAACACACATACACACACTTAGACATGTCCGAGGGAAGACTCAAAACTTCGACGGAGAAAGACCACGTATACAATAGCAACGCGATGTAGAGCGTTCGGTCACTCCCTCGCGACTAATTATGTGTCTATTTTTTATATATTGGCCTTTGAGTAGCCCCCTTACAGCCATCCACGTAAGTAATGATAAGGACAGCCTCTGGTACAGTTATGTAAGCAAGTTGGCACAAGCAACCAAACAAACATCAAAGATGTGACAGAAAACAAAAACAGAAAGATCACTTTGAAGTAACATAACAAACATCAAAGATATGGCACAAAGACAAGACCAATTTAAAATAGCATATAGTTATTAAATATGGTTTTATCTTTTACTTAACAATTCATAACTCTTTCTTCGCCGACGCCGCCTTTGTACACTCCAAAGTCTTTGGTTGCCAGTAATGTTGCTACAGATATTGGTAACTGGTAGTCCCTGCTCACAATATTAGTTAGCAACTTTGATGTGAGTTCTCACCTGTTCATGCATCCAAAAAAATAAGTGATTCGTGTCTTCTGCTTCGCCGCAGTCAGAAAGAGGAGATGTCACTATGCCGATGCGATGTAGGTGCTGCTCAGTTCGACAGTTGTTGAACTTCAGCCTCGCTATGGTGGCAGCAAGCTTCCGAGAACACTTCAGTCCATCGTACCAAGGTCTGGTTGGTAGCACTGGTGTTATTTGTGCATAGTATTTCCCTTTAGTTGACTGGGAAGCTTGCTGTCCACATTTGCTCCTCTCCATCCTTCGGAGAATATCAGGTTGTGTGTGACTGCCACTTCCTAGTTCCTAATACAGAAACCATTCTCGTGACTCGTGGTCAATATTTTTCTTAACATCTTTCTCTCGAAGACTACAAGTTTTTGTTGATCTGTTTTCTTTAATGTAAATATTTTAGACCCATATTTTGCTCCCGGGATCATTACACTCTGGTATAGTCTAATTTCTCTGTACAGTACGTGCCGAAAGCCAAAATACTCTGTCTTCCGATGCGATCCTTGCATGAATCTCAATTTCCATTCTATTCGGCTTGCTAAAAATACTTCCCAAATATTTAAATACGTCTATTATTTTAAAAGTTACATCATCAAATGACAACAGAGTACAATCATTGGGTGTCTTGTTCGGTCCCATGTATAGAGTTTTCTCATCATTATTTTGTAAACCTGTTTTACTTGTAGTATTTCCATAAGTACTTGTCATGAGCTGCAAGTCCTCCTTGCTACCATATATTAGTATGACATCTTCCGCGTATATGACACTCGATTTAATGTCTCATTACACAGCGTAGTTTAATCTTTGGTCTTATCATTTTGTCTTTTCTAAAATTTAAAGTGAGTTTCCTCGTATACGACGAGTTCCGACTTCAAAATACTCTGCCATTCCTATGGCGAACTTTATCGTTGTGGTCGAAACAGTTTTGGATTACGTGTAAATCTCGTCGATTATTTGTTCTGTTCCATCTGAACCCATACCGAAAATTCACTGTAAGTCCTTCAGCAAAGGCAATAATTCACTTCACAGAGAAAGAATTTAGGAGCTTACCTTTAAGGAGAGCGATCCCACTATATTTATTGCATTCCAGGGGTCGATATGTATTAAAATAGAGCAGATTACGGCCATTTTCCATTCGTCAGGTAATCCATAATATTCTCAAAGATTTTTTTACAGTTTCCTAAATGTGTTTACCAATATCTGCCCTGCACACTTTAATGACTCTCCTACATTTTGATCTTCGTCGAAAGCACATTTTTTTAAAATGTTTCTAGCCATTTCTCGTATTTCTTCTAAACTTGGGGTCTACGGTATCTGTTACTTCACATGGAAGAGACGCAGCGGAATCAACCAGTGATTTGTGTGTAATCTGGATATATAGCTCCGGTCTCTGCAGCGTACCTGCACATTCATATATTTTGCACATGATTTTGCTTTCTCCGTCATCTTTTAATTTGGTAAACGAATTTCCATAAGTTTGATTGTGAAAAGAAAATTGCCTGCTTACTTCTTGTTTTGAACTTTATCAATAGGGTATTAATGAACCGATTAGGTGGCGGAATCAAAACATATTTTCTTTTCGTGTTGTAGTATCGTTTCGTAGAGCCATGTTTTAATTTGGCAAGAAAGTAAATACGAACATCTATCGCAGGCACGGTCAGAGAGTAGATGATCAACATCAAGCTGTATAGAGATCAGTGAGATAAACACAATTAAATAATTCTGCGAAGCATTCTGCCCTGGCCAAGCGCATTGAGGCGCTATGCTCCGATGCGAGAGGCCTTTCCCCGTCGGGGGTTCGGATCCTCCCTCGGGCATGGATGTTTGTGTTGTCTTTAGTATAAGGTAGTTTATAAGTACTCTGTAAGTTTAGGGACTGATGACCCTGCAGTTAAATCCCATAAGCTTAACAAACGTTTGTACTCTGCCCAACGACGTTCTATTTCACCGTAGGAAGAACTTCCCCTGCGTATCTTTAATAAATTTCCCATTGTTCTTAATTTCTGTGTTGTTGTAGGGGTCCTCAGTCCGCAGACTGGCTTGATGCAGCTCTCCACCCTAACCTGTCCGTGCAAGACTCTTCATCTGACAAGGAAAGTACTTGGGCTCGAACAAACACATTTACACCAAAATCGTATGAGAGATAATGTAAAGATCCCTTATTGCACTAGAGATACTTCCGCATCTGCAAAACTTTGCAGTCGTCCGTTAGAGGCCTCTGCATGTGCCATGCCGCATTGCAGTTTGACCTGTCGTTTCGCCATAGGGACGGTGCAGTGTGTCTCCGAAGTTGCGTTTTGCGACGTTATTTGTGCGGTGAAGCGTCAGACGGGCAGGCGATTGCTAATCAATCCTGCTAATGTATTGCGATTAGTTGAGATGAAGTTACGAAGAACCATTCTTCGTGAAGATGGTATTAGTGTATCTGTTATGGTACAGAAATATGAGCATAAGTTAGATACTGTTGTTTCAAACTCATAATAATGATAATAGGGATGATAATGACGAACAACTCATTGCAAGCGGTAGTGCTACGGTTAGTACGGGAAGAGGCGATGGAAGCAGTGGCAGTGAATACCAGCAGTCTTTAGGGAAGAAGGTTAAAGTTGCAACTATTGAAACGAGTCCTTAAAAAAATTCTATAAGAAAATGTCTAATATTGTGCCTCCTGTTTTGTGTCGAGAAACTTGCTTGCAAGAAAATGTATAATGTTGCTTCTACTGTGTGTATCGATATGTGTACTTAAGTCTGTGAAGTTTCATCTCTGGCAAAGATTATGTATCGCACAGCATTGTAGCTCGCGCAGAGAGAGAGAGTGGGACTTGTGCTTTAGCTCGCTTAGAGAGCGGTTGAGTTGTGTGTATGGCTCCGATGTAGAACAGAGGCTGCTGTGCCAGCAAGTTGATTTGATTGTATTTGGAATATATATTGTATTTATTTCTATCAAAACGTTGTACCACCGCTGGAATGAAGGTAATTGTATTTGATGTCATTAGGAAAAAGTTGTATTTTGTAGGTAATGTAATGGTGATTATTAATAATAAGTAACAAAGTTGACCTTTCTTTCCTGTTTCATTTACATACTTAGAAGATTTACCTACTTCCTTCATTTGATAATTAGTTATTTGTGGATTTAAAGTGCAGTATTTATTTTGTAATCTTGTTGAACAGATTTCGTATTGGTGCCATAGTAAATGATTGTCATGCAACACTACAGTTAATTGATTATGATACTAAATTTCAATAATCAGGTACTGATCTGCATAAAATTCTTGCAGTCAAACATTAAGAAAGTGGTCTGTGGTTTTTTAATATCTTTCTCGCAGTCAAATTTTTTGAGTATAGTCAGTGTCTGTTTCATATGGTGACTTGCCACAGTTGTTTTGTTAAAAGATCCGTTGCGCACATAATCAGTTTAAGACATTGTTTTTTATTTAAGACTATATACATCAATATCAGGGCCATAATTAAACCAAATTGCTGTGTTAATGCACAATCTGCTGTCTGATTAAACGATAGGTTCAACAGCATACAACACACACATAGCTTTTACTATCATCACGGCTTTTGACGACAATTCGCTAGAGAACATGTACGATGATTGTTACATAAGTTATAGTTAAGATGTCTGCATTGTGTATGGCGCATACAATTACATCTACAGTGCTATCTAGAGCATGGTTGCAGAGTTTTGCATAAAAACGACACCCACCAGCACGTTGAGGTGTACGTAGAGATCCTGTAACCAAACGTTCATACATATATGTTTGTTCGAGCCCATGTACTTTCCTTGTGAGAATACATACGGCAACTTGCCTACATCAGGCTGTTCGAGCTCACGCGCTCGTCCGTGAGCTAGGGAGCGCTGACTCGCTCGCGGGGCACCGATTCTCAGCTGCGAGCTGCTGTTGCACGGTAAAGAGCCTGTATAGGGAGAGAGTGGTATCGTTGCTGATTGCCAGAGAGCCCAGGACGCCATGTTTTTACCAGATTTGGCGGGCTTTGTATATGTGTGAATAGCTAAAGTGTGTGTTTCTGTACTGTGGAGTGCCTTAAAAGCTTCTGACTGCGATTTCACTGTACAGTTACATACAGGTTGTATTTAGGTAGGCACAGCTCCACTTTTGATCGTCTTCTATCGGTTCTATTTGCATAATTTAACGTGTTGTTCGTCGGCCGTTGACGATTAGCTTAGAACTTCGCGGCCATTTTTTAATATTAAACGTTGATTTGTCATGCTACAAAGTATATTTTAACATGGCTACAGGACCTCCCCCTTGGCTGTGTGTTATTGGCTATTCACAATCCCATAATTGATTACGTGATGTGACATGAAAAACGGAGGGGCGCTGGGACTATTGACTCGTTGTAGATATTTTGTTACCTATTTGAGTTTGTTTCTGCTGTTTCAGTAGAGGTAGTATCGGTATTTTTCAGATTTTCTGTTATACTGTGTTCCTAAAAGTATGTATAAAATGACGTTTTTGTTATTTCCCAGTGTAGGAAAATGTTTTAAGATCGACATGAGCAAAGACAGAAGGATATTGCGTCTCAATGTAAATATAGGAAGGCGAAAGTTAAGTGAATATGATACTCGATGACAAATCTATTGATGAATACCTTATGTTTAAAACAAAAATGAATTAAACCAGCCAGATAAAACATCCTGGTCGACTAACTTGAGTTTTCATACATACATACATACATATATTAATATAAGATTGCAGATGGATTTTAAGTGCAGTAATTAATTTTAAGAGGTTGTTTATTTTCTATTTCGTGAAGAAATTTTGAAGATCCTCTAATTCCCAACCCACGTTGAGTGCGACAGCTAAATGAACTATGTTAGAAGAAAAGTTGTAAACTGGAATGGAAGATGCTCCTGCCACAGGACACCAAAGGCGAAGATGTCCTGCTAATGCTAAACAGGTAAACTAGCTTCTCGACTTACCTGGCAGCTTCAGAACTTTTAAATCGATAAAAATCGCATTTTTCTCGTTTGTATAGGTAGGAAGGAAGTTCGAGGTTTAATATCCCATCGGCAGCGTGCTCAGTAGAGACGGAGCTCAACCTCGGATATTTTTGGGTAGATATGGGGAAGGAAATAACCTATGTCCTTTCAAAGGAACCATCCCGACATTTGCCTGGAGTGATTTGGGGAAATCGCGGAAAACCTAAATCTGCATGGCCGGAGGTGGATTTGAACCGTTGTCCTCCAGAATATGAGACCAGAGTGCTAACGATTGCACCACCTCGTTCGGTTCTTATGTAAAGTTACGTGATATGATACGGCATAATTTCATCCAGCATGGCATTTCTCATGTCATGCAATGGGACGATGCTTGTCGCTGAAGTTTAGGATGCATGCATCGCCACTTAGGTAGACTGTAGACTTGCTATTACCACCATCCTGCACCCTTTCGAGATCTGTGAAATTAGTTTCAACTACTAATAAAGCGCAAATATTCTAGTTTCTGCACCACGCATCTGCCCATTCCCACTGAAGCACGAGTTCCAATAGCTCAAAGTACTAGTCGCGGAGATCCGTGTATCGGAAACCCGGGGCACCAATACAAAATTAGGGCCCCCCCTCCCCCCTACCAAAGATGCCTAATTGCCAACAACGGCAATTTGCTCTTTGCGATTACATGCGCTTTTTTGCTGCATACAGAATGCTTACAAATCGTATTATTATAGACTGACTTTCAACAAAAAATATTTGTGTAAAGGACATATTGGAGCGATAAGTACTGACTATCTTTCAGTCAAAAATACGTTGTAGACAGAACTAAGCCTCTTATAAACCCGAGCTGAACTATCCGCCATTTTCCCCCTAGCTGTAGGAGTTACCAGGTTCCGGACGAAGCTCACACGTTACCTCGTGTTTCATTCAACTCACACTCACAAACTACTCACTGCATCAACGTGAAACTTTCATCAATGTGTTCGTTAAGAACTACACTACGTTTTCATTTTAGTTTTATTTATGGCAATAATTTATAAACAGCATATACTGATAGTTTACGACCGTGCACTTTCTGACGACGTTAGGATGTTTACGACATGCGAGGAACTTTTTTTCTGTTGAAGTTAGGTGAACACATTAAGGGAATGAAATGTTCAAAATACATCAAATTTTTATCCTCTCCAAACACAAACTCTCTGAGAAACGTTTAACATGAGATAATGTCTGTTAAATATGACGCACTGGGATCCGCCTGCCGTCTAGTAGTAACACGTCTTCCGTATTAGAGCTTCTAATAATTAGGCACATGTTGTTACTGCATAACATCCATACTTGAAGATACTGGTATTGACGTCTTTTAACCCATTAAATTTAATAGTTGCACACTACAAAAGTGCTGTGTCTCTATGTAATATGCAATTTCAATTTTTCAGTTATACGAAAAGGATATTCTAAATATCTCAATACAGAGTGCTTTATTATGTGAGGAAATGAGAACAAGTCAGTTCGTTAGCTAGTGAAGAGATCACTGCTATCTGTCATTTTCAAGTATTCTCACATAAAATCCTCATTAGATCCAGTAACTTCCGTTCTGTTACTGTTAGGCTTTAAACTGAAGGAAATGTAACTCCTATTAGGTTTTGGAAAATGAGTAGTAGCTCTGAAACACAATGGACAAGAAGCAAAGAAATAAACATTTCTGATTGACGAAGGAACAATAAATCACTAACTTTACTCTTTTTCATTGTACAACTATGTATTTCCTTGAATAACGTGACAATTAATGGAGTTTTGCGTAGTAACCATGTGGCAAAATACTCTCCTCTTTGCAGGTTATTATTTGTCAAAATATCATTTTCATAACTCTAACCGTGTATGAAATACGCAATGATTCATTCTGGCCTTATCACCATCGGAAATGGGTGCGCTAAATAAAACAAAGTTTAGCGGTAAGAGTGAAAGGTAAAGATCTCCTCCAAGTCGAAAATAAAATTCAATCCATTAGGAAAGTTTCATCCGCAGCAACATATGGTGCAACAAGCACCAAACGGAATATCATAGCAGCCTCTATTTTTTACTGCAAACTTTTCCTGCCGCGGTGTAGTAGCCGTGCGGTCTAAGGCGTCTCGCTGCAGAGCACGCGTTGCTCGCCGTGGAGGTTCGAGTCCTCCCTGGGGCATGGGTGTGGGTGTTTGTCCTTAGGTTAGTTTACCTAGGTGTAAGTAGTTTGTAAGCTACGGACTGATGACCACGCAGTTTGGTCCGATAGATTTACGGACATTTGAATTTGAAACTTTTCCTAACGTAGCGCATTCTCTTATTTCGAAGCCTATATCTTATTAACTATGACTATTAACGAAATGATGAGCATTTCGTCACAATGCTGACTTATAAAGATTTAAGTAGCGGAAAAATTAAAGATTTCTATCAATTAGGTTTTGCGAAATCGTTTGTGAAAGATGGCAGGGCATGCGCCTCTGTGCTGTTAGTGCAGCGCGATTCCAACCATGTTGGGGAAAACATGACGGACGATTCAGCCTGGGTATTTAGGAGCTCTAGACAGAACAGTTTCAAAAAGCTCAATTCCCAGAAAGGTTCGATATAGCCATGGAATGGAGGCAATACTGGTCGCTGAATAACTACCATGCCCTTATCAGTGATTTTGATCCTTCCCCTGGTGCAGACTTAATCGTGTGAGGACTGACCACAGTAGGTGTAAGGCCACTCTCCACCGACGACCCACGATGCAACTGCGATGCAGCAGAACAAACAATCTTTGAATGTCTCGCGAGGAGGTTTCAAGGAGAATGGAAGGAAGGATATCATGAATGCCAAACCGCTTGCTGTTCAGTGGTTGACATGCTTAGATATGGTCTTATAACACTCCGGCTGCCTCTCTAATCTTTTGCATTTTGTAGTCTGCAGTCATTTAATTAATATTATGTTTTAATTTGATGATTATAATTACTTAACGCTATGTCTGTAATTTCCTGATTAGCTGGCCATGTCCGGAGCTTCTTGTAACTGTATATTAAGTAGTGTGTTCTCACATAGTACTCTGTAGATGCCATACTCTAAATAAAATCGTAAGCTGTATTTTTCTCCTTTATCTCATTCTCATCGCCGATATACCCCAACCCCAACCTCCTGTCTATCTCCTACAATATGCTGACGACACCGCTAACCCTCACCCCCCCCCCCTTGCCTGTTCCCCGTTTTTGCTTCAGTCCCAGCTCACCTGATGTTCGCCTGATGGTGTAACCAATGGCTCCTTTCTGCCATCAACTCTGAAAAACCCCAGACAATCATTATAGGTCATACCACCTGTTCCTTCCACCTCCCTGACTTCTACCTTACCCTACACAACCGTCCCACCCGCCACACCCCCACCCTCAAATACCTCGGCCTAACACTTGATCGCTCCCTCTCCTGGACCCCATACCTCCACAGTATCCGCCAGTCAGCCCTCTCCCGCCTCTCAAACTCCTTACCGGCCGGACATGAGGTCTCAGCCCCTCCACCAACCTATACCCTTACCGCTCCCTCATGCATCCCATCTTCTGCAGCTTCCATCCCGCCTGGATTTCCACTGCCCTATCCTACTATAAAAATCTGCAAATCCTAGAACGCCACGTCCTCTGCCTCGCCTATCGTATCCAGCTCCCTTCCCCCATGCAGATCCTGTATAACCTCATCCCATCTTCTCCAATACCTTGAACACATCCGGATCCTATACACCAACCGCAAGATAGACTCCTAGAACCCCTTGGTATACCCCATCCTCACCAGTCCTGGCCTCTGCGACGCCTTTACCGCTGCATCCCTCCATCCCTTCACCTACACACTCTTTGCATCCTTTCCCAGGGTAACTTCCGCCACCTCTCCCTCCCAGATGACGTCCTCCGTCCTGAAATATACCCGTCATACCACCCCTGATCCCCTCCCCCCCCACTTGGTTATTCCTGTTCCTGCCCTGGAGCACACACCAATATATACAGACGGGAAACCTCCGTAAGGGCCCGGTCCAACGCTCAGGGGTGCAGAGCGGGGAGTGCTGAAGCGGTTCCGTAAGATGTCCCATGATGGCGCTGCGGTCAGAAGCAGCTCTTTAAACACAAGCGTCTGGGGACAGTAGTGCGTCGGACCCCAGTTACTGTACCAATCGATAGATGTCTCTGCGGTCGCAAGCTATGTCCTGCATAAACGCCATTTTCCATTTCGTATTTTCATGCTTTTCTCCTTATAATTCCTGTGTTGCTATCTCAAAGTTACGGCACACTTAAGAGGTACCAAAACCATGTCGTTCTTAGTACAATTAGTTGTAAATTACAATCAATGAATGCCATATTGGCAAGTAACCCTTGATATTGATGGCAATGTGAAACAGGAAGCTTTGACTTGTGTGCTTTTTGTAGCTTAGCAGGTAAACGCGTCTCCTTGAGGTGCTGATTAGCGTGTGCGGTGGTTCGCTTCCCAGTCCAGACATTTTTTTTTCTTTTTCACTTTGAGTCCTAAAAGTTTTCTTACACTGTTGTTAATTAAAAGGAATTTACATTTTGCGATATTTCGACATATTTACGTATACAAGCACTTTCTCTAAAAAGTGTGATTGTTCTCTTTGGTGAAAATAGCGTGAAATATGGGCCAACGGATTGTAAATATTGTCTCGTGAACTACCTGTACATAAACTGAAGACACACTACAATAATTAATGTTCTAAATGTCATGCTGATTCAAATAATTTTACATATAGATTACGTACTAGAGTTATGTGGCTTTTTAATGAGACTGAACTGCCTGTTTTTCTTTTTTGCAACAGCTGTTATACACGTTCTTGTGTACTATATGCATTGTTTGTGAGTAACTGCGCTAATACTGTAGCCATTTAACTGATCTCAAGAGCTTTGTATTTTCTAGTAAATGTATGAAACTATTTGTATCAGCATGTCATTTGCAACATTCACTATAACAATGTGCCCGCACTTTATGTGCAGGTACTGTGGTTTAGAAAACAGTGTTTACAATTTATTGGACCATATTTCACGGCATGTTCACTAAATAGAAGAAACGCACTTTTAAGAAAATATGTCGGAATATCGCAACTCGTAAAATCTATTTAATAAATGTGTCAGAAAACTTTTGGGAGTCAAGGTGAAAAATAAAAATATTGTCAGAAGCGAGAAACGAACCACCGCCCACATAAAACACACACACACACCCGTTTTTATTTTTATATATATATATATATATATATATATATATATATATATATATATATATATATATATATATATTAAGCTTTGCCATTTCAGGCGTTGGCTCCTGTCACCTATATTACCACAAAAAATTTACTAAATAAACCTACAAAACAAAATATCTAGTGCCAACGCCAGTTTCGCCGTAAGCTAAATTGACAGAATATCTCCAATTCTTCAGGCGCTATCGTCGACGAAAAAGGAATAAATTCCGTTTCCTATAAAAGCCGATCTTTTCTGTCACCATCTGTGAAATAACAATATTTATACCAGTGCCATTCATTCTCATGCAAATGACATTGGCGCGGTGGAGTAGCCGACAGGGCTAAAGCACCTCGCTGCGGAGCGCGCGGTTGCTCGCCGTGGAGGTTCGAGTCCTCTCTGGGGCATGGGTGTGTGTGTTTGTCCGTAGGTTAGTTTACCTAGGTTTAAGTAGTTTGTAAGCTATGGACTGATGACCACGCAGATTGGTCGGATAGATTTACAGACATTTGAACATTTGATTTGAGCAAATGACACTCGAAAACCAACACCTGAATATTCTCAATAATAAAACAGAAGTTCATGTAGAACCTCAGCTCTGCTTTCCATTTTATTTATCAGGAAAGTAACCTCAGCTTTTTGTTGCGTCTTTTTACAGTTTAAGTTTCGAACTCCAAGTTTTAGACTGCTGGAAAGTCTTCCTTGTCATTTTAATAGTGCAGTGTTACAGAAATATCATGGAATATTACAGACACACTTGTATTACAGTAATACTGAAGTCTTAGAATGATTCATATTTCGAATGTCAAAATACGAAGGTAGAAATATTTACGTAAATTAAACAGCAGGAATGATAAATAGAAGCCTTGGAGTCGCATAGCATCATGGTAGCATAACCGGAGAGCCATCTATCGGTTCTTACGGGTAACTGGGGTCCGACGCACTACTGTCTCCAGACGCCTGTCTTTAAACTGGCCAGAGCAGGCGGCAGGTAGCGGCTGTCCCCACCACCACCTCCCCACAAACGCCAGCAAGCCGGACACAGCCGTGGCCTGCGTGCAGGCGGCACGAGCTCTCCCTCACCCTCCCCTCCACGCTATCCTCTGAAGCGCATCTAAGTGTGGTCTACCGGTACTAAGCCAGGGAACCGCCTGACACCTGCTAGCATCTTACGGAACTACGAGGGGAGCGTAGGACAGTGGTTTAGGGGGGGGGGGGTGCTTCTCTGTTACTCTGTGCCTGGAGTCCCTACGCTTCCTCACTACCCCGTCTCCTCCCATTCCCCCACACTTTCCACCATACCCCTCCCTATTCCTAGGGGTAACAGTGCCTTGTTCAGTGTTGTCTGTCAAGTATTTTAGTGTGTTTTATCTGCGTCCGCCATTTACAGACAAGTGTCGCATCGTTTGTTTTAATACTATGTCTCCGAGTGCTAACCGTCGCCTCGCCTACCGCATCCGGCTCCCGTCCCCCACGCGGATCCTGTATGACCTGATCCCGTTTCCCCACCTCCAGCGTATCCGTATCCTCTATACCACCCGTAAAATTGACTCCCGCAACCCGCTGGTCCACCCCATCCTTACCAACCCTGGGCCTCTGCCACGCCTCTACCGCGTTATACCCCCTTCCCTTCATCTCCACACCCTCCATGTCCTCTCCCAGGGTAATTTCCGCCGCCTCCCCCTTCCTGATGACGTCCTCCGTTCCGACATATACCCCATCCTACCAGCTCTGATCCCCCACCCATAGATAAAGTGCCCCCTCTCCTCCCTCCCCTTCCGCTCCCTCGCTTGCTACCCCCCTCCCTGCCCTGGAGTCCCTACGGCTCTTCCCTGCCGCCCCCCCCCTTTTCTTCCCCGCGGTTTTTTTTTTCCCACGCTTTGCTCCGCCCCCTTTTTCTCGGGGTCCTGGACCGACAGTTTTACAAGTGCTACGTCAAGTGTTGTGTGCTGTGCTACAGTGAAGTGTGTGTTTTTTAACTGCGTCCACCGCAACCAGACAAGTGTCGCACCATGTATTTTACTTAGTGTCTCCGTGTACTCGCCGTCCTGTGTTCTTGTCGTCCAACGTGTGCTTTTTAAGTCACCGTGGCTCCTCGTTTTTAACTGACTACATCCGGTTTTTGTTCACCTGTCAAATGTTTGTACCTCCAATTGTCGCCATGTATGTGTCATTGTTCCTCCGTTGATTTTTCGCCTGTCATGTATTTTAAATTTTCATCTCTTCAATGTATTTTATTCTCTCGGCTGAAGAGCAGCCTCTGGAGCTGCTGCCAGCCTACTGGTGTAATCGCTGGTGTGGAAATACAATAAAGAAAAAAAAGTGCTAACCGTCTTGTTTTGGTGTCTAATGCATGTTTTTAATGTCACCATGGGTCTTTGTTGTAACTGACTTTCTATGTTTTTATCCATCTGTCAATACTGCAAGTACTTCAAGGTTGTATTCTTACCTATATTTTAATTCACCATTGTCTTAGTTCCATTTCATGTTCTCAGTCTTGACGCCCATGTTTTTCTGTTTCTCTCGGCTGAAGAGCATCACTTCATGCTGCTGCCAGCCTACTGGCATGTTTGTGCTGGTGTGGATATATAATAAAGGAGAAAAAAGTACTTTTTCTCCTATATAGTTTCCGCGGCTGTTTGTGCTAGACTGAGACTGGGACGTTAGTGAGCAGGTAGGAGAGTTGAAATAAAGCGAGTGCAGTGAGAGTGTGGCAGCAGTTTATTGGGTCAGGTCAGAGCGCTATGTACAGAGGAGGTGGGTTGCGTCGGCTGCGCGTCACTCGGGCACGCTGTGCACGGAGTAGCTGAACTCCTGGCCGTCCACGACGGTGCGCACCGCCGCAGTGCCGTCGGGGTTCTCCTTGGGGCCCGCCAGCGGCTCCACCTCGTCCCTGAAACACACAAACACACGCTTGTTACCTCACAATACTCTTCCCCCACCTGCCTTCCATCTCTGGCAATGTGAGAAACTTCTTTTACAAACTAGCCCAATTAATCAAACGAATAATATAGGCAAGAGTCCCAAAACGGTAAGAAGTTAAATATATTAATATGATAGAGAGGCATTGAATTAAAATTTGTCATTCGAACCCGAGCCCTCTGCTTACTGGGCAAACACTATAATTATAAGCTACCTAATCGATACAATGATTGAAAAAAAAAAAAAAAAAAAAAAAGAAAAGAAAAAGAAAAAGTTCTAGTGTTTGTCGTATCGGGATAGCTCGGTAGAGCGCTTGCCCGCGAAAGGCAAAGGCCCCAGGTTCGAGTCCCGGTTCCGGCACACAATTTTAACCTGCCACGAAGTTTAATGTCAGCGCACACTCCGCTGCAGAGTGAAAAGTTTCATTCTGGAGTGTAAATATTGTTTGCGAATGATGTGTGTGTGTGCATGGGGGGAGATTATGTATGGGACGTTGCCTGAAGTAGCACAGATAAGAGAAAAATAATAGAAAGTATAAATGATTTACATCTGTAGCTCTTAGCACTGGTGAAAATTAGAATACAATGTTGAAACTCATTGCCAGGTACGACTGAAGCTGAACTGGATAAAGTTACTTCTAAATACAGAAATTATAGAGCTACAGAACGTCAGACTAATAAGTTAAGTGTTTGCAGTGAAGCGAATGGCCTTGTTCTTGGATTATAGTCATGAAATAACAAAAGTTCACCGGGAATTCTTTAAAGTGTAATGCGACGCTGTTAGGATTTACTGAGATTCCATGTATTAAAACGAAAAGGTATTAAACAGGCACCTAAATTACAAACTGAAGTCAATAAATCAGTTTTTCCTATCAAGTAATTCAAATATAAAAACAACATTATTTCTGTGAAACATACAGGACTGTTTTGGATAATACTTCAAAAAGTGATATCTTTCGTTTTACCTGATCATGGTCTTAAAAATTAAAGTCCACATATTACACCAAGCTACGCTCAAATAGTAAGAATTATTAATCCAAAAAAATGCAGCAACCAGTTGCTTCTAATAATATATTTGTGACGCCCAGTTTCAGGCGCTTGAGTGCCCTTCTTCTGGTCTCTATACAGGCAAACAAGTGCATTGGTATTACAGTAAACCATATAAAAGTACCAAAGTCGGTTACAGAAATTTGAAATTGTGGGTATAAAAGTAGTCGACCTGAGTGTGGAAGTTTATAAAGCTAATACAATGAGTGATGCAGTTTTGAAACAAATAGATTGTAATAAAATATATGTTCATGTAAAGGGATAAAATGTACACTTACATTTTAGTATTGTAGCTTAATCTAGTACATGCTACATTATTATTAGCAACTGGTTGCTGCATTTTGTGGATTAATAACCTGAACAGTCGCTGCAATGGATAAATACTTCAGTAAGAATTATTGTAACATTGTTAGTCGAAAATATCAGCCATTAGTGATTGTAATAAGAGGCGTGAATATTTTGGCTCAAGGTGACCAGTTTCGATATATACCAAGAAATGCTGATACTGTGGCGCGAAACAGTTCTCCAAGGAGTAGCACAAGGTGTGAGGAGGTTTTAGTATTGATCGATACTTGTCATCTTATAAAAAATAATTCACAGCATCAAGACTTTGTCTGTTGAAACATTTAGTTGAAATTAAAATGAATTATTAATGCTAATAGTAACTTGTACACTCACATAGCATGTCATTTGATATTTTTTGTATTTTCAGACCTAGTAGAAATCTGCTGGTACGTAAGAATTAATTTATGAAAGCTTGACGTGAAGTCAACGGGAAACAAATCCGCCACAACTGAATTCTTCTTCTAATAATTATTTATTATAGTCTTCTTCCTCGGATGCTCCAGACTTCGTTAACCCGCCGGGGCAGGTACGCCTCCCCCTCTCGGAAAGCGGTGCGTTATACCGCACGGGTATTTCTATCTGTTATTAATCTATTAATTTAATAAGTATTAGTTGCAAAATACTAACACGAATTATTTACAGACGAATATAAAAACTTGTGGAATCCAATCTTGGGGAAGATCAGTTCGGATTTAGGAGAAATGTAGCAACACGGGACGCAATACACACATTACGACGTATTTTAGAAGATACGCAAAGAAAAGACAAACCTACGTTTTTAGCATTTGTAGATTTGCAGAAACCTTTTGACAATGTCGACTAGAATAAACTCTTTCAAATTTTGAAGGTAACGGGAGTAAAATATAGGGAGAGAAGAGTTATATTCAACTTCTATAAAAACCAGACAGCGGTTATTAGAGACGAAGGGCATGAAAGGAACGCAAAGGTTGGGAAGGGAGTACGACAGGGTTGTAGCGTTTCTCCAATGTTGTTCAGTCTGTACATTGAGCAAGCAGTGAAGCAATGCAAGGAGAAATTTGGAGAGGTAATTAAAGTTCAGGAAAAAAAATTAAAACTTTGCGGTTTGGCGATGACATAGTAATTCTGTCAGAGACAGTGCAATCGAATGGAATGGACAGTGTCTTGAAAGGAAGATATAAGATGTACATTATCAAGAGTAAAAGGAGGGTAATGTCAGAAAATCAGATATGCTGAAGGAATTAGATTAGGTAATGAGACAATAAAAATGGTAGACTAGTTTTATTATTTGTGTAGGAAAATACCTTTTGATGGGCGAAGTAAAAAAGATATAAAATTCAGAATGGCTATGGAAAGAAAAGCATTTCTAAGAAGCGAAATTTGTTGACATCCAATATTAGTTTAAATGTGAGGAAGTCCTTTCTGAAAGCATTTGTCTGGAGTGTAGCATTGTAGGGGGGGGGGGGGGGACGTGGACGATAAGGAGTTCAGACAAAAGGATGATAGAAGCTTTCGAAATGTGGTGCTACAGACGAATGATGGAGATTAGACGGGTAGATCACGTGACTAATGAGGAGGTGCTTAAGCGAATTGGGGAGAAAAGGAGTTTCTGGCATAGCTTCTGGGACACATTCTGAGACATCAAGGAATCGTCAACTTAGCATTAGAGGGAAGTGTGTTGGGTAAAAATCGTAGAGGGAGACTGAGCGACGAATACAGTAAGCAGATTGAAAAGGATGAAGGTTGCCGAAGTTATTCTCAGATGAAGAGACTTGCACAGGACAGGGTAGCATGGAGAGCTGCATCAAACCAGTCTGCGGACTGAAGACCACAACAACAACAACTCTTTGTAGTTACTTTCATTTGACAGATTCTGATGATGGCGCAGGCCGAAACGCGTAAAATCGTCATTTTGTAGGCAACTATTATCAATACATCGGCCTTTAGTGCCTTTTGCAGACTTCATTCATCAACCTCTAGAGTGAGGATCGATTAAGCTACCCGCTGCGAGACCTAGGGTAGACCCCCGGGGGCTCACGGTTCTTTCGTGAGTACGTGCGTGGCGAGCACGGGGCCCCGAGCTTCTTTCTTTACTTCCCGCACTGCATTTCCTTTCCCCCTCCCCTCCTTTCCTAATCTCGCTCCTTCCCGTCCCCGCCGGGGGACTGATAATCTTAGTAGTTTAGTTTTCCTATCCCAATGAAACAACACAACCAACCAACCTAGGGTAGCAGTACGCCACCTCGCGTGTCGGAGAGCGGTGAGAGTATTAAGTGCCATCGACAAGGAATCTCAAATCGATTCCAAATTTCTGGATGTCAGGAAGGCTTTTGATACTGTACCCCACAAGCGGCGTCTAATGAAATAGCGTGCTTAAGGAATATCTTCCCAATTGTGCGATTGGATTTACGATTTGCTATCAGAAAGGACACAGTTCGTTGTAATTGACGGTAAGTCATCGAGTAAAACAGAAATGATACCTGGCGTTCCCCAGGGAAGCGTTACAGGTCCCCTACTCTTCGTTGTGTTTATAAACGATTTACGAGACAATCTCAATAGCTCCCTTAGACTGTTCCCGGATGATGCTGTCGTTTATCGGTTAGTGAAGACAACAGAGGATCAAAAGCTACTGCAAAGCGATTTAGACAAAATTTCTACATGGCGCGAAAATTGGCATTTGACACAAAATAAAGAAAAATGTGAAGGAATACACATGACCACTAAAAGAAATCCGTTGGACTTCAATTACGCGATAAATCAGTCAAACCTTAAAGTCGTAAATTCTACCAAATATCTAAAATGTAAAGCAGTCAACAGTCCGAAGATTGGTTTGAACACCACAGTGCTTTACTAGGCATGGTCCTGTTTGGAGGTGGTATGCCGTTGCCTTCCTCCGACCTTCGAACTGACTTACCCAGCCAGTTATAGGGGGACCTACAGTTTAACGTGGGTTCCGAAGCACGGTGCTACTCGGTATTTTTCACATGAGCAATATTGCCAGAGGTGAAAGAAGTGGAAAGTGACAGATAAAAATCTTAGGACTTGGCGGGGATCGAACCCGCGACCTTTGGATTTATAGTCTGGCACTCTAACACTGTGCAACCAAGGCGCACACAAAATATCTAGGAGTTACAATTACGAACAACTTTGACTGGAGAGAACACACAGAAAATATTGTGGGGAAGGCGAACCAAAGGTTGCGTTTCATTGGCAGAACGCTTCAAAGATGCACCAGCTCCGCCAAAGAGACTGCCTACATCACACTTGTGAATCCTCTCCTGGAGTACTGTTGCCCATTGTGGGACCCTCCCCAGGTGGGTCTGACGGAAGACATTGTTTTGTTTTACGACGTTACGGGGGGAAAGCGTCACGGAAATGTTGCACTAATTGGGGTGGATATCATTAAAAGAAAGACGTTATTCATTGCGGCGTGATCTGTTTGCGAAGTTTCAATCACCACCGACTTTTACTTCTGAATGTGAAAATATTTTGCTAGCACCCACCTACTTAGGGAGACATGACCATCCCAATAAAGTAAGAGAAATCAGATCGAAAACGGAACGATTTAGGTGTTCTTTCTTCCCGCGCGCTATTAGATACTGGAACGGTAGAGAAAAGTTATGAAAGTGGTTAATGAACCCTCTGCCAGGCACTTGAATGTGATTTGCAGAGTATCTATGTAGATGTAGAGGAATGTGAGAGGAGTAGAGGTAGAGGTGGGGAGACTCACTTGAGGATCCTGAAGCCGCCCTCGTCGCTGACGTACTCGACGCTGCGGCGCAGGTACCCGTCGCTGTAGGAGAAGGAGCCGCGCGTGCTGAGGCCGTCGCGCACCTCGGAGCGGTGCTGCGACTGGTCGGCGATGCCGTCGTCGACGTGCGACTCGTACGCGTACTTGGCGTTGCGCGCCTGCTCCTGCGCCTCGCGCTCCAGCTGCTCGGACACTTGCGCGCGGTCCTCCTTGGCCGGCGGCGCCGCTGCCGCCACCGCCACCACCGCCACTAGGACCACCTGGAACAATCGTCACACACAGCTTAAGCAACTTACAACTCCATTTTAATTCCGTCCATAATCAATGGGTTGGGAAAGAAAGTACTGCCGGCCGCTGTGGCCGAAGGGACTGAGGCGCTCCAGTCACTGTCTGCACGGCCGCTACGGTCGGGGGTTCGAATCCCCCCTCGGGCATGGATATTTGTGTCGTCCTTAGTATTAGCTAGTTCATAAGTAGTTTGTAAGTTTAGGGACTGATGACCCCGTAGTTAAGTCCCATAAGTTATACGAACATTTAGATTAATGTGTATGCATCGAGTAGTCCCACTGTTGTTACTGAGAAATCGCTACTGTTCTTGCTTCTAAAACACAAGAAAAGCTGAGCGTATGTTCCATTGCCGCAGACTATTCTTCTTTCTGTTTGTCAGATACATAACAGTGCAAACAACGCGTCATGACGACTGGAGATTTTCATTTAATCTGTTTTTTGTAAGACATTTTAGAAATACTGTGCTTGAGAAACAACTATTACACCTAACGGTACGGTAATATGACCTTTTTCTCACTCATATTACACGTCCAGGAATAATGCCCCAGTATCATGCCAGATTGTGTATTCAAACAAGTTAACATCCCTGAAGGAGAAGTAATATGGAATAGTGCAAAATGTGTTTGCATACATTTGCTTATGAATCAGCTAGATTGTGTGAGCTAAGACACGACACCTCTGTAACACTATTATTATTACATCAAAGTATGATTTCACGTTCGGAAATTGAGCTAAAGTCTCATATCAAACAGATGCTTCCCAAGCAATTCTAGGTGCGCTGAGCACACACTGAGGCGCTCCAGTCACGGTCTGCACGGCCACTACGGTCGGGGGTTCGAATCCCCCCTCGGGCATGGATATTTGTGCCGTCCTTAGGATTAGCTAGTTCATAAGTAGTTTGTAAGTTTAGGTACTGATGACCCCGTAGTTAAGTCCCATAAGCTATACAAACAATTGAACATTTTTTTTAGCACACACTTTAGAAGTAGTACAAACGGCTTGGACAACAAAAACATTATTATTTGCATGAGAAATGCAAAATGAATTCGTAATCGTAAATAACCGAGGTGGAGTGGCCGAGCGCTCTAAGTCGCTTTGCTGCGAAGCGCGCGGTTACTCGCCGTTAAAGCTTCGAGTCTTCCCTCGGGCATGTGTGTGTGTGTGTGTGTGTGTGTGTGTGTGTGTGTGTGTGTGTGTGTGTGTGTGCGTGTGTGTGTTGTCCTTAGTATAAGTTAAAGAAGTTTGTAAGCCTAGAACTGATAACTACAGAAGTTAAGTCCCTTAGAGTTACAATATTGTAAAAATAATGTTGAGAGAGGCGCCGTAATATTAAAATAATTATTTGGTTTTTCAGTTTAATTCTTTTCATTAATTTATTAACAAAATATAATGTAAATGTTAATATAATCTTAATCCGCACATTTCATTCCGATCTTTCACTGACTTATTTGCCATAAACCTAGTATTTCATAAAGGTTATCGTAACGCATTTTATTTCAAGGTACCAGATGTTTCTTAAAAATGTGTGATATATTTTAAGGAAGCTATTGAATATTCATTTGAATATAAACTTATTATGATTTCATTCCTGCTAGCAAGTAAATGAAAGCCTGTTTGTACAAACTTATAGTAGACGAATTACAAATCCCGTCGTGTTGACTGCTTTTATCCGTATCTCTAGCTTTAATTGCCTCAATACTGTGTTTGATTATATATTACGATATCATTTTCACTTTTATTTAGTCGTAAAGTGATTATAAACTCGTTTTAATGCAGTGGCCCTGTACAGGGCTTTAATTCTGGCGTGCCTACAAACTGCGCCAGTTCCACCGCTGGAACGTAAAGATAGTTGCCGTACCGAAGGAATGTTCTAATGTTTGTATAGTCTATGGGACTTAACTACGGGGTCATCAGTCCCTAAACTTACAAACTACTTATGAACTAGGACGGCACAAATATCCATGCCCGAGGGGGGATTCGAACCCCCGACCGTAGTGGCCGTGCAGACCGTGACTGGAGCGCCTCAGTCCCCTCGGCCACCGCAGCCGGCCGTACCGAAGGAGGAAATTGTAGTCACATATTCCGTCGAAGAATGTTTTACTCGTGCTGTAATACCACAGAGTACTACCACGGCAAGGCGTGGTTTTTAAACACGGTTAAACTTGCCAGAAGGATCCGGTGCGAAAACATTTCGGAAGGTTTTCGACAAATTTCAACGGACCGGCAGCGTAGTTGATAATCTGGCAGGGAATGTTGGCCGCAGACAAACTGTACTTAGAGTCCACCTGATCCCATTCACAATCCAATGCCACCAGGCCACACTTGCACGACCAGTACGGCAGAGGGTTTGTCTTTGCGAGCCAATTGTCGATGGCAGAGGAACAGTTCAATGTTGCTTCAAAAAATGAGATTTAACACGTGCTAGCAATGAGTTGTTACAGCAATGAATTTCCAGCCTGCACATCAGATGGTAACATAGGCAGATTCCCGCCCGTGTGATTGTTATTGCATGAGTCCTTTTGGGAGGTCAAGAAACGTTGCCTGTTTCTCACTCTTGTCAGCGACACCAACGCTTACCGTCCGGTAATAACAAGATTCCTGGAGCGCTTCACAACAGCGTCCACGTGAAGGACACCAGAACGCCGCTACAGCAACGAAAACATGCACCGCTGTGCGACGAAAACATCATCCCAAGCAAATGTATTCTGACGTTACCACTGTCTCCAAAAGTGTAAAATTACAATCCAGCATTACTGTTACGCCTGTAGCCATTAACATCATCAAGAGAGAAAAAGCACAACTGAGCAAGAAGAACTAAATTTTCCAATTCACGACTTGCAAGCTTTGTCTTACAATCAATGATATTTCCGTCTAGTCCTCGCAAGCTTTGCAGTAGACATTTCTGTCTAGTCGGCATTAACGTACGCAATTATTTTGGCTTACCGGCATGTTAAAGGATGTTCGTGCACGCACTGAAATGTTGAGGTACAGTATCTACATTCATCTACATCTACATACATACTCCGCAATTCACCGTAAGGTGCGTGGCGGAGGGTACACTGTACCACTACTAGGCATTTCCTTTCCTATTCAACTCCCAAATTGAACCAGGAAAAAAAGAATGCCTATATGCCTCCTCCGTACGAGCCCTAATTTCTCTTATCTTGTCTTTGTGATCTTTACTCGAAATGTAAGTAGGCGGCAGCAAGATAGTACTACACTCAGCTTCAAATTCAGGCCCTCTAAATGTACTTAATAGAAATTAACGAAAAGAACGTCGTCTTTCTTCCAGCGATCCCCAACTGAGTTGCCGGAGCATTTCCGTGACACTCGCGCATTGGTCGAACCTACCGTTAACAAATCTAGTTGCTCGCCTCTGAACCGCGTCTAAGTCTTCCTTCAAACCGATCTGCTGCGGGTCCCAAATACTTGAGCAATACTCAAGACGTGGTCGTACAAGCGTTTTATACGCGGTCTCCTTTACAGGTGAAGTACATCTTCCCAAAATTCTCCCAATAAACCGAAGTCGGCTGTCCGCCTTACTCACAACTGTCCTTACATGCTCGTTCCATTTCATATCGCTGTGCAATGTTACGCCTAGATATTTGAACGACGCGACAGCATCAAGAAGCTCACTACTAATGCTGTATTCGAAAATTATGGGATTGTTTTTTCTACTCATGCGCATCACCTTACATTTTTCTACATTGAGAGCTAGCTGCCAATCTTCGCACCAACTACAAATTTTGTCTAAGTCATCCTGTATGATATTACAGTCATTTACAGCGTTAATCTCCATGTTTTATGTGCACTACAATAGGAAAAAAAAATACTTAAAATTTAAAATACCACTTCTCAGTAGTGTGTTTGGCTCGCAAAAGACTGATTGAAGAAAATCTCTGCTCAGGTGCCAGATGAAGGTGATCTGTTCTTGTTTCGTGGACAGTTATTGAAATGGAAGGCAGGATTAGTATGAAATCATCTTCTGCATAGGCTACACCACTCAAAACGCAAAGGAAACATCACTTCTCTGGTGATAGAGAAATTTAAACCACCATGCCTCTTCGACTAGTCAGACACCAATTGGGACGAAAATTGCATTTATTGTAGGACTGGAACTGGTTACCTCTGAGTCGAGCACCGTCGCAATAAAGTGCATCTTTGGTTACGTAGCGATGTAACTGTACAGACGAGAGGTTTCTTATGTGCCATTATCTGTAAACTCATGTTGCTTTCAGCAACATCCACATATGCTACCCACGAACATTCGACATAGATGAAGAAGATAATGGAAAATATATAGAAAACATCAGAAACAGAAATCATGGCAAAGCGAAGATAAAAATTCTCCCGATTTGATGTGCTTCTGAATGAGAGCAAACTGAAGAAAAAGATATTGTATTTACAGGGAAAAAGTAGTCAATAAAATGCACTACAGAAATAAAAAAAAGATATAAAAACATAAAAGATACCGAAAAAATAGAGAGAAACCTACATAAAAGAACAGACACAGTGTTTTGATCCTGCAGCTATTGTCAATCAAGATACAAATAAATTTACGACTTTAGCTGCTGGTGTGCATTAAAATTAATCAGTGGGGAAAGTTGAAAATTTGTGCCCAGCCGTGATTCTAACCCGTATCCTTCTTGCTTACTAGGCAGTAGAGCTGACCATTACGCCAGTATCTAAAAAAAACCTTTTCTAACAATAAAAGACTAAATTCAGAAGACTTTCGAGGCAGAAGAAATAAAATATTGGCAACAACATGGACAGAAGAACGGAAAAAGATGTAGCGAAAAGATTAAGTAATATTAGAAAACTGAAACTACTACGTGATACTAGTTTGCCAGTACGATTTTCACAGGAGTTAATTTTTTCATAATTCTATCCATTTCCGGGATTTACAGAAAATTAGTAATGAAGTAATTTCTTTGCATTAGTCTGTCATTATTTACCTGTACTCCTACAATCCCTAAGAAGAAACAGAACACATCATAGCATATTCTGAGTTAGAATTAATGTAATGTCACTCAGAAAATGAGATAAGTAAATTTTTGTAATTGAGAAATTTTGTTTTACGTACTATAGCTGCTCTTATTTGTATTATTAATAATAAAGGTAATAACAATACGTTGAAATTCAAACAATTGTAGGTTGCAATTTACAATATTATATTTTGTGTGGCGTTTCACCCAGGTAGGATTTCATCAAAAATATTAAAATCTTTATCAAAGGGGCATCCTCCAAATTAACAACAATAAAAGAAATCATACGTCATCTCATGAAAGATGAAATTTCGTTATGTTCGATGGTAAATTGTTCAGAGCAGTGGAGGACATGACCATATATGTAGCCCCAAGATTTGTTATTTAATAATGATAAAAAACTGTTTTTAAAAAAAATCGAAGGGTGACTAGCTCCAGTGCCACTTAATCTTGGGACTACATGTATGTAAGCATGGCATGTCCTTTATTGTCATAGTTTTTTCATCCTATATAAGAACTTTCTTCTTTCATGACATGACGTATGCTGACGGCGGAACTGATGACCTAGATGTTTAGTCCGCTCAAAACAACAACACAACAACAACAATATGCTGACGGCATTCAGTTTTAATTTGAATGACTTTTTTCATTCAAATTTTAATAGTACTAATGAAGCCCTCCCAGGGTGAATAAAATATGTTTGGTGTTCAGCTTATAATAGGGTTGCTGTAGAAACCTCGGTTAGGAAATGCTAAAGTTTTTTAACAATAACAATAATGTGTATTCAGTTCAACGACTATCTGCACAAAACATTAGTCAACGAGAGACGAATTAATTATTACTGACATATAATTGTACGAATCACTAAGGATATGTATATAGGAAGGCATGAGTTTGTAAAACTCGTCACGTGTGCCATGAGGTACGACCAGTATTCAGAGATATGACAGGAACGGTCATTTGAAGAAAATAAATCTTACAAACAGGGTCTCTAAAATCCAAAACTTATGAACTGTTAAGACTTCTTCATCTTCTACGGAAACCTTTTTGCTTTCCATATTTTGGGAGGAGGTAATATGGACCAAAATATGGGCTCGAAAGTACTGTAAGAACTATGAGTACTTGTTCAGTAGAAGAGACATGTTTCGGAGTAGAGAAAAAACGAACTAGTGTTCACAGCTCTTAAATTAAGCACTGTATAACCTACGTTTACTGGACGTTTTTGTTTCGAATGATCGTTCCTGATCACATCTCTCACCAACTCACCCCGAGTAACCTGAATGTTGATAATCTTATAATCGGCGATTTAAAAAATTCGGCGTTTCTGTGCGATGAATGACAGCGTACCGAAAAGGGTTTAACCAGTAAAGCAACAGACTTAAAATTGAACGGGAACTCCACGACAGAAATGATGATGATGATTAGGGGAACGAAAACGAGAACGAGTCAGAAGATAAAGAATATTTTGGAGAGAAGATGAGGTGCGGATACTCTGGAAAATGGGGCGATACTAACGAGAGCACTTTACGGTCTAGCAAAATTCAATTATGGATGAGACTTCGTAGGATAGTAGTATACCTCAAGGGCGTCCACCCAAAAAAGCAAAAATTATGTGACGTTCACTAACTCGAAGATTCCGGAAAAAGGGCTCTAAAGTCTTATGTGAAAGTCATACACTGGTCAATTTTCACGCTATAGTAGTTCAGCCAAAAAACGGGCATAATAAAATCAGTTAAACTGCAACTGGTTTTTGCTACTTTAAAAACTATTTGTATTACAGATACTGATAAGGACAAAATACTGAACTTTAAAATAAGGTCAAGATTTGGAATCAAAATTGTATGTAATTTATGAAATAGCTCTTACAGATAATTAAAGCTGCAGAACTATATATTAACCTTCACAGTCGTAGTTTAAAATCTTTTGCGGAAAATAATAGTTTCTATTAACCATTGACTCTTGGGATTGGGTAGAAAAACCTGAATTAAATGTCGCAATCCTTAAGGATGATTGGAAATCGTCGATATGTGTAATTAAAGTAATTCCTCCAAAATACATTCCTCTTGATCACCGTCGTGAGGTCTGTTTTTACATACAGCTACAAAACTAATACAAAATTGCCCTTAGAATTAAATTCCAGTGAAGACCGTATAAAAATAGTCAATCATGCTTATTCAACTGTCACTGTTCATTGTTAATGAAATCCGGTAAGTCTCTTATCCATCGAGGCATCCCAGATGGAAAAGAACCTTTTGTGAATAAAAACGAAATACGTTTTCCAAACAGGTTGTTCGTATAAGGGATCATCCTTTTTAAATTGTGTAAGACGTCAAGTATTTTTTGATTCCAATTTTTTATTATATGTGTCATCTGGACAAATAAAGACGATAATGTACAAATTTTCATCTACTTAAATCACACTGGAAAGCTTATTATAGCAAAAATGAAAGCTTTGTCACCTTCTGTAAAATACATTTAAAATTATTGTTTTATAAAAAAGAAAATATTAGTCATAATTGTTGTAATTGGCGGTAGTTATCAATACAAAAATAAATGAAAATTGTTCGATTTAATTGACGATATTTTGGGTCAGTAGCTTTGTTTAAAAGCTGTAACAACGTCTTAAAACAAGTTAAAAAAGAAACTAAAAATTTAGCTTTAGGCAGGACCGTATCTGGATCGGCGACGATGAAAGTGAGTCTGCTACAGGAGTAGCTACAAGGAGCGGAGAAAATAATGTGAACACCATTCAGTGTACTACATCTTGTTGCAGGTTGGCACCACTGCGAAAGTGTTAACACTGAGACGCGACCGCAGCGCCCAACTGACGTACGAACTCTTGGACATTACCTTTCATTGTACTGTTTGTTCTGCAAGGATCACCACAACTGATGGCAGAAATAGCGATATTTTAGACTTCCAAAGAGGTGGTGCGCACTTACTGGGAGCAATAGTGAAGAAAAAGGCCGGACTGTTTAACGTTTCCCTAACAACAATATCCACGCTAATGACAGCACGCATAACATAAGATACAAAATTACTGACGAAGAGCAAGAGAGGGCGAAATATAAAGTTAACTTACAATGACCAAAGAGCATTAAGAATGATTGCAGCCAGAAAAACAAAACTGCCACGGCAAAAACAATTGCAAAACTCGACACTCACTTGAGTAATACTGTTTCGATACATACAGTACGGCTGGAGTTTAACTTTCATGGGACGGCTGCAGTTGCTAAACCGTTCGTAAGGGAAGTCAGAGCAAAGTTGCGGAGTAAGTGATCATAAAACCTGGACACTGAATGACTGGAAGTGGCATGACCGGCGAAACATCGTTTGCATTGCTTCCTACGAACAACTGGGTCTGTGTCTCGAAAACTCCCAAAAGAAGCTTCCGATACGGCATTCCTGCTTCCTGCAGTGAAGCATGGGGGAGGTTTCATCGTGATTTGAACATCTATATCGTAGAATTCAGTTATGACCCCCCACAGCTGCAAGAGCGTTGAATTACGATTATATATTTTTTGACGATTTTATGAAATAAATCGCAATTTGCGATCTGTTATGGCTTCACTGTACTACGTTTAGATGGAATACCAGTACAGTGAAGCCACAACAGGTCGCAAATTGCGATTTATTTCATAAAATGAACGCTGTAACATCGTCAAAAATATATATAATTGTATACAAGCCGAGACTGGGATACTGACGACAATTAGTTGTGTCTCGATACCTCATGGTCTGTTCTTCCTGATGCGGGAATACAGTATTGTGGCTGCGAGCATTACAGAACAAATAGGCTGTGGTTATAGGAAAGAGACAGCGTGGCGAATGGAGATTTGGGTGTGGCGGGAGACGTGCAGGGAAGAGTCATTTGCAGTCGGGCTGGTCACTGTGTCCTCGGTGGCGGAGTAGTCAACGCGTCTGCCTAGTAAGCAGATCCCGGGTTCGAATCCCGGCCGGGCACAAATCTTCATTCGCCGCACTATGGTATTCCATCTAAACCTAGTGCAGTGAAGCCATAACAGATCGCAAATTGTGATTTGTTTAATAAAATCGTTCAAATAATTGGAGCTTATTTCGGTTCAGGGATGGACAACATTCCGCTGGAAATTATAAAGACAACGAATCTGTTACTCGAAGAATTGGAGGACCGGGATCAACTCATTACTAATAATAAAAATGTGTGTATATTATGTTGGTATTACGTTATGCAACCCCCGTATGCCACTGTGCTGACAGAGCGTGAAAACTGACCAGTATCTGAGCTGTGGTTGTAACTTTTGACCCCTTCTTTCGGGATGTTCTGACTAATGCAGTTTACGACTGCATAGCGCGCCGTTGCTCACCATCGGAGGTTACAGTCCTCTCTCAGGCATGGGTGTATTTGTTGTCCTTAGCATAAATTAGTTTCTACATCTACATGGGATACTCTTCAAATCAAATTTAAGTGCCTGGCAGACGGTTCATCGAACCACCATTATACTACTTACCTCCCATTCCATTCTCGAATAGCGATCGGGAAGAAAGAACACCTGAATCTCTCCGTTCGAGCTCTG
The DNA here is from genome assembly GCA_026315105.1 of Locusta migratoria. Classification (NCBI taxonomy): domain Eukaryota; kingdom Metazoa; phylum Arthropoda; class Insecta; order Orthoptera; family Acrididae; genus Locusta; species Locusta migratoria. Next base: position 507,713,872 of record CM048745.1, read on the forward strand.
AATTCTCGTATTTCATTCTGATGATCCTTTCTACCTTGTAAGTGGGAGTCAACAATATATTTTTGCATTCTGAGGAGAATGTTAGCGCTTGGATTTTCGTAAGTAACCCACGCCGCAGCGATAAGCGCCATTTTTGTAATGATTCCCATCCCAGATCCTGTATCATTTCCGTAACTCTGTCTCCCCTGGCCGGCCGCGGTGGCCGAGGGGACTGAGGCGCTTCAGTCACGGTCTGCACGGCCACTACGGTCGAGGGTTCGAATCCCCCCTCGGGCATGGATATTTGTGCCGTCCTAGTTCGTAAGTAGTTTGTAAATTTAGGGACTGATGACCCCGTAGTTAAGTCCCATAAGATTTACAAAGATTTGAACATTTGATTTGTCTCCCCTGTATCGTGACAATATGAAACGAGCTACCCTTCTTTGGACTCTTTCAATGTCCTCCGTCAAACGCACCTGATAAGGATCCCACACTGGGCAGGAATACTCCAAAACTGGACGGACAAGCGTAGTGTATGCAGTTTCTTTTGTAGTTCTGTTGCATGTTTTAAGGGTTCTGCCAATAAAACGCAGTCTCTGGTTCACCTTTCCCACGACATTATCTACGTGTTCTTTCCAATTTAAGTCTGAAGTAATAGTAATTCCTAGGTATTTTGTAGAGTTTACGGCCTTCACTTTTGATTGATTTATCTTGTAAACAAAGTTTAACGGATTTCTTTTCGTACTCATGTGGACGACTTTAAGTTGTTTGTAAGCCTAGGTACTTAAGACCTGCCGGCCGCGGTGACCGAGGGGACTGAGGCGCTCCAGTCACGGTCTGCACGGCCACTACGGTCGGGGGTTCGAATCCCTCCTCGGGCATGGATATTTGTGCCGTCCTTACGATAAACTAGTTTATAAGTAGTTTGTAAGTTTAGGGGCTGATGACCCCCTAGTTAAGTCCCATAAAAATAAAAAGTTAAGACCCGTAGATTTACCAACATTTGAACATTTTTTGAACACCTTTGTGGTATACTATTAACGTTAGAAGTCTAATCCCGAATTGAATTTTAGAGTCCCCTTGTAAGCTGTGGACGCGCAGGAAGCAATCAAGCGGTACTCACGAGTGTGAAGAGCTGCATCTCTGCTTCGGCCGCTGAGTCTCTGGAGGGGCCTTCGGCGGTGCCCTTAAGTAGCCCTAGGCTGTTTGCTACCGACTCTGACGACGCGCTTTCTCTTACGGCGTCGTCTCCCCTCCACCCACCTCTTATCGATCTTCAATCTGTATCCCATTATCGATCACTTTTTAACTAATTTAGATGTTTTGAGGCAGTAAACTTGAATCAGAATCTCGTTATGCGGCTAACTGTAAGTCTTGGAACAACAGTATAAATTCCATATGTCACATTCACTGGTGGAAAGGTACCAGTTCGCTGCGGCCAGCCTGCGGAAGATTTACGAGAATGTCGCGTGTTCAAGTCAGAACCCCGTAGTGCATTGCGGACATTGGGAGACGCGCGGTCAAGAACTTGAAGTCAGTCGTTTGAAACCGCGCGCACGTATTCATTCTAACCATATTCTGTATCCCCATGTACAGCTGATTCTTTACAAACCACTGACACCTACAAAATCATATGCTGCACCTATATTGGCCCACTTTATTTTACGGTAGTAACCCTAAAAGTGGGCCTTTCCGATCGTTTTTGACAGCTCGAAATTTAAATGAAAATAATGGCTTAACCATTCATCTGACACGTAAACTGAATAACCGAATTTTTAGAGGAGTCAGTTCTCTACAACTTTGATCTCTTGTGTTTTTTTCATATCTCGTATCGTTTTAGAGATATTTGCAAAAATAACGGCGATTTTGGGATGTATGTCTGTCTGTCTGTCCGTAACGTGTTCCCTCTTTTAAGACGAACCGTTCAACCGATCAGCACCAAATTTTACAGACATAATTGTACGCTGTCAGAGACCAGAACCTCCCGTTTTCAATTTTTTTCGGACCAAAAATACGGTAGTAATAAAAAAAAAAAGCCGTTTGTAATATAATTGTAATGGCAAACGAACCGTTCATCTGACACGAAAATTGAATAGCCTAATTGGTAGAGGGGAAAATTCTCTACAACTTAGCTCTATTATGTTTTTATCATATCTTGCATCGTTGCAGAGATATTTGCAAAAATAACGGCGATTTGACGATGTCTCTCTGGCTGTAATGTGTTCCCACTTTTTAGGTCGAACCGTTCAACCAATCGGCACCAAATTTTATAGACATATAATTGTTGACTACCAGAGTCCAGAACCTCGCTTTTTGAAATATTTCGGACAATAAATACGTTAGTAATACCAAAATAAGCCTTTTGTAATGTAATTTTAATTGCAAATAAACCGTTCATCTGACGCGAAAATTGAATAAACTAATTTGTAGAGGAGAAAATTCACTACAACTTCGTTCCCTTATGCTTTGTTCATATCTCGTATCGTTCTAAGGATATTTGCAAAAATAACGGAGTTTTGAGACCTTCCATTGAATTAACGAAAACCAGCCGTTCGCAGATATCACGTGACATTCCTCGCCCAGAATTCTCTGTGGCATACGCCATCTTGCGTTGCGTATTTGATGATTTTCTTATTGTAACTTACACGTTGTCATTTCAAAGCAATGGTGCACTGAAGAATTAACAAAACCACGTCGTTCTTCGTACGATAAATGATAATCTAGTGTCTACAAATGCCATATTAGCATTAGTTAACAACTACCATCAATAGTATGACATTAAATGAGAGAACTCAACTGTTAGGTGTAGCTTAGCGCCGGGCGCCGTGGCTCAGCGCGCCCGGTCAGAGGGCTGAACGCCTCTCTGAATTAAAAAGCTGAGACAAAATCTCATCGAATGACAACGAACAATCACGATCAACGTCCGCAATAAACTGAACTACCCATAGAACAAAATAAAAAAAAGTGGTACTGCGCTTGACTGTGACGCTGGAGGTCAGTGGTTCGAATCCCACCATTAACTAATTTTTTTCCTAAAACTTTTTCAGACACTCTTATTAATTAATGTTTTATTATTTAGATTGTTATTTTGGTCCAAAATGTTTGCAAAAAATTATAAAACTACAAATCTAAAGTGGGCCGTAAAACACGTCAGTGCGATTTTTTTTTCATTGAGACTGGATCCACAGATGCAATTAATTAAATGATAGCAACATGCAGCTGCAATTTTTGTTATTGTGCAATTGTGCTCAATATTATCAAGCATCGATTTACAAGAGGTGTTATGAAAAAATAACGAGAAATTTGCTTTCTTTTTATATATATAAATCTTTCTTTAGTCATCAACACCAACTTTTTCCCATTCAAAGTAGTCCCTCGTCAGATATAGTACACTTGTGCCAGCGCTTTTCCCAGTCTTTTCATTGAGGTGTTCAGGTCCTTCAGCTATTCTATTTTATCAATGAAGAGAAAAAGACGCCCTTTCATGATTATATTTTGGCTCGAGAACAGAAAGAAGTAGAAGAGGGCAATGACCAGCGAATACGGTGGCTGAGGCGACTTAACAGTTGTGTACTAGGCCAAAAAATGACGAATTAACATTGCAGTGTGAACCGGGGCATTATATTGATTCATTACTACAAGTATTTTTGCCACAATTTCTTCGTATTGCTTCATGCAAGCGGCGCATAGCTTCCAGGTAGTATTCCTTATTGATCGTCCGACCATAAGTTTGGAACGCACGAGGCCTTATCCCATTGTAATAAAAAATAAATAAAAAAATAAAACAGAAATGAGAGCCTCTCTTATGATCCAAATTGTCGAAATTTTTTTCTGTCTTGGCTCATTAGTTTCACGTCGCCGTGTTTTGTCACCTGTTATAGTCCTCTGCAGAAGTTCTGGACCGTTAAAGACTTAATTAAGAAATTCGTGTGCGATGTTTACGCAACGTCCTTTTTGGTCGAAATCCAACAATTTAGGTACAAACTTTCCTGCTACTCGTTTCATGCATCCGAATAAATTTCTTGGCATGAGTCAAATGATATGTCAACATCATCAGCAACGTCCCTGATAGTGATTCGACGATTTTCTTTGCTTCTTCCACATTGTCATCAAGTAACTGAATCGCTAAGGCGTTCTGGGCAGCGGTCGTTTCCTCGACTCTCTTCGAAACTTTTGCACCATTCGTCAATTCTTGTCTTACTCACAGCAGATTCCTAAAACCTGCAAACAACCAATTGAAGGCAGTTTCCGTTTTTGAAGGAAAATTCAATGACTCTTTCGCAGTGCCCGCCACTGAACTTGACTGACCGTCTCAGTCTGCACCATGATTTTAGTGTATTACAGATTACTTATGAATTAAACATAAAAAGATCAGATTTTAAGATACCAGCACAATCTTAGACATAAAGTCACGGAACTCTATAGGAAAAAGAAGCAGCTTTTTTTGTGCTGCAATGAAGGCTCCAGTCGACTAACATACCGTAAGTGAAGAATGACATTATATCAACCACTTTCAAGTGGGCATGCCTCTTAACATTACTGATTAAACATCTATAGAATGGTAGATTCATGACACCTCTATCTATAAGTCTACCCGTGTGTAACATACTGAAGTCCAGCTTAATATTCCAGCTTAGCAGCAAAATGTATATCCCATTTTGATGATGGATCTTACCCAAAAATGGGTAAAAAATAAAGGCAACTAGTAACTAGTGGCTTTTTTTTTAGTGTCCAATACAGTTATTGTGCAGACCAAAGGCTTTCAGTAGGTCATGTGAGAAAAGAGCGAGTTTTATTTTTTCAGTGCTGGTTGCAATGGAGGAGGTCATTTTGTTCTATATACATCACTCCAAATCAGCTAAGATTGTATAACCTCAATGAGCCTTCGCTCTTTGATGACGAGGCAAGGGGTGTTACAAATCTCTAGGAATGAGGGCAACGGCTTAACGTTCCATAAACGTGAAAGAGCCTATGACGGACTACTAAAATTCTTTCTGATACATTTCGTTTTGAATGAAACACATACTGTTCGTGTGTGGAGTGTAATACAGATTCCACTGAGGCTATTGCATCAGGGTGACTCAACAGCACGCCTGTGTCTCGAGAAAGTGCCCAAAAGTGTAAACACCTGTGACGGCTGGGACACTGGTTTCTGGGACAAAGCTTGTTTCTGTCAACATGTACCCAAGCGGCATTAAAAGAATAGTTAAAAATGAATTTATATGTTTTACAGTTTCCACCTGATGACTGACGAGTAAACACAGTTTGTAACAACAAAAATATTTGCGGAACAAACATGGCTAGTTGCTGCATTTTACTTATAGATACATCGCTTTATAATATTGTTGATTTCACAGTAAACGCACAGATCCGAAAACAGTGGTTTTCTAGAAACCACGTTTGCACAAGAGCTTCCATGCTCATACAATAAATATCTGAGGCCATTTTTATTTCGAAACACCGCAAGTGACACGCTAAATACAAAACGATAAACTGGTCTCGTTGGTTTTATCATCAACCTGCACGCCCAGATACTGGTAAATACTGATTAACAACAAGGTCGTAGTTCGCCAATACCTCTTAGGTCATCTGACTTGAAAGCGTTGGACTTTGAGATGTGGTGTTCTGTCCAAAGACTAGTTTCACGCAGCTCTTCATGTTACTCTATCCTGTGCAAGACTCATTATCTCTGAATAAGAACGGCAACCCACATTCTTATGAAACTGCTTACTGTATTCGTCCCTCGGTCTCCCTCTGCGATTTTTATCCCGTACAATTTCCTCCAATAGTCGATTGCCGATTCCTTGATGTGTTTAAAAGGTAACGATGCAGCTAACTATCGAGGGACTGGAGGATTGCATAGAAAATGTTATAGGGAAGGCGAACCAAACAATAAGCTTTATTCGCAGGGAACAATCTATATATATATATATATATATATATATATATATATATATATATATATATATATATATATGAATTTCTGTTCGTTAGTCTCGCTAAAACTCGAAAACGGCTGAACCGATTTGGCTAATTTTGGTCTTGAAATATTCGTGTAAGTTCAGGGAATGTTTAAACGGTGTTAAAATATGGAAAAGTTGACCGGAAAAAAGAGGAAAATCGGGAAAAACTGAAACAGCTTTTTCCAGTGAGCTATCAATACCGTTCATCCGATTGCGATAAAATTTTGATCATTTGAGGTTCAACGAAAGATGCAAGTTCTTATGAGCTAAAAATTTGGGAAAGTTACCCAGAAAATTTGAAAATTCACGAGAATAGCTTTTAATAATGGGATATCAATATCATTCATCTGATTGCGATAAAATTTTGCAGATTTGACGTTCAATGCAAGAGTAACGTTGTTATGAAATAAAAAATTTGGTAAAGTTTCTCGGAAAATGGAAAATTCAGAAAAAATAGAAAGAGATAGCTTGAGCGCCGAAATACCGGATAAGATGCTTTATAAAGTGTGTAATTTAAGATATTTTTTGATTTGAAGTATATAAAGCGAAATATCGAACAATAATTACTCTCTGGAAAAACTATTTACTCTTTGACTTCTTAGCTGTTTTTCAGAAGTTTTAAATCTAAATTTTCCTCGCAATTTTTCCAAATTTTATCACCGTTTAAGCCTTCCCTGAACTTTCATGAATGTGACATGAACACTATCCTGGACATGTATGCGTGATTTGCCCACTCTTTCCGCCCACTATCGAGCCGATACTTAGACTATCTGATGATGCTTTTATAAAGCTACTGGTTTTAAAATATATGATTTACATTAATATGGTTTATATTAAGAGGTAAGTGATACGAAGTTCAATGGGTCATCTAATTAGAAGATATAATAAATAAATAAAAAGTAGTGCAGGACTGCTTACATTACCTCTGCAGCCCTCTTCTGGAGGATTTCTGTACCGATAGGGTGTGGTATCTTTAGAAGAAAGGATCGACAGACCGAATTGAAAAAGTGGAAAGAAGGGCAAGTCGTTGTATTATCACGAAACAGGAGCATAGAGTGTAAAGGATGTAGTAAGCGCGTGCGCGTTTTAATTATTAAAAGAAAGGCGTTTTCGAAGCGGCGATAAGTTTTCACGAAATTAGTCATGTACATGTACGCTCATGTACACAGAGATAAACGATAACAGTGACAAAATAAGGGAACTGAGAGCTCACGCGGAAAGATTCAGGCGTTTATTTTACCCAGGAAGCAACCGAGAGTGGAAGAGTAGACAGGCAGGCAGAAACCGGTACAGTGAACCCTAACGGCCGCGGTGGAGTGGCACAGCGTTCTAAGGCTCCCCGCCGGAGGTTCGGATCCTCCCTCGGGCATGTGTGTGTGTGTGTGTGTGTGTGTGTGTATACTGTCCTTAAGTTAGTTTTAGTGGTTTGTAAGCAAAGAGACTGATAACCCCACTAGTTACGTCCCATAAATTTACAAACATTTGAACATTGAACTCTAACCGTCAATCGCTTAACACTTACAGCCGCGGAGGCAGCACGAAGCGTTCGTAATAAACACACTGGCGCTGTCCTTCGATACTACACGATATTCTCTGGAATGCGCGCTACCCTATTTCACAAAGGGTGTGCATAATGTAGTTTGGGTAGAACGTCAGACAAACTACGAGGGGGAGTTGAAAATTAGGCCGGCCGCAGTGGCCGAGCGGTCTGCGGCGCGCCAGTCGCAGTCTGCACGGCCACTACGGTCGGGTGTTTGTGTCGTCTTTAGTATAAGGTAGTTCATAAGTAGTTTGAAGTTTAGGGACTGATGACCCCGCAGTTAAGTCTCTTAAGCTGAACAAACATTTGAACATATTTGGAAAATAAGTTTCCCCTGTCGACTGTGGTCAGAACAGCGTATGAAAGGAATAAATAAATAGAATTTTTCTACGTAATTTTCAAGTACATTGAGACATTTGTCAAACCGCTTAATAAGCTTCAATAAGTAATCCAGGAAAAAATCTGGGCGTTGCATACGGAGGAAGCGATGAACGGCTTGTTTGACGTCAGCATTGCTTTCAAAGCGCCTTCCGCCGAGTCTTCTTCAAAGCTGGAAAACAGATGGAAGCCACTAGGTGCAATTCAGGACTGTATGGTAGATGGTGTAGGTGCTCCCAACCAGAAGTTGCAATATGGTTTTGCGTTGCCGTCGCCTAGTGTGGTCTCGCATTGTCATCCAGCAGCAGAATGCCAGAATCTGAGAAGGCCAGGCCGCTTTTTCCCAATCACCTGCTTTAATTTCGACAGTGGCATAGTACCGCGCAGCATTGATGGTTGCATTCGTCAAAAAGTCAAGCAACAAAACTCGTTTGCCAACCGCAGCGGCCGAGCGGTCTGCACGGCCGCTGCGGTCGGGGGTTCGAATCCCCGTCTTTAGTATAAGCTAGTTCATAAGTAGTTTGTAGGTTTAGGGACTGATGAGCCCGTAGTTAAGTCCCATAAGCTCTACAAACACTTGAACATTTTTTGGAAACTCGTTTGGAGTCTCAGAAAACTGTGAGTAGCACTTTACCTGCAGACGGAGTGCTTTTGTACGTCTTTCGGACAGGTGATGACGGATGTTTCCACTCCATGAATGCGGCCTTGGATTCGGGCCTGTAATGGTGGACCCACGTTTCATACCCCATGACAATGCGAAACAGAAAAGAAACACCTAACATAGACACGATATTTATTACGAAGGAGTTGGTCCAACACTGGCTTTAAGAACAGTTACAATTTCTTGAGGAGTAGTCATAGTGTCTTTATAGTTTCCAACAGAGTGCTATCTGTTCTTGTACCAAAAACATCCGCCAATTACTTCAAATATGTTGGAGTTGTAAATTTGGTCCTCGTTCTCTGTTATAAAACTCCCCATAACAGTTTAGTTATGTTCAGATATGGGGATTTGTTTGAGAAATATTTGATACTGTACTCACGCAAGAACCTTTTTGGCTGCGCGTATAGATTAGATTAGATTAATACTTGTTCCATAGATCATATATATGACATTTCGTAATGATGTGGAACGTGTCAGTGTAGTAAATGTTGTCTAAATGTTCAAATGTCTGTAAATCTATCGGAGCAAACTGCGTGGTCATCAGTCCGTAGGTTACAAACTACTTACACCTAGTAAACTAACCTAAGGAGAAACACACACACCCATGCCCCAAGGAGGACTCGAACCTCCACGGTGAGCAACCGCGCGCTCCGCAGCGAGACGCTTTAGACCGCTCGGCTACTCCACCGCGGCAAATGTTGTCTACACTTGACAATCAATATTTTAAGGAATTTTTATTACTTTTATTTTATTTATTTTTATTGATTTGCCATTCAGAAATTCCTTTAATTTCTTTTTAAATACTAGTTGGCTATCTGTCAGGACTTTTGATGCTACTTGGTAAGCGACCAGCAGCATAATTCACCCCTTTCTGAGCCAAAGTTAGATTTAACCTTGAATAGTAAATATCATCCTTTCTCCTAGTGTCGTAGCTATGCACACTATTAGTTTTGAATTGGGTCGGATTGCTAATAACAAATTTCATGAGTTGTGAAGCTTTAGTGAAGATCCCTAGATCCCTGTGCGAGTGGAAATTTTCGAAAGTGTCACTGTTTGTTAATAATATGGTAGTCATTGTAAACAATTTGCTCTTGAGCATGGTGAGATATTCATTCACATTTATCAGACTAGTAAGAGTAACAATGAAATAGAGCTTCTCTGTAGGAAGGAGGCATAACGTGTCGTAAGGTTCTTTTGTGGTTTTTGATACGTAAACCCGTTTGTTTTCGATAAACAAACCACGACAAACCACACACTTCCAGTTCCCGAGAGTTCAGGTTAAAAAATCATGGCACCACTTCCTTTGCAGCTTTTTGGCTTCCGTTATTAACGTTTTACCAACTGCAGCCCTTTCAAAAATGTTAAACTCTAGCCCTACTGTTTATATCGAAACTATATTACTCAAATGAGTGTTGGGTCTTGCAGTCGCTTGCACCGTGGTAGTTTCATGTCGTCTGGCTACAATCATACTCAATGCTCGTCGGTCGTCAATTAATTTCGCGTTTCGACCGCTATCCCTCTTCAACAGGGATGTTTTATGTTGTTTTGTGTACGCTGTCATTACCGTCTTACACTCGACGTTGTACGGCCGGAATTTATATATAGGTTCCCGGCTAACCACATCTTTTGAAATTTTGTAGTTAATTTACACAAGTTTAAAAGATGTGATTATGCATGAACCTAAGAGTACAACTTAAAATGTTGCGAATGAAGAAGCAACGATATATATGGATTCTGGCCGTACAAGTTTGAGTGTAAGCTTTCTTGGAAATTATCAGTGTGGATACTGTCGCTAGTCAAACGGTAAATAGTGCAACTATTTTCGTCACAATTGCCTCCACTAACAGTACACCGTTGAGGTGGCCTCTGTGTCATTTAACGCTTCCCAACCCAATGATACCATATGGAATCATCATCTTACTCTCTAACTCTCGGCCCAACTATTTGACCACAGATTATAAAAGAACACTGCAGGACTTTCCAAAATTCATTGCGGTTAGCTTGGCTACTATTAATTCGAGAAAACAGAGGAGCATTAGACTACAACGCATTGACAAAATATGTATTGTTGCTTAATATCAGAGTACGAACAGCAAAACTGTTAAAGTATTATATCAAGGTAAAGGAAACAAAATAATTTTTTTTAATTTAGTTAAAAATTATTGTAAAATGTCTAAATTAGTAGTAGACAGTTTGAAAAAGGTATCAGGTACGGTAAAGGCAACATGTTCTGCCCCATAATGTCATATGAAGTACTCCCAAATACCCCTCAAAAATTTAAATCTCAATATATATATTCCAATCGTTATGAATAGAAATAAACACAGAAATACTTTTGTTCACAAAGTAATAAAATTTGAGCTGGAAAGGGTTAAGCGATTATTTGAGTTGACAGTCGCAGAACAAAACGTATGACATTGCAAAATACCTTCCAAGACTTGTTACGACAGTGTGGACTGCGGACACATCTCGGTGTTTACTAGTACCCAGTGGTGCAAACTTGCAACAAGATGTAGTATACTACATGGTGTTCATATCATGTTATCGACCCCCTGTAGGTGGAATGGTTTTGAGACCTCTGTCTAACGTCTGTAACTCAAAAGAAAGAGAAGAGTGGTTGGTTGGTTGATGGTGGTAAGGGACCATAAGGGTGGTTACTTCGTTATCGTTTCGTCAGACCCACTGATGTTAATCCATTAGATCAATTAGAAAGAAGCACACGTCGACATAGATGACCTTCCGTCAATCACTTCTGGCTGTGTATCTACACTTCTCCCTCAGCACACGTTCCTTGATTCGCTGTAGAGTCTCCATATTTGCTGGGAACTATTAGCACACAAAAAATATCGCTTAACTATCACTTTTAAACTCTTCCCAGACAGCCCAAAGATTCACCGCAATTGTCGACTGGCCGTAATCATTAAGGACATCTGGTTGATCTGTTATTTGCAGCCGGCCGCGGTGGTCGAGGGGACTGAGGCGCTTCAGTCACGGTCTGCACGGCCACTACGGTCGGGGGTTCGAATCCCCCCTCGGGCATGGATATTTGTGCCGTCCTTAGTTGTAGGTAGTTCATAAGTAGTTTGTAAGTTTAGGGGCTGATAACCCCGTAGTTAAGTCCCTTAGGCTTAAAAAACATTTGAACATTTTGTTATTTGCAGATTCTTCCAACCACTTATGTATCTCCGGATTGTAACCAGTGTATTACTTTTCTTCCCAAGAGAAAAGAAAATACATAATCACGGAATGTGTGACGTTAATTGCGAATGGGTAAAGTTGCAAATGTGCACCTAGCCTCTGAGAGGCGTGCTTGAGTACTTCTATGCATGTGACGTGATCGCTGTGACCCAAGTGGTGTAGGGCTCAGCGGAAATGTCTAGAAATCAGGAAACCCACGTTCGAATCCCGGCAGGGTACACATTTTCAATTTTACCTATTCGCAGTCAATGTCATACGTTCCGTGATTATGAATAGATAATAACCGCAGGATCAAAAGTGACTTCAGACGCCACACACACACACACACACACACACACATATATATATATATATATATATATATATATATATATATATATATATATAAATTATAAAAGTGAATACGTCGATGAATACAGCGAAACATCAGAATACACTGTTGTACAACTAGTTATAACTCGGTACAAACATAGAAAGAACTGCCACAGCATATTGCATAAAGGCAACTGAAAATAAATAAGCAATGTTTCGAAGTTTTCTTCAAAGATAATTGAAATCAGCGCGATTTTTGATGGTGGAGGGTTACGTCTTCCTGTTTACACTTGTTGAAGTCCTAGTTTTGCCCTATACACAGTGTCAATATCAATCAAATCAGTGAGACGAAGTTCCTACGGTCCCCTTGGCAAGTTAAAGCAAGTTGCTATATTCTGGAAAATGCGAAATTGCTACTTAACTGCGAAATGTTAACTTGCTTGAGGGTGCGAAATTAAAAAATGAAAATAAAAATTCTAAATCTGAGTTGAATGAATGGTTGGGAGGCCATGGCCTATTTGGAAATGTTTGCCCTCACCTTCGCACCAGCATGCACCTTTCGACGGCGAAGTACATATGAGCCGTGTCTGTAAGTGTAGTATCTCTTTAAGAGGCTGTGTCCACGCAGGGCCAGTGTTGGAGACGATGACACAAGCGAGATAGTGAAACGTTATCCAGCACTTAGCTTATTCCGCTCCTAGAAATGCGAAATGCATACCAAGTTAAACCATCAGGGGTTAAATATTGTATATAAAGAGACGTGGAATAGGCGTTCACAGGTTTCTTTAACCCTCAGTTACTATTGTGGGGTCATTTTTGACCCAGAAATAAACATTATCTTATTTATCTCTAGAACAACAACACTCTTGCGCCAAATATTTTATGCATTCTCTTAGAAGTCATTTGTCTTCAAGGAAATGTGGTATTGTAAAACGTGACATTTTTACGGAGTAATTGGATTTCGGAATCGCTAAAGACCTCATTGTGTTTACTGAGTTGCGTGTGTAGCCGAACAATGCTTAATGAATCTATTCACATTGACATACATGTTATGATGGCAGAAGAGGTTATGGTCTGTTTATAAAGTATAGAAAATGAATCTGCAAGAGAAGAACGAAACCAGGAACATGACTCCGATGCAAGTGATAGTGAAACTAAACACAGTGCTCACAATTCCTGATTTGATTGTCCCAACCAGAAGAGGAAAAATCGGAAAATGATTCTAGTAGTTGCTACTAATGGGAAAAATGGGTTCAAGTGGTCGCATAACCCGCTCAGCAGTTCTAGAACGAAAAATCTAATATTACGGTTCATGGCTGTTAATTTCTTTACTATGCATTAAAAAGTTACAGTTTCCCTTCACCAACAAGGCAGATGAAGCAAAAACGGAGAGTTACTGCTACAGTGAAAAATTTGTTGCTTTAAAATAACCAAAGCATTTGGAATTGAAAAAATGTTGACATTAAAATAAATTTTGTATGAGTGTCTGGCTTTCTTATACCTCATATTTTTTTAATGTTATTTTTCAGATATTCTTCGTGTATTCGGTGATTGATGATTACAGGTTTACGAGTTTGCAACCAGCTTATTATTTCTTCACAAGATATTTTGAAAACATGCCTGTCTTCGTCTAGCCCAGGGCGACCAGCTCTCCCTTATTAAGCGTGTTCTCCCGAATTATGACAGCTTTTTCTAGTCCTCCTGGCTCCCGCCAGATTTATGTGTATATTCCTTCGACCATAGATAACAACAAACTAGACAAACAGCAGAGCGGCTATGCACATGGCGTGGTTCAAACATGGGACCACGTGACTGTTGGCAAACATTAGCTGGATATAATAAACAACATTACGGTTTTCAAGACATGCCATCATTTTAAACTAATAATACTTCCACTTGAAATTTAACGTTACTTGCCTTCACAAAAAGCTCTGTATGATTATAGGCAAATTTGTACACTACCACGTGACTGTTGGCAAAGCAATGGTTAAGCTGCCCATTCTAAGGTATATTCTGACACATATCGAAGTATTAGCGACAAATGTCGAAAAGTCTTCGTTATAATAACCGATACTATTGTCGACATCTAGTTTTGTTTGCATTCGGCTTCAAAGGAAAGAAGACTGTTCGGCTCATAAAAGTGCGAGGAGTGGGGAAAAAATGGCATACCTTACGCGTCTAGACTGGTCGCAAGAGTGTGCATATTTACTTGCTTCTCGGTCATTGCTGACATCCCACAGATGTGGTCGCATCGCACCGATCACCAGACAGCTTTTCTCAGGCTGAACGCGTTCCCCTTAAAAATTTGGAAAAAAGAAAAGAAAAAAATTGTAGGGTACATTTGTATGTAATCTGCCCTTCCGATCTGAAAGTTCATCTTTCATCAAAGATCAACATTTTGTTTACAATAGCTGGAGGAGATACATGTAATATTTGACTCAGATCAATCTACCACACCAGTTTCTCATGATCGACAATTCTGAACTAAGCAACAACATTAGACCTTATTATCATCCCCCCAGCTTAAGTTTTATACATGTTAATTATTTAACGAAGAAAGTACGGTATTTTAATATTTTGTCGTATATTGGCTGTGAAATGAATGTGGTGTATATGATCATTGACTTTCTTCTAATGTGATACCATGTTTTCTACTTTCTTGATTGTTTTATTTGCGAACCTTCATGATTAGATTTCGAAATTCTTAGCGATCCAAGGAGGTTGAAAGAAGACTAAGTCTCTCGGTCGAACCTGAACAGAAATGATATTATAGCATCTACTTAAACAATCCTGAAAAAGGGATTGCCGTACTTATCAGCACGCAGTCTAGTGTTTAGTCGCTATTTACATTGTTAATTAGGGTTCGGTTAGTTTTGAAGAATGGAGAAAATAACGAACTATTTTATATCCACCCAGGCATAGAAAACCTGACAGTTGATTATATCTCCTTGAATTATACGAACGTAAACAATGACGATCGGAGAAAGTAGAAATTTCGCAGTAAGCACAAATGATTGTTTGGTGGTAAAAATGAATTTTTCTACAATTTTTTATGTAACTGAATTCCAGAACTGAAAAAACAGATGTGCCAAGATCGATCGAATTTTATTTTCATTTCATGACCAGTTTTGACATTTCTTAGTTGTCATCGATAAATCATAAAGGCGATTGATAAATAGCTTACTGATATTCATTTACACAGAAGTTCATAACCCTCAGTTACACACAAATAATTATTGTTATTGGCCTCTGATCAGAATAAACCCTGCATCCCTTGATTATGGCCAATTAGTATTGATTAGTTCTGTGTGAAGCATAGCCGGACTCTGCATAATCACCAAAAGTTGTAAGATGTGATGTTTTCTTGACTACAACTGAGAGTACCCTTTAAAAATTATTGATTATAGCTGATCATAGCCGACCGCGGTGGCCGAGGAGACTAAGGCGCTCCAGTCACGGTCTGCACGGGCACTACGGTCGGGGGTTCGAATCCCCCCTCGGGCATGGATATTTGTGACGTCCTAGTTCGTAAGTAGTTCATAAGTTTAGGGACTGATGACCCCTTAGTTAAGTCCCATAGACTTTACAAACATTTGAACATTTGCTTTTAGCTGATCATACAAACGATTAAATATTTTTAAAAATTGACGTCGTTTTGGTCGTACTTTTTAGAAAGAATTATAGCCATTTTTTGATTTGACACGAGTACTGGATGATGTTCAAATATTTATCCAAGACTTCAGTAATCGATATAATTTGAAATATTTAGTATGTCGAGTAATCTGGAGAAATCTCCTTATGAATCCCAACCAGATGCATAATCGTTGCATTCGACAGTATATTTTAGAATGTGAAAGCGCTTGGCAATTTTAAATTACTATTTGTATAGAGCTTTTTGATACCCTGTATTTTATCTGGAGTGTGGACATGGTATGAAATTTCGGGAGAATCCAGATGAATCCTGCCCATATGGAAACCCCAAGTACGGTGTAAATAAAACACGAAAGAATCATGATTGCCTTATTTGAACTCACTTGTTACATTATTTCTCAATTAACTCACACAGCACATCATCATTTCCTAATACGTGGAAAGAGCCAGTACTGAAATACCGATTTAGATGCCTAAAAACAAAGGACGCAGTTAAATTATTTCAGTTCTTCATGTTGATTGTTCTTATTGTTAGCAATTTGCTATTGTCCTTTGAACTTCGAAAAAGAGGTCCATTAATTCCCAAAAATTTAAGTAAGGCATAAGTGTAATGAGAAGCAGTAGTTAGTACATCCAGTACCCAACAAATTTCAGCCAGTTGTTCTTGAAATTGCGCCACAAGTGAGAGTTATTTACACACTTTCGTACTCTAAATTTTTTTTCATTTCTGGATATGTTCCAAAATATGAAACCATATTATTTGACAGAATAAAATCGAGGAAAGTATGTAGATTTTTAAAAATAATTATCAAATCAAATGTTTGTAAAGCTTATGGAATAGACTGAGCTGTCATCAGTCCCTAAACTTATAAACTACTTATGAACTAGCTTACACTAAAGACGGCACAAACATCCATGCCCGAGAGGGGATTCTAACCCCCGACGGGGAACGGCCTCGCGCATCGTAGCATAGCGCCTCAATGCGCTCAGGCGCGGCAAAATATTTATATCTACCAATTCCAAGAAAATGAGCTGCAAAAGTGTAGATGAAATTTATTGCAACATATGTCCCTTAATACTATCAAATGTTGGTTGCTCTGTCGTCAGGTGTGAGGGCAGGTTTCGTTGCTGCATTATTTCGTTTTCAACTAAATGGTGAACGAGACATGATGAGAGCCATTCTAGAGATTTTTTTTCTTTTTTTTATGTTCTGTCGCGATTATAATAGAAAGTGCTCTTTTAGGAAATATCAAAACGATATACCAAAAGCAATAAAGCCTCTTAACCCTCGAGCGGCAGCGCTGGAGCAGATCTGCTACCACTTTTCTGTAAATGCTGACTGTTGTCTCAATAACGGAGCTGCCGTATTTCCGCTTTAGCTATTCCTCAGTTAAGCCTTAACAATGATGTCAGTGAAGGTTCTGAGTTTCTAGAGCACGGAAATGCTACAGAGTGCACCACTGGTAGCAGATTTGCACCGCGCTGCCTGTCATGTAAGTAGAATTGAATTGTTTTGTGTTCCGTCTAGTTTTCATTGCAAATGGATTTGTGGCAGTTTCTAGTAAATATTTATTGTTTAAATTTTGCCCTACATATTAGGATGCTCAAAAATTTTAATTTATTTCGTAAATAGAAGTTTCGGTGAATTGTCCTCTTGTTTCTCCTGATTAGTCATGCTGCAGTTTCTGTCAATCTCTTTTTTAACTCTTTTTAATCCTTACACAATGCGAAAATGAGTGTTATTCTACTGCATAATTTAATCGTCAGGTCTCGTAGACGTGGTACGGGTCTAATAGATGAGGAAATATACTTCTTTATACAATTAATGAAGATCTTAGTGATTTTTGTATAGATTCCTCATCAGATCATGAACAGGACGCTATTATTCATATGTAAATCCTAGTTCCGATTCCGAACAAGATTTCAGACGCGATGAATCTGATATTGAAGACGGTACCACTCTGTGGAGTAAAACGCTTTACAAGCAGCGCTCAAAACACTAAAAAAAGAGTATCATATGTCATATTTCTACGTGTACATTGACCTGTTTTTGTCATTACGATCACTTAGTAGCTATAGTCTGCACCGCGGTGCTGCTGAAGTTATAATAATTGGCGCTGCCGCCCGAGGGATAAAACATCAGACTGTAGCAATTTTCATTTCCCTGTTTTACGGGATAGAGGGATCAAGTACTCAACTTTCAGCATACTTCTCCCTACTGCTGCAGTAACATTTGTCAGCCGATGAGATGTGATCGGCCCGAAACGAGGCGCGGGTATTTTGCTGCAGGGTAGGTGCAGTAATGGCATGTTGATGGACCCCAAGTGGGCTGTTATTGTCTGCCTAGCGGAAGTCACTTCTCCCGTGGAGCAACATCTCTTGCGGCAGACAATTTGACTGGGTCGCATTTCTCTCGGGCATAATACAGCCTTCTCGAAATGTTAATCAAGATGAATACTTCAACAATTATGTTTTTCATCCGGATACTCGTACCATGAAGTGATAAGTGCCATCGACAAGGGATCTCAAATCGATTCCATATTTCTGGATTTCCGGAAGGCTTTTGGCACTATACCTCACAAGCGGCTTCTAATGAAATTGCGTGCTTATGGAATATCTCCCCAATTGTGTGATTGGATTCACGATTTCCTATCAGAAAGGACACAGTTCGTTGTAATTGACGGTAAGTCATCGAGAAAAACAGAAGTGATATCTGGCGTTCCCCAGGGAAGCGTTAAATGTCCCCTACTCTTCCTTGTATTTATAAACGATTTAGGAGACAATCTTAATAGCTCCTTTAGATTGTTCGCGGATGATGCTGTCGTTTATCGGTTAGTGAAGTCAACAGAGGAACAAAAGCAACTACAAAGCGATTTAGATAAAATTTCTACATGGTGCGAAAATTGGCAATTGGCACTAAATAAAGATAAGTCTGAAGTAATACACATGACCACTAAAAGAAATCAGCTGAACTTCAATTACGCTATAAATCAGTCAAAGCGTAAGGTCGTAAATTCTACTAAATACCTAGAGTTACAATTACGAACAACTTCGACACAGAAAATATTGTGGGGAAGGCGAACCAAAGATTACGTTTCATTGGCAGAACGCTTCGAAGATGCAACAGCTCCACCAAAGAGACTGCCTACATCACACTTGTGCGTCCTCTCCTGGAGTACTGTTGTCTATTGTGAAATTCTCGCCAGGTGGGAGTGACGGAAAATATTGAGAAGGCTCAGAGAAGGGCAGCTTTTTTTATTTTTATTATTTTTTTTTAATCACGTAACGGGGGGGGGGGGGGGGAAGCGTCACGAAAATGTTTCACGAATTGGGGTGGCAATCATTAAAAGAAAGACGTTATTCATTGCGGCGTGATCTGTTTGCGAAGTTTCAGTCACCGACTTTTACTTCTGAATGTGAAAATATTTTGCTAGCACCCACCCACCTACTTAGGGAGACATGACCATCCCAATAAAATAAGAGAAATCAGATCGAAAACGGAACGATTTAGGTGTTCTTTCTTCCTGCGCGCTAATAGAGAATGGAACGGTAGAGAAAAGTTATGAAAGTGGTTAATGAACCCTTTGCCAGGCACCTTAATGTGATTTGCAGAGTATCTATGTAGATGCAGATGTAGATACTCGTAAAGATTAATACAGTGTTCTACTTATCTGGTTTCTTTAAAGCTGCCGCACGTAAGTGGCCGACCGCTCTAAGGCGCCTTGATGCGGATTGCGCGGTTGCTTCCCGTCGGAAGTTCGAGTCCTCCACCGGGTATGGGTTTGTATGTTGTCCTTAGCATACTTTAATTTAAGTAGTTTGCAAGTCTAGGGACTGATGACCACTGCAGTTTGGTCCCGTAGCTTTATAAACATTTAACATTTATTTCCTGTTCATAGGCGTCTGCGAGGCTACTCTGCAAATCGTACTTACGCGCCTGGTAGAGGGTTCATCGAACCACTGTCATACTACGGTTTTTATCTAATCTTCCTTCCGGGAAGAAAGAACACCTAAATCTGCCCATTCGAGCTCTGAGTTCTCTATTTTATTAAGGTGGTCATTTCTCCCTATGTATGTCGTAGTCAACATCATTTTCGCATTCAAATGAGAAAGTTGGTGATCTCGCCGCAACGAATTATATTGGATCTTCTAAGAGATGGCGATAAAACGCATGAATCGCATTCCCCACGACATTTTACCGAGCACAATCGACTTGTATTCGGGAGGTAGGCTGTTCAGACTCGCCTCCGGCCATTCAGATTCAGAGTTTCCTTGATTTACCCAGATCGCTCCATGAAAGAGCACGGCCGATTCCCTTCGCTACCATTATCAAAACAATCCGACCATGTGCCTCAAATTAAAATGTTTGTATAGAGCTTAGGGGACTTAACTGCGGGGTCATCAGTCCCTAAACTTACAAACTATGTATGAACTAGCTAATACTAAGAACGGCACAAATATCCACAATATCGAACCCCCGACCGTAGTGGCCGTACAGACTGTGACTGACGCGCCGCAGAACGCTCGGCCACCGCGGCCGGCCATGTGCCCCATCTATAACAACCAAGGTGTCGAAAGGCCGTTAAAAAGTAATCTTTCTTTTCCCGCAGATCATTTTTCTATGTCATCTTTCCGATTTAAATCCGTCTTAATAACATTTCCCAGATATTTAGTTGAATTTACAGCCTTTAGATGTGATTCATTTCTCTATGGTTAGGCGGCCAACTTTTTCAAAACTCAATGCGGGACATTTCGAGAATGTGAATGAGGACTAACATCATGTGACTCATTGTGCCACTTATTCTGAACCTAGGTAAGAAATTTAGGCAATCAGAGTAGGCCTACTCATTAACTTTTAAAGTAACATATCTAACAATTGACTCTATAATAACAGATCAGGAATTCAGGAAGACAGTCAAGGACACACGTGTTTTCAGGGGGTTCTTTGATGATACTGATCATTATTTAATCTGTGAGGCCAAAAGAGCAGAAAGTCAGGTCCATGTGTAGAAAGATAAGAGTGGAGAAGCTTCAAGACAAGAACATTAGGCACAAATACATAACAATGATCTCGGAAAAGTACGTACCAGTTAGTTGTATGTAATGATTTACAGTCACTGGAAGAGGAATGGTCAAGGTACAGGGACACACTACTAGAAGCAGCTAGAGAATGTTTGGGAACAGTAGTGTGTAAAGGCAGGAAGAAGCAGACAGCTTGGTGGAATGACACAGTCAAGGCAGCCTGTAAAAAGAAAAAGAAGGCATTTCAAAAATGGGTCCATACTAGGAATCAGGCAGACAGAGAAAGTTATGTTGAAGAAAGAAACAAAGCCAAAACGGATAATTTCAGACTGCAAGCAGAAATCATGGGAAGACTTTGGAAATAAGCTAGAAACTCTGGGTCAAGCTGCGGGAAAACCATTTTGGAGCGTAATTAGCAATCTTCGAAAGGGAGGGAAGAAGGAATTAACAAGTGTTTTGGATAGGTCAGGAAAGCTGCTAGTCAATCCTGAAGATGCCTTGAGCAGATGGAGGGAATATTTTGAAGAATTGCTGAATGTAGGTGAAACGTTCAATGATGTGTCAGATTTTCAGATAGAATGGGATACGAACGACGATGAAAACAGGATCTCATTTGAGGAAGTGGAGAAAATGGTCAGTAGATTACAGTGCAATAAAGCGGCTGGGGTGGATGAAATTAAACCGGAACTTGACAAATACAGTGGAATATCAAGTCTCAAATGGTTACACAGGATAATTAAGAAGGCGTGGGAATCGGGACAGGTTCCGTCTAACTAGACGAAAGCGGTAATCACGCCAATTTTCAAACATGGAAACATAAAAGATTGTAACAACTATGGAGGTATCTATTTAATTAGCGTTGTAGGCAAAATATTCTCAGGTATTGTTGAAAGGAGAGTGCGAGTATTATTTGAGGACAAGTTAGATGAAAATCATTGTGCGTTTAGGCCTCTTAGAGGCTGTCAGGACCAGATCTTTAGCTTACGGCAGGTAATGGAAAAGAGCTATGAGTGGAACAGGAAATTGTATCTGTGCTTCATAGATCTAGAAAAGGTTTATGACCGTGTTCCTAGAAGGAAACTACTGTTAGTTTTTCAAGATTATGGTACAGAAGGTAAACTTCTGCAGGCAATTAAAGGGCTTTACGTAGACTGTGAGGCAGCAGTTAGAGTAGGTGGCAAATTGGGCTCATGGTTCAGGATAGTTTCAGGGGTAAGACAAGGCTGTAACCTGTCACCATTGTTGTTCATACTATTCATGGATCATATGTTGAAAATAGTAGACTGGCAGGGCGGGATTAAAATAGGTGAAAACAAAATAAGCAGTCTCGCATATAAGGATGACTTAGTTGTAATGGCCGATTCGATTGAAAGGTTGCAAACTAATATTTCAGAGTTCGATCAGAGGTGCAAGGATTATGATATGAAGATCAGCATCTCCAAAACTAAAGTAATTTCTGTGGGAAAGATATTTAAACAGATTGAGTGCCAAATAGGAGGAACAAAGTTAGAACATGTAGACAGTTTCAAGTACCTGGGATGTATTTTCTCACAGGATGGCAACATAGTGAAAGAACTAGAATCGAGGTGCAGCAAAGCTAATGCAGCGAGTGCTCAGCTAAGATCTACTCTCTCCTGCAAGAAGGAAGTAAGTACCAAGACTAAGTTAACAGTGCACCGCTCTATCTTTCGACCAACTTCGTTGTATGGGAGTGAAAGTTGGGTGGATACAGGTTACCTTTTCATAAGGTAGAGGTTACAAATATGAAAGTAGCAAGAATGATTGCAGGCACTAATAGATGGGAACAATGGCAGGTGGGTGTCCATAATGAGGAAATCAAAGAAAAACTGGGAATGAACACCACAGATGAAGCAGTTAGAGCGAACATACTGAGATGGTGGGGTCATGTTACACGCATGGGAGAAGCAAGGTTACCTAAGAGACTCATGAGCTCGGCAGCGGAGGGTAAGAGGAGCCGAGGTAGACCAAGAAGAAAGTAATTAGATTCGGTGAAGAATGATTTTGAAGTAAAAGGCATAACACCGGACGAGGCATTAATGTTAGCATTGAATAGGGGATCATGGAGGAATTTTATTAGAGCTACTATGCTCCAGACTGAACGCTGAAAGGCATACTCAGTCTCTAATGATGATGATACTATTTGGAATTTTAGAGTCTGACGATTTTTACACATTGGTTCTCCGTTACGTTTTTCCGATCACCTTCGTTGTCTGTACTACTTTAAGTGTTCCAGCTCTTAGAGGATCGTGCTCCACACATGTTGACAAGTAACTTACTTCGCCTAAAGAATTATGTTCCGAAATAACCTCGAATTAAATTGGATAAAAACTACTTCTTAAGACAATTTGAACTACTCGATTACAGAAGTTCTTTCGATGAAGTGCAGAATTTAACTGTGCCTTAAAACATGAAATGCATTTTCAGAATTTCACAACCTTTTTATTCCTGAAGTAAATAAGATGACCGCTGATATTGTATTTGCATGTCAGATTTTAAATAAGTTTATACAGACTGTGATACTATTACATCATGTTTGCCACCTTGGGCACCGAAAAATATTCCATTACACCAACTGATACGTACATAAGAAGGCACAGAACATATGCCAAAAACAGAATTTTTTAATAAGTAATCCTATCAGCAAATGGAGTACCAGCTTGAAACAAAAACAACTTCTAATGCTAGCGAATCTGTCATTTTATTTGTTTTTATTCTTTTTTTGTCCTTAATGTAAGAAGACTGTCATTTATTCGTAGATTATGGAGTTGACATAGCGTGCCGTACACAAATAATTTCGGCTTGTGCTCTTAGACCGACAATTTTAATATTATTGAAATGCGGGACGCTTTGCTATTTTGCGGGACACTTTCAGTAATTATCCCAATGCGAGCCAACGAGTCCAAATGCAGGACTGTCCCGCAGAATCCGGGACGGTTGGCCGCCTTACGGTAGGGCAAGAGTGCGCATAGTGCCCACACCAGGAGATTTTTGTTTCGATTAGTAAAAATTGATAGAAACAAAAATAAGGAAAAAGTTAGCTTACTTATGTCTATGCGAAAACACAGTTTTCTTTTTATTTATTCTGCAAAGTGGCCACCTTGATATAAAAAAGAAGCTCTTCACTGAGTGCGAGCGATGGTCTTCCTAGTCTTCTCTCATGAGCCGTGGGACGAACTTGGCGGCAACTTGATGCATTCCAAGAAGCTGCGTCAGGGTTTCACTATATGATCCAATTGAAATGTTACATTATTCTGCAGCCTCTCAAACAGGCAGCCATTGATTGGCACACACATTTCGTTGACGTTCCTGGCATGACCATAGTCGGTAAACGTTGCAGAGCGTCCTGAACGAGGGCATCCTAAACCGGGTCAACTGTTCGTAAAATCATGTACCGCTTAAGCACTCATCGTTGTTTTCCTGCAGGGACGGTTCTAGAAATCTATCAAGGGAGGGTAGGGGCAGTCGGGGGGGGGGGGGGTGGTGGTGGAATATCCCTCAACAGAGGCGGAGTTGCGCTCCTTCCCCTATAAACTACTTTGGAGCTCACAGTAAGAAAAGAAAGGAAGAAAGAGAGAAAGAACTTATTTTAACATAGGAGATTTTATAAACTACGTAAACTATAAAACAAGTCAACTTACAATAACAAATTTTCCTTAATTTTCTTCGTACAGATGATGACATGAATGCAAAAACTAGAATCTGGCATGATAATAAAGAAATCTAAAACAAAAATCACTGCATATTTCTGTCTTCTGTCCAATATATCACGCTCATTTGTCTCTGTTTCTTTTTACTGAATATGTCATTGGAATATTCAATGTCCATACCTCTTTCTTTATGAATATCTGCTAGAGCCAATCCATTGTGCTGTGCAATTAAGTCTTTATTCGTCTCAAAGTAGAGAAGCTTCATTAAGAACACTTATGGTGACAGGAATAGTCGTAAATATTTGAAGTAAAACATAAAGCATAAATTTGGGAAAAACTGCTTGTGTCACTTGCTTAAAGTTTCACTCGCTATTTCAGGTCTTTTACTTTCATCAGCCCACGTTTTCTTCCACAGTTCAACAAAAATATGTCTTGCCACTTTTAATACAGAAACACAACAGTGAAGTGAAGTTTTCATTAAAAAATAAACCAAACATCGCTGGTTTGTGCAAAAAATATCTTACTTCGTTACAGATGAATGGCGTCTTTTTTATTTTTATTTTCTTATTAATTTTTTACCTTACTTTAATCGTTTACAGGCCCTCTTATCTTACCATTTTTAGTTATCGATTAAACACTATATCATTAATCTTACTCATACTAATAACAACTAATAAAATATCCCTATAACATGAAAATAGCATTATTTAAAATAACACCTTAGTAAGGTATGACCCTTTCCAATTGTTTTGTATTGTCGAAATTGTAGACTGTAAATGCACAAGGCTGTGGTGGTTCCGATTATGTAGCTCAACTATCATCAGATTCCTTGCGAGGGTTCTTGGCCATGCGTTCAAATTATCCAAAATAATCTGTTAGCTTGCAGTTCATTGCAGCAACGTCTTTACTCACTCAATCCAACCACTGATACGCTGTTATTTCAGAAAGAAATGGCACTTCACGACACTTGAGTCGGCCACAAAGAACAATAACAGGCGTCAATACCTTCACTAATCGTAATCGGAAGACTATTGTTTAACAATCGAGTGGTTAGTCAGTCCATTGTTTATTTCGTCCAGTCGGTTCTTCACTCACTTGTGGCCGTCGGCCGTTAAGCGTATGTTTGTACTCAAGTTTTCTGGTTTGAGTTGCTTTATTGACTTTCTCTTTCAGCCTGTAGGTTATCACTTTTCGGTTGTTTTTAAAAGTTTAATATTAGGTGGTGGTCGTGAATTTGTGTAGCCTAGACAAGAACCAGCAACACGTTTCTGAAATACGTATGAAACAAGTTGTGAAGTTCATTTTAGAACATCCTGTATTTTTCCTACTTCTTTGCTGAGACAGTGAGATGAACTGGCCATCGCATGCACTGCGACGCCACCCATTCCGACAGACAACAATATTTTAAACGAAATTTGCCTTCTAGTCACTGATCTGCATTAAAACTGACTTAATTTTAGTTGATAGTAGGCCTACTTACTACAAACGATTACTATAGTTGGGCCGAAACACGATGATCCCAGGCTCCGCCTACTGGGCTGGGAGACCGCCTCACTCGGAGAAATGGAATGCAACAATGTTGCCAAATAGTTATTTCGATGCTGGGAAGTATTGCTAACGGTCGCTGTTGTGTGACAGAACTGGCAAAAGTGCACAGCGCAGCCGGACGCGCGCATGCACAGAGCAAGTTCGTGTTTGACTTATGTCAACGGTCTGCCTCCACAGCCGGCGCTCCAAAGCCCATTGGCGCAAGAACCAGGGATCATACATCGTATTTCGGCTCGACTATAATTTTCTCTCGTGTGTAATTCATATTTTGGTTCGTAAGAGGCTTGCCTCGGCAGCAATCGATCGGAAGCGATGATATATTCCCCCTCTACTCTTCTGACCCCGCTCTCGACGGCACTTCTTGGCCATCGGCCATCTTATCCTCTACATAATATGCTGTGGCGTAACTAGGACTTGGCTTGGGGGGGGGGGGGATAGATCTGCTTGACGAGCAAAATTTTAGTCAGTTTCCAGACAGACTACCATCTAGCACTCCCGCTGAAGAATCTAATTCACTCCCATCCAATGAAAGATAATGGTAAAACACCTCAAATTTTCACTCTTTACCAGATTGCTGTTATATGATTTCTTTTTTTTCCGGGTTCTGGGGGCGGGTTCTACTTCCCTCATCACCCCCCCCCCCCCCCATAGTTACGCCACTGATAATATGTATGCCCTAGAAAAAAGTACGATTCGACACAGTTGTCAGGCGATTGCAAAGTTTTTGTCTATGGTCAGCAATTTAAGTGATGATAAGCCTGTCATGTTTAACTTTCTTGATTGTTGTGAGTGATATATTAATATATCATACATCATCTCTCAGTCCCACACAGGCCTCGAGGGCCCAATGGGTACCTATCGGCCGCCATGTCATCCTCCGCCCTAAGACGTCACCGGAAGCGGCATGGAGGGGGACGTGGTCAGCACCCCACACTCCCAGCCGTTGTGTCCATTTTCCAGTCCGAAACCGTTCTTGTCGGTCAAGTAACTCCCCAGTTCACCTCACAAGGGCTGAACGCACCCCATATGCCAACAGCGTTCATTAATCCTGAATGGTTAGCCATCCAAGTGCTGACAGTGCTGAACTTCGGTGATACAACGGGAACCGGTATCCACTGGTCGTTGGTTTAGCCTAATATACATCCAATGTGTTTGAAATACATTACAATTTATATTGCTACATTAATATAAAAAAATTGAATCTGGCGAGGTAAAATATTCGTTGAATTCTGAAGCTATATTATCCAGTGTAAAATTCGAGGAAGCATCCCCCAAAACACTGCAGTCTATACCTGCTACAGGTGAAAATAGACGGGTAACAAGAGGAATAAAAAATCTTCTGAAACACTTAGGTATGTTACATTCATTAAAAATACGCAAACTGACGCAGACTTGGAGTATTATAAAGACTACAAGAGAACCTATAGAAAGTTATTTCTAGCTGCAAAAAAATTTTCAAATAACAGAACAATAATGCAGACTGACAATAAAAGCAAAACTGTCTGGAGAATAGTTAAACAGGAGACTGCAAATGCTGGACAAAGGCAGCTGAAAACGCAGATTAAATGCAAAAGTCTCCAAACTAGCAACCCAAAGAGGAAGCAAACTATGTAAATGAATACTTCAGCAGCATAGTCAAGATGTTGCAGGAGAAATTCCCCAACATATGTTCTTCACAACCAGGACCAGGTAGCACACTCAATGTTACTCTTTCCAACAACAGAAAAAGAAGTGGCACAAGTAGTGTGTGAACTTAAAAACAAGGTATCCACGGCACTGGACTAAACTCCAGTTTGTGTCCTTAAGAAGTGTGTCAATAGCATAAAAACCCTATTAACAGTAGTTATTAATGAATCTTTCAGATTTGGCCACTTTCCTGAATATCTGAAGCCAACAAAAGTAATACCAATACGGCAATACCTAAAAAACGGCGATGCAGAGAATGTAGAGAATCACAGACCAATTTCATTCTTTCACGTTTTTCCAAAGTAATAGAAACTATAATGAAAAAGCGACTAATGAAATACCTAAATAAATACAACCTTATTTGCACAGAGCAATATGGTTTCAGGCCTGCAAGAGGTACACAGCTAGCTATAGCACAACTTACAAAGGCTGTACTCGAAGCACTAGATAAGGGTGAGAGTGTAACAGGCATTTTTTGGACTTATCAAAGGCATTTGATACAGTTGATGACAAACTCTTATTCTACAAACTATAGCTATTAGGTATAAGGGGTGTAGCAAATAATTGGTTTAAATCATACTTAGAAAATAGGTTACAGAGAGTTGAAATCTCAAATATTTCCAATAGACTGGTGGTAAATTAATTATCAGATCCCAAATACACTAATATAGGCATACCCCAGGAAAGCGTATTAGGTCCCATCCTCTTTCTTGTCTATATAAATGATTTCCCTGAGAGTGTCAAATATGGTGGAAAATATTGTTTGCCGATGATAGCACTATAGTAATATCAGATAAAAGCACAATTAACAAAAAAATCCAATGAAGCTCTCAGGCATCTCCACAACTGGTCATTAAAAAATAAAGTAACTTTAAATGTGAAAAAGACAAACTGGATAAACTTTCATTTAAATAAAAAAACACATTGATACCATATTGAAGGTAAACAATGATCAAATAAACTGTGTAGCCAATTCCAAGTTATTAGGAATGAATGTGGATTCACAGCTGAAATGGACAGATCATGTGAGAATGCTGGCAAAGAAACTGTACTCAGCATGTTATGCCCTTTGAGTTCGTATACCAGTGGGCAATATTTTATGCCTTAAAGTAGCTTATTATGGACATTTGCATTCAGTCATCACATATGGTATAATGTTCTGGGGAACAATTGCAGGGAACATACAGACTATTTCCAAGATACAAAAAGGAGCAGTGCGGATAATGGCAAATAGTAGGAGCAAAGTACACTGCAAAGAATTATTCAAAAGGCTAGGAATTCTGAAAATACCAAGCGAATAAATATACGAAGACATAATTTACATCAAGAAAATCTTCATCTGTATGACACAAACAGCACGAAACATGACCACAAAACTAGATCCAGACACTCTACATCTTACTAGTCTGAATAAGGCAAAAACACAAAATAGCCTAATATACCTTGGAATGAAACTGTACAACAAGCTGCCACAAGAAATAAAAGATGTAAAAGATCACCACACCTTTAATCAAATGCTAAAACTCTGTCTATTAAAGAACTGTTATTACACAGTAGACAGTACCTAAATTAGCATGAACATGTAATAACTAAGTAGGAAAATTGAACACACAAGAGAAGAAACATCTGTAAATAGCTGATATATTGTAATTGAATATTTAAAATTACTGTATATAGCCAGTGTTTGTGTGTTAACATGTAATAATGTAGAACAAAAATTGAATATCTATGCTAGTGTATGTGTATTCACATGTACGGTAATAACTTAGCACAATAATTGAATACCTAGGCTAGAAATGTGGCTGTTAATCAACATTCCATCCCTGTAAATTAAAGTTGTAAACTCTTGTATATAGTGACCTATGTTTATTTATAAGTAGTAGTGTACAAACATTGACAACATCCACACAATGCATATTGTTTATGGATGAATAAAAAATCAATATGATAATAATAATAATAATTTTATTTTCATTAGGCCTTTACAGCAATAGACAAAGTCATATAGATAACATAAATTGTTAATTAAAAGTGATAAGACTCTTGTAAAAAATATTACAATATTATATTACAGTTGAGAAATTCTTCTAAATTGTAGAATGGGTGGGCAACTAACCAGTCATGCAGCGTTTGTTTAAATGCTTGTTCGGGTAAATCTTGTATATTTTGTGGCAGCTTATTAAATAGTTTATGCCCTACAAGTTCGTAGCTGTTGAGCAATTTTGACAATCTGTGGTACGAAGTAAATATGCATTTATTCCTTCTAGTGTTGTAATAATGTACATTTTCCCGGAGTTTTGTTTCTGGTAGTTTCCTCTTTGTATAAATTAAAACATAGTATAAGTTTATGACTGTCATTACCTTTAGTTTACAGAACAGGGGTTTACAGTGTTCCTTATGTGGAGATCCAGTGATTACCCTAATGGCTTTCTTCTGTAGTATTAAAATGTCCTGGACACAGCTAGAGTTACCCCATAAAATTATACCATATGTTATAATACTTTGGAAGAATGAGAAGTATGTTATTCTGACATATTTTTCAGGTACATAATCCATAAGTCGCCTTAACAAATAAATCACTCTTGACAACTTAACACTACTATATTTCACATGTTGACCCCAAGACAATTTATCATCTAGATATACCCCCAAAAACTTAACGTAACTTGGATCATCTGATGGAAGCTTCTCTTTTAGAGTAAAAACCATTTGCTGTGTTTTGGTTTCATTCAATAAGAAACCAATTGCTTTAAACCAGTAGGATGCTTGATCAAGTGTCTTTGCGACACACATTTTAAGACTACTGAGATCATTGCTACTATGGAGAAATGTTGTATCATCTGCATATAGAACTGTATTGGACTTAATAAATGATGGCAGATCATTAATCATTATAAGGGGGGGCTATAAGTATGATATATTGGACAAAATGGAAAGGTAACTCACAGCCCTACTTCATGGCTATATTTTTATGAGTTAATGTCAACAATAAAAAAAAAAGCTTGATATCAGTAAAGAAAATGGGGTTTCAGTGCAAACTATCATCTGAATATGAGCAGCAAAAATGATAAAAAATATCTTGTGGTGTCTACTTAAAATTACTTTCATGTTTCGCATTACCTGCCATATTATAATCTGCAAAACGTATTTGTAAGTGACAAAGAATTGCTTGTTTATGTCTTATTTTAAACTTTGTCAATATTCCAAGTAATAGGCTGGTATGCATGTGAAATCAAAAAGTATTTTCATTTTGTGTTATAGTAAAATACCGTAGCAGCCATGTTTTAACTTGGTAAGAAAGGAAATAGGATAATCTATGGCTGCAATTCTTGGACAGCTGAAATTCACATCCAGATAGTATAGAGATAAAAATCTGACAATTGAGCCTCAGACAGGCATGTAAAAAAAGACAATCACACAAACACACAACTAAGCTTTTGGCTAGGACCAACATCAGAACACAAAAATTCTTTCATTCAATCACAACTCATTAGAACATGACCCTAATTCCAATACTGTATTTCGACTTGGAACAAATGTTGGTTATGTGCAGTGATGAATATACCGTATTTTTGGGAGGGGAGGGCAAAACTAATGTAATGACAAGTAATAATAAGTAGACACCCCCATTACATTTTGTATCACTTTTGTTCCTCATATTCGTGGATAATTTGCACTGAAGCCTTTTTACTTTATTGAGATCAAGATTTTTGACATTAAATTATAAAAAATATAGTTACAAGACTTGAAACTTAAATAGTGGCAACACTGCTGTGGAGACATCATGCAATGAAATCTTCAATGTCACCGATAGTGCAAGTTGTTGATGTACCTACCTTACCTCCAAGCAAATCAACTCACCCAAGGGAAACAATCACTTGTAAGCGAACAATTTAATGTAATAGTGTCACTATGTTTTCCAAATACGAACAAAGAAGTTGGATCAAGATTGAATGTGCCAGAGGTTGTACAGCACAACAGTGTCATCAAGGTCTTCAAGAGGTGTGCGGGGAATCGGCATTGCCATATAAAATAGTAGCCCATTGGGTAAAAGTCTTAAACAAAGGTCGGCAAACTGTGGCAGACATGCATTGGGCAGATCTTCGTAGTATCTCTGAAGTAGAAGTGTATACTGTTACCGCATTAATGGACAGCGATTGACGCCAGACGATTCATGGGCTCACCCATGAAACTGGATTAGCGAATACGATTGTGCTTCGCATCCTGAAGGAATGCCTGGGCATGCAAAAAATTGCATCATGATGAGTTCCACATGAATTGACGGAATGCAGAAATGGATGCATTATGACACTGCTCATATGCACTTGGAGGGCTATGAGCAGGAAGTATAGGCTTTCTTATGCCATATCATAACACTGGATGAGACATGGGTCACATCGTATGACCCAAAAGTGAAACGCCAATCCAACAAATGGCATCATTATGGGTTGCAGCGAAAGTCGAAAGTGCGTCAGATCCCCAATGTGATGAAATTTATGGTGATTCTCATGTACGACTGTGATGGTATTATCCTAAGCCATTAAATTCCTCCACAGCAGACTGTCAGTGCACAGTATTACCGTTTGTTTTTGGAGCATCACCAGTGACCAGGTTTGTGAAAGAAACGGCAACACTTTCCATGCAGCCTACCCATCATTTTGCACGACTATGCACAGGTGCATACAGTGCCAGCTGTGGCTGCTCTGTTCGGTCGATGGGACTGGGAAGTACTGTACCATCCACCATACTCCTTGGACTTAAGTCCTTGTGACATTGATTTGATTCTCTGTTCCACAGAATCGACAGGCAGTACACCACTCCATTCACACCAACAACAGAACAGGCTTTGCTAACTGTATACTAAGCCTTCCACATCGCTAGCGATGTGTTCTACACAACACTGGTGACTACTTTGAATGACAGTAACAGGTGCAAACATGTAACGCTTTTGTATCAGTTGTGAATAAATTTAAATTTCAACCCTCATATTTTTAAAAACGACTGCATGAACTTCATATCACTAACACCCCTAAGCAGTACAAGAAAGTAGGCCTATGTCTGTCTAGTATGGCAATGCATTCATGCATCATTCATTAAAATAATTCATACTGATTTTCTTTATATTCACCGGTTATGCGTTTGTGAGTTGTGACTATATGATTGTATGAATGACTATGAATAGATAATAACTACTAACTGCAGGATCAGAAGTGGCGTCGGACACATCCGAAAGAACAAACACCATATATATATACAACTTATACAAATGCTCTTACTTTAACGGGTATCAGTTTACAAAGACTATGAGTTTGAGTTCTAGTGGTCAGGGTAAAGTTGAGAATTTGTATCTGACAGGAGGCGTACTTGAGTAATTCCATGCAAGTGTGGCAACTGCTGTCCCCCCAGTGGCATAGCGGTCAGCGCAACTGCGTAGAAAGCAGGAGACTCTGGTGCGAATCCCAGCTGAGTACACATTTTCAACTTTACCCATTTGCAGTTAATGTCATACATTCTGTGGTTATGAATAGATAATAACTACAGGAGCAGAAGTGGTGTCTGTTCTTTTGGAGATGTCCAAAAGAACAGACATCACATATAGCGTGACCATATTTTCAGATCCACAAAGCAGGATCTCCCAGTTACGCAAAGTATCTCAGGTCTGTTGAAGCACAAGAAACGACCCATCGCCTTTTACGTCATGGGTCAAAGCTGATGGGTGGTATCCTATGCTTCAATTATGCCAGTGGGTCTACTGAAGCATGGGATACCACCTGTCGGCTTCTACGCATGGCATCGCGTGTTGTACAGAAGGCTATGTTGTGGCGAGCTGTTCGTTTTACTAGGGCAATTACTTTTACTGAGCAGACAAGGGTACATCAAGAACCTGTCAACCATAGAGCAGGAATAACATTATTTATTTATTTTTTGGTCTGTACAAAAAACTAAGCAAGTCATTCTTTGTTGTTCAGATTTCTAAGAATATGAACACCTTGGCAAATCATATGAGGCCACCAGGTCAAGAAGTAAAATTTTAGCGAGCACCATGAGTTAAATAAAAACGCTAATCAATTGAAACATTGAGTATTTGAAACTGGCTATGTCTGAAATATGGGTACAGAAATTATTTTATTCACAAATTTGACTTACATTCTGAAAGGCTTACCTCCCAATATCTAGGATAAGTAACAAAAAATGTAGCATAATGTAAATAATTTTTCCATTGTAATAGTGAATTGAAAGCAACAAGTATGTTCTCCATTACAAAGTGGTAGAAGCTTGAACTAGTACTTATACTTGGTTGCACTGGAGTTCAGGAGATTCAGAACCATTACACCAGGAATCCTTGCTATAGGATGGTGGAAAGGATTTTGGTGGTGGTGAGGGGGGGGGGGGGGTGAAGAGGAAGTCAATTTTGAGCACTTTCCTCTACCACTGAGTAGTAAGAAAATGAAGAGTAGCATGGACAGTCACAAGAATTCAGAAGTCCATAAGAGACTTCACCAGGATATCTGATCATTTTTGTACAGTACTCTGGCTGCTGGATATCTGTGTCTACATCTTCATCAGTAATCTGTGAAGTGCATAATATCGACTATCATTTTATAACATTTGAAAATTTGCGCTGGACCAGGACTCAAACATAGTACACACCTCGGCCATCCAAGTGAACTCTTTGGAACAACCTAAACATCCACATGCTGGCAAATGTTTTAGTCAGAGTACTGTAAAAGGAAGAGAGACATTTCTGTTATCATTATATACTGTCTTAAACAACTTGAGCTGCATGCACCAAGTTTACATGTGACATATCATCTGGAAGATGAAAACAATTACCTAAACTGTTTTCACTGTCATGTTGACATGTTAAGGCAAGAAGTGGGTTTGTTATCGCAGTTAAATATGGTGTCTGGAAAGTAGTTGTTTAAGTTCCTGATTCAGCCAACATAATATTGCTACTTCTCTCTAATTAGACAGATTCATGCTCAGTCTAATATTTATGTGTCACTGTCGATATCAGCCAAAAAGTATTAACAAGTAGACACAATCTGAAAAGAATGTTTCAAAAATGCATGCATTTACATTGACATGAAAGTTGATTGTAGAAGTGGAAAACCACTTTACAGAAGTGATTTTGGAGTGTTTACTTGACCAACCAAAAGTGAAATTGGGAAATCAGTTTATGAAATCTGGTTTTGAAGCCCATGCAAATGGGATATTCGTGAATTTCCTGAAAAATTTCAAGGAAATCACAGGATGGTCCTTTGAGAGGGCACAGCCAGTTTCCTTCCCTAACTTTAGCAAAACAATGTGTGAGTGCTCCCTGTCTTTAATTACCACAATGTTAAATGCTAATCTACCTTCCTTCATATGCATGGTAGAGTATACAGTATGTCCTGTTGTAGCAGTTATTACAGCTTTCTTCTGTTCACTTTTCATATGCAGCCCAGCATGCTTGCTGTAATTATTTTGATTTTATCCTCATGATCCCTATGAGAGTAAGATGAGTAATATGTGGGGTTTTGTAGTATATTGCTAGAATCATCATTGAAGGCTGATTCTTCAAACTTTATATGTCAAGTTTCCTGAAGATAGATTACATTTGTCTTCGAGAGTATGCTATTTGTTTCTACAACACATCTGTGACATCCACAGGTCAAACAATCCTGTGAACATGTTTGCTACTTCTACATATATTTTTTAAAATATCCTGCTAGTCTTGCTTGGCAACTGTCCCCATATACTAGAGAGTTATTCTACCATGGTTCACATAAGTGACTTGTAATCAATCTCCTTTGTAGATTGATACAAAAATCCCCAGTATTCTACCAATAAACTGAAGTCAGCCTCCTACCATACTTTACCCATGACTGGAGCCTGTGTGTTGATTCCATCTAATACCCCTAAAAAGTTTTACATCCAGGTCGTTTAAATGAGTTGATTGATTCCAACTGGGATTCATTAATGATCTAGACTAGTAATGGTATACTATTTATTTCGTTTTGAAGAAGATTTTAAATTAATTTATTATTGTTATCCATTATTAACATCTAAATCACATTCTTCGTCAAGGCTTGGATTATCTGTCATCATGCCCTGAAATGAGAGACATCCAATCCAAGATCCTTCCTACCCCTCCTAAAGTGGTGTTCCATTGCCCACACAACCTACACAACATCCTAGTCCATCCCTATGCCACTACCAACCCCAACCTTACTAAAGGGATCACATCCCTGTGGAACGCACTGATGCAAAACTTGCCCATTCCGCCCACCCAGAAATTCCTATTCCAGCCCTGTCACAGGCTTATCCTACCCTATCAGAGGTCGGGCCACCTGTAAAAGCAGATATGTGATGTACCAACTCTGCTCATTGCACAGCATTTTATATTAGTATGACAACAAACCAGCTGTCCATCATGATGAACAGCCACCATCAAACTGTGGTGTTAGCAAGATGGACCACACTGTGGAACAGCATGCAGCTGAGCACAGCACTCTAGATTTCAATGGCTGCTTCACTACCCGATCCATCTGGATCCTCCCATCCACCACCAGCTCTTCTGAAGTGCACAGGTGGGAGTTGTTCCTTCAGCACATTCTACAGTCCCACAACCTTCCTGGCCTCAACTTAAGATAACTTCCCTTCCCTACACCCTATGCCTAACATCTCCCCCCCCCCCCTCTTCTTTCGTCACTCATTGTCCTATGTGTCATGTCTTCCTTGCTACTGTTTGTCGTCACAATATCCCCTTAATTAATTACTTTTTATTTAATCATGTTTTCCTAACTTTTCCCTTTTTTCTCCAATTTTTCCTGTTTTTATTTTTTCCTTATTATTATTTTTAAAGTTTCAAATCCCCCCAATCCCTCACCAAACTTCTCTACACTTCCCTTTTATCCTTTCCCACTCTTTCCTTCATTGTATTCATTGCCACACTTCAAATTCCCACTTATCAGAGCCCTTACAATCTGTCAAGCAACTTGGAACTTTCCATCCCCAACTTTACCCAGCGTCCTTCCCTCTCCACTCCCCACCTCACTCACAGTCTAGATGCTTGAGGTGCTGAAGTGGCCAGACATGATGGTTGTGTTGGTACAGTTGTCTGAGTGATTTTGTGAATGTGCGAGTTTCTTTTTCTGGCCAAAAATTTAAGTTGTGTTAATGTCATTGTCTATTTTCACACCTCTTTATGGTGAGATGTTATCTACCCTCCATTATTGACAATACTATTATTATCAAATTTTTAACATGCAAAGCAAATTGAAAATCCTTACACTACTTCAGAATCTTATCAAGATAAGACAGCAGTTAATTACAAACAACTGCATCACTTGTAAAAAGTCTGTGGTTACTATTAACATTATCTTCAAGGTAATTACTACAGAACATGAATAGCAAGGGTTCGAAGACATTTGACTGAGGCACACAAAAAGTTATTTCTACATCTATTTAGATACCTTGCAACTAACTTCCTACCAAACAATTCCAATCGAATCACAAGTTTTACTTAATACTCCAATATTTTCATAATAAGTATGGATGTGACACTGAGATAAATGCTTTTTGCAAACTGAGAAATACTGCAGCCACCTATGTTAATCAAAAGCTTTCAGTATTCACACGAGATAAGTGTGAATTGGATTTCACATGATTGATGTTTATGGATTCTACATTGATTGACTTGTAAAAGGTAAGTCTGTTCAAGATATCTCATTATGTTTGAGCTAGAATATTTCCTAACATTCTATAATGAGTTGATTTCAAGGGTATTAGATGGTAGTCTTTATGGGACACTTCTAGTAGGCTTGTAATAAACTGGTGTGACCCATGCTTTATTCCAACTTATAGATATACTTTTTTGTTCGAGGGATCTCTGATATAATTAAAAGATGGGTTAAGTCTTTTGCATATTCAGTGGAGATTTGATCAGTTCTCAAAAACAATGATAATACTTGCTACCCTCAATTCCAATTCTGTCTCAACTGTGAGTGACCAGACACCAACTTCGATGCCACTATGTAACAACCTATCATAGAATAAATACTTCATTGATCTTAGTTGTATCTTATGGAAAATTATGCCATAGGATAGTGTTGAGTCAGTGTAGTGCAATAGATTTGTAAGTGCAAATGAGGCTTTTTGATAAACTTAGGCATTCCAAAGTGCTAGCTCAATTTATTATGCACCTGAACTCTTACAGATTTCACATATGGACGTTTGCCCTTATAGAGCCTCCTGGTGCCTGTAATTAATTATCATTTCCTTGTAAATGTTAATATAAAGATAATGACTGTGTTTAAGCTGTTACAGTATCCTTCTGGCTGGTATGTCTACTTTATCAGTACATCAGCAAACATTCAGAACATCAGTTATTGAAGTATCCTTTAGTATCTTGGAAATCTGTAAAGCAAGTGAAGAACAGAAGCTAACCAAGTATGAACTTGATTGACTGCCATATTTAATGATTACCCGCTCTGAATTTAATTTCAGTCTCATAATATTATTTGTTAATGACTCCACATCCATACAACCAAAACGATGTACAAGCCATTGTATTTTAATCAGGTATACTTGTATAATTTCATAATTTGCACATCTGTTGTACATGAAGTTTGTGCAACAGTTTTTCCTTTGGTGTTATTAGCAAATTGTTACATGTGGTTGTTCTAAACCAAACTACCAGCATA
Organism: Locusta migratoria; assembly: GCA_026315105.1. Taxonomy (NCBI): domain Eukaryota; kingdom Metazoa; phylum Arthropoda; class Insecta; order Orthoptera; family Acrididae; genus Locusta; species Locusta migratoria. The sequence continues at coordinate 507,752,166 of CM048745.1, forward strand.
CAAAAAGAACAGGAAAGGTTATATGAGGTATGCCAGATTCCAATTATTGTTCTTGTGACATTGATTTGTGGTTGATACCACCTACTTCCAGTTTTCAAAATAGACTTGAATAGTAGCCAGAGCATCATCTTGAATGCTGTAACACTAACTTACTAAGCAGTATCTTGTGTGACATGCCGTGATATGCCTTGCTGAATATTCAGAGGATCTGTGTCACAATTTCTTGGTCTTCAGATCCTTGTCTTGTCTTTCCAATTAAGTGCATTGCTGCTGTAACTTTGAATTTACCCTTGTCAAAACCAATAATGTCCTGAAAGACTTTATTCTCTTCAAAGTAATGTTGCATTTGTGTTTTGTTACAGATTTCATAACTTTAGCTAGAATGGGATTACTGAAATTGGTCTGAAATGGAACACTTACTTCACTGTGTTCACTGTTTTTAGTCTGCCTGTTTCAGGAATTCTGAAATACCATCAGATGATAAACATTTGTTGACTACTGTGGTAAATGGCTGAACAAGCTATGCAGTAATTTTCTCAAGCACTATGCAGGACTTTCCACAGATATCCACACTTTCTGAATCCTTTTATGACTTCATTATTTATTGGTTTTACATTGTTCTTAGAATGCATTTCCTTCGATTTTTAATAGTACAACCGCTTACAGTTTTAATATGAGCTATAAATGAAGAGGAAGACTGTAATTTCACTTATAAGATTTTGCACTATCCTATAAAGTACTGATTGAGAAATCACAACTTGGAATTAAGGCAAAGGTAGGCTTCTTCCTGTGAATTATAAGCCTCATAAATGAAGCTGTAATTGCATTTATTTTTTGCTTCTTCCACTCCCTGTCTATAAATTCACTCAGCTCTTGTTTCTGTGAAGCAGGTCTTTAGTCAGAAGATTCTAGCTGTCTTCATATGGTCCATGGAGCAATTATAGTGCATTTCAATTTTTATGGCTCAGGTCTATACCACACCTTTAATGAATTTATCCCTTCCTTTCCATTTGCCTACAGGACAGTTCTTGGGGATTATTGGGAAGATATCAACAAATTTTGTTTTCTGGGATTTGAAAGACATTTCTGCAATTTCCTGCTGCCAGTTCATACCCAGAAGTACTGCTATAATGTCATTTATTCTATCTTCTTTTATAATCGTTATACTGACAAGCCATCATATTAGTTGATTTGATGATAAGGTTATGACTGGGAAAGATATTTTCCACAGTCCCATTACCACTATCAACCTGTAATGCATCAAATATTAAATAGTAGGCTAATGGGCTACAGTGTCAGAGGAGACTGATATACTTTTCAAATTTAGAACACAGTATTGATAGTATTACATATGAAAATCTGTGAAATTATAATGTTACTAACCTGCAGATGACCAGAAAGGACAGCAGTTTTGTAAAGATGTGAATAATACATGTTCAGCAAGTTATAGTCTCCTCAGAAATGCAGTTCAATTTTTGGTAATGTATTGGGAGAAATACTACAACTTTATGTTGTATGCATGACATAGAAGCTCTGGGATACATGGTTGAAGTGCCGCTATGAAAAACACAATTGCTTTGTTTGCCTGCCACCAAACTCCATACAGATAACTCAATTACTGAATCAGTCCTTTATCTCCTAATGACAGCTTGAAGGGAAGTACTGTAATACATTGTTCCATTTCACTTTTGTCACTAGGAAATCTTTAATTTTTGGTGAGTGTCCAATTTTCTGTTACCTAAAGCAGGTGTTAAATTACTATCTTTTGAATCTCCCAGCTTTGATAAACAAGTACTTCCAGACTTTTCAAGGATGTAAGTTACCTCAATTTAAGGACAGGGACTCTTAGTGCAAAAACTATTCAAAGTAATATTCTCAGATAAAATTCAAAATAAGATAACAATGCACCATTTTAGGTGGTTTTATGCAATATTTTTAGATCTTAAATTTCAAGTTAGTTTCACAATATTCCATATTTTCTCTGTAATAATTACTGTATTATTATTATTATTATATCTCCATCAACAACATAAATTCTGATTAAAAATGAATCTCAGTTTATTAAAATTCAGTATAAGGTGTTTTGAGTTACACATGAAAAAAATTTACACATTAAGAAAATATCAAAAACTTCAACTAGTTTTAGCTCAAAAACTAGTGAACACTTAAGCGATAACTTTATGAAATTTGTTTTCTTTTATACTAGGTAGTAAAAGTAGAACTTAATTATGATATATATAAAAAGCAGTTTCCTTATTTTTCATCCAATTTGAAATGGAATTGCAGAAAACTCCCAATGGAAAGAGACTGAAGACTCATCCTAAGAATGTGTTTCCAAGATTACTTAATTAGCCAACAACACACCAGTTTTCAGTTTATTCATATTCATTTTATTAACCATTGACATTTACAGTTGAATAGGTTTGAAGATTAAATATACAGTAAATAATAATTTTACCAAGACGTCTGGCTTATAATTTTACAGAGATTTATAATTTTACAGATGTTTTTACAAATTAATTCTGTATCATTTACAAATACCCTTATATATTGCAGTCAGTTTTTTTTCTTCAAAAAATTCTTTTGTCTTATAGAATGGGTGCTTGAGGAAGATAGGAAAATTACCAGTGGATCTGCTCTCCCAATCAGAAGTTTGATTTCAGTGTTGATGGCTGTGCAACAGAAGAGTGAACAAGAGAACTGTGATCTTACTCAAATAAAAGATGAATCATTAAAATGATACCCACAAGCAAGTCAGTTATAACAGACAACTCATGACAGCAAAAAGTGTAGCTTTTCATGCAGAAGATGCACCCAAGAATTTAACTAACTTCATTTCTCTAATCTCATATGTACCCTCATGACCCATAGACATCGACAAGGTGGGGTGGCTTGTGTATCTCAATGATAAAGATAGCTGTGCCATAGGTGTAACCACAGCAGAGGGGGTATTGGTGGACAGGTCAGATAAATGTGTGGTTCCTGAAGAGGGGTAGCAACCTTTTCAGCAGTTACTGATTGAATGAGCTGGCCTTGTAACATAAGCTAACATGGATCAGCCATGTAGTTACTGTGAATGACTGAAAGCAAGGGGAAACTATAATTGTTAATTTTTCTGAGAACATGCAGCTGTACTGTATGAACATATGACGGTGTCTTCCTGGATAAAATATTCTGAAGGTAAAATAGTCCCCCATTCAGATCTCCAGATGTGGACTATTCAGGAGGATTTCATCATCAAGAAACACAAAACAGGCATTGTAAGGATAAGAGCATGGAATGTACTATCCCTTAATCGGGTACATAAGTTAGAAACTTTGAAAAAAGAAGTGAATAGGTTGAAGTTAACTATGGTGGAGATTAGCTAAGTTCAGTGGCAGTATGAACAGGATATCTGGTCAGGTGAGTACATGTTTCTAAATACAGAATAAGTTGGGGGTTGGATAATGAATAAGAATGTAGGAATGCGAGCAAGTTACTGGGAACATCATATTGAACATGTTATCATAGTAGAGGTAGTTTTGAAGCCAACCTGACCACAGTAGTACAACTTCATAAGCCAACTAGCTCTGTCAGTGACAAGGAGATTGAAGAAATGTATGAGAATATAAAATAAATTATTCACAGAGTTAAAGGCGAGAAAACCTTGATTGTGATGGGGTACTGGTACTTGGTAGTAGGGAAAGGAAGAAAAGGAAAAGTAATGGTGAATATGGACTAGGGAAGAGGAATGAAAGAGGAGGTCATCTGGTAGAATGTTGTGCAAAATACAATTTTTTTTTATCCCCCCCCCCCCTTGGGCATGGATGTTTGTGTCGTCTTTAGTATAAGGTAGTTCATAAGTAATTTGTAAGTTTAGGGACTGATGACCCCACAGTTAAGTCCCTTAAGCTTCACAAACATTTGAACATTTACAATTTATTCATGCCAAACTGTTGGTTTCAGAACTATGAAAGAAGGATGTATACGTGAAAGGGACCAGGAAACACTGGAAGGTACCAGATTGACTTTGTAATGGTAAGACACAGGTTTAGAAAGCAGATTTTGAACTGTAAGACTCATTCAGGGGCAGATATAGACTCTAACCACAACATATTCGCTTTGAACTGTAGACTAAAGCTGAAGAAACTGCTGAAAGGTAGAAAAACTAGGAGATGGAACCTGGATCAATTAAAGGAACCAGGTATTGCCAAGAGTTTGAGAAAGCATTAGGCAAGGATTCAGTGAAACAGGGGAGAGTAATACAGTAGAAGTAGTATGGCCCACTTTGAGAGATAAAGTAGTGAAGACCGCAGGAGATCATAGGTAGAAGGATAAGGTCTAGTAGAAATGCCCGATAATACAGAAGATACTGAACTTAACTGATGAAAGGAGAAAATATAAAAAATACATCAGGTGAATAAGTGAAGCAGGTAAAAGGGAGTATTGATAACTAAGAAGAGAGGTTGTCAGGAAGTGCAAATTGACTAGAGAACAAATGCAAAACTGGAGAAGAATTTGTAACTAGGGGAAAGATGGATACCATCTACAGGAAAATAGATGAGATGTTTGGAGGCAAGGAAAGTTCCTGCATGAATATAAAGAGCTCAGATGCAAAACCAGTTTTAAGAAAATAAGGAAAAGATTAATAGATAACATCATTAAACACAATATCAGTACAATAGATAATTAAGGTTATTCTAATAAGGCAATGCAAGTGTAATAATTCCTAAATTGCAAGGTAAAAGTATTTTCTTCTAATGTTAAAATCGATAAACAGAGACCTGTAGTATCATAATGGTGTGTCTTCAGTGGTGTAACAACTATGGAATCAGTAAAGTACTTGAAAATGGGCTCATAACCCGAAACCTATGTCGTAAAAATAAAGTTTTGTGAAACGAGGCAATAACAAGTGTTCAATTATTTAAAAGGTGAAAGGTTGTAGGAATGTATTGAGGGCCTATACAAGGGAACGAACTAGAAGGCAGTATTGTAGAAAAGGATGATGAAGTAAATGAATGTGAGATAGGAGATACAATGCTGTCAGGAGAATTTTAAAGAGCACTGAAAGATTTGAGTTGAAACAAGGCCCATGGAGTTGATGATATTCCCCTTGAACTGCTGGTATTGTTTGGTGGGCCAGTCATGGAGAAGTAGTTCCACCTGATGTATGAGAATAAGTGAAGAGACAATAAAGATTAAAATTAACAATATATTAATAAGGACAATTTACAACTCTCCGCAAAGTCATGGTGACGAGCTGCAACAGACACATAAAAAAGACACACACATGCAACACTTTCAGCTATCGTCCATGGCCTTCAGAAAAGAGAACATCCATACAATCACAATGGCACACAACAAGGTCACACGACCGTCATCTCCAGCTACCACACTTCGAATCATGCTCTGTGGTGTGGAAATACGGCTGGGGAGGGAGGATAGGAAGGTTGCATGGTGGTAGGGATGGATACAGGACAGCCTTGCAGAGAATGTACATATTAGATGGGAGGAATGATATGCAGCCTAGGAATGGAGTGGGGAGGCAGGCGAGTGGAGGAAAATAAAATAAAATAAAGGTTAGGAAGTATTTCTGAAAGCACTTGCTGGTGTGTAGCATTGTATGCCAGTGAAACAAGGACAATAAGGAGTTCTGATAAAAGTTAATAGAAGCTTTTGAAATGTGGTTCTATGGATGAATAATTAAGATTTAATAGGTAGATCACATAACTAATGAGGTACTGAACAGAAAAGGAGAGAAATAAATTTCTGGTATAGCTTGATTAAGAGAGGGGATATATTGTTGTGCCACATTTTGAGACATTAAGAAATAGTCACTTTAGTTAGAGGGAAGTGCGTGTGGTAAAAATCGTGGAGGGAGATCAAGAGATGAATATGGTAAGCAGGTTCAGAAAGATGTAGGTTGATGTTCTTATTCAGAGATGATGATGCTTGCACAGGAAGAGATGAATCAAACCAGTCTGCAGAATGTAGACCACAATAACAACAACAACTACTACTACTACTGCTACTACTACTACTACTACATTCACTGGTCATGCTCTATTACTATGTATAATATTTTCGTCTGAAAGGGTAGAGAAGCCTGCCGTGGTTTATTCTATGTAATATTATTACACTTTCAGTCAATAAAATGTTCCTTTAAGTACTAGTAACTGTTTTCAGCTACCTTTCTTCTGCCTTCTTTATTCTAAAGGACCTAAATTAACATTATCTTTTCATCACAATATTAAGTCACTGGTCAAAATAGTGGGATATTTCCTTATGTTTCACACTTTAAAGTGAAAGATTCATTCTACAAATCTCTTTTTAATGAGAATTTACATCCCAAAATTGAAAAATTCTGACAACTTAAAGAATATATAATAAATTATGTACACTTCTACTTTCTTTTGGTACCTCTGAGGATTTCCTGTCTGGTACTTGCTGTGAACTTGTCAAAGATGTTTGGAGCATTGGTTTGGATGCTTGGGCTGTACTATAGCTTGGTTTTATAAGTGGTCTGAGGCAAGATTAGCCCATTTATGAAAACAATATTTTTTTGCTTTTAAACATGCACTCAATATGAACAAGTTCTACCAATGAAACACTTATTTTTACTACAGACATTTCTGCATTATTAAAAAGGAAAATGAAGGACATAATAAAAGAGTTAGGCCATTATGCTATAAACTAGGACTCTCTGTCTTTGGTGCAAAAATCTTTAAAAATTCAAGGTGTCAGACAGGAAGTTAGATATTTGCTGGAATCTGAAAAGCAATTAGCAAGGTATCTATTATCCACCCTTCCTGTAACTTGTCAGATTTTTTTAACTTGGAGATGTAAATTCTTATTAAAATAGGCCATTAGAATGAATCTTTCACTTTTCTGTAAAGTACTCAATGTAAGGATGGGTCCGAGTAACTAAAACTCTGGGGCTCAATCCAAAACATTTAATTTCATGCTAAAAACTTATGGGAGGGACTGTACATCATAAATGAACTGAGTGATCATGAAAGATGTTGTAGCACTACTTTCCCTGAGTATTATATGTGGTAATGTAATATGGAATATGAACCATGTTTCATTCTTGGAGACTCCTCACACCATTGAGAGGGCAAAACACAGAATGAAAACTGTGTGGTAAGACAGAGTTTCAAAAGCGCGTTCTTTTGGTTTGCATTATTGCTTCCAAAAACTTATTATGCAGTGAACCAATGTGCCAAGGTGTTTTATTTCTTTTTGTTACCTAACTCCCATTACGTGAATTCTTTCCTTTTTTCGTTTTTCTTTTATTTATTTATTTTACAATTGTTGTCACTAAATTCTTGAAATGTTTTAAAGCTATCATCTTTACAGCCTTTTCAATTAACCATTGTCAATTTAATTAACAATACTTTTCTCAAATTTTCTTGTGTTTTCCATAGATGCTCAAGTTATAACAACATTTTTCGGTTTTTGTGCTTGTTGCTCACAATTACAACTTTGTGCTCACTGGTATGGGCAGCTACAGGAGGCACAGTCATAGTGGTATGTTTGAAAACTGTGTTTTTTATGTCGTTTTGTAGAGGGGAATAATATTCTCTCTCAGAAGTCACTGTTGGGTACAATCATCCTTGTGCCTCAGGTGTTAGTAGGTGATGAAGAGTTTAGACAGAAGACTCATTTTTCCCAAATCTACAGTTTTGAAAGATATCTGTCAGGCTCATTTGTAAATAAGTTAAATTGGACTGTAGAACCAATGCAAAAGATCTAGAATTCAGCCAAAATATTAGCACACATTTGGTAGGACAGTGTTTCAAATTTGTCTGACCATCAAGATTTATGTTTTCTGTGAATTCCCTTAATTACTCCGGGCAAATTCTGGAATTTTCAGAGTTCATCTCAGATGTTGAGAGGCATGGCTAATTTCTTTTTCCAGCCTTAACAAAAAACACTGCTAGCTTGTGCTCTAATCACTAATGACCATGCTGTCAATGGGACATTAAACTCCCATCTACTGTCTTTTCTTCTTTCAGTTGAAATAGCCTTTGATTCCTTAGTTATGATAGACATGCCAAATGGCTAACAGATTTCTGGTAACTCTGGAGATCAAAAGTCACACATGATTGCATCCCACATAATTTAGAAAAATCCAACATCTTTTTGACCTTGATATTTCACCATATCTCCCCTTCATCAAGGTTAGAAATTTGCATTTTCTTCTGTATTTGGGCGTGCATATGACATAAATGAAGACACCTATGAGGTTCATATGACTGTATCCTTAATATACTACAACAGCTCCATAGTATAAATCTAAATGAAACCTCAGGAAGTATTGAGGGGTCAAATGCAAACTTATTGTTGAGATTAAGATGCATACAAGTGAGGAGGTTGTTTTGTGGGCCTGTACAAAGAAGAAGCAAAGAAATTTTTGATATGCTTTTTTGACAGTAGTGTGTATATATGCACATTTCTTAATATTGCAAAACAATGCTCAAACTGCCTCAACTAAAGGAGAATGATATAATTTCCTATTTTGAGCCACCTAAAACTTGGCAATATCAATTTACCAAACAAATTATGTTATCCCTTGCACGTGGTTAAGTAGAAGCAATATCCATCACATACTCTTATCAACTAGAACATAATGACAATATACTATTCATATAAATGAGTACAGGCAATATCAGTGTCACAACTTCTTCAGAAACTTCATGACTTCTTCATTGTTCAAGGAGTGCAATGATGAGCATCTTCAACAACTGGTGCAACCAAAATAAAACTACACCTAAATGTCAAAGGATTAGGTGGGCAGCAGAGATGTCGGATGTCATAGGGTGCACAGGATAGGTGGTGAACTGTCACAGAACAAACATCAGAATTTAATGCTTGGCACAGAACAAGTGTGTCTGAATACACAGTGCAAACACTCCTAAAAATAAGCCTCCATAGTCAACAGTCTGTGAGTGTGCCAATATTAATATCATGATATCAGCAACTACAACTGAAGATTGAAACAGTGGCAGAGCATTTTGTAGTTACACAAATCCTCATAAACTATGCATCAGGCTCACAGGAGGGTACGAATCCAACTCTGTACTGCTGCCTGGAAACAAGCTGGTGGTGACTCAATAATGCTCTGAGAATCATTCATGTTGACATCTATGTGTTCAGTGGAACTTGTGCAAGGCTCCATGATGTTTGTTCAGACCATGTACGCCCCTTCATGACGAAAATGATTCTCAACAGCAATGGCATTTTTTAACAAGACAATGCATAGTGTCATGAGGCCAGGATAGTGATGGATTGGTCTGAGGAACACAATGGCAAGTTGCAATTGATATGCTAGCCTCCAACTCACCAAATCTGTACCTGATCGAACACGTCTGGGATGTGATTGAACTTGGTATCAGAGCTCTTGGCTCCCTCTCCTCAGAATTTACAGGAATCAGTTGACTTGTGGGTGTATATGTGTTGCCAACTCCCTCCAGTGAGCTACCAAGATCTCATTGCTTCCGTGCCACATCACGGTGCCGCATTTAGCCGTGGCAAAGCTGGAAATACTGGCTGTTAGATAGGTGGTCTTAATGGGCCACTGAAGTACTTTTATGTACCACTGGTGATCTTTTGATCTTTTATGACCCACCAAAGTTCTATTTTTGGCTCTAGGTGATACTAATTGGTATGGCGATCCAGTCCCTGTAGCTACCATCTATAACCCTTCTTGTTGGCACTAAATAATGAAATATTAAAAAAAAAAAAAAAAAAAAAAAAAAAAAAAGAATTATCAAAATTATCATCTGAATTTTCTCTCATTTCTACCCCTTCTAATGCACTAAAACTCAATTCCCCTCCCCCAATTTACATATCTACTCCTAATTTAACAAATTTAATCACCATGTATCCCAAACCTTCAGTCTTTCCGCAAACGTGGATTCACCATAGTCAAACTGCAATTACAATTTTTTTTCCTCCAGTCACGTTTGACATTTGGAACATCCCCTTAAGGACTCACTCTAAAAGTTTCCATCAGTCTCTCCTTGAAATCCAAAATCGTCAATCATTAGCTCTCACCCACCTTCTCCTTGAACATTATATTTCTTGTAACCACCACTCCCAACAGCTCCTCTCTCTCTCTTTAAAATCCTTCTACTCTCAGCATCTGGCTCAATCAGCACACTCAGAAAAGTAATACTACCAACCAACTGTAAACTCAGATTCACCCATTCCTCTCTCATGGCCTAGGTTGTGAGTAATCTTTCCCTTCTGTTCCTATTCTCTTCCCTTCTACCGGATGAAGGAAATAATCATTTCCAAAAGCTAGTGTAAACATTTATTTTCCTCTCCATTTGTGTCTTTTTTGTATTGTACTACTGACAGTACCAAGCTAAGGTAAGTACTAGTCAGCCACTCTACCTCTTTTGAAAAATATTATGTGTGTTTTTAGGCAAACATTGTTTGGAAAACATCTGAAAGGTAAACAGATATTCCATTCTATTCTATATGTGACATCAAAATTCAAGGAACATTTTAAACATTTATTTTACTTAGTGCATGGTTGTTTAATTAATTAATTAATTAATTCAGCATTTTGTGTTGAATGAGTTCAGTTGAATATTACCAAAAGGAAAGAAACCTGTAGAAACTCATCCTACACATGAATCCATCATTAATCTGTATGACACTGATTGTGCTTATTTCAGTAAATGTAACCTACTAGAGTTTAGATTAGATTAGATGGTTGGTTCCTTCCATAGATCCATGTTGAGGAGATCCTCAAGTTGACAATATAATAATACTAATACAGGAGAGTCCAGGTTGGAATTAATAATATAGTAATAAGGACAGTTTACAACTCACCTCAAAGACATGGTGACGAGCTGCAACAGGCACATACAAAAGACACACACATACAACACTTTCAGCTATCGGCCTTGGCCTTCTTCAGAAAATAGAACATTCACTTAATCACACAGGCACACAACACAGTCACATAACCATCACCTCCAGGTGCCACACTACGAATCATGCCCTGTGGCATGTAAATCGGGTATAGGAGGGGAGAGGGGATAGGAAGGTTGCGTCACAGGGGTGGGGATGGGAACAGTACGGCCTAGATGGGAATAACAAGATGGAGCGGGGAGGCGGGTGAGGGGAGAAAAATAAAATAAGAAAATAAAATAAACAGAATAAATATAGATTTAAATAAATATAAAAATAAAGAATAAAAAATAATCACTGTGCAGCTTTATATATTGACATGACCACTAACCAGCTGTCCATTATGATGAATGGTCACCGCCAGACTGTGGCAGAAAACAAGGTGGACCACCCTGTGGCACAGCATGCAGCGGAGCACGTGCTTGATTTCAATGGCTACTACACAACACGGGCCACCTGGAACCTCCCATCCACCACCAGCTTTTCGGAACTGCACAGACGGGAGTTATCCCTACAGTACATTCTCTGATCCCAAAAATATCCAGGCCTCAAGCCATGATAACTTCCCTTCTTTCTATACCTTACAGTTCCTACCTCTATCCTTTACGTGCAGTGTGTGCACATTTTATTTTTAATTCTTTTATTTTTGTATTTATTTTTATTTAAATCTATATTTATTTTGTTTATTTTATTTTCTTATTTTATTTTTCTCCCCTACCCACCTCCCCACTCCATTCCTAAGCTGCATTTTGTTATTCCCATCTAGGCCGTACTATACTTATCCTCACCATCGTGACACAACCTTCCTATCCCCTCTCCCCTCCCCTCTACAATATACACGCCGCAGAGTGTGATTCGAAGTGCGGCACCCGGAGGTGATGGTTGTGTGACTGTGTTGTGTGCCTGTGTGATTGCGTGAATGTTCTATTTTCTGAAGAAAGCCATGACCGATAGCTGAAAGTGTTGTATGTGTGTGTCTTTTGTATGTGCTTGTCACAGCTTGTCACCACATCTTTGTGGTGAGTTATAAACTGTCCTATTACTATATTACAACACTAATACAGGTACATACATTTCTATAAGCTTATAATATAATAATAGTAATAATATGAATACCGATAAATGTATCAGTTGGTTCTATTTAAGAATTCAGCAGTGGAGTAGAAGGAGTTGGGCACTAAAGTCTTTAAGGCTCCTCTTAAACTGATCTTTATTTGTAGCTAAATTTTTTTTATGGTTGTTGGTAAATTACTGAAAATCTATGTCCCTAAGTAGTGGAACCATTTTTGAACTAAAGTAAGTACTTCTAAGTCCTTGTGTAGATCATTTTTGTTCCTTGTATTGTAGATATCAACTGAGCTTTTTTCTTTTTTTTTTTTTTTTGTGGGGGGGGGGGGGGGCAAGGGATATATTATGTTCATGAATTTACACCAAAATTAATAAATAAAAAAAAATACGTATTACACGCTTTTTGACTCTGAAAACTTTTGCTTGACTTGAAGAGTTACCCCCAAAATATTATACCATATGACATTGTAGAATGAAAGTATGTAAGCTCTTTTATTTTTTTGTCTCCTATGTCTGATACCACTCGTATTGCAAATGCAGATTTGTTAAGTCATTTCTGCAGTTCTGTGGCATCTCCTCCCAACTGAATTTATTATCAAGCTGTAATCCCAGGAATTTAATGGTGTCAACCTCTTCTATCTGCGCTTCTTCATACTTTATGCATATACTGGATGGGAATCTCTTACATGTTCTGAACTGCATGTAGTGAGTCTTTTCAAGTATTAATGTCAATGCCACTCCCATGAACCACAGACATTGCCGAGGTGGGGTGGCTTGCATGCCTCAATGATACAGATAGCCGTACCATAGGTGCAACCACAGCGGAGGGCTATCTGTGGTGAGGCCAGACAAACGTGTGGTTCCTGAACAGGGGCAGCAGCCTTTTCAGTAGTTACAGGGGCAACAGTCTGGACGATTGACTGAGCTGGCCTTGTAACATCAGCTAGTGTAGCTTTGCCACACAGTTACTGCGAACAGCTGAAAGCAAGGGGAAACTACAGCCGTTACTTTTCCCGAGGACATGCAGCTCTACTGTATAAACATATGATGATGACATCCTCTCGGGTAAAATATTTCGGAGGTAAAATAGTCGCCCATTCGAATCTCAGGGTGGGGACTACTCAAGAGGATGTGATCATCAGGAAAGACAACACTGACATTCTATGGATTGGAGCGTGAAATGTTAGATCCCTTAATCGGGTAGGGAAGCTAAAAAATTTAAAAAGAGAAATGGATAGGTTGAAGTTAGATATAGTGGGGATTAGTGAAGTTTGGTGGCAAGAGGAACAGGATTTCTGGTCAGGTGAGCACAGGATTATAAACACAAAATCAGTAGGGGGTATTATTGGAGTAGGTCTGATAATGAATTAGAAAATACTAATGCAGGTAAAATACTATGACTAATACAGTGATCACATTATCATAGTCAAGACAGATATGAAGCCAACACCGACCACAGTAGTACCGGTTTATATGCCAACTGGCTCTGCTGATGATGAGGAGATTGAAGAAATATATGAGAAGCTAAAGGAAATTATTCAGAAAATTAAGGGAGAGGAAAAATTAATTGCTATGGGAGACTCAAATTCGGTAGTAGGACAAGGAAGGGAAGGGAAGGTAGTAGGTGAATACAGTCTGGGCAAAAGGAATGAAAGAGGAAGCCGCCTGGTAGAATTTTGCAGGAATATAATTTAGTTATAACAAACACCTTGTTTAAGAATCATGAAAGAAGGTTGTATACGTGAAAGAGACCAGGAGACACTGGGAGATGCCAGATAGATTTTATAATGGTAAGACATAGATTTAGGAACCAGGTTTTAAACTGTAAGACATACCCAGCGGCAGATTTAAACTCTGTCCATAACTTACTGGTTGTGAATTGTAGGCTGAAACTGAAAAAACTGCAGAAAGGTAGGTAAATAAGATGGGACCTGGATGAATTGAAGGAACCTGAAGTTCTTGAGAATTTCAGAGGGAGCTTTAGGCAACAATTGACAGAAACGGGGGGAAATAAAACATTAGAGGAGGAATGGGTAACATTGATAGATGAAATAGTGAAGGCAGCAGAGGACAAAATAGGTAGGAAGGCAAGACCTACAAAAAATCCTTGGATATAAAAGGACATACTAAATTTAATCGATGAAAGGAGAAAATATAAAAATGCAGTAAATGAAACAGGCAGAATGGAGTACAGAAGACTAAGAAATGAGATTGACAGGAAGTGCAAAATGGCTAAGCAGGAGTGGCTAGAAGGCAAATGCAAGGATGTAGAAGAATGTATAAATAGGTGAAAAAATAGATACAGCCTACAAGAAAATAAGAGATATTTGGAGATAAGAAAAACAGTTCTGTGAATATCAAGAACACAGATGAAAAACCAGTTCTCAGCAAAGAAGGGAAAGCTGAAAGGTCGAAAGAGCATATAGAGACACTCTATGAAGGAAATGAACTTAGAAGCAATATTGTAGGAAGGGAAGAAGAAGTAGATGAGGATGAATTAGGAGATACTATACTGAGAGATGAATTTGACAGAGCATTGAAAGACCTGAGTCGAAACCAGGCCCCCTGGAGAAGATGACATTCCCTCAGAGTTACTGAAGTTTCTGGGAGAACCAGCCATGACAAAACAGTTTCACCTGGTGTGTAAGATGTATGAGACAGGCGAAGTACCCTCAGACTTTGAGAAAAATGTAATAATCCCCAGTCCAAAGAAAGCAGGCGCAGACAGATGTGAAAACTACAGAACCAGCCATTTAATAAGTCATGGTTGCAAAATATTAACACAGATTATTTACAGAAGGATGGAAAAGCAGGTAGAAGCTGACTTTGGGGAAGATCAGTTTGGGTTCAGGAGAAATGTAGGAACACAGAAGGCAATACTCACTTTACAGGTTATACTAGAAGATAGATTAAGAAAAGGCAAATCTACATATCTAGCTTTTGTAGATTTGGAGAAGGCTTTTGACAATGTTCATTGGAATAAACTTTTTCAAGTTCTGAAGCTAGCAGGAGTAAACTATATATGGAACGTAAGGTTATTTACAACTTGTACAAAAAACACATGCAGTGGTTGGGAAGGGAGTAAGACAGGGTTGTAGCCTTTCTCCAATGTTATTAAATTTGTACATTGAGCAAGCTATAAAGGAAAGCAAGGAGAAATTTGGAATAGGGATTAAAGTTCAGGGTCAAGAAATAAAAACATTGTGTTTTGCTGGTGAGATAGTAATTCACTGAGACAGCAAAGGACCTGGAAGAGCAGTTGAACGGAATGGACAGTGTGCTGAAAGGTGCATATAAGATGAACATTAACAAGAGCAAAACTAGGGTAATAGAGTGTAGTCTAAGAAAATCAGGTGATACTGAAGGAATTAGATTAGGTAACGAAACAATAAAGGAAGTAGAAGAGTTTAGTTACTAGGGCAGCCTAAAATAACAAATGATAGCCACAGTACAGAGGATATAAAGTGCAGAATGGCAATGGGTAGAAAAGAGTTGTTGAAAAAGAGAAATTTGTTTTCTTTGAATATTGATTTGTTGTTGTTGTTGTTGTTGTTGTTGTCTTCAGTCCGGAGACTGGTTTGATGCAGCTCTCCACAATACCCTATCCTGAGCAAGCCTCTTCAACTCCACATAAGAACGGCAACCTACATCTGTCTGAATCTGCTTACTGTATCCATCTCTTGGTCTTCCTCTGCGGTTTTTACCCCACACACTTCCCTCCAACGCTAAATTCACAATTCCTTGATGTCTAAGAATGTGCCCTACCAATCTATCCCTTCTTTCAGTCAAGATATGCCAGAAATTTCTTTTCTCCCCAATTCTGTTCAGTACCTCCTCATTAGGTATGTGATCCACCCACCTAATCTTCAGCATTCTTCTATAACACCACATTTCAAAAGCCTCAATCCTCTTCCTGTCCGCACTGTTTATCGTCCATGTCTCACTCCCATACAAAGCCACACTCCATACAAATGCCTTCAGAAAGGACTTCCTTAGGCTTAAATCAATATTTGATGTTATCAAATTTCTCTTTTTCAAGAACGCTTTTTACCCATTGCCATTCTGCATTTTATATCCTCTGTACTGCGACCATCATTTGTTATTTTACTGCCCAAGTAACAAAACTCATCTACCTCCTTTATTGCTTCGTTACCTAATCTAAGTCCTTCAGCACCACCTGATTTTCTTACACTGCACTCCATTACCCTAGTTTTGCTCTTGTTAATGTTCATCTTATATGCACCTTTCAGCACACTGTCCATTGCGTTCAATTGCTCTTCCAGGTCCTTTGCTGTCTCTGACAGAATTACTATGTCATCGGCAAAACACAATGTTTTTAATTCTTCACCTTGAACTTTAATTCTTTCACCAAATTTCTCCTTGCTTTCCTTTATAGCTTGCTCAATAACATTGGAGAAAGGCTACAACCCTGTCTCACTCCCTTTCCAACCACTGCATCCCTTTCATGCCCTTCAACTCTGACAACCGCTGTCTAGTTTTTGTACAAGTTGTAAATAACCTTACGCTCCCTATATTTTACTCCTGCTTGCTACAGAACTTGAAAGAGTTTATTCCAATCAACATTGTCAAAAGCCTTCTCCAAATCTACAAAAGCTAGAAATGTAGGTTTGCCTTTTCTTAATCTATCTTCTAGGATATGCCGTAAAGTGAGTATTGCCTCCCGTGTTCCTACATTTCTCCTGAACCCAAACTGATCTTCCCCGAGTTCGGCTTCTACCAGCTTTTCCATCCTTCTGTATATAATTCATGTTAAAATTTTGCAACTATGACTTATCAAACTGATGGTTCTTTAATTTTCACACCTGTCTGCACCTGCTTTCTTTGGTATGGGGATTATAACATTTTTCTTAAAGTCTGAGGGTACTTCGCCTGTCTCATACATCTTACACACCAGGTGGAACAATTTTGTCATGGCTGGTTCTCCCAGAGACTTCGGTAGCTCTGAGGGAATATCATCTACTCCAGGGGCCTTGTTTCAACTTAGGTCTTTCAGTGCTCTGTCAAATTCATCTCTCAGCATAGTATCTCCTACTTCATCCTCATCTACTACTTCTCCCCTTCCTACAATATTGCCGCTAAGTTCATTTCCTTCATAGAGCCTCTCTATATACTCTTTCCACCTTTCAGCTTTCCCTTCTTTGCTGAGAACTGGTTTTCCACCAGTTTCCTTGATATTCATAGAGCTGTTTTTCTTATCTACAAATGTTTCTTTTATTTTCCTGTAGGCTGTATCTATTTTTCCCCTATTGATACATTCTTCTACATCCTTGCATTTGCCTTCTAGCCATTCCTGCTTAGCCATTTTGCACTTCCTGTCAATCTCATTTCTTAGTCTTCTGTACTCCATTTTGCCTGTTTCATTTACTGAATTTTTATATTTTCTCCTTTCATTGATTAAATTTAGTATCTCCTGTGATATCCAAGGATTTTTTTTTGTAGATCTTGCCTTCCTACCTATTTTGTCCTCTGCTGCCTTCACTTTTTCATCTCTCAATGCTACCCATTCCTCCTCTACTGTTTTTAATTTATCCAGGTCCCATCTCCTTATTTTCCTACCTTTTTGTAGTTTCTTCAGATCAGCCTACAGTTCATAACCAACAAGTTATGGTCAGAGTCTATATCTGCCCCTGGGTATGTCTTACAGTTTAAAACCTGGTTCCGAAATCTATGTCTTACCATTATAAAATCTATCTGGTATCTCCCACTGTCTCTTGGTCTCTCCCATGTAGACAACCTTCTTTTGTGATTCTGAAACCAGGTGTTTGTTATAACTAAATTATACCAGGCGGCTTCCTCTTTCATTCCTTTTGCCCAGACCATATACACCTACTATCTTTCCTTCCCTTCCTTGTCCTACTACCGAATTCCAGTCTCCCATAACAATTAAGTTTTTCTCTCCCTTAATTGTATGAATAATTTCCTTTAGCTCCTCATGTATTTCTTCAACCACCTCATCATCGGCAGTGCTAGTTGGCATATAAACCTGTACTACTGTTGTCGGTGTCGGCTTCGTACCTATCTTGAGAATGATAATGTGATCACTGTGCTGTTCATTGTAGTTTACCCGCATTCCTATTTTCTTATTCATTATCAGTCCTACTCTTGTGATACCCCCAACTGATTTTGTATTTATAATCCTGTACTCACCTGACCAGAAATCCTGTTCATCCTGCCACCGAACTTCACTAATCCCCACTATATCTTACTTCAACCTATCCATTTCCCTTTTTAAATTTTCTAATTTTCCTACTCAATTAAATGATCTAACATTCCACGCTCCGACCCGTAGAATGCCAGTATTGTCTTTCCTGATGATCACATCCTCCTGAGTAGTCCCCGCCCGGAGATCCGAATGGGGGACTATTTTACCTCCGGAATATTTTACCCAAGAGGATGCCATCATCATATGTTCATACAATAGAGCTGCATGTCCCTTGCTTTCAGCCGTTCGCAGTAGCTCTGTTGAAAAGCCACATTAGCTGATGTTACAATGCCAGCTCAGTCAATCATCCAGACTGTTGCCCCTGTAACTACTGAAAAGGCTGCTGCCCCTCTTCAGGAACCACACGTTTGTCTGGCCTCTCCACAAATACTCCTCCGCTGTGGTTGCACCTACGGTACGGCTATCTGTATCATTGATGCACGCAAGCCACCCCACATCGGCAATGTCTGTGGTTCGTGGGAATATTGATTTAAGCCTAAGGAAGTCCTTTCTGAAGGCATTTGTGTAGAGTGTTGCCTTGTATGGGAGTGAAACATGGACGATAAACAGTATGGACAGGAAGAGGATAGTGGCTTTTGAAATGCTGAAGATTAGGTGGGTGGATCGCGCAACTAATGAGGAGGTACTGAACAGAATTGGAGAGAAAAGGAACTTCTGGCATACCTTGACTAAAAGAAGGGATCAATTGGTAGGACACATTCTTAGACATCAAGGTATTGTGAATTTAGGATTGGAGGGAAGTTCAAAAATGTTTGTAAAGTCTATGGGACTTAACTATGGGGTCATCAGTCCCTAAACTTACAAACTACTTATGAACTAAGGACGGCACAAATATCCATGCTCGAGGGGGGATTCGAACCCCCAACCGTAGTGGCCATGCAGACCATGACTGGAGTGCCTCAGTCTCCTCGGCCACCACGACTGGCTTGGAGGGAAGTGTGTGGGGTAAAACCTGCAGAGGAAGATCAAGAGACGGATTCAGTAAGCAGATTCAGAAAGATGTAGGTTGCCGTTCTTATGTGAAGAGGCTTGCTCAGGATAGGGTATTGTGGAGAGCTGCATCAAACCAGTCTCTGGATTGAAAACCACAACAACAACATCAATGAGTTGGCTTTAAACCCTTGTATCAAGAGACTGAGCAATTCTGGTGTTTCCAAAGGATCAGTACTGGTCCCAAGCCTATTTCTCCAATATGTAAACAACCTGCAAACTAACATGTTGTTGTTTTTATCATCTTCAATCCAAACACTGGTTTCATGCACTTACCCATGCTACAATATCTTGGTCAAGCTTCTTCATTTAGGAATAAGAATGGCCTCACACATTCAATTGAATCTGTTCCCCCTGTGATTTTTACCCTCACCTTTCCCTCCAATACTAAATTGATGGTACCTTTTTGCCTCATAAGGTTTGCTACCCATCAATCCCTTCTTTTAGTCAAGATGTGGCAGAGGATTTCTTTTCTCACAAGTTCTTTTCAGTAGATCCTCATTAGTTATGTGACGTACCCATATAATCTTCAGCAATTTCAAAAGCTTCTAACCATTTCTGAACTATTTATTGTTGTTGGTTACATTACTGAAACATGCGTTCAGAAAAGACTCCTTAACACATAAATTAATATTTGTTGTTAAATTTTTTCTTAATAAATGCTTTTCTTTCCATTGTCATTTGCATTTTACACATTCTCTTCTCCTGCCATTACAAGTTATCCTACTTCCCAATTAACAAAACTCACATACTACCTTTATTGTCTTGTTTCCCAATCTAATTCCCTCAGCACCACTCGATTTAATTTGAAATTTGACTACATTCCATTTCCCTTATTTTGTTGTTGTTAGTGTTCATCTTATATCCACCTTTCAGGATGTTGTCATTTCGATTCAGCTGCTGTTCTAAGTCCTTTACCGTCTCCAGCAGAATTACAATGTGATCAGAAAACTGGAAAGTTTTTATTTGTTCTCTCTGAATTTTAATTCCGTGTTCAAATATCTCTTTGGTTTCATTTACAGATTGTATAACATTGGGGAAAGGCTTAATCCCTTCTCAATCACTTTGCCCATTTCATGTCTTTCGCCACTTTTATGTACAATATTTTGTTCCCGCTACCTTCAGAATTTGAAAGAGTGTATTCCAGTCAACACTATCAAAAGATTTCTCCATATTTACAAAATATATAGGTACATGTTTTCCTTCCTTTATCTTAAAATATCCTAACATAAGTTGTAAGGTGAGTATTGCCTTGCATGTTCTTCAAGTTCTCCTAAATTCAAATTAATTTATCATGAGTCCAGTTTTCTATTCTTCTGAAATGACCTCATAAATAGAAGTCTAATTGACTGAGGTCGGGAGAATGAGTAGCCCACAGTTAGCAACTGGGGTGTATTTTTACGAATATTTTCTAAAATTTGAAGTCTGGTGGTGATGCACATTCTACTTACTTATTAAGGGTATTGAAATATTTACTGCAATTTGGGGTCACTTGAGGGGCATTGTGTATGCCACACTTATTCATAATGTAGAATTGCTGTGCCATTGCATAGAGCAAGTGTGTCAGCAGATACAACAGAAATCTGGAATAGGGGAACAAGTGAGACAGTCAATTATGATGCACACAGACGCATGCATTACTGCTCAAGGTAGCCATTTTGGGCACCTTCTGTAGGGAACATTGCACAGTATCAGCAGAAATGAACAAGCTGCATAGTGAAGTGTCTGTGTAATGTACACTGCAACAAATGCTTGCAACATGATACCAAAAGCAAACAGAGTCAGAGATATTCTGACTTCCACAATCCTGAAACATCACCCATCATCTTCTCATGGTCTAGGTCGTAAATACCCTTCTCCTTCTCTTTCCTGTTCCCTTTTTCTTCCCTTCTATCTTACCTGATGAAGAAACCCTGTTCCGAAAGCTAGTCCTACTTTTGTCCTTTTTTGTGTGACTACTGGCGTTACGTAACTAAGGTACGTACTTGCCAGCCAAATAAAATAAATAGTAATAAATTAGAATTGTAAGCATTCAAGAAATGCTAAAAATATTGTGCTAATAGCCTAAGTAATTAATGATGTTTTATGTTCAAAAAATGTTCAGATGTTTGTAAATCTATCAGATCAAACTGTGTGGTCATCAATCCATAGCTTACAAACTACTTAAACTAATGTAAACTAACCTAAGGACAACACACACACACACACACACACACACACACACACACACACACACATGCCCATGCCCCAGGGAGGACTCGAACCGCCGATGGCGAGCAACCACGCAGTCCACAGCAAGGCGCCTTAGAGTGCTTGGCTACTCCTCTGCGGCAATGTTTTATGGTGACAAACATTATTACAGTATATTAAATGATGTCCAAATTCTTACAATGTGTACCCACAAAATACTTTATGAAACATTGTAAACTGCATGGCATCCAGTGTTCCAGCTACTATAGCTTTTTCCAAATCCATTCTCATTTTGCTGTCATTAGTGTCATATCAGCTTCACAATACATATGGAAGCAAAGGGGGTTGTAATATATTTCTATGTGACAGATCATGAGATCATTCCATTCCATTTTGGTACAAATTGTTACCATCAGGTGAGTTAGCTGATTCCAGCTGTGACTCATTGGTATTATAGTTGTAGGATACTACTGATTTTCATTTTGTGTATTGCACATTTCAGTTGTACATTTCTGGACATTTAAAGCAAGGTGAAAATCTTTGCACTTTGAAGACTTGCTGACTATTTTTGCAGCTTCTTACAGACATACTTTACTATAAATAACTGAACCACCTGTACAAAATCTGAGGTTACTATTAAAGTTATATACATGTTCACTAATACATTAATAGAACAACTAGGTTTTCAACACACATACATGGGGCACACCAGACGTTAGTTCTAGAACTATCTGTCCAACTAAAAAATCCCCAGTCCAGTGATTAATTTAGTTTGATATCCCACACAATCTAGCTTTTGACAATAAGTTTATATGCTGTATTGAATCAACTGAGACTATCAGTGTGTCTTGACCCATGGCTTTGTATCATGTGAGAAAAGTGAGACTTGAATTCCACATGAATGATGTTTTTACAATCCATGCTGGCTGGAATAGAAGAATTACTTCTGTTTGAGAAACTTTATTACTTTATTACTTTATTACAATTTATTCTAAGATTCTACAACAAATGAATATCAAGTAAATGGACAGTAATTTTTAAAGATTATTTCTGTTACTGGTACTCTTTTTGTATGTCGATGTGATCTGTGCTTTCTTCCAACTGTGGAGCACAATTTTTTGTTCAAGGGTACTTTGACAGGTTGGGTTAGAAGCAAATGGGGTACTTGATGTGACTTATTTTATGGTTACCAAGTTCAAATCATAATAATTTCCCTATTGCCATTTTCAGTTCAGTGTGTTTCTTGATTTGTGTTTGTGAATTGCTTGATAGAATTTGATATAAAAAGTTGTCACCAATTTAAATAATACTGGTATTGCAAAAATGTGAGGTGCTAATAAATGGAATATGTGAAAGTTGATGACTCAAGCTTTACAATGTGGTTCTGCAAGGGTTTTCAAAGTTTGTTTGTATTACCACAGTCTAATATATTAGACTGTGGTATTACATTACAATACTGGAAGCACTAGAAAATGACACAGTTACAAATCATGGAAAATATATTAAGAAAAGAAAATGTAAGCTACAATATCTGAAGTTGAAATAATGGCATAAGCTGCTTGCCTCAGCAAGATTTTTTAAAATATAATTATTCTAATGAATTTTTATGTTTGATTTACATTCCATTACCTCAATTTTGCTTTTGTTAATATTCATCTTAAATCCTCCTTTACATGACAATTTGTATGATCAGCACTGGTATTGCTCTTCATGCTACTATATTTCTACAGAAAACAAACCGATCTATCCTGACATTAATTTCTATCAATTCTTCCATTCTTCTATAAATAATTCATAGTACTGTTTTGCAACCATGTCGTAACCTGTCTGCCCGCTTAAGGGATTTATCTATATCTCACACTCTGACCCATGAATTCCCATTTTTCATTTTCCTAATCTTGACACCATTGGGAGTAGCTAGCTGTCACTTGGACATATGAATGGGAAACTATTTTATCTGTGGAATATTTCATTCGACATTATGCCATCTGCATTTAATCATTCAGCAGAGCTGCATCATGTGTGAAAAAATATCACCTGTAGTTTCCTATTACAGTATTTTAAGCCATTCTCAGTTCCTGAATGGCAGTGTCATGTTGGTTGATGTCACAAGACCAGATCAGTCATTGTCCAGGCTGTGGATGCTGATGACCTCACTGCTGAGTGCCCTAAAACACCAATCATCATCATCATCCAGGCTGTTGGCCCTGGAACTGCTCACTATGCTCACATATGACACATTTTCTGAAGATGAAAGTCAAATTTTGAAAACCATTTTTCATTTTTCTGTTTACTTGTTAAAACCTGCAGCAGATTTTCTAGTCTGATCAAATGTGGCACCCGGAAAACAGCACTTTCTTTTCATGATTTAGTTAGCATAACTGCTGTTACAATTTCCTTAAAGATCTAATATTTATACTTCCCTTTCACTGCATAAAAATACACTCTTTCCATATTAGCCAAAAGTTCTTAGCAAGTATATAGAAACTGACAAAACAAGCCCATTTTCAAAACAATTGTGTGTACTTTTGAATGGAAATTGATTGTGGAAGTGGAAAACTATTTTATAAAAGTGGATTTTGGAATCAGTTTTGGAGTGCTTACATTACCAACCAAAAGCAGAATTGGGTAACTGGTTTATGAAATTTGGTTTAGTGATCGATATAAACATGTTGACTGAAAAAGCTCCTGCCCTTCTTCAAACACCGCACTTTTGTTTGATCTCTCAACAAGTACTCCTCCATTCTGGTGGAACCTACTGAAAATTTATTCCATTTATGTATAGTTGTCAATAACGGCAAATAAGAAATACTGTGTGAAACAACTGCAGAAATGAGTGTGTGAGGTAGTACAACAAATGTATACATAAGGACAGTGCAGTGCAATTTGTCATTAATGGGCTATGGCAGCAGATGACCTACTTATATGCCTTTGGTAATAGAAAACATGGCCTGCACATTTTTTCTGGCCTTGTGACCATACCATTTGTACCCTATATGATGAAAGAAGTGGATTTGTCAGAGTCCT
Organism: Locusta migratoria; assembly: GCA_026315105.1. Taxonomy (NCBI): domain Eukaryota; kingdom Metazoa; phylum Arthropoda; class Insecta; order Orthoptera; family Acrididae; genus Locusta; species Locusta migratoria. The sequence continues at coordinate 507,776,590 of CM048745.1, forward strand.
GATTTCAGATGATAAGAGCTGATGGTAGGGTTTGATTTTGGCATATACCCCATGAAGCCATAGACTCAATTTGTCAATAAAACATTATCCAAGTTGTTTATGGCTCCATAATTGTGTACATTGTTTACACTGAATAGACTGGATCCTCTAATCCAACTCAACCTATCATTCACTGCAAATGGCTATGTTCGGCCAGTTTGAGGTCTTTTGAAGCATTCATTGACTTCATATTCCTAAACAATGAGGGACTTTTGACAGATGACAATGTACAGGGTGTCCAGTGATTTCAGAATTAAGTATTTTGATAATTAAGATCAGTAGATGGGCACATTAAAAAGAATTTTTATTTTGAAAGTGGTAAGAATGTTATACAGAAGTTCATGAACAGTTCGAAATTGTTTGAAAAGCTATTACCAGACGACACTGAATGCAGCACAGCTCATAGAGAATCAGTGTGCAAAATGGAACTTACTGGTGCACCGTCTTTGCAATCATCACAATTTTTTATAAATGTCCACTGCTTGCTTTATGGAGGTGGTAAAAATGAACAGTACAATTTGCCATCAAATCCTGTAGTGTTTTAGTAGTAGTGCATACCTCAATGAGCATCGATTCAAGTTCGTCCAGTGTAACGGGAATGTTCTGATAGACAGATTTTTCAATGTGCCCCACAAAAGTAGTCATACAGTCAGATCAGGCGAATATGGAGGCCAATCCATTCCTGTGCCAGTAAATTTGCAATCATCCATTGCAATGACCTTATTGCTGAACTATTAATCAAGAAAGTGAAATACCTGATCGGTGGAATGGGGTCTGGTACCAGCTTGCACGAACCACTCAATGGTTGATCAATCCTTCAAGGCTGCCCCTGTGGAATGACAAAGCGTCAATAATGCCTCTGCTGCATACCACAACCCACTCAGTAACTTTGGAAGAATACAGTGGATTTGTTTCACACAAACTTGCATTTTCAGGATGCCAAATTCTCCATCCAAGTGGAAGTTTGCTTCATTTGTGAACCAGATGCAGCCAATATTAAAAGCTTCATTATCAACTATGTGAAAATCTTTCACGTTGCAGTAGTGGAACTGATTGCTCGGAGCTGTGGTGTAGTGTTTGTAGGCATGCCATAATGCGGTTACAGCACTATCTGTTGGCACAGTGGTGGATTTACTAGTAGGCTGAGTAGGCTGGAGTCTAGGGCAGCAGATTTTAGGGTTGGCAGATTTGAGGCCAAAATTTTTAAACTGTAAATAAGTGTAATAAAGGAAATATAATTATATTTACCGTATGTACAATATTGTGTAAGAAGTATTAAGGAATACCTTACCCCCATATTATTAGCAGTATATCACAGTGCTTTTACTATCTCAGAAATATACACAAAACTATTTCTAGTGCAAACTTAATCATCCATCACCTGATAGCAGGCACTTTAGGTTACGTTCAATATCTACATGGGATACTCTGCAAATCACAGTTAGGTGCCTGGCAGTTAATACACTACTTAACACCTGTCTGCTTTCAGGACTCCTCTCAGCCCCATCTTGCTGCAGCCAGGATGCCGATGCTAGGACCCGTTGGATGTCACTGCCAGGACCTCCTGCTGCTGCTGTCCCTTGTTGTTGTCGGGTCAGCTTCCACTGCCTGGTTCCCAAACCAGCTTGCCACCATCGCCGCTGGATGGAGACCTCTGGATAGAGACCGCTTGACCACTGGGAGCTGCCCAGCTCCCTCACAGTTGCTGCCAACCGGGTGAGCCGATTCCCAGTTCCCCGATCCTCCTGGCCCTCACTGCTGCTCCTATCACTGCTGCCACTGCTGCAGCCACCGGCACCACAGTCACCACCACCACCACCACCAGACCTGTCCGCCACTTCCTAATGATTGGGTCCCATCACTGCTGCCGCCGCCAGTGACATATCTGCCACTACCAACTGGAACATCGAGATCTTCTTCTCTATCTCTTTTAGCATCATTCCCCATCATGGGCCTGCCCCCAGTAACAACTATCTCAACCCTTTGCACCATCTCTCTCTGACCTTCACCACAATAACATGGTGCGCTCCCTCCATCTTAGATCCTCCTGTTTGTTTTCCTGTCAGTTTCCGCCACCACCACTTACTTCACGCCCGTCACCTACCTACCTACCTACCTCCACCCACCCCCATCAACTGCTCCCACCCAGCCTCTCTCACATTCTATCCCCACCACCATCTTCACTGTCCCAAATAAATATCCCCCCCTCTCACCGACAAAAGTGACCTACCACTGAGCCACAGGGAAAGAATCACCCACCTTCTCAAACCCTAAAGGACTTTGCCCACAGCCAGCCCCCACTCCCTGCCACATCACCACCCAGCCTGCTCCCCAGCCCCTACCAGTTCCTACCGACTCTTGCAAGACCCCCATCCCATCATCACCAAAAATCACCCTCGACCACTGCTTCCTCACTTTTCGTCCATCCCACCCTCCCCATGGATACTACCCCATGCCCCCCTCTTCCACCGCCCCCCACAAGTATATACCTAATCCTTGCCCTTAAAGAACACAAGAACTTTCCTTCTGCCACCATCTCCCAACTCTCCCTGCAAGGATTCCGTCCTTATCAAATCCACCTTCCCCCATTCCACTCCTACCTCCACCAGCATCTCCCTCAGGTCCATTTGGATCCCACGCTATTTGACCCCCTATCTCACCTCGTCCTCTCCCTCCCAGCCACAACCTCCTTTCCACCCATCCTCCCTCACTGCCATGATCACCAAGCTAAGCCCGGTGATCATGGAGGAGGAGGAGGAGGAGGAGGAGGAGGTGTTGGGACAATGTAATGCCCACCCCAACCCGGAAATCTGTTCTGCCAAGCGAATCCAAAACGCTGCTGGCTCCACCTTTTTATGCGGATTTTTACTGAATACGCATTTTCCATCGACTGTCTCCTCACTAAAGGGGCTATCATCTACGACACCACTACATGGTGGATCCTTGATGCCCCCCCCTCCCCAATCCTATAACGATCACCTCACCCAGAATTACTAAAATTCCCCTCTCATCTGCCCCCGCTGTAAGTCAGCATACTTCCTCAAACAGTGTCCCAATCTCGCCTCCCCTGCCACCTGCATTACCTGTGGCAGCCGCCACACTACCTACTCCTGCAAATGTCAGGCTCACCTCACTCCTGCCACCCCCGAGCTGTTAGTCCCCATCTGTCTCACTGATCCTCCCATTCACCCCAATAACTCCCCCTGTCCTTCTCCTATCATGGAGGACGTCATTCATTTTGTTACCACAGTCCTTCAGAACATCCACCAATTCCAACGCCCCCACATCCTTCGACAGATTGCCTTCGCCATCCATTCCGTCTTTCAGCTTGAAACCATCGTCACCTTCTCCCACAACCATCCCCATTTCACCTTCTCCCGTAACATTGCCCTGGCATAAAGCACACCTGTGTGTGTTTTCCCATCTCTTCTGTTCTTCACCCTCCACAGTACCCAATGGTACGCCGACCCTACACCCGCCTCTACCATAACATTCGATCCCTCCACACCAGCAAACCCCTTTTCATGTGTACCCACTGCCATCACTGTATGGATACCTTTCTCGTAAAGGAAACCTTCTTCCAACCCCGCAATTCCATCAGCAGCACTCCATAGCTCCTCCACCATATTGATGACCACCCCCCCCCCTCATCCCTTACTTGAGGCGGAGTGGCGATTAGCCACCTCCGCTACCACCCTGTCCATCTACAACCTCTCCTGAACTATCCCACCGAACACCTCAACCTCAGCCTCTTCCTCCTGTATACTATTCGTATATCCTAGTACCATTCCCCTCCCTTATGAGTTCCTCTTCCACATTGAACATACCTTCATGACCTATGTGGTTGGCGCTGATCTTAACCTTTATTCCCGCCCTGCTGGTGAATGGCGTCGGTGGAGGCGGCAGTTTGTCCCCTCCCAAAACCCACATGCCCCAAAAGCAACACTACCCCGACGTTGTCTTCATCTCTCCCAACCTCCTGGGCCATCTGTAGGCATACGTCCTCGACCTTATTAGCAGTGAACATGCTTCCGTGCTCCTCATCACAGACTCCCTTGTTCGTCCCGACCGCGTCCCCATCCCAACTTATGGGGTTATCAGTCCCTAGGCTTAGACACTACTTGAAGTAACTTAACTTACACTATGGACAACACACTCACACACACACACACACACACACACACACATGCCAACCGGATTCTCTTCAGCAAGGCGCCTTAGAGCGCTCAGCCACTCCACTGCGGCAATACGGTAAGTACCAGTAATTGGAACATTAATTGTACAATTAAAGTACGCATTTAATCGCTAAATAGATCCGTCGGCTATAAATAAAAATGTACGCCCCATTAGCGATAAATAGTATAATTGAGTGCCGATAACAGGGTCTCTGCACATTTTGACTGCCGATCCCTGGTACGTAAGATGCCTCTTGTAAATGTAATTATTTTAAATTGAACTAATTGCTATTACAAGAACTTGTGCATATACATACGAAACCAGATGTATATATGTGGCATGTTACAATAAGTTACAACTAATATTGTATTGTTAAATATGATTTACACACGATATTTAATGTGAATCCCTTTAAGATTCTGATAACTGGTACACTTACCCTAGTTGATGTTGATTCTGTATTGTATGAGTTTGCTCACAGATTTCCTGTACCTTGGGACAGGAAAATAATTCAGTTTATAAGTTATAGTGTGCTCATTTATAGTTACTAGCCACACGATGTTATATTCACACAGGAAACGTATCAAATTTTTAATGATATGGATCATGTTATTGAGTTGCATCAAAACTATTCCATGGAGTCTCGTTGTTATAGTAGTGAGATGACAAATGATAAATCAGATTCTCATAATTAAATAATTCGCAGTCTCTGTTGCAACAGACTGCGAATTATTTATTCACCACTGTTGCTGCACCAGCCGCCACCAACATGATGGAATGCAATGAAATCTATAGATTCTCATAGTTGAAGCCACAGTTTTCTGCTAATTCGTCAAATTCAACTAACTCGCACCTTTCACTATGGCGCTAAAAGCCTCTGATAGGCAGTAGTTCCCTTTGCTGCCCGACCGAGCGTATGTTAGAAAACGGCGAATATAGATGGGTGTTCGCTTCGAAGTCTAGTGCTTCAAAAGTTTTCTGATTGCTTCTAGATTCGGATGACTGCCAACGACAATTAGCGTGAGTTCTTGTCGATGAACTGTGGAATCTACGAAACTTTAAAGAGGATAGTGTGTGCTTAAGTTATGCTTCATTGTTTTATTTCTCGCTGTCGCCCCTAGTCATTTGAAGATTTTCACTTTTAAGGTGTGCACCATTAACTTTATCTGCTTGATAATAACATCAGTAAAGCTGATTACTTCAAATTTAGTGTTGGAAATGTTTAGAGCACTGTTTAGATACAAACAATTTATTGAAATATTTAATGCGCGTGTCGTTTTGGAAACAATGCGCAAAATGAGAAATACAACACTTTTGTGAATAATGTCCTTATCCGAAAACTGTTTTGTACCAAAACTGACCGGGATTAAATCAAAGTATATAAGAAAGCCATGGATTACTCTAGGAATAAACGAAATTATATCTATCAGTCTCGAACAGCTCGAATGTAAATGTTTTATATCATTACAAAATATTCTGCAAAATACTAAAGATGGTAAGAAAATTGTTATTAGAGACATCAGATACCAGCAAAATAAATTTGAGATATAGTAGAGGAATAGACTAGCAGAACCTGAGATGGTGAGGAGAAAATAGCATTAACTGTAAAATCGTACATGGGTAACGTTTGTGCATAGTGTTGCTGTAATTTTCAACAAGTATTTCACTAGCTGAAAAATATTCCTGTCGAAGCACAAAGAAGGCAAATGTTACCTGTTTAAACAACACTGACAGGAAAGTGGGAACCAGCCGCCTCAGTCCTCATACTGCCTTCCTCACCAAATTTTTTGACATGCTAACATATTGGCTCTTTTTATCACAGAACATGCCAAGTACCTGTACCCCGTCGCTCCCTTTCAGTGCCACTGTGTAGATATGTCTCTCTCCCACTGTCTCGTTTTCTCCTATTAGCACTTTCTTTTGTCTGTGTCTCCCACTACCACTGCCTCTATCCCTTTCTTTTCCTTTCTTTTTTTCATTTATGCTGCCTTGCGAGCTATGCCCGCAGTCCCTGCACTAAGCGTTGCCAACGAGTGACGAGCTATGCTCGCGGTGAGGTAAAAAAAAAAGTAATGCACAGAAAAGGAACTACGGGCTATACTCGCAGTTCCTGTGTTTCGTTATGCAGCTTGATGGTTTAGTTACGCAAAAAAGTCCACTAGATGGCAACACCAGCAAGAGAAATGTTTTTGTCTTCAGATTCTGACACATTCGGGCGTAAGCAGTCCCGCTAAGACGTCACAGTACAGACGATCGCAAACAGATCAAGAAATTTTGGATGTTCAATTCATTAATTCGGGGTTGAAGGAGAATTTAGGGACGATTCTTAAGATGACATGTTGCAAGTTATTATAACATACTTACTGTAACTTCAATTTTGTGATATTTTCGTGTAATATAGGCCTATTGTCAACTTCTAACGATAATACAGTGTATCGAGTTGTACGTCTTGTTTATTTACGGAAGAAGAGCTTCATGAAGACATTGACATGACGTCCCAACAGGAAACGCATCAAATACATCGCGAATTTCGGAATGGTAGTTACTTACGATTATTAAAAATAATTCGCCTGAAGTAATTTGGTTGTGTAATGTGGCTTTCGTAAATAAATACGTTTCACTTTGGTTTCATAAAACATAAGCAAATGCAACTTCCTTTCTACCTACAATAAATCCTACAATTTTTTTTCCATGTTTCAGCTAAAAACTTGTGATAAAATTACGTTGGTAACTACAATGTGTTACGTCATTTTAAGAGTGGCAAAGCAGAAAAAATACTGAAACGATTTACCTGTAACCGTTCTTATATTATATTTTGAAAAACGAAAAAAAGGATTGCACTGCTATAATTCCACACTAAGTTCCAGACCTTAAAGTGCTAAGTACTATGTTGCACTTATTATTTTATCTCCATTTTTAAAATAATATGACCAGCTTATAAAATGCAATATGACCAGATGATGGTGGTACAGTTCTCCGAAAGCGGTCGTTACTAAATAAATAATTCGCGATCTTGGCGTTCTCACTTTTGGAGAATATAAGATTTAGATTTTCAGTGAATTCCCCAAATCAGACCAGTCAGGCAAATGCCAATGCCGGAATGGTTACTTTGAAAGGGCATGGCCGATTTCCTTCCCCATCCTTAACCAAATAATCCGAGTTTGTGCTCCATCTCTAATGACCACCCTGTCGACAGGGTGTTAAATCGTAGTCCTAATCTTTATTCCTGATGACTGAAAAAAAATGCGCTTGTGAACAGGCAGGTTATTGCCTGCCCTCCTGCAAGTTTAGAAAAATAATAAAAGAGCCTTATTACTGTTCTTTCCATGTCAAAGGATTAGCACAATTCTCTGTTTCGCTGACACATGGAGCCTGTGGTCGTAAACAGGACAATAATCGTACTCCCACACTGACGTCAGGGGAAAACCAAGTGCCCGTCTTAGACACTATACTTATCACAAGTGACCTACATCCACAATCACGTAATAGCAGTTTCTTATTTTTACTGGTATTGTCGTTTTAACAGAAAAATTTATTTGCCGTGATTTTAAGGAATATTATTAGCGGAAAATGCAATTCAAATTGCCATCTTCAGACTATTCTATAGAAGTGAATGGTCATATAGTCATTGTTATAATTAGATAAAACTCACGGAGAAGACGTTCATAAATACCGTTTCTGACCGTTATAATTTGTGCAATAGGTACACAGTAGTAAAGGATAAAGTATGTATGCCTAATACGTAAGTGACATATGTCAGTCGTCAATATGGAGATGGCATGCCATTCTGTGTTACTCTAATCTACCGAGTGATCAAAAAGTCAGTATAAATTTGAAAACTTAATAAATCACCGATTAATGTAGACAGAGGTAAAAATTGACACACATGCTTGGAATGACATGGGGTTTTATTAGAAGAAAAAAGAGAGAGAGAGAGAGAGAAGAAGTATTGCTAGACGCGTGAAAGATCTCTTGCGTGCGTCGTTTGGTGATGATCGTGTGCTCAGCCGCCACTTTCGTCATGCTTGGCCTCTCAGGTCCCCAGACCTCAGTCCATGCGATTATTGGCATTGGGGTTACCTGAAGTCGCAAGTGTATCGTGATCGACCGACATCTCTAGGGATGCTGAAAGACAACTTCCGACGCCAATGCCTCACCATAACTCCAAAAATTCAAATGTTTGTAGAGCTTATGGGACTCAACTACAGTGTCATCAGTCCCTAAACTTACAAACTACTTATGAACTACTTACGAACTAGGACGGCACAAATATCCATGCCCGAGGGGGGATTCGAACCCCCGACCGTAGTGGCCGTGCAGACCGTGACTGGAGTGCTACAGTCCCCTCGGCCACCGCGGCCGGCCCATAACTCCGGGCATGCTTTACAGTGCTGTTCACAACATTATTAATGTTTGTTAAGCTTATGGGACTTAACTACGGGGTTATCAGTCCCTAAACTTACAAATTACTTATGAACTATCTTATACTAAAGACGGCACAAATATCCATGCCCGAGGGGGGATTCGAACCCCCGATCGTAGTGGCCGTGAAGACCGTGACTGAAGCGCCTCAGTCTCCTCGGCCACCGCGGCCGGCTCACAACATTATTCCTACAGCTATTGTTGAGGAAAGATGGTGAACATATTGAGCATTTCCTGTAAAGAACACCATGTTTGCTTTGTCTTAATTTGTTATTGCTAATTATTGCATTGCGGACATTTTTAGAACTTTTCTATCTCTCTTTTTTTGTTCTAATAAACTCCATGTCATTCCAAGCATGTGTGTCAGTTTTTACCTCACAATCTACATTATTCCGTGATTTATTACGTATTCAAATTTATACTGGCTCTTTGATCACCCAGTATTTTCTACACATCGCACAACTATTACTATTATGACGCGAAACGTCATACAGGAACGTTGTTTCCATGAGTTTTATCTAACTGACATTGACTAAATGATAATCACTTCTATGCAATGATTCAATGTGCTATGTCCATAAATGATCTGAAGCTGGTAATAACAATGTAAATCCTTGCGATTGTGGCAAATAATGCAGAGATCGCTCTCCGGCAAACTGACGATTTTTTAAATTTTCCTTCCAATTTTGCATCCACGCCATTTTATTTATAAGGGAAACGAGATATATCAACACATGACGTCAGAGTTGGATGGGGGATTTCCCATGACTCATCGACGATGTCAACTGATGATGTCAACTGATGATTTCATAGGTGGCCGACTTTGTTGTTGAAATGGCCCAGCATATCTACTGTAGGATAGTTGCACTAGGATGAAATTTGCCACCATCAGTGTTTACTACATATTGTATGCATGATTTATTTTTCTTATGCACCATTTAATGCAGGTGTTTTCTGTCTTGGAAGTTCTATTTAGAGAAATACATATTTCTTCATTTTATAAGTAAACACCTTCTGCCATTAATATTATGAAACCTTTTAATAACTAGTTTCGGTAATGAATTCTGCAGACCATTTCTCAGCATGTACACTGTGACATTACAGATCCAGGGGGAAGCTGATTACTTCCATGTGAAAGGTAGGTTTTGTCGGGTTGTTGGGTTCCCCAGCTGTAATTACAATTTTAATATCCCTTACAGATAAAAAGCTGACAAATTTCAGTACTATAATAATAATAAGACTTATTTTTACAATTATTGATACGTAGTGTTTATAAGTAACAGCAAGAAGCAAATGGGCAGCATTGCACCACGCTACCTATCTTAAAAGACGCACCACTTTATTTCCATATTCTTTCAATAAGCTTTGTTTTACTCTCTTGTTCTGCTTTTCGTTGATGTAGTAATATTCTTGTGTCAGAACACAAATTCCACCACAGAAACACAATACATGACCCCAGCAAAGCGCATTACATTTGTATACGTATTTTATTATATTAGTATTATTCTTAGTAACGTTCTTTTTATGTTGTAGACTGCCACTTAAATATTTCATATACATAGAGCAGATATGCAGCGATACATATACGAAAACAATTACATGTATTAATTGTGGACAAGAACTGAGTATATTTGCAAAAAAAGCCATGATAAATATTAATTGTGTAACTATATTTCGACTGCGGCAGTATATTTGAACAGTGAGACGCCACGCTTAATAGCTACCGGAGCAATGAGCTTAAGTCTCAGCCGATTTTAGTATTGTTAAATATGTAGTTCTTTGTTAAATGTAAACAGCATCTGTAGGGGGGGGGGGTGGTCAAAGCATTTTGGAAGGGAAATTGTATAGGATGCGTGAAACGATACAATTTTGGGAGCAGGTAGAGCACACTTTCGAACGACTTTCGAACGCTTGGGAAGGGACTCGTAAAGGGACGCGGTGGCGAAAACGTGGCCTACGTGGTGAAAAGTTGTGACGCTGGGCGGTCTGACGGTCTGAAGCCGCGTTACGAACTTTGAGATAGGCATGTGTGGACTTAGACAATTTATGGGACTGTGACTGGAGAATTAGAATCTGGTTGAAAAGTGGTAAACTATGGACGGTAGCAGGGCTATGGAACTGTGATAATTCAGCAATCGTGTAATCGTGTGAAGACAAACTTTTTAAAACAAATATTGTAATTAATCGCGGATTAATTTAGAAGTGCAATTTTCGATGGACTTCATTAATTTACTTGTGATAATTTGGAACTTTTACTCTCGAGTGGGTGTGATACTTATTGTGCCTCTCATGAATAACAGTTGGGGAAATATTTAGTTATTTACCGATGTATCAAGTAATCCCACCTCCGCATTTTCATGTCCCAAATGAATAATAAACTCCATTATCTTAGAATCCATTTTGTTGGTTATTCAGAGCTTTAATTTATGTCTGTTTAAGTATATTTTCGCCTCATCATCTACAGATTGATAGACTGGCTAAACTAAACAGATTGGGTAGCTGTTTAGGGCATAGAGGCTGACATATATAACTCACCCCTATGAACAGAGACAAGATGCCATAAGTAGTTTGTAAGTTTAGGGACTGATGACCCCGTAGTTAAGTCCCATAGACTATACAAACATTTGAACATTTGAAGATGCCATAAATCTTTTTACTACCCTGAGTTATGTATTGCCCAATTCTTATTGGTGAGTACCGATAGGAAGGTCGCATTCTCAGCATGTACACTTTCATGTGTTCAATTATGTCATATAAACAGGGTCTATAATGGTTAAATGGTTCACTGATCCAACTTTGTGCGACTTGCCTTGTCGTTATGCAGGCGCTTTAGACCACTTTAGACCACTTTAGACCCCGTTTACATGAGACAATTCAACACGTCAAAGCTTATGTGGTGAGCAGGGGCCTGAAGATGGTAAAATTGTATTACCGAAACTAGTAATTAAAAGGCTTCATAATATTAACGGCTGAAGGTTTTCATTTATAAAAGTAATAACACAGCCTTACTCCCAAATCATCGTGGATTAAGGTAAACATACAAAGAAACATTTCTTCAGTGTAATACTGTGATCGAATGAGGTGTTAGAGCTTCATCTGATATACTCTGCTAAAGATATTACATCTTACAGGCGTTTTTTATTAGTCTTCGTTTTTTGTAGCAGAGGTATGTTATTTTGCATATAGTATGTAACATTTTGCATACATTTACCCAGTGACACCTGACTTCGTCATCGAAAACAACTATAACTAGAAGATGGAATTGAAGCCTCGGTGGAGTGGCCGAGAACTCTAAGGCGCCTTGCTGCGGAGCGTGCGGTTGCTCGCCGTCGGAGGTTCGAGTTCTCCCTCGGACATTGTGTGTGTGTATGTGTGTGTGTGTGTGTGTGTGTGTGTGAGCGCGCGCTTTGTCCTTTTCATAAGTTAGTTTAAGTAGTTTGTAAGAGACTGATGGCCATAGTTAGGGGTAATAGGTTTAGAAATATCAAACATGAAATTGAAAAGTAATTTTACGTGGCAGAGTAAGATTTTATGAAATAATTGGAGAGATTAATGTTATGCGCTGGGCCTGGACTCGAAGCCGGAACCCTCTTGAACTCAATTAATAATCCTCCTCATTTAGTAAGCAGACGCATCTCACAATTCCCCCAAATTTCAACCCCACAAAGTTTTAATTCTGCCAACACTTTCTCTTACTTACCATAAATATACTAACACTATTGCACTTAACATCTCAAGCGTCGATACATTGTCCAGTATGACGTGTGACCGGTGAAGTTTCCTTGCCGGCGATCTTCACCGCAATGCCTTGATGTATGCGACACCGATACCTGAATCCCTGCTGCGGCTTCGTATCTGGTTACGGAACAGGTCCTCCGCTTGTGACTGGGTAACGATGTGTCACAACTCTTTATTCACTTCCTTGAGTTCAGGCACAACTGAGTCCGTCCACATTGTGTAGCGCGGAAGGTACTTGCCTAGCAGTCTGTGGGGCACAAATGGAGAGGATGGACAAAATAATATGAACACCATACAGTAAAGTACATTTCAGTGCAAGTTGGCCCTACTGCTTATGTATTAACAGCGAGATGCGACTGCAGTGCACAATATTGATACCTTGCAGTATATGCTTATTATACGCTTTGTTCTCCAACAGTCAGCAACACAAATGATCGGTGAAAAGCGTGATATGTCAGACTTCTAAAGAGACCAACGCGGCGGCGCGCAGTTAGTGGGGGCATCTGTGACGAAGGCGGCTGCACTGGGGCACCTAGTTATAGACGGGCATGCGCATCCGCCATTTTTGTTCCTTCGCGTTGACGCGAAACGGCAACATATTACCTATTTGTACGGCACTTCATACCTTTCCCGTTGCAACAAGTGTGTTGATATCAGTTTTGAACGACACTATTCACACACATCCGATATCGTATTCAGAAATGTACCTCGCCAGCCGCTTGGAGCGCTGCTGTCGTAGCGTATAACAAAGATATGTGGGAGTGTCGTGACTGTATATGTTAGACTGAGGTATCACCATCCTTGACAGCAAAATGCTTGCCATGTCTAACATTTGATAAATACTGCCATATTCCAGAATGACAATACGCTCACACACAATGACTAAAGGTTCGGGAGTGCTTTGTACAGTATTAGAAAGTTATGAAAATAGCCATGTCTCAACATTATTGAACTGTTATGGGAAGCGTTTATAGCAAAGAGTGAGGACCATATTTACAGCTCCATCATCGCTGAAGTAATTGAAGAATATATTGGTACAAAAATGGGTAACATTCCTTTGAAAACTATACACTCTCCGAATTTGTTCTTCGAAGTGTTGCGACTGTTCTAAAAAGCCAGTGGTGGGCCAACTCTTTGCAAGTTAGATATTTATATTATTTTCTCAATACCTTGTATTTGTTGATAAAACGTACATCGAAAGGAATCACAAAATATACCTGTTTGCTATAAGGACTCCCTGTGAGGTTAGGAGAGTCTTGCTGCGAGTGAATGATCATGGTTGTAGCTGCTGAGACAGGAAGCTGCGGAAGAAGCTTATTCGGGTTCAGAAGGCGTGGTAATTTTAGTCAATGAGTTTCCTAGCGCGATGTTTTGAGAAGTTTCTGTTCTTCAATGAGGCGCCAAGAAAAGAAGTACCAAGTGATTTAATTAATGTTGCAATAAAGGGTGTTTGTGTAGTTCAGTACTGGGAGATTTAGAAGAGAAGAACAATTAAAAAATGTATTTTGAAAATAAGATAGTATTTGAATAATCTGCGAGATGATAAGATTTCAGTGTTAATTATTGTTTCTTTTAATTAAGAAGTTTGAGGAGAGAAATGTTTCTCAGATGTGAATGTAAAAGAAAATGAGTTTTAATTTGATACTAACGAATTTTCTGTCAGTTTGAAAAGAGAGTTCATTTTTATTGTAGTACTTGCGGATACCTATTTATTTCACTCAAAGGTTACTCCATCTCTCCTTCCCTTTTCTCTCATTCAACCTTTTTCTTCTCTCTCTCTCTCTGTCCATGTCCTCTCTCTCTCTCTCTCTCTCTCTCTTATATCCTAACCTAACCTCTCTCTGTCCGGCTCCTCCTATCCCTCTCTATCTTCCTCTTTTTCCGCTAATCATCTTGTGTCTCCTCACTAAATTGCCTCCTCCATCAGTAAAATATCATATATCTCTGTTAACTTTCATGGTGATCAATGAAATGGTGTCTAAATTTATTGCAAGGTACCCTCCGCTATGAACCGTTTAAGATCTTTGGTAGACGGTGTTGTTCCTCTTGTCTTTCATGAGCAGGACCCGGATTTTAATGACAAGTCATATTTTTTCTTAACTTCAGGGTGAATTTTATAACAATTTATACACGAATCTAGGCATTTTAGTGTAGAAAAAATGTATTTTAATTGTGCATATAAAGTCATATTTCAACATATTTTAGTAATAGATCATATTGTGGCTAACTTTTATTATAACAGGTCATATTTCCGCCAAATATTGCCAAAATGCATATACTGTTTCTCTTGTATCTTTCGGAATACAGGAATAAGAAAATGAATATGTTGCTCATGAGACAATATTTAACGTGATATTATGAAACATAAACAGATAAATTAGGTACAGAGCTTTATTTGTCAGGACTGTAGTAGAAAAGCAGTGTATCACAACAGTCGTTTCACGAACATAAAACACTGCTGCGCAGAGTCGACAATACGCTCTCAGAGCCAACAAAGGCGGCTTCTGTCGTAATAATAATCGCAGTCGCGCAGGTATTCACAGTAACCAGTTTGAATACAGCCTGTGCCTTGTTCATCATGCCTAAAGCAAAGTCCTCAAACAGCGTGAAGTTGCGAGTATCTGTTTGAGAATTTGGAGAGAAGTTCTTTAGTACTGATGGGAAAATACTATTTTGTAAACTGTGTGAAGTTACAGTTAGTGCAGAAAAACGCTTTAATGTGCAACAACACTGTAATACCGCTAAACACAGCAACTGTGTGAAACGAAGTGATGAAAATAACAGCAGACAACTGTTGTTTTTTGAACAGACAGGTCAATCTTCAACCATGCAATCATTCTGCAAGGATTTGTGTGAGATGATGGTGTCCTGCAACAACCCATTGGAAAAGCTGAAGAATCCATGCTTCAGACGGTTCTTGGAGAAGTTCACAACACATCCAGTTCCAGATGAATCTACACTGAGAAAGAATGATGTGCTCAACAAAATACGAATTACTGTTACTGAGCAAAAGATCTGGCTGACGGATGTTAGTGCGCGGTATATTGCAAATGATGTTATTGGTGTTCTAAAAGTTGATGGGCCTGGAGATATTTTCCTACTAACGTGTGAAGCTCTCGATAAAGTAAACAATTCGACGATTGCTATTTTGTTTGACAACTCTCTGAAGCTAATGTGGCCGGATGGTGTGAAAAGAGAACGTTCTGCTGCTTGTGGCAGATGCCACTTCATATATGGCTAAAGCAGCCAAAGGACTTCAGATTCTCTACTTCAGTATGGTATATGTCACTTGCCTTGCACGTTCGTTTCACAGAGTTGCTGAAGAGTTACGATCAAATTACCCTGACGTGGACAAATTAATTTCCTGTGGCAAGAAAATCTATATCAAAGCTCCGCTACGGGTGCAAAAATTCAAGGAACAGGCACCTTCAATACTTCTTCCACCTAAACCTGTTCTTACACGATGGGGTTCTTGGCTTAATGCTGCTGAGTATTACTGCACCAACTACACCCAAATGAAGACAATCTTCTGTGAGCTTGATAGCGATGAATCAAGTGCTATCAAAACTGTGAAAGACGAATTTACAGATACATTGTCTGGAAACTTGGCATACATCAACGCCAATTTTTCAGTGATATCGAAAGCCATCAAACGACTGGAAGCTGTTGGCGCTCAGCTATGTGAGGCCCTGAGTATTGTGCAAAATGTGCAGAGTGAGTTGGATCGAGCCTGTGGTCATGTGACTGACAAAGCGAAAACAAACTGCAAAGTGTTCTACAACGAAATCCTGGATATTCTACATTGTGTAAAATGAGTGACAGTCTTTCAGGGACTGCCGCAACATTTGAAGATAGTGAAGCAAAGCTGACCTGGCTGCCTTCAAATACGCTCCAGTGACGTCAAGTGGAGAGGAGCTTTTCCAGGTACAAAACTATCCTCAGCGACAACCGTAGATCTTTGACTATGTAAAACCTGAAAATGCTGTTTGTGATCCAGTGCAACTTTGGAGATACTGAAGATTAACAGATGGTATTAAATAATGTAAAGTGCTTTAAATAATTTGTGTGCAAAAATAAAAATATTGTTTTAGTGTTTCGATAGATGATCTCCTGTTCACTGTACTTTGTGTTTAGAAAATAAAAGATTCAGACGTTTAAAAAACAGATGCTAATTAGCCTCAAACCCTACAGAAAGGAAGAACTATACTTACAATATTTTGAGTAGGGAATCACATTTCGTCTTATATATATACTTCGCCAAATCCGGGCCCAAGCCTTGTTGATAAAGGAGCAGGGACAGTAACTCTTTGTTGAAGGTACGCTATTTGGTCAATAACTGTCTGTATGAAAACCGTGGCTGTGGTATTATAAAGTTTATAATTAAAAACAGCGACCAGCCACAAGTATGGTATAAAATATTCATTTATTTAGACCATGACTGTTTTCGGATTTTCATAGAAATCCATCTTCAGATCTGCTTTCCAGCTGGAACCTAGTTTTGTGTCTATTATAGTTTCGCAGCCCTAGGATAGACAAAAATAGTTTACTGTTTAGTTAAGGTTTCTTGATGTTTGTTTCTAACATCATATTTATAAAAGATTATTGCATCTTTCGTACAGTACACGTTAAAAAAAATAACATGTGTAAAATTCGGCCGGCCGCAGTGGCCTAGCGGTCTGCGGTGCGCCAGTCACAGTCTGCACGGCCGCTACGGTCGGGGTCTCGAATCCCTCCTCGGGAATGGATATTTGTGTCGTCTTTAGTATAAAGTAGTTCATAAGTAGTTTGTAAGTTTAGGGTCTGATGACCCCGCAGTTAAGTCCCTTAAGCTTAAACAAACATATGAACTTTTTTTTTTTTTTTTTTTTTTTTTTTTTTTTTTTTTTTTTTTTTTTTTTTTTTTTTTTTTTAATACGCGATATGAATTCAGGACGTTTTCGTCACAGAAAATGACACAAGACCTAAGTTTTCAGTACACTTCATGTGTTTTTAACGGTAAAACTCTTTTATAAATGTGATAATAGAGATTAATTCAAATGTTCATATGTTTGTAGAGCTTATGGGACTTAACTACGTGGTTATCAGTCCCTAAACTAACAAATTACTTATCAAGTAACTAATAATAAGGACGGCACAAATATCCATGCCCGGGGGGGGGGGGATTCGAACCCCAACCGTAATGGCCGTGCAGACTGTGACTGGCACACCGCAGAACGCTCGGCCACCGGGGCCGGCTAGAGATTAATACAAGGAAACCTAACGTAAACTTCAGTAAGTACTAAAAAAATTATTCTTTGTCAATCCTAGGGCTGCGAAACTATAACAAACTCAAAACGAGGCTCCAGCTGGACAGCATATCAACCATCTGAAGGTGAATGTCTAAGAAAATCAGAAACCGGTCATGCTCTGTATAAATAAACATTTTATACCATACTTGTGGCTGGTAGCTGTTTTTAATTATAAACTTTATTATAGCTCGTTGAGGGAAAAAATAAAGAAAATACAACTTCGTGCACCTGCAACGGATCATAGTCCCTTGTAAGGGCTCCTTCCCAGGTTAGCGGTGAAGACGTCAACGACAGCGAAGCCGAAGATGATCTACCCACCGAATCTTCAGCATTATTCTGTAGCACCACATTTCAAAAGCCTCTATTCTTTTCCTGTCCGCACTGCTTATCGTCCATGTTTCACTCCCATACAACGCAACACTCCACACAAATGTCTTCAGAAAAGACTTCCTTACACTTAAATTAATATTCGATGTTAGCAAATTTCTCTTTTTCAAAAATGCTTTTCTTCCCATTGCCATTCTGCATTTTATATCCTCTGTACTACGACCATCGCATGTTATTTTACTACCCAAGTAACAAAACTCATCTACCACCTTTATTGTTTCGTTACCTAATCTAATTCCTTCAGCATCGCCTGATTTTCTAAGACCGCATTCCATTATTTATGTTTTGCTCTTGTTAATGTTCATTTTATACGCTATCTTCAACACACTGTCCATTCCATTCAACTGCTCTTCCAGGTCCTTTGCTGTCTCTGATAGAATTACAATGTCATCAGCAAAACGCAATGTTTTTATTTCTCCCCCCCTGAACTTTAATCCCTATTCCAAATTTTTCCTTGCTTTCCTTCACCGCTTGCTCGATGTACAAATTAAATAACATCGGAGAAAGGCTACAACCCTGTCTTACTCCCTTCCCAACTGATGCTTCCCTTTCATGCCCTTCGAGTCTAATAACTGCGGTCTGGCTTTTGTACAAGTTGTAAATAACTCTCCTTTCCCTATATTTTACCCTGCTGACTTCAGAATTTGAAAGAGTGTATTCCAGTCAACATTGTCAAAAGCTTTCTCCAAATCTACAAAGGCTAAAAATGTAGGTTTGCCTTTCCTTAATCTATCTTCTAAGATAAGACGTAAAGTGAGTATTGCCTCCCGGGTTCCTACGTTCCTCCTGAATCCAAACTGATCTTCCCCGAGGTCAGCTTCTACCAGCTTTTCCATTCTCCTGTAGATAATTCGTGTTAAAATTTTGCAACCATGACTTATCAAACTGATGGTTCTGTATTTTTCACACCTGTCTGCACCTGATTTCTTTGGAATGGGGATTATTACATTTTTCTTAAAGTCTGAGGGTATTTCGCCTGTCTCATACATCCTACACACCAATTCAAATAGTCTTGTCATGGCTGGCTTTCCCAGAGACTTTAATAGCTCTGCGGGTATGTCATCTACTCCTGGGGCCTTGTTCCGACCTAGGTCTTTCAAGGCTCTGTCAAATTCATCTCTCAGTATAGTATCTCCTATTTCGTCTTCGTCTACTTCCTCTTCCCTTCCTACAACATCGTCTCTAAGTTCATTTCCTTTGTAGAGCTGCTCTATGTACTCTTTCCACCTTTCAGCTTTCCCTTCTTTGCTGAGAACTGGTTTCCCATCTGAGTTCTTGATATTCGTAGAGTTGCTTTTCTTGTCCCCAAACGTCTCCTTTATTTTCCTGTAGGCGGTGTCTACTTTTCCCCTTCTTATACATTCTTCTACAGATTTGCATTTGGCTTCTAGCCACTCCGGCTTAGCCATTTTGCACTTCCTATCAATCTCATTTTTTAGTCGTCTGTACTCCATTTCGTGTGTTTCATTTACTGCATTTTTATATTTTCTCCTTTCATCTATTAAATTTAGTATTTCCTGTGATATCCAAGGATTTTTTGTTGGTCTTGCCTTCCTACCTATTTTGTCCTCTGCTGCCTTCACTATTTCGTCTCTCAATGCTACCCATTCCTCTTCTACTGTTTTATTTCCCCCTGTTTCTGTCAATTGTTGCCTAAATCTCCCTCTGAAATTCTCCAGAACTTCACTTTCCTTCAATTTATCCAAGTCCCATCTCCTTATTTTCCTACCTTTCTGCAGTTTTTTCAGTTTCAGCCTACAGTTCATGACTAACAATTTATGGTCAGAGTCTATATCTGCCCTTGGGTATGTCTTGCAGTTTATAACCTGGTTCCGAAATCTATGTTTTACCATTATAAAATCTGTCTGATACCTTCCGGTGTCTCCTGGTCTCTTCCACGTATACAACCTTCTTTTGTGATTTTTAAACCACGTGTTTGTTACGATTAAATCATGTTCCGTGCAAAATTCTACCAGGCGACTTCCTCTTTCATTCCTCCTGCCCAGTCCATATTCACCTACTATTTTTCCTTCTCTTCCTTTTCCTACTACCGAATTCCAGTCTCCCATCACAATTAAGTTTTCCTCTCCCTTAACTGTCTGAATAATTTCCTCTAGCTCCTTATATATTTCTTCGATCTCCTCATCATCGGCAGAGCTAGTTGGCATATAAACCTGTACTACTGTTGTCGGTGTTGGCTTCGTATCTATCTTGACAATGATAACGCGATCACTGTGCTGCTCATAGTAGTTTACCCGCATTCCTATTTTCTTATTCATTATCAGTCCTACTCCTGTGATACCTCCAACTGATTTTGTATTTATAAACCTGTACTCACCTGACCAGAAATCCTGTTCATCCTGCCACCGAACTTCACTAATCCCCACTCTATCTAACTGGAACCTATCCATTTCCCTTTTTAAATTTTCTAATTTTCCTACCCGATTAAGGGATCTAACATTCCACGCTCCGATCCGTAGAATGCCAGTATTGTCTTTCCTGATGACAACATCCTCCTGAGTAGTCCCCGCCCGGAGATCCGAATGGGGGACTATTTTACCTCCGGAATATTTTACCCGAGAGGATGCCATCATCATATTTCCATACAGTAGAGCTGCATGTCCTCGGGAAAAGTAACGGCTGTAGTTTCCCCTTGCTTTCAGCCGTTCGCAGTAGCTGTGTGGCAAAGCCACATTAGCTGATGTTATAAGGCCAGCTCAGTCAATCATCCAGACTGTTGCCCCTGTAACTACTGAAAAGGCTGCTGCCCCTCTTCAGGAACCACACGTTTGTCTGGCCTCTCCACAGATACCCCTCCGCTGTGGTTGCACCTACGGTACGGCTATCTGCATCGTTGAGGCACGCAAGCCACCCCACCTCGGCAATGTCTGTGGTTCATGGGGGTGGAATTTCAGTTATGGAACGATTATAATCAAAATGTTCTTACTATTAACTTGTAATTATTTCATGTATTTTATTCGCTTTACTTGTTTGTCCTTGTCTGCTGCGCTTTATTTCTTTTCTAGGTTCATAAAAAAGTTAGCACGATAGATTATTTAATTACAATTCTAAACTAAGTGCTTGAATTTTAACCATGGAAAGGTTCAACTAACTATCCCCAACTACAACAATAAGACACGATGGAAAATTTCAAAAGGAAAACTACTCCAGGAAGTAACCGATCTTCCATTGCCAGTCATGACGGTGCTACAAGGTCTTTGGATTCTTGGAGAGGAAGGAAGGGTCGGAGCTCCCTGGAGCTTCTTAGAAGATAACACCCAAGAAAACCACCTTACTGAGCACTCTGAAAACCAACATACTTATAAACGTCGGGAACCTAAGAAACCTAACTGAATATCTCAGTAACCCAACATACATATTATAGTACTTCAAGGAGCAAGGTGCCTGGACGAAAATATAACAAAGTCAGGTGGCTACAGATTTTACAAAGAAAATTCTAATAATATGACTACGTTAGAGGCAAATTTTATGGCCAACAGCAATATATTAAATCAATAACTGATTTTATCTCCCCATCAGAACGAATTTCGCTTCTGACTTTTAAGTCAGACAAGAAACGTTACACCGTTATAAATGCACATGCACCTATCAGCCAACACAATAGAACAAACATTGAAAAAGAGTTTTGGAAAATGCTGACGTCTGAAACATCCAAACTATTTAAATGACATATAACAAATTTTGTGGGAGACTTTACTACGCAAGTTGTTCAAAGAAGAAAATTGAAATGAGTAGTTGAAGACTAACCAACACAAGAAAGAACAAACATAAAAGGGGAAAAGTAATGAAATTAATGACAACATTTTCAGGAATATTGCAAGGAAGAAATCAAGGTGAATATCAAATACAATAATTACTCTTAATTATAAAGAAATTTAGACGACAGAGTGAGGAAGGACCTAAACATAGGCTATTATCTATCAGACATAAATACGAAGTTCTAACAAACAAACAAACAAACAAACAAAAACAAAAAAAAAACCTTACACAGAAATGTAAAACATACACGGGAGTAAACAACTGCTCACGCAAAATCAGGATAAATTCTGTAGTATATTAAACACATGAAAAATGGAAGATTGTGAAGATATCAAGGAAACAATGATATAGTCAATTAAAGAAATAGAGCAACCTGAATAATACCAAGTCCCAGGTGGTGGAATGAGTTATGTGACGAAGCAATAGACAATCGTTCTAAAGGCATAGGGAAAAAGATAGAACAGTAATAAGAAACTTGGATGTCGGGTAGAGTCTAAAGAAGAAAGGGGGGGGGGGGGAACGACAAAAATCATCAGATCAATGAAAAGGAAGGAAGATTTGGGTTTAATGAGAAGAAAATATCACAGATTAGAAGAAATCGATTCAGACTTTACAAAGAACAACACTAAGAACTTCCATAAGACTTCCAAAGAAGTTTTTACAGGATTCAGTCACCAATTGTACTTTTTAAAGATGAAAATGAAAACATGGTCTACGCAAAAAGAACTACCAACTGTTAGCTGAAGTATTGAACAATGTATTAAATTCTGGAGAGCGTATTGACATATTACATTTTCAAAAACTCAAACAATAAAATCAACCATCGGAGCCACCTACAGTAGAAGAAATAGAACACATTGCCGAAGAATAACAAGGCACTAGGAGAATATGGGATGGTAGCAGAAATGTGGAAACTAGAGGGCGTATTCGTATGGCAGAAAATTCACAAAGTAATAACACATTACAACAAGAGGAATCAATCTCAGCGACTGGTGACAAGCACTGTTCCATCCTCACTACAAAAATGAAGACAAAACAGACACCGATATCTACAGCGCTATCTTCTTTCCAACAGTAACATACAAAATATTGTCTAAAGCACTTCTAAATAGAATAGAGTTCAAAAATGTTTGTAAAGCTAAATGACCATCAGTCTATAGACTTACAAACTACTTACAACTAACTTATTGTCAGGGCAACACACACACACACACACACACATGTACGAGGGAGGACTCGAGCCTCCGGTGGCAGCGGCCGCACAATCCGCTCCGTTGCGCCCCAAACCACGCGGCCATCGACCGCGGCTATGGGAGAGTACCAGGCAGTATTTAAAGGTAGATCGTGCGCTGGACAGATTATTAATTTAAAAATCATTTTGACAGTGAGAGGTCTACAAAATTAAAACACCGTAGTGACTTTCGTAGACTTCAAGAAGGCTTACGACTCAGTTGACAAACTCTACTTCAGATATTTTACGAAGAAGGGAGACTTGATGAACAAATGCGCACAGATACAACATCAAGGATTAAGTTTCAAGTCGAAATTTTCCAACCCTTCAAAATAAAACAGGAGCTCGGCAAGGAGACGGAATGTTTCCGATTTTTTTTTAACTTGGTTTTAGATGAAATAGTAAAAAACATGGGAGAACATATTACAAAACAAAGGGATAAAAGGTATAAACATGGAACAAGGAAAGAACAATATTGCAGCAAAATGTTTAACCTATTCAGATGATATAACATTGACACCTGATAAGCAAACACCCCCATGAACCACAGACATTACCTAAGTGGGGTGGCTTGCGTGCTTCAACGATGCAGATAGCCGTACCATAGGTCCAACCACATTGGAGGGGTATCTGTGGAGAGGCCAGACAAACGTGTGGTTCCTGAAGAGGGGCAGCAGCCTTTTCAGTAGTCACAGGGGCAACAGTCTGGATGATTGAGCTGGCCTTGTAACATAAGCTAATGTAGCTTTGCCACAGAGTTACTGCAATGGCTGAAAGAAAGGGGAAACTACAGTCGTTACTTTTCCCGAGTAAATGCAGCAAAAAGCAAAACAAGCAGTTTATGGGTCGGAGTGTGGAATGCTCTAACCCTTAATCGCGTAGGTAAGTTAGAAAATTTGAAAAGGGGAATGGGTAGGTTAAAGTTAGATATGGTAGGGATTAGGGAAGTTAGGTGGCAGGATGAACAGGATTTCTGGTCAGGTGAGTACACGGTTATCAATACAAAATCAGTTGGTGGTAACGCAGGAGTAGGTCTGATAAAGAATAAGAAAATAGGAATGCGGGTAAGTTACTATGAACAGCATAGTGAACGCATTATCGTAGTAAAGATAGACACGAAGGCAACACCGACCACAATAGTGCAATTTTATATGCCAACTAGCACGGCCGATGATGATGATATCGAAAAAATGTATGAGGAGATAAAAGAAAACATTCAGAAAGTTAAGGGAGACGAAAACTTTATTGTGATGGGGGACTGGAACTCGGTAGTAGGATAAGGAAGAGAAGGAAATGTAGTAGGTGAATATGGACTATGAAAAAGGAATGAAAGAGGAGATCGCTAGGTAGAATTTTGTACAGAGCACAATGTAATGATCAAAAACACTTGGTTTAATCATCATGAAAGAAGACTGTATACGTGGAAGAGACCAGGAGACACTGGAAGGTACCAGATTGACTTTATAATGGTAAGGAATAGATTTAGAAACCAGGTTCTAAACTGTAAGACATATCCAGGGGCAGATATAGACTCTGAGCATAACTTATTGGTTATGAACTGCAGTTCAAAACTTAAAGAGACTTGCAGAATGGTAGAAAAGTTAGGAGATGGAACCTGGACATACTGAAGGAACCAGAGGTGATTGGGAATTTCAGAGGGAGCATTAGGAAAGGATTGACTGAAATGGAGAAAAGTAATACAGTAGAAGAAGAATGGGTAGCTCTGAGAGGTAGGGTAGAGAAGGCCGCAGAGGATGATATAGGCAGAAGGACAAGGTCTAATAGAAATCCCTGGATAACACAGGATATACTGAACTTAATTGATGAGAGGAGGAAATATAAAAATTCAGCAAGAAAAGGGGAGTACAAACGTCTAAAAAATGCTCCAATATAGTAACTATAAACATTTATGCTACTTTAAAAACAAACCAGCGCTCGCAAACTTTCGAAGCAACAAAAGCGAAACGATACTCTGTTTTCGTGACTGCAGCGCTGTCGGTGAGAGAAGCACAAACAGCCTTGAGAGCGAGAGGAAAGCATTTACAGACAAGGACCGAGATAGGTATTGCCCTGCAATACGAATGTTCTCCACCGTTCCCGGACAACACGGCAACCCCTCGGCAACTAACTGCAACATCAGCAACATTGACCGTCCATACCGAAATATTGCTGTGTATTGCAGTGATATTGTAGCAGTGTTGACAGCAACAACATTTCAGCTAAACAGCCGGCCGAGGTGACTGAGGGGCTTCAGTTACGGTCAGCACGGCCACTACGGTCGGGGGTTCGAATCCCCCCTCGGGCATGGATATTTGTGCCGTCTTTAGTCTTAGCTAGTTCATAAGTAGTTTGTAAGCTTAGGGACTGATGACCCCGTAGTTAAGTCCCATAAGTTGTACAAACATTTGAACAATTTTTGATCAGCTAAATATTTAGGTAAACTGTTGCCCGTCTAAACGTACCTTAAGATACGCTGTTCTGGCATTCTTGCTACAGGAAGGTGATGTCCCAACAGGATAATGCTCGACCTGTCACGGCGCGTCGAGCTGTACGTGCGCTGTATGATGTCAGCAACTTTCCTGGCCAGCACGATATCCGAACTTGTCTCCAATAGAGTATGTGTAGGGTATGATGGGACGTCAACTGATACCTGCAACTCGTCAACCCACAACTTTCGCAGAACTACGTGAACAGGTCGAGAAGGCGAGGAATAATGTGTCCCAAGACAGGATTCGCCATCTTTGGATGCCAGAATCAGCGTCTGCGTTGCAGTCCAGGGACTTTCACCACGTACTAATTAACATGGATCGACGCCTGGTACCTGATCTGCGAATGTAATTATTTCAAGTACTCTATATACGCTGTTTCAACAAAAAATCTTGAGTGAATTGGAAAATTGTTAAAGAGTGTATTAATTTTTATTCTGGCACTACATACATCCCGGGGAGCTTATGCCAGCTTCCGTTCAAATCCGTCCGACGGATTTATGTTCAAATGTTCAAATGTTTGTAAATCTTATGGGACTTAACTACGGGGTCATCAGTCCCTAAACTTACAAACTACTTATGAACTACTTACAAACTAGGACGGCACAAATATCCATGCCCGAGGGGGGATTCGAACCCCCGACCGTAGTGGCCGTGCAGACCGTGACTGAAGCGCCTCAGTCCCCTCGGCCACAGCGGCCGGCACGGATTTATGACGTGGGTCCACTTTCCATAGGCGAATACCGGGCTGCTACCCCGATACCGCCTCAGTCACACAACCCGTAAACATTTAGAAAACTTTTGCGCATTTTGACATATGTAACACTACACACTAGTCATTTGGGGCACCCGAAATTTCTGTCGGGGGTTAATATGGTAACGATAGGAAGAACAAGTCACCCCTTAAATAAAAATGCCACATCTAAGATAACAATGACGACCGCGCGTCAGGGCGGAATAAAAGCGCAAGGAAAAGAAGAAATATAGATGTATATAATTCACAGACATTGCTGTAAATCTGCTAAACTGGAATGTAGATGATAATATGCTGAAATAAGACAAACTTGTAGAAGAAATACAGCACTTATGCTAATTTTGTTCCGCTCTTGATGCAATTTTGCACAATTAACCTTCAAAACAAGAAAAAGGTCACCGCATAAAATTTTGTTCGTTGCATGGCAGAGGATACTTTTTTTACTTGATACATTTTTGCACACTTAACCTTTAAACAAAGACGAAGGTCACAGTCGATAGAAAATTTCGAATGGAGCTTGACGGAGTGTACTTTACGAAATGGAATCCGACAAAATCTACGTTTTTATTCTGATCTTTATTAAATTATCACTACTGAGGTATCGTCTTCCTGGTCACAACTCCACTTAGCACACGCCAATCTGATGCCCCCGCGCAGGCGTGCAGCCCATAGTGGCAAGCTTTTTCAAAAAAAAAAAAAAAAAAAAAAAAAAAAAAAAAAAAAAAAAAAAAAAAAAAAAAAAAAAAAAAAAAACCTTTCTAAACTTTGTGACATAAGCTATACAGCTGAATAGTATATTTTCATACTTTTAAAGGTTTTATCACAGTCTAATAAATACAGTCGCGACACTCACTGCTGTGAAAGCTGTTACCGCCTGACACTTGGAGCGACACTAGCGCTCCAAGCGGTCGTAAAGCCGGCTGTCCCTTAACACCGTGTACGACACATTAATAATGCCCGCTTGTAATTACTTTTCTGTGTGGTTTTCTAAATATTGTATATATTCTTGCATTCCAAGCTTTATTTAAGTATCTTGACACATGACTGAGTGCTAAAGAAACGTAAACCGAGAAAAAACTCGTTGTGATCGGACACAGACTGCAATATGTTACGAAATAATTCTTTACAAATTGCTTGCAGCTTACCTTTCTGGTAGTGATAGACAAACATAGTATTTTGTGCAGACAAGTCTATAATAGAACTTCTAAGGGACAGTTAAATATCAACAAATTTAAATTTAGTAAAAACTCGTGAATAAACTGACGCTAACTGCAACATATTTATGACGAAATTCTTCAGACATTGTACCTTACTTTGCTGGTAAACATAGTATTTCGCACATGAGAAGTATGTAATTGGTCTTCCCTGTGTTAAAAGGTGCGAAATTTTTCCCCTGCTTTTTAGTTATGAGAACACCCACTGGCTATGAAACTTTTATCTAATATAATTTTGCTATGAGATTATTTCAGTTATATGTTATTTTAAGATAATATTACGTCGATTACACGACAGTGTAAATGTCATATTATATGAATGATCCTGAGTCATTATCACAGTCTGTCATCATATGGTTCGAAGATGAGGGAGGAGTGGGAGGAGGCGTGGCGACAATCGTCTGTAAAATAAGACGGCTCTGTGGTTTCCGATAAACAGGTTTATATATCACACTGTGGTTTCCATTAGATAAAGCGGAAAACATTTAACCTTTCAAACATTAATAACGGTAACAATGAACACTTCTTTTCCATACATTTCTTATACATTTGCCTCTATAGTGAATTACTTTCGAAGGCCCAGACAAAAATGTTTCTAGCTGTGATGTAGCAGCAACCGCAGTCGTAATACTTGTTTCAGGACACAGTTTAATTTCTTCCGCCTTTACATTATCACGTCTTTGCGGTAGTTTCCTCTTCATTCCCATTTTCGGTGGTTTGTTTCGAACATAGAACAATGTAGGCACAGCATTCCACACCAGCTTCTTCCGTTCATCATTCATGAACTGGTTTGCATCGAAGTGTAGCAAGCAGAACTTCACATTATCACGTAAATACGCGGCAACTTTATTCAGAAGATCTTGTCGCCTGCTATTTATAAGCCATTTCTTGATCCTAAAAAGAAATAATCTTCAATGTGTGTGTATTGCTCACAACATAATTGTAAATAAGCATTACCGAAACTTTATGTCACATACCTCTCAGGCTCTGTAGAAAACCTAAAGAATGGTAAATATGACGTATTCTAGTTTTTGTTGCTGCAATTTATTGCACTACACGCGCTTCCCTTCGTGAAAACCATTTCGTACACTAAAACACACAACAAACACACGTCTCGTATACGATATAGAGCAACGTGGCTTTACGTCCGCAAGGAGCGCTGCAGTCGTATAGTACAACAAAAATCAGCGGTAGTGTCGCGACTGTATATATTAGACTGTGGTTTTATTGTCCGAACAGGTATGATTATAAATATAGGCGCCGCGGCGGAGCGGCCGAGCGTATTGAGGAGCTATGTTCCGATGCGCGAAGTCGTTCCCCGTCGAGGGTTCGAATCCCCCCCTCGGGCATGGATGTTTGTGTCGTCTTTAGTATAAGGTAGTTCATAAGTAGTTTGTAAGTTAAGGGACTGATGTCCCATAAGCTTTACAAACATTTGAACATTTAAGAAATTTAGTCATAAAAACAGATTTCTTGTTTTATGTTAAAAATATCTGGGAAAAGGAAAACAAAACCGCACATTTTCACAGCATACCTTAGCATATTTTTGTCGCAGCGTGCAGAATAGAAATGCTTAAAACATGTTTATATCTTCTTGAGAGTTTTTGAATTGAAAAGAAAATAATTGTAATATGATCATACTATAATGATAGAAATTCCATATGGAAAAAAAAAATTCAAATACAATAAGTGGAATGGAAATACAAGTTTCGAAAGTATTTGTGTTGCGTTCAATGTAACGCATGTTGATGAATGATATTTTTTGCTTTCCTACCGGAGAGAAAACGAACACTGCAGATGGATGTCCAACTCTCGAACACGCCACGTACAAATGCCCTTGGGATAAACACTGCACATCAAGATTTATTCCACGAACTTCCAACGACTGGTCTTGCGCTTTATTAACTGTCATTGCGAATGAAGGCGAACGGGAAACTAGACACGCTTAAATGGAAAAGGCAAGTCGTTTGGAATCAGTGGTATTCCTGGTATCGGAACATCCTCTCCTTTGAACTTTCCTGTGATTACCGTTGCTTCAATCACGTTGTTCATCAGCTTCTTCACAGAGAGCGTTGTTCCATTGCATAGTTTCGGTTGGCTTAGATTGCGTAACATGATTATCACGGAGCCGACCTTGAGTTGTAAATCATGTTGTGGCATTCCTGGAAAATGCAATGAATTCAAGGAATTCTGTTGGATAATTGATGACTTGATCGGGATCGGTAATGGAATCGATCGAAGTAAATGAATGCAATTGGCCAGCGATATCTTCCGGTATATTTTCCAATTGCTCCCTGGCTTCAAGCAACGCCTGTTCTCAGCATAGATAACGCTATCTCCATTTATTCTAAACTGGTCGGCGTATTTCATCGCTCCGTTACAGAGTATTTGGTCGCTAGGCGAGTAGCGAATGAATAAGCTGGTTGTTGGAGAAGCTAGAAAATGATCCGAGTTGGAAGCGTACTTCCAGTTTTTCTCGAATTCTGATATTTTCTGGTAGATTATACATATTGTATAATTTTTCTTTTTCATGCGATCCATAACTGTGAATTACGAACAGAACAAAGAAAACATCAGCCAAATCTACATCTACATAGGATACTCTGCAAATCACATTTAAGTGCCTGGCAGAGGGTTCACCGAACCACCGTTATGCTATTTTCTCTCCCATTCCATTCTCGAATAGCGCGCGGGAACAAAGAACAGCTAAATCTCTCCGTTCAAGCTCTGATTTCACGTATTTTATTCTCATGATCATATCTACATATGTACGTGGGAGTCAACAATATATTTTTGCATTCGGAGGAGAATGTTGGCGATTGGAGTTTCGTAAGAAGCCCACGCCGCAGCGATAAGCGCCGTTGTTGTAATGATTCCCAACCCAGATACTGTATCATTTCCGTAACGCAGTCTCCCCTGTATCGTGACAATTCGAAACGAGCCGCACTTCTCTGGACTCTTTCCATGTCCTCCGTCAAACCCACCTGGCCGGCCGCGGTGGCCGAGGGGATTGAAGCGCTCCAGTCACGGTCTGCACGGTCACTACGGTCGGGGGTTCGAATCCCCCCTCGGGCATGGATATTTGTGCCGTCCTTAGTTGTAAGTAGTTCATAAGTAGTTTGTAAGTTTAGGGACTGATGACCCCGTAGTTAAGTCCCATAGACTCTACAAACATTTGAACATTTTTTGAAACCCACCTGATAAGGATCGCACACTGGGCAGCAATACATCAAAAAAGAACGGACAAGCGTAGTGTATACAGTTTCTTGTTCTGTTGCATCTTTTAAGGGGCCAATAAAACGCAATCTCGGTTTATCCTTTCCCACGACATTATCTACGTGTCCTTTCTAGTTTAAGTCTGAAGTAATAGTCATTCCTAGGTATTTAGTGGAGTTTACGGCCTTCACATTCGATTGATTTATCTTGTAAACAAAGTTTAACGGATCTCTTTTCGTACTCATGTGGACAACTTCACACTTCTCATTATTTAGGATCAATTGCCAATTTTTCATCATAGTGATATCTTATTCAGATCGTTCTGCAGTTGGTTTTGATCTTCAGATTATTTTACTAGACGGTAAATGACGGCATCATCTGCAAACAACCTAAGAGAGCTACTTAGATTTTCCCATAAATCGTTTATTTCAAAATGGAACAGCAGAGGACCAATAACACTACCCTGTGGAACGCCGGATATGACCTCTGTTTTAGTTGATGCCTTACCTTCGATTACTAGGAACTGTGCCCTCTCTGACAGGAAATCCCCTATCCAGTCGCAAATTTGGGGGATATACCGTAACCACGCAATTTGATTAAAAGCCGTTTGTGAGGTACTGTATCAAAAGCCTTCTGGAAATCAAGAAATACGGAATCTATTTGCGAATCCTTGTCCATATCACCCATCACTTCGTGTGAGAAAAGAGCTAGTTGTGTTTCGCATGAACGATATTTACTAAATCCGTGTTGACCTTGTGCCAATAGATCATTCTGTTCGAGATAATTCATAATATTTGAATACAGGATATGTTCCAAAACCCGGCTGCAAATTGACGTCAATGAAATAGGCCTGTAGTTTAACCCTTAATTCACTACCTGAGTCCGTGGGACTCATACCCAAGACTTGAAACAATGTAGACGTTATGTTTTCGCGCCAATTGTGGAATGTGACATTCCTGACTATTTCGGTCAGTTGGATGTGGAACATAAATTGCCCAGAAACGACAGGAAGTACTATTACTTGTCCCACTACAAGAAAAGAACCATAACAGCATACATCTGCTGCACATGCAGGAAACCAGTGTGTTTGACATGCTCAAAGAAAGTATGTCGACGTTGTGTTACAGAGAAGTGACTGAATATTACAGAAAAGTGAATAAACGCTGACTTACATATTACTTTCTTGTGAAGAGTTTTGATTTTATTAGTAGATTTATTTACATTACAGGACTAGTGACTGTATTATAAAATAATTTCACATGATCTTGCTTTCAGTAAACTGATCTCTTTTTCAGAAATGTAATTTTAATCAAGATATTGGATTTTTCAAAATGTTTTTATGGGTGTTATATTGTTGTTAATATGTTTGTGAACATAAATTAAATATTGATATAAAAAATAACGCATTTTGTTTAAAAAAAATTAAAAAATACATATATATGAGTCCACGGGACTCATGGGTATGTTATACGCCACTTAATTTCACCTAGTGAATTAAGGGTTAATGGGTTACTCCTACTGCCTTTCTTGAATATAGGCATGACCTATGCAACTTTCCAATCTTTTGGTACAGATACTTGTTTTGAGAGAGCGGTTGTATATGACTTAAGTAAGGAGCTATCGCTTCAGCATAATCAAATGGGTGAAGCCTTTTGTGTCCCAACTTCGACGTCGCTTTTGTGTCCCAGCCTCGTCGTAGGTGTCGGTGGCCGAGTGGAACGAGACCGACACGCTGGTCCAGGTACGGAGGGGAGCAGCCAGAAACTATAAACACCAGAGTAAATTAGAAAGATATATATATTGAACAGAATGTAACAATACTTAACTTTTACATAGTACTGCAGAATGTTGATACATAGTTGTTAGAGGCCTGCCTAGTGCCTGTACAATAGCAAAGTCTTCACTCGTGCCTATCTGATTACGAAGGTCCTAACTCGTTGCTATCTCAGTCCGAAGTGCGAAGTGCCCGATGTCCTTCAGTGGTGGCCACGAGCGGCGTTGTACCAGAGGGCGCTCGTGGCTGCCGTGCATGCATGGCGGCGCGCGGCGAAAGTAGGTGGCGCGCACTTTGTACTTGTGCGACACCACACCCCTCCCCCCCAAACCGCCGCGCCGTCGTGGCGTAGGGCTGAGGGCCACGGCGACGGCACTGGGAGGAGGGCCTGAGCGGGGGCGTTACTGGTGGGACGGGCGTCGTAGCTGAGGCCGGGATCGAGACGCCGTCCGCGCCCCGGCATCCGCCTTGCGATCCTCCAGGGAACCCGCCGAAACCTGGGGAAGGGCGCCCGCCCCCGCCCAGAGGGAGCAGGTCATCTTCTTCTGAGGTGCGTGGCCCAAGCTGGGGGGGCCCGCACGGTCCCGGAGTCCCTCTCGGTGACGCTGTCATCTGCGGCGGCGACAGCGGCGGCGACGACTGCGTCGGATGTACGTCGACGTCCATAGGGATCTCGTAGTCCGGGGACGAACGATGTGGTTGTGCTCCCTGGCGCAGAACTGGGTCTGGAATCAAGAAACCGGAGACAGGATCGCGCGGTCTGTGCAGGCGCAATTGGTTTGCGTGGCGCCGCAGCTCCGACCCTGTGGAAGAACGTACAATAAACATATTGCGACCAAGCACGCGCTGAATGGTGCCCGGCAACCATGTCTTCTTGTTTCCAGCAAACACCCTGTACAGCACCGGCGTGGAAACCTGAAAACGCGTAGCGCCATACGAACCGACTCGGTGCGTGGGAGGCTGCAGCAGGTGAAGGAGAGTGCGGTGACGGCGGCCGTGTAGCAGCTCGGCAGGAGACGGGCCGTCACGTGGCATGCACCGATACGTAGACAGGAAAATTTGAAGAGCTTGCTGCCTGGAGTGCTGACCTTTCATCTTCTCCATGTGAGACTTGAATGTTCGAACGAAACGTTCTGCTTCACCATTGGACTGAGGGTGAAAAGGTGCGGTGGTGATATGCTGAATGCCATTCACACGACAAAACTGTTGAAATTCCGCACTAACAAACTGAGGTCCATTGTCACTGACGATAGTTTCAGGCAAGCCTTCGATGCAAAACACTGATGTTAAGGCACTGATTGTACTAGACGCTGTCGTTGAGTTCATGGCAATCACAAAAGGAAACTTGCTGAAAGCGTCTACAACGATTAACCAGCGCGTATTCCAGAAAGGTCCGGCAAAGTCAATGTGTAAACGTTGCCATGGTCCCTTGGGGCGTGGCCAGTCTGAGAAACGTTGCGGTGGAGCCGCCTGATGCTCCGCACAAACAGTACACTGTGACGTCATGCTCTCTATCTGAGCGTCCATACCAACCCAGGTACAATGACGTCTGGCCAATTGCTTTGTCCTAACAATGCCCCAATGTCCTTGATGCAGGAGGCGTAACACTTCTCGTTGCAGGGAACGAGGAACAATCACTCTTGCTTGGTCGTTGTCGGTATGCAACAACAGTACACCCTGACTTAAAGATAATGCATGACGTTGTGCAAAATAACGTCGAACCAGAGGCCGATCAATGTCTTTGGCTCTAGCAGGCCAACCAAAGCGAACGAAACGTGCTACCACACTTAAGTCTGCATCCGCAGCTGTTTCCTGTGCAACCCGACGAGAGTTTAAAGGAAAGTCTGCGACAGCGGAAGCATCTCTGGAGTCTATCTGACAACATGCCATTTCTGAAGAATCAAATGATACATCCTGGCCAACCGGAAGTCGGGAAAGTGTGTCCGCGTTGGCATGTTTAGTGGTAGGTCGGTACAAAATCTCATACTGATAATTTGACAATATCAAGGACCATCTCTGAAGCTTTTGTGCCGTACGTGGCGGAATTGGCTTTGTGGGTGAGAACAACGACGTGAGAGGCTTGTGGTCTGTCAACAAATAGAATTTTCTGCCATAGAGATAATGATGAAACTTTGTGACGCCGTAAATGATTGCT
Source organism: Locusta migratoria (assembly GCA_026315105.1). Taxonomy (NCBI): domain Eukaryota; kingdom Metazoa; phylum Arthropoda; class Insecta; order Orthoptera; family Acrididae; genus Locusta; species Locusta migratoria. Next base: position 507,811,250 of record CM048745.1, read on the forward strand.
AAGGCCTCCTTTTCTATCTGACTGTAATTCTGTTGCGTTGGCGTCAGTAGCTTGGATGCAAAGGCAATAGGACGATCGTGACATCCAATACGATGCGACGGAACTGAACCTAGACCGTACGACGAGGCGTCAACTGCTAACACTACAGGCTTCTGTGGGTCAAAGGGAATCAAACATGCATCACTGAGTAGTGCAGACTTTAGTTTGTCAAAGGCAACCTGACAATCTTTAGACCATACAAAAGGAACATTCTTCCTACGTAAGTGATGCAGTGGAGCTGCAATCTGAGAGGCATTGGGAATAAATCTGAAATAATAGTTCAGCTTTCCCATTACTGCTTGCAATTCGTGCACATTCTTAGGAGGAGGCAAGTCTTTGATTGCTCGAAGATGTGACTGTAAGGGATGAGTTCCTTGGGCATTAATCACATGGCCTAGGTACTCTATTTCAGTTTGAAAAAACGAACACTTTGCTTTATTACAGCGTAGACCTGCTGCAGTCAACACTTTGAAAAGACACTCCAGGTTTGCTAAATGTTCTTCAACTGTACGTCCGGATACCACAATGTCGTCTAAATAGTTCGAGCAACACGGTACAGAAACTGTCAGCTGTTCCAAAAAACGCTGAAAAATAGCGGGAGCGGAAGAACTGCCAAAGGGTAGGCGTTGAAATTGAAAAAGGCCCATGTGAGTATTAATGACGAAAAACTTTTTTGACTCGTCATCAAGTGGAATCTGTAAGTATGCCTCTGCTAAATCAATCTTGGAAAAGAAACGAGACTGTCCTAATTTGTCCATTAGTTCGTCAGGTCTGGGCAGGGGATAAGTGTCTACAATGGTTTGACTGTTCACTGTTGATTTAAAGTCCGCACAGAGACGAAGTTTTCCTGACGGCTTGGGTATAATTACTATAGGCGAGGCCCACTGACTCGCAGAAACAGGAGAAATCACGCCACTATCTTGCCAACGTTTAAGTTCTTCGGCAACTGTATCACGCAAGGCGATAGGCACTGGTCTAGCTTTACGAAATTTTGGAACTGCAGATTCTTTTAAAGTTACATGTGCCACGAAGTCTTTTGCACAACCTAGTTCCGGCGAAAACAAGTCACTGTATTTGTCACACAATGCATTGATTTTATCCTGAGGCACTATTGACGAAATTTGAAGCACATCTCTTTGAATTGATAAACCAAACAAATCAAAAGCATCTAGTCCAAAAATGTTCTGTGTCGATTTGGCCTGAAGAACTACAAAAGCAACTGTTTTCGTGACACCTCGAAAGGAGGCAGGCAGGCTACACGTTCCTAGCACGGGAATATTTTCACCTGTATAAGCTGTTAACACTTGCTGTGACGGCGACAATTTTGGCGAACCCAGAAGTTCATAAGTATCTTTATTAATTAATGTAACAGCGGAACCAGTGTCGAGCTGAAATTGCACAGTCTTATTGTCAATGGAAAGATTCACAAAAAGTTTTTGCTTGCGGCGCTCGACAGGTGCGCGAATGTGGGCAACGTCTAATACATATTGTTTTCTGCGCTTGCGCGGGTTGCGTGCGGTAGGAAGCGGCGCATACTCGGCACACAGCGGATTAACCACACTGTCACTCGATGACACTACCGCCGGATCGGCGTCCGCGCAATGCGAGGCTACTGCACTAAAATTACTTTGAGTAGCTACACCAATTCTACTGTCTCTAGCTACACAGTACGGGGCACTATTACAATTAGAAGTTGCAGAAGGCACTATTTGCACTACAGGAATGCACTGTTCATAGCCATGTTGCTCGTCCCGAACCCTTTTCCGTTGCACTGTTTTACGCGCTCGTCGGCGCTTGCTACGTGGCTCACTATATAGTTGTGCAGTAGGCGCAGAAGAACTTTCTCGCGATTGAGAACCAAGCAAAGCACTGTCCAATTCCACAGCCCGTATAACATTTACAGAATGAACTGTTCTCGCACTCTGCGAAACACCGTTTCTAACGTTACTGTTCTTTGAGTTTTTAATTTGCATACACACAGACTGCACATGTCCCGATTTGCCACATTGATAACAGGTTGCGTTGCGACTAGGGCAATGAGCACGCTTGTGGCGAGACACACACTGGGGGCAAGATTTACGTACATTTTTCTGAAATGAGCGTTGGCGCCCGTTATTCAAATTACTGTTTCTAACACGACGGGGCGACCTTTGCGTCGCACTTTTACACTGGCTACTGTTCACTGTCTGTGCAGCACGCCCGGTAGAAAAATGAGAATCACTAGTGCTATACTGAGAACTACGGCTAGGAAAGCGTCCGTTGCGGCGCACTGAATTTACACTGTGGCTTTGCATTTCTACATCTGCTAAGTCAAAAGTATCATGTGCTTCTATAAGCTGCAGTACACTGTCCAATGAAGGGTCAGATTGTTTTAAAATTGCTGCTCTAATTCTGGGGTCCTGAATATTCTGCGTAATCGCATCCCTCAACATTACGTCACTATACGAAAGTCCACAAGAGCAAGTAAATTTACATTGGCGGGTTAAGCCCTTCAATTCCGTAATCCACTCTTGGTGTGACTGCTGCGGTAATTTTTTAAGTCTGAAAAATCGGTATCGTGCAGCGGCTACAAGAACTTTTCTCTCATAATGAGCATTCAGTGCATCTACAATTTGTTCAAAGTCTACATCACGAGGAGATGCGAGAGGGAAAAGTTTTTGCAATAGTACGAAAGTCTGGGGGCCCACAATCGATAAGAAAAGGTTCTTCACTCTCTGACCTGTAATTTGATGAGCCGCGACGAGTTCTTGAAACTGCGCGAAATAGTCACTCCATTCTTCCTCACGTTCGTTGTACTGCCGGAACGTCGGAAGCGGTGCGGCGGCAGGTGTGGGCTGCTGATGCGACGGCTGTTGTTGAGTTGACGTCAAGTGCGCCACCGCCTGGAGAAGTTGTGTAATTTGCGCCGTCTGTAACTGAATAATTTCCATTAAGTTTGGGTTCGGGGTAGTGGCCATGCTGACCGATTAGGCGCCGCGCATACAAGTAACTTATAACAAAACACAAATGCAATATGAAACAGGACGCTCTGCAACAAAAAAGTCCACAAAACACGTAACAGAATATCTTCCCCAAAATTCTTATAATAAGGGTGGGTGGGCGGGAGCAATTTCTGCGTGCTCCGACTGCTGCTGTCTGGCTGCTGGTCCAAGGTTCTATCACTCCTCGTCGCCACTTTTGTGTCCCAACTTCGACGTCGCTTTTGTGTCCCAGCCTCGTCGTAGGTGTCGGTGGCCGAGTGGAACGAGACCGACACGCTGGTCCAAGGTACGGAGGGGAGCAGCCAGAAACTATAAACACTAGAGTAAATTAGAAAGATATATATATTGAACAGAATGTAACAATACTTAACTTTTACATAGTACTGCAGAATGTTGATACATAGTTGTTAGAGGCCTGCCTAGTGCCTGTACAATAGCAAAGTCTTCACTCGTGCCTATCTGATTACGAAGGTCCTAACTCGTTGCTATCTCAGTCCGAAGTGCGAAGTGCCCGATGTCCTTCAGTGGTGGCCACGAGCGGCGTTGTACCAGAGGGCGCTCGTGGCTGTCGTCGGAAGAACGCCGCGCCGTGCATGCATGGCGGCGCGCGGCGAAAGTAGGTGGCGCGCACTTTGTACTTGTGCGACACCACAAAGCCTTTCTCAAGTGATGCGCTTTCATAGCAATCCATTTTTATTAATATAGGTAAGTTTTAAGAGATTGGTGGGTTGGGGGGGGGGGGGGAGATGAACCGAAGAGGCGGGATGGTAAAAGGGGAGTGGAAGAAATGGACCGAGAGATGGGGAGGTCAACAGAGAGAATGGAGAGGAAGAAATAGATGGAGAGATTAGAGGAGGGGAGGTTAACTACGAGAATATGAAATAAATAAATATCCGGGCCACGGCAGGTTTTCAGCTAGTGCTAAAATAATTGTGGTATTCAACTGATAAAAGGCAAGCCACGCAGTGACTTGAGGACAAACAGTTAAGGAAACATGTTTGACAGTGGTACTTCAAGAGCATAAGGGAGAAAGCAACCCAAATTCTGAAACTTTCTGGCAGATTAAAATTGTGTGCCGGAACCGGGACTCGAACTTGGGACCTTTGCCTTTCGCGGGCAAGCGCACTACCGACTGTGCTATCCTGAAACGACTCACGATGCCGCCTCACAACTTTACTTCCCCCAGTACCTCGCCTCCTACTTTCCCAACTTCACAGAAGCTCTCCTGCGAACCATGCAAGACTAGCACTCCTGGAAGAAAGGATATGGTGGAGACATGGCTTAGCCCCAGCATTCTGGAAACATCCCTTAGGCTGCGGCTAAGCCATGTCTCCACCATATCCTTTCTTTCAGGAGTGCTAGTCTTGCATGGTTCGCAGGAGAGCTTCTGTGAAGTTTCTATACGGAGTGCTGGGTGTGCTCACACAGATGACTCTTTACGATTTACAGATGGCACAGTGCTGGAGTCAGGCGCTCAACCGCGCGAGCAAAGCCTCTACGTCAGCACAACAGTGGCAAAAAGGGACACTTGTTCCTGTTCAGCTGTGCGGCGGAGACGGACTTCAGAGGCGGCCACGGCTTGTAAATCAAAACTGGTTCCACACCAAAATGGCTGCAGGCAGTGAATGTAGATCCATCTCAACCTGTTAGCACAGTCTAACATATACAGTCACGACACTCTCACAGATTTTTGTTATACGCTGCGATAGCAGCACTCCAAGCGGCCGGTAAACTACTATTTGGCCACGATAACTTGACGATTTTGTTGGTGCTGCCACAAGCGGAAAAAATCGACACCAGTTCAAAGTTATTCTTTTATTTACATGAGCTGCCAGCCTTACAATGGTCCTTGGCGCGAAGAATTAATGTACATTTGTTAGGGTAACGGTTCCAGCACTGCAGCAAGCAGCCGATGCTGCCTTCCGTTCGTGCAATACAAGCTCCCAGCAGCCACCGCGCGAATCGTCAAGTTATCGTGGCCAAATAGTACGTTTCTGAATACGACAGTTGATGAGTGCGAATAGTATCGTTTAGATTGACGTTAGCATACTTTTCACATTATGGAACGTATGTAGTGCCTTCAAAAGAAGTAATAATTTAAAAATACCAAATCAACCATCACAGCTGTAGCTGAAGGAAAAACGTCACAGACATGGCAATATAACGATAAAAGCAACCAAACTGTTTTCCAACAAAGAAGAACCTAATTCCACAATTGTTGCTACATCTGAACCACAAACGGCAAGAATAATCAAAACATTGTTTTTTTAAGCTAAAGTAATTACACTTAAAAGAATATTCACGTATAAGAAAGACGAATGACGTGTAAAAATGTGAAAATCATTAGACTCCATACAAAATTGACACACGTAAGAACAGACCATAATAGAAATTTATCATACCATTATTTTATATGCAACTTACTTTCAGCGGAATAAGCTGCAAATATACACATATTCGTAAGTATTTGTTCATGACAGAGTTGTTCTTTATTTCATTGAATGATATAAATGAGGCTGTTTTTATATTAATTTCCGTATTATAATTTGTCTCTCGATATTTTAATAATGTTGTAACGCAAAAACTATAGAAAGTATTTCGTTAATTAGGTACAAAAGCGATTATAAACAAAAATCACTACTTCGGCAGCTTGCCCACCGCTATGAGCGCTAGTGTCGCAGCAACTGTCAGTTGGTAACAACTTTTACAGCAGTGAGTGTCGTGACCAGGGTTGCCAACGTCAGTGGTTTCCCACCGAATCTGGTGGTTTTTTAAAGCCGACGGTGGGAAAAATCTGAGTCAGTGGGAGGTGGAAAAGTTGGCGGACTTTAATGAAATCGTTTTCTTAATAAAAAAAGTTGCAGAAGTAATATAATCCTAATTTGAAATTATTAACGAATGTGGACAGATAAATGACTAGGAAATGGAAATGTATCACATTATTGGGTAAAATGTAAAATTCTTAAGAGTTCAAAGATATTAACAATTGTATGACTCATTGCTCATTGTTGTAGGCTGTTAGTTCTGTGTTGACTTCTCCAATCTCCATGGAGAGGAAGTGTTGTACTTGCATCACGAAAGTATGGGGAAAACTGAAGTCCCTTATGTGCAAAAGTTTCGGTCTGAGTGGAAAAATGATCCGGAAATAAAGAACTGGATTTTAGAAGTGCCAGGTGACAACACAGTTGCTCGTTGTCGTTACTGTGGTAAGGCAAGATACGCTGATCTTATAGACCATCAAAAACCAAGAAACACGCGCGTGCCGCTGGACCGTTTCAGTCTCAGACACAAAGAAAAATTGATTTCGCGAGTGCAAGCAAGCAAGCAAGAGCTGAAGCTGCCCGTGCGTTATTTACAGTGTGCCGCTGTGCGATCCGTACTGTGGATCATCTTACTGATTTGTGTAGTAGATGTTTCCTGAGTGGTTCATCCAAGTTAAGACTTCACCGCACAAAATGCAGTGCATTAATAAAAAAATCTCATGTTTCCTTACTTTAAGGAAGAACTTAAAAAAGATGTTTCAGAAGGTCCTTACAGTCTGTTAGTTGATGAATCAACCGATGTAGGAGTGAACGAACAGTTGGGGTTGTGCATCTTTTATTTTTCTGAGACTCAAAAGACGATAGTATCGACATTTTTGGGTTTGCATGAGTTGGAATCAGATTCAATTGTGAAGGTCATAAAATTAGCTATTTCTGATTGTGGACTGAATGAAAAGAAATTTACAGGTTTGGGAACAGATCATGCTTCTGTTAATGTAGACAGTGGTTTCTTTGCATGGGAACTTCGGAAAGAAATTTAGAGGTTTGGGAACAGATAACGCTTCTGTTAATGTAGACAGTGGTTTTTTTGCATGGGAACTTCGGAAAATTCGGTGGTTTTTGGTGGTATTTTACGGTCACTTCAGTGGTTTTTATCATGACCTCGTTGGCAACTCTGGTCGTCACTGTATGTGTTAGACTGTGCTGTTAGTGAGAGAACGTGGCGACGGGAAGTGCATACAATGAACAATGTGAGTTTGGCACTTCGCAAGTGAACATTGCTCAAGAGGATCTAACCGCCACTCATTTACGATGTCGTCAAAATTTTGCAGTTCTGTAGGCTCGCTAGAGGAATGTAATATCAGGTCAGCGTTAGCGTCGATGCAAATATTCAGTTATATGCAGGTGGTGTGGCCGAAAAAGAGAAAAGTCACAAATTTCAAGACATACTTTTTAATTCGTGTTCACACTACAACCACCCAACGGAAAAAGATCGTGAGCACCCGTTTTCTGGTCCAGCGCTACACCTACATGCACTTTTTTTTCATGTACAAAATAGGTCCCACTAAAATATAATTCAACATCCTTACAAATATTGCGGAAAACTAAAAATGTACATACATGCAAAAACCTGCATGTGATTAAGAATATTCTCCACTTGTATCCAGTTTATTTAACGACATTCTTCGCAAAATGTAGGGCATTAATACAAACAAGCTGTCACTTTTTGCCTATCGATTACGTTGTCAGGAATTCAAATACTTGTATATCGATCCTGTAAGATTATATGCATATCGATTATGCTGTCATGAACACAAATACTTATATATCGATTCTGTGACGTTATAAGAACAACAGCTGCGTTCATCCAGCTGGAAAAATGTGTGTTTGGTTTTCTAAACACCCCATGCGTTATTAAATATCAATCGACCTGCAAAATCACCTAATCAGTTATCTCCTACAAATTCTGTGGAACCTGACGATGTTGTTGTTGTGGTCTTCAGTCCGGAGACTGGTTTGATGCAGCTCTCCACAATACCCTATCCTGAGCAAGCCTCTTCATCTCTACATAAGAACGGCAACCTACATCTGTCTGAATCTGCTTACTGTATCCATCTCTTGGTCTTCCTCTGCGATTTTTACCCCACACACTTCCCTCTAATGCTAAATTCACAATTCCTTGATGTCTGAGAATGTGCCCTACCAATCTATCCCTTCTTTTAGTCAAGGTATGCCAGAAATTTCTTTTCTCCCCAATTCTGTTCAGTACCTCCTCATTAGCTACGCGATCCACCCACCTAATCTTCAGCATTCTTCTGTAGCACCATATTTCAAAAGCCTCAATTCTCTTCCTGTCCGCACTGTTTATCGTCCATGTCTCACTCCCATACAAGGCAACACTCCATACAAATGCCCTCAGAAAGGACTTCCTTAGGCTTAAATCAATATTCGATGTTAACAAATTTCTCTTTTTCAAAAACGCTTTTCTACCCATTGCCATTCTGCATTTTATATCATCTGTACTGCGACCATCATTTGTTATTTTACTGCCCAAGTAACAAAACTCATCTACCTCCTTTATTGCTTCGTTTCCCAATCTAATACCTTCAGCATCACCTGATTTTCTTACACTGCACTCCATTACCCTAGTTTTGCTCTTGTTAATGTTCATCTTATATGCACCTTTCAGCACACTGTCCATTCCGTTCAATTGCTCTTCCAGGTCCTTTGCTGTATCTGACAGAATTACTATGTCGTCGGCAAAACGCAATGTTTTTAATTCTTCCCCCTGAACTTTTATTCCTTCACCAAATTTCTCCTTGCTTTCCTTTATAGCTTGTTCAATGTACAAATTGAATAACATTGGAGAAAGGCTACAACCCTGTCTCACTCCCTTCCCAACCACTGCATCCCTTTCATGCCCTTCAACTCTGACAACCGCTCTCTGGTTTTTGTACAAGTTGTAAATAACCTTACGCTCCCTATATTTTACTCCTGCTCGCTTCAGAACTTTAAAGAGTTTATTCCAATCAACATTGTCAAAAGCCTTCTCCAAATCTACAAAAGCTAGAAATGTAGGTTTGCCTTTTCTTAATCTATCTTCTAGGATAAGCCGTAAAGTAAGTATTGCCTCCCGAGTTCCTACATTTCTCCTGAACCCAAACTGATCTTCCCCGAGGTCGGCTTCTACCAGCTTTTCCATCCGTCTGTATATAATTCGTGTTAATATTTTGCAACCATGACTTATTAAACTGATGGTTCTGTAGTTTTCACACTTGTCTGCACCTGCTTTCTTTGGAATGGGGATTATAACATTTTTCTTGAAGTCTGAGGGTACTTCACCTGTTTCATATATCTTACACACCAGGTGAAACAGGTTTGTCATGGCTGGTTCTCCCAGAGACTTCAGTAGCTCTGAGGGAATATCATCTACTCCAGGGGCCTTGTTTCGACTTAGGTCTTTCAGGGCTCTGTCAAATTCTTCTCTCAGTACAGTATCTCCTATTTCATCTTCATCTACATCCTCCTCCCTTCCTACAATATTGTCTCTGAGTGCATTTCCTTTGTAGAGCCCCTCTATATACTCTTTCCACCTTTCAGCTTTCCCTTCTTTGCTGAGAACTGGTTTCCCATCTGAGTTCTTGATATTAGTAGTGTTGCTTTTCTTGTCCCCAAATGTTTCTTTTATTTTCCTGTAAGCAGTATCTATTTTTCCCCTATTTATACATTCTTCTACATCCTTGCATTTGCCTTCTAGCCACTCCTGCTTAGCCATTTTGCACTTCCTGTCAATCTCATTTCTTAGTCGTCTGTACTCCATTTTGCCTGTTTCATTTACTGCATTTTTATATTTTCTCCTTTCATCGATTAAATTTAGTATCTCCTGTGATATCCAAGGATTTTTTGTAGGTCTTGCCTTTCTACCTATTTTGTCCTCTGCTACTTTCACTATTTCATCTCTCAATTTTACCCATTCCTCCTCTACTGTTTTATTTTCCCTTGTTTCTGTCAATTGTTGCCTAAAGCTCCCTCTGAAATTCTTAAGAACCTCAGGTTCCTTCAATTTATCCAGGTCCCATCTCCTTATTTTCCTACCTTTCTGTAGTTTCTTTAGTTTCAGCCGACAGTTCATAACCAACAAGTTATGGTCAGAGTCTATATCTGCCCCTGGGTATGTCTTACACTGTAGAACCTGGTTCCGAAATCTATGTCTTACCATTATAAAATCTATCTGGTATCTTCCGGTGTCTCCTGGTCTCTTCCACGTATACAACCTTCTTTTGTGATTCTTGAACCAGGTGTTTGTTATAACTAAATTATGTTCCGTGCAAAATTCTACCAGGCGGCTCCCTCTTTCATTCCTTTTGCCCAGACCATATTCTCCTACTATCTTTCCTTCCCTTCCTTGTCCTACTACCGAATTCCAGTCTCCCATAACAATTAAGTTTTCCTCTCCCTTAATTGTCTGAATAATTTCCTTTAGCTCCTCATATATTTCTTCGATTTCCTCATCATCGGCAGAGCTAGTTGGCATATAAACCTGTACTACTGTTGTCGGTGTTGGCTTCGTATCTATCTTGACAATGATAATGCGATCACTGTGCTGCTCATAGTAGTTTACCCGCATTCCTGTTTTCTTATTCATTATCAATCCTACTCCTGTGATACCCCCAATTGATTTTGTATTTATAATTCTGTACTCACCTGACCAGAAATCCTGTTCATCCTGCCACCGAACTTCACTAATCCCCACTATATCTAACTTCAACCTATCCATTTCCCTTTTTAAATTTTCTAATTTTCCTACTCTATTAAGGGATCTAACATTCCACGCTCCGACCCGTAGAATGCCAGTACTGTCTTTCCTGATGATCACATCCTCCTGAGTAGTCCCCGCCCGGAGATCCGAATGGGGGACTATTTTACCTCCGGAATATTTTACCCGAGAGGATGCCATCATCATATGTTCATACAGTAGAGCTGCATGTCCTCGGGAAAGGTAACGGCTGTAGTTTCCCCTTGCTTTCAGCCGTTCGCAGTAGCTGTGTGGCAAAGCCACATTAGCTGATGTTACAAGGCCAGCTCAGTCAATCATCCAGACTGTTGCCCCTGTAACTACTGAAAAGGCTGCTGCCCCTCTTCAGGAACCACACGTTTGTCTGGCCTCTCCACAGATACCCCTCCGCTGTGGTTGCACCTACGGTACGGCTATCTGCATCGTTGAGGCACGCAAGCCACCCCACCTCGGCAATGTCTGTGGTTCATGGGAGTGGAACCTGACGATAACCGTGGGTAAATGCCAGCATAGATATTCCGGCAATTTGGTGGAATTGGGTGAAGAAATCCCAACGAGTACTTGGATAGGAATTTCCTGCTGAACTTTGTGGCCTTAATACCTAACCTAGTTCAGCCAGTTATCAAGTGCAGCGACGGAATAATTTTTTTTTAATGTTTGTAAATATATCTGACCAAACTACATGGTCATCAGTCCGTAGCTTACAAATTACCTAAACTAAGGTAAACTAACCTAAGGACAAACAAACACACTCATGCCCCAGGGAGGACTCGAACCTCCGACGGCGAGCAGCGACGGAATTACATGATTTTAAACGACGATTGTGATGCGGGATTTTTTGATAACTGATGAGCTTATTACTGTCATGTGAATGGCACCAGATATGACCAATTAAACGTGTAGTAAATAATACTACTTTTTACGTCACAGGATGAGAAAAATCTTCCATGGAGGTAGTTATCTTTGTATCAAGTTGACATTTGGTCTAAATCGGACAATTTACAGTAAATATTATTGGAGAACACGTGTTTACCGATAACAACATCATAAGGGAAATCTCTAAGACTGCGAATAATATTATGAGCTACACCATGAGTAGTAATAGTTCTGTGTAACCTTCCTGGTTCATACCTAAAATTCCTTCCGCATATGTGGATGACTCTCCGTCCAAGATTACATGCTTTTTGCCTTGCACGAGGTTCACCATCAAGTCACAAAACATATTCTCGTTAACATTATCCAGGCACGAACTACTATCTTTTCGAAAGTTTAGATACTTGAAATAGTTATTCTTAGGACATCACGTACCGTTCCTTTGCGCTGTTTTCCGACCCTTCAGTTTTTCAGCTGTAAAGAATTACATTTTTAACCATCACCTGCGAAAATAAGCCTTTATTCTTCATCGGTTTCCGTCTCACAGATCATCATGACTGGGAAAGGACAAAATAGTAAGATGGAAAAGCAATCTCTCTTTTTCTTAGAAAGTCCACAACTTTATAATAACTGTACATGACCATCTATCATACAGTATGACTAAACAGCGTCACGTCTTACAATAACACACGACCAAATGAGAAGGAACTACCATGAAGAATGATCCAATGAAATGGAATAGAAAATGAATCCTTTTAAGATCTGATGTTTTGCCTTTTGTGTTGTGATGTTTATATATGAGATCAGAAAATGGAAAACAGTGTCTTACTGCCGTGGAAATTCACCTAGCTAAATATTAATTTTTAAGACCATTTAATACCTTGGCTCAAGACATGTGGTCTGCTGTGGAACAAAGCATTAGCTCATCATGATTCACAAACTGCAGTGAACAGCTAGACAGAGGAGACTTGCTTTGTATGCGTCACCCGCGATATTTCTTGACTCAGCCGTCAAAACCTGCTGCAACGCCAAACTTGGAAGACTCTGACGGCAGCAATTATTATCTGGTATGATGAATCCTAACAGCTTTGTCTCCCAGATAAAAATAACAACCAGGTCTGGTGCAAGCCCAAGTATCGCCCCGTGCGAGTATCTAAATTGCCCCCCTCCCTCTCCGATTTTTTTTACAGGTTTGTGGAATTTTATTTAAACAAATCTGTTGGAAACGTCAGCAACCAATCGCAATTTTTGTTTTTACTTTTCAGATCTACCTAGGTTTCGGCCACTGAGTGGCCAGTCTCAAAACTTTTAATACGTGTTTACATCTAAACCGTCACGTTAAAAGTCGACCACTGTACGTAACAAGAGTCTTGATTTATCACTAAAATTAGTAAATAAGGTCCGTGTGAACTACCGGTTACTCCCTGCTATAAAACCTTGTTCCCTGGCCCAAACTGAGAAATGACTCGTTTCATATTACTTCAATAACAGGAAGTTAATACTACAGTGGTCAATATACATAGCAGTTCACACGTTATTACACGCAGACTTTAATAAGCAAGCCACCAAAATTAAAGTTATCTTAGAAAGGTGGCTAGGAAACATTTATGGCGCAACGGAATTTACACTTGAGAAAATTTGCATCTGAGCATGTTCTCAGCACTTGTGAAAAACAATATGAAATAAAAGAGGGAAGGTGCTTTAAAACTACAATTTATAGGCAACTTACGGATTATGCTGAATATAAACTTGTTTATTCAGATAGAAAAGAAGCAAATGGAGAACACAATAAAAATGCATCTCTTACATGGATTAATGCGGACGGTGCCCAGCCTAAATTATACATGATTTAACGCTACTGGGGGGGGGGGGGCAGGATTCACAAACAACACTCATTCTTTCTCACACACACGCAATGTCACAGCGAAACTCACCAAACTCAGCGTGCTGAGACGAGTCGGAAGCAGGCGCCACTATCGTAGACGAAATTCAGCAAGTCGGAGGTAGCACAAAACACAATATACAAACACTTTGAAGCTGGCTCTGGTCTGTCGTGCACCGGCGTGGAAACCTGAAAACGCGTAGCGCCATACGAACCGACTCGGTGCGTGGGCGGCTGCAGCAGGTGAAGGAGAGTGCGGTGACGGCGGCCGTGTAGCAGCTCGGCAGGAGATGAGCCGTCACGTGGCATGCACCGATACGTAGACAGGAAAATTTGAAGAGCTTGCTGCCTGCTATAAAACCTTGTTCCCTGGCCCAAACTGAGAACTGACTCGTTTCATATTACTTCAATAACAGGAAGTTAATACTACAGTGGTCAATATACATAGCAGTTCACACGTTATTACACGCAGACTTTAATAAGCAAGCCACCAAAATTAAAGTTATCTTAGAAAGGTGGCTAGGAAACATTTATGGCGCAACGGAATTTACACTTGAGAAAACCTTTCATCTTGTCCATGTGAGACTTGAATGTTCGAACGAAACGTTCTGCTTCACCATTGGACTGAGGGTGAAAAGGTGCAGTGGTAATATGCTGAATGCCATTCACACGACAAAACTGTTGAAATTCCGCACTAACAATCTGAGGTCCATTGTCACTGACGATAGTTTCAGGCAAACCTTCGATGCAAAACACTGATGTTAAGGCAGTGATTGTACTAGACGCTGTCGTTGAGTTCATGGCAATCACAAAAGGAAACTTGCTGAAAGCGTCTACAACGATTAACCAGCGCGTATTCCAGAAAGGTCCGGCAAAGTCAATGTGTAAACGTTGCCATGGTCCCTTGGGGCGTGGCCAGTCTGAGAAACGTTGCGGAGGAGCCGCCTGATGCTCCGCAAAAACAGTACACTGTGACGTCATGTTCTCTATCTGAGCGTCCATACCCACCCAGGTACAATGACGTCTGGCCAATTGCTTTGTCCTAACAATACCCCAATGTCCTTGATGCAGGAGGCGTAACACTTCTCGTTGCAGGGAACGAGGAACAATCACTCTTGTTTGGTCGTTGTCCGTATGTAACAACAGAACACCCTGACTTAAAGATAATGCATGACGTTGTGCAAAATAACGGCGAACCAGAGGCCATTGAATGTCTTTGGCTCTGGCAGGCCACCCAGAGCGAACAAAACGTGCTACCACACTTAGGTCTGCATCCGCAGCTGTTTCCTGTGCAACCCGTCGAGAGTACAAAGGGAAATCTGCGACAGCGGAAGCATCTTTGGAGTCTATCTGACAACATGCCATTTCTGAAGAATCAAACGACACATCCTGGCCAACCGGAAGTCGGGAAAGTGTGTCCGCGTTGGCGTGTTTAGTGGTAGGTCGGTACAAAATCTCAATACTGATAATTAGACAATATCAAGGACCATCTCTGAAGTTTTTGTGCCGTTCGTGGCGGAATTGGCTTTGTGGGTGAGAACAACGACGTCAGAGGCTTGTGGTCTGTCAACAAATAGAATTTTCTGCCATAGAGATAATGATGAAATTTTGTGACGCCGTAAATGATTGCTAAGGCGTCCTTTTCTATCTGAGTGTAATTCTGTTGCGTCGGCGTCAGTAGCTTGGATGCAAAGGCAATAGGACGATCGTGACATCCAATACGATGTGACAAAACTGCACCCACACCGTACGAAGAGGCATCAACTGCTAGCACTACAGGCTTCTGTGGGTCAAAGGGAATCAAACATGCATCACTGAGTAGTGCAGACTTTAAGTTGTCAAAGGCAACATGGCAATCTTTGGACCAAACAAAAGGAACATTTTTTCCTACGTAAGCGATGCAGTGGAGCTGCAATCTGAGACGCATTGGGAATAAACCTGAAATAATAGTTAAGTTTTCCCATTACTGCTTGCAATTCGTGCACATTCTTAAGAGGAGGCAAGTCTTTGATTGCTCGAAGATGTGACTGTAAGGGATGGATTCCTTGGGCTTTAATCACATGGCCTAAGTACTCTATTTCAGTTTGAAAAAACAGACACTTTGCTTTATTGCAACGTAGACCTGCTGCAGTCAACACTTTGAAAAGTCACTCCAGGTTTGTTAAATGTTCTTCAACTGTACGTCCGGATACCACAATATCACCTAAATAGTTCGAACAGCACGGTACAGAAACTGTCAGCTGTTCCAAAAAGCGTTGAAAAATAGCGGGGGCGGAAGAATTGCCAAAGGGTAGGCGTTGAAATTGAACATATATTGAAAAGCAGGATAAAATTTCACTGACAATAACTTATTTATTCCGTCCAAACATCAGCAAATGGGGGAACCCATTTTGTTACACAATAAAAATGCATCCCATTGAACCAGGATGTACCACACAACGTAAGAAAATAAACTTCGTAGGTGGCTCTGGTCTATCTTCCTTTACTTGAGATGGTACGCGATAGTAGCGAGATTAATTTCCATTACAATCAAACCGTGAACATACAGACTTACTGGGACACACGGCACGTGTCTGCTACATTTCATATTCGCACCCCACTGAAGGCGAAGTGCTTAAAGGTCGTATTCATTTCAACAAAAATCAACGAAATCATAGATTATGAAGCAAGAATACACAATAGTAAGGCACTGGTATGTGAGCAGTGGCGAGAACTCAAGTGACTAGCTATAAACCCTTGAAGTCGGAGTTCGGAACCACGTGGTTCCGAAAACACAGCATAAAATACAAAATTCAATTTCCAAAACAAGGAAATAAAATGGCTACGGCATGCAACACTTAAGAAATTCGTAGGATATCATAAGGAAGCTAAAGAAATACAGTTAGACGCGATAGAAAAGGTTTTACACGGATGGACGTAGTCCAGTCTTCAAAAATCAGAAAAATGGAATAAATTCAAAGTCGGGGTAAACCAATTAAAAAATATGGCCTGCAGCCCCTAAAATATGTAGTATTTCATAAGCAAACTAATAAAGGAGGGCGTACAAGGCTAGAAGAGAATTTACTCACAGAGTCTGAATGCAAAGTACAAGTTTGGAAACTAAACATGAATTTAAAATAGGCGGAGAGGAGATCGCGATGTACTAAAGGAAATCAGAAGGATACATGCATAATTTCTTGCCTGAAGGGCATAGAAAGAGACACAGGGGTAGCTGAAGGCTTTGTTCTAAGAACACACCACGTGGAAGGAGAAGGAGAAAACGGAAAAGAATATTTCACGTGCACTATGCGAGGGTGAAGGTCGGGGTGAGAGTTTAAAATTAGAGAAAGATTAATTTTTGAAACTCACAACCACCAGCTGCGAACCAAATTCCTAAACATGCAAAAACACTGGAACTGTTATTGCGACTGTTTGACTCGTTTTCTAGGGGATGATATCACACGTTCGCAACTTTCCTTCCCTGCATATGATTAACAAAACAAATTCATAATAAATTCAAGTTCATGAGAGAAAAGGGTGTACTACCTACTATTTTTGAAAACACGTGAAAGTTCACTTTATGTTGTTTATTTCACAATACTTGAACCCTGTGGCTGATACGTCTGTACGTCGGCACATTTATCAAATAAAGTTATAGCTCGAGAACCCCCAGACAAAATGAATATTTGTCGCGAATTGTTTTCACCGATTATGTTCATGCCTATGCGACGACACGTGTTACATTAACAAATCACAGTCACTTTAATTCAATGTGATGCACACCTTGTTCCACTGGCTAAATATTCACAAACACACAGTAGCACTCGATATAACTTGGTGCAGTCTACGACGAGCAACCACACGTGGCGATTGCCACAGACAAATCTCAAGTCACCACCTCGAGATCCACATGCCGACTGAGGCAGAGCGACCCCGCCAGGCCAGCCACACCACGTGTTCTCTGGAGTCCTCACTTCCTGCCCTCGTGCACGCACGCGCCAAAACTCAACTGCCGGGGTTTTTTCCCCTACATCATCAACTTCCCCATGTAAGCTGTTGTAACCGATTTGCCAACGTACAGCGCTCAGCCAATACATTTCTAAAACTTTACTTAAAATCAAAATAATTACACTACACATTAAACAAATATTTTCTTACGTTTTTATATTAATATAAACATCCTTTGTACTGTTTATCATAATTGTGCAATTTCTTATACCACAGATAAGTGATTTAACTGAATACTTCAAGATAAAATAAAAAAGATTAATTGAAAATAAAATGAGAAATAGTTAATATATTATTTTTATAAACAAACATTGCCATGCTAGTTGTGTAACTGTCTTGTCTTCGTTGGTAATTTATTACTTCTCATTGTCAATTAAACATATTACGTTAGATGTGACTATATCAGCTAATGTATTGTTTATTTATCAACAGGCTATTTTGTAACGAGGGCCTTAAAGGTTCCTAACTGCATCGTATTACTTCAAATGCCAGTAGTATTACAATATTTGTGCACTGCACTGTGCCTGGCACTCGCCATTGTCCCTCTCTCCCCTCACCGGAAACGAACTGTAAAATCCTAAGTTGGAACAAGCCACCAACATCGGCCTGCTCGCTGGTCTCCCGTCAGCTACAAGCACACAGCAAATCTCAACGTGGAGAATTTCTACCTATGGCCTAACTATAAATGTTGTCACCCAACTGTGTACATACATTACTACCATAATTAATAAGATTAAAATTGTGTAACATTTAGTGCATTGGCATGGTCAATGTTTGCAGTGAACTTCATACTGTTTAATTATCAAATGCTATTAATTACCAGTATTTCTATTGGGCGGTAATCTCACAACTACACAGAATAAAAATATTCCCGCACATTAGTTGCATCCCACAAAGCTAGAAAGAAATTAAACCGAGTTCGTACAGCGCCAGCTAGTCTCAAAAAGGTTTCCGATTCTCAGTAGTTATCAAACCGAATTAGTTACATATACGCCGCATTCACCTATGCAAAATCATCGAAATGAAATTAAATACACTTCCGTACCTGATCAGAAAAACTTATTCCGAAAAATGAACCTAAGTTTTGAAATCTAAATTCAACACCAGACAAAGAATCTCTACCATCTCAAGTGAGGAAAGAAAATCAGTACGTCTTACCAGGTCGAAGCGCAGCCACAGAGTATCCAAGTCGGCCAGCCAGTCCCCACCACCACCGGAAATCCACCGGAAATCGGTAAAAACCCGCGAAAAACGAGGTGGTGGGGAGAGCTTAAACTCGCGCGTCCTACTGGTGCTTGCTAGCCGTGGTGGAGTAGCCGAGCGGTCAGTCCGCGTCAGGCAGCGACGCGGTGAGGACGGGCGTGTTTACGTCCCGCCGCAGAGCTTCTCGCGCGAGCGCTTGTTTACGTGTTCGGCCGCTCTCGCGGGTGTAGTATTTCCTTTTATAGAATGGCTCACTCATGGCGCAAGTCGACGATAAAGATCAGCTTTTCGAACGAATATGCCCGACCTAAAGCTCACGAAATCGAACGCTTTATACGAGAAGAGGTTAAAATCGATCCACAAGATCTCATAGGCATACACCTCTCTATCTTGAGTAGTGTTGTCTACTTGAAAATGATCAATGAAGAAGTATGTGAAAGAATAATTCGAGCTAATAAGCATGGACTCAAATTAATCACGCAGACGGCCATGTCGGCAATGTGGTTATTGATCATGCAGGACTCGGACTACGTACAATACGCATTTTTGAACTCCCATTCGAAGTGCCATCTGAACTCGTGATTGAAGTGCTCCAACCTTACGGTACGGTGCTCAGTCATGTTGCGGAAAAGTGATCCACTTTTCTGACGTACCTAGTTCTTAATGGGGTTCAGCAAATCCGGATCGAACTTACCAAACACGTCCCATCCTATCTGTTCATAGGAGGTTGCAGGACCGTAGTCATATACGACGGCCAGCCGAAGACATGCTCAGGATGTGGTAAAGAAGGTCACGTTCGCTCTGAGTGCATGCGGAGGATCGCACAAGTACCAACAGGAGAAACTGTGATAACGCCCGCGCCGACGTCACTCCCACTGTCCTATGTCAATGTGCTCCGGAGAGGCGGTACGCCGAATATTGACCCACCCATTCCACAAGAACAGATACCAGAGCCGTCAGAATTGCTGGCCGCTGACACAGATGTGCTTCCGAACAACCAGAGCACAATTTCTCTGTTGACATCGACGGCAGAAGATAAAGAGCCGGAAGCACGAATGGACGTTGACATGGCAACACCCACACCCGCCGTCGCTCTTGAAAGCCGGGATTCGCTGCCGCAATCTGATACAGAGGTACACACACGCAAGCAACGATCGCCGAAGGGGCACAAAAAAAACGCCGTCTATCGCCGTCGGACACCTGTTCCACGGGAGACGCTGCAACACACAGTGAGGATAATGAAATTCAAAGCACAGACGTGGAGTCTCTTCTCACCGCACAACAGAACGACGCAAACCGCCCAGTACACGAGAAACATCCGACGTCGTTCATCGGAGACCAACAAGCGGGTCCGCCGCCGAACCCTGATACAGATCCACCGCCATTGCAAAGCCACGCGGGGATATCTCAGCGAGATTTGCCTCATATGATCTGGTCCGAGGATCATGATGATGATGACTCAATGAAGGACGACACGGACGCGGCAGCGGCCGCGACCTCACCCAAACAATAGACACTTAGAAGATGCGGAAGGTTCCGAAGGACACGACAGCACTCAACAGATGTTCAACGCCACAACAACAAACTCCAGCATCATGAACGCTTTCCAACGTGCAGTGCAGCAGCAGGCATATCGAATAGCATCCATCAACATCAATACGATTAGAGCACACGTCAAACTACAACTATTAAAGGACATGTTGAGGGCGTCGGATGTTGATATAGTCCTCCTACAAGAAGTCAATGTAGACAGTTTTCCCGCACTGTATGGCTACAACACATATATTACACCAACGCATGACAGCGCCAGCGGCACGGCGATACTTTTACGTGACGGTATCGATGCTGAAGATGTGGTGTATCTGCCGTCAGCAAGGGGGCTTGCGCTGACAGTACTTGGGCTCCGCATCATCAACATATATGCTCCGTCACGTACAGACCGAAGGCGGGACCGTGCCAGATTCTATGCAGAGGAGATTGCTCCTCTTTTCTTGGGTCGATATAATCAATTTTTACTTGGAGGTGATTTCAACTGTGTGCTTGACCCGAAAGACCAATACCCACATTACAGCACGTGTCAAGAGTTACGACTGCTGGTGAGAGATATGAACTTGATCGATACTTGGGAATGCGTTCATGGCAACCGGACCGGATACACATACTATACCAGTCACTCAGCAAGTCGTATTGATCGAGTTTATGTTACACGTGGTCTCACACATGCTGTTCTTGATGCGGAATTGTGGCCTGTTGCCTTCTCAGACCATACCGCATACATATGCACGATCGAACTCCAACGTCAGAAGGTGTGGAGGAGTCGAGGTACCTGGAAAATGAACGTCGCACACCTCCGTGATCCGGAGTGCAGACGCTTAATAGAAGACGCTTGGAACACCTGCGAGCGACGCCGACCGACATTCCCCACGACGCTACAGTGGTGGTTGGACTGCGTCAAGCCTGCTATACGTCGAGCGATGATTGAATACGGAAGAGAACAATCCTTGTGGAGACGAAACACCGTAGACTTCTATTTTACGACGCTACGGGAGCTCTCAACACAGGCACCTTCACCAGATCGACAATCTGCAGTCAAACGGGTACAGGCTCAGATAACATCTATAATGCGCCGCAACCTAGAAGGCACTGTCGTCCGAGCTAGAGTTTTTGACCGAGTACAGGGAGAACCACCATCGATGCACCACGTCATCAGGGAGAAACAACGCAGTCGGAGAGCCTTAATACATGTCGTCGACTTGCCGGATGGTAACAGTCTAACATCGCAAAAAGATATTGCCACCGCTTTTCTGGAACATTACCGACACCTCTACGACAGAGTGGAACACAATAAGGCAGCTTTTGATGAAGTTCCACAAACACTGTCGGGTATCCTTGATGCGACGGCGGAAGGATTACTCATGGCAGAGGTGACGGAAGATGAAGTGGCAGAAGCTCTGGGTAAAGGCGCAGCAAACAAATCACCGGAACCGGACGGACTCCCGTTAGAATTTTATCGGACATTCAAAGCTCTCATGCTGCCTCGGTGGACTGATATGTACCGAGAACTGATGTCTCCACATACCCCTCTTCCATCAGCCTTTGTGGAGGGTATGATAATTCCTGTTCCCAAACCGTCAGGTGGGAAAGGAATACAAGACTACCGGCCGCTGACACTACTCAACTCAGATTTTAAGACCTACACAAGGATACTTGCAGCTCGCATCAAACGCGTCCTCCCTTGATCAAACGTCTCTCGGTGGTGACAACAATATCCAGACAGCGCTCAGTGACTACCGCGACGTGATAGCATTGGCAACAACCTGTCGTCTCAATGCTGTCTTGGTGTCCGTGGACTTTGATCGCGCTTTTGACAGAGTGAGCCATGCGTACATGACAAAAGTGATGACGAAAATGAACTTTCCACACGACTTCGTTACCGTAGTAATGCGACTACTCCACGGTGCTTCCTCCACAGTGCTCGTGAACGGACGTGCGGTAGGACCAATCAAAATCTTCAGATCTGTGCGGCAAGGGTGTACACTGTCGTCGGTGCTCTACGCCATAGCTATCGAGCCGTTACTTTGTGGCCTTAGAAACAAGCTAACAGGAATGACGTTCAGGGGCCACACATTCATCTGCAGAACATATGCAGACGACCTTACCTTCCTGGCGCGGTCGGGGGACGAGATACGAACGGCACTACGCTGGATTGATCTGTATGGTTCGGCTACAGGAAGTCGCGTTAATATGGCGAAGTCTGGGGCTATGAACATTGGACGAGGGCTGCCAGATAACAGCGTGGCACCGTTAAGATTGATGGACACAATGAAATGTTTGGGAATTACATTCACCAACGACGTCAGACGCACGGCAGCGCTCAACTATAGACGGCTCCTGCAGTCTATCAGAACGAGTGTTCGAGATAACATGTTAAGAGCATTAGATATGATGCAACGGGCCACGTCTGTGAACGTTCACGTGGCATCGCGCATTCCACACTTGGCGCAAGTGCTCCCGATGCCGGTGGTTATGGCACGCTGCCTCCTAGCGGCCTTTGGATACTTCGAGAGCGCAGGTCTAATTTTCAAAGTCCGATACGAAACTCACACCCTCCCCATTAAGCGAGGGGGCCTCGGACTTGTCCATGTCCGCGACCGCGCTGTGGCTCTCTATGTCAGTATGATGGTCAAGATGTGGCGTTGACACCAGTCAAGTCTGTCCGGAACTTTGATAGAGGAATTAGCGCCACCTTCCCACAGAGCGCCAGTTATGGTCGGGCACATATCACCGTCTCTTGCCCACATTCGTACCTTTTTCGTCGAATACAGTTATGTACAAGCGGACCTACCGACTACCAGGACCACAACAGCACGCGACATATATTGCTTACTGTTACGAGGACGACCAGGCAACGTGATAGAGAGACGGCACCCGACAGTAACGTGGACAGTGGTATGGCGGGCAGTGCACCATGCGTTTCTTGACACAGAGACACGTACGCTGTGGTATCAGATCGTCAATGGAAAATTCATGACGCGTGCCCGATTACATGCTATACATAGAGTGGACACGCCTCTGTGTACTCAGTGCACTGAATTGGATAATGAAGTACATCGCCTGACATGCGGCACTTCCGCAGAAGCTTGGAGTTTGGCGCAAAAAATTATAGCTTTTTTCTTTCGAGTTGCTCCGCAAGATATCGAACCACGGATATTACTCTACCCGGACGAGACATACTACCCCCGAACAAAGACCAATGCAGTAACTTGGATTCGAGGATTGACAGTCCTCTACCTTTTCAGAGAAGGCCCCAACAACGCACTTGACTTTTGGACATTTCTACAAGAACGGCATTCTACGTTCAAGAACCACAAGAAATACAAAATTTACTTTGCTAACTTTCTAGGAAGCGCTATGAGCGATCCCCCGCGCAGTTGGGGAGTACCGGGTATGAGAAGTTAATTTCTATATTCCCCGACTTAGAGATAGAACTGATCAGGACAATGGAACTTACTCTAAAATCTATCGAGAAGACGTGCCCGACTCCAACGCGAGGCGCGTTGGGGATCGGCGAGGTGCACTTCTAATATTAGTTTAGCAGCCAGCCACAGTGCAATACAAGAACTGAGTTACATAGCGTTATTACTTTCATTTCAACTATGTTTATATGATTTTTGTTTGAAGAAGACATTTCTGTGTTTAGAGAAGCACAAATTTTCATTTTCTTACTGAGAAGACTAAAACGGCATTGAAGCCAGGCCGAGAAGGCAGAAGATGGCGAGCGAAAGGCGGGGCTGAAGGGGGGGTGGGGGAGGAGGCCCTATAAAAAAAAAAGAAAAAAAAAAGAGAAAAAAAAGCGGTCTAAAGCACCTCGTTGCGGAGCGCGCTGTTGCTCGCCGTGGAGGTTCGAGTCCTCCCTGGGGCATGGGTGTGTGTGTGTTTGTCCGTAGGTTACTTTACCTAGGTTTAAGTAGTTTGCAAGCTACGGACTGATGACCACGCTGTTTGGTCCGGTAGAATTACAGACATTTGAACATTTTTGAGGCTCGCTACAGGGCTTTGCCAACCCAACTTGTAACCAAAGGATAATGCACGATCGCATGTTGCAGGTGCTGTACGGGCTTTTCTGGATACGGAAAATGTTCGACTGCTGCCCTAGCCAGCACATTCTCCAGATCTCTCACCTATTGAAAACGTCTGGGCAATGGTGAGCGAGCAACTGGCTCGTCACAATACGCCAGTCACTACTCTTGATGAACTGTAATATCGTGTTTAAGCTGCATGGGCATCTGTACCTGTACACTCCATGCAAGCTCGGTTTGACTCAATGCCCAGGCGTATCAAGGCCGTTATTACCTCTAGGTGGTTGTTCTGGGTACTGATTTCTCAGGATCTATGCACCCAAATTACGTGAAAATGTAATCAAATGTCAGTTCTAGCAAAATAAATTTGTCCAATGAATACCCGTTTATCATCTGCATTTCTTCTTGGTGTAGCAATTATAATGACCAGTAGTGTAACTTGTTCGTAATTGTAATTACTAGGTGTTTAGTTGAATTTACTGATTTATCGTGTAAAGGAAGTTTAAAGGATTTCTTTTCGTGCTGTTTTAGATGTTTTCAAAATTTCTTTATTTAGTGCCAAATTGCTAATTTTCGCACTGGGCAGATATGTTGCTATTGTTGTTATAGTCTTCAGTCCGGAGACTGGTTTGATGCAGCTCTCCACCCTACTCTATCCTGAGCAAGCCTTTTCATCTCCTCATAAGAATGGCGACCCACATCCATTTGAATCTGCTTACTATATGCGTCTCTTGGTCTCCCTCTGCGATTTTTAACCCACACACTTCCCTCCAATGCTAAATTTACGGATATCCAGTCTAAATCGTTTTGCAGTTGCTTTTGATCTTCTGGCGATTTCAGGAACCCAGTATCAGAGTTCCCGTATGTTTTCCAAAATCCTCCTGCAAACCGGTATGGGCCAAGTAATTCTGAAGATCACTCCTAATGCCTTTGTTGCCATCATGAGAGAGGTGCGGAGACTCGAGGGGTGGAAGAAGGGAAAGGACGTGCAAGTGCGGAGCGTTTACCGTAGCGGAGAAGCGAGCCAACTGTCCCCGAATTGAAGCAGCTGACCGCCGCCATTTGCAGGGAAGAATCCCAGTACTGAGGCTGTGATTTGAAGTACACGAGACGCCACAGGAGCAAAATGAAGCACACAATAAACGCGTGTTTATCAATAAAATTATTCTGGACACCGCGTCGTCATTTTATAAACTGTACCGACGTTTCGGCCACTGTTGCAGGCGGCCTTCATCAGGGTCTGTGTCTGACTGCTTAATATACGATAGCTTGGGGTTTATATAGTAGCGGATGAGGAAGAGGAAGGGGGACGTTGGTTTTCCTTTTTTGGTGGTTATACTATTGCACGCCATTGGTGGAAAGGGGCGTTGCTGATTGGTGTTTTAATAGCTGGTTTTTCATATGATTGGATGTTGCATTCTTCTCCCTTATTGGTCAAAATGGACGTTTCCTATTGGCTTTTGCATTAGAACTTGCTATTGGCGGAATATAACCACCAATGAAGAAGAACCAACGTCCCCCTTCCTCTCCCTCATCCGCTGATATATAAATACCAAGCGATCGTACATTCAGCAGTCAGACACAGACCCTGATGAAGGCCGCCTGCAGCAGTGGCCGAAACGTCGGTACGACGCTGTGTCGTACCCAGAAGAATTTTATTGATAGTCACAAACGCCGCAGAAGCCTACGTTTGCAAACATATGTTTGTTTAAAAAAATTACTGACTACTGCAGTCAGTTTAAAAAATATTCTTAAATAAAATTTTCAAATTTCCGAAATACGTCTGCATAGACACACGAAGTTTAAGGATGTAAGGCTCTTTTCTGAGAAGGTGGAGTGATTTTGCATCGAGATATTTGCATAAGAGGATTTCATGAAACTTGTAAAGTAGCAGAGTGCGATCCTTATTTAATCGACGTAATTTTCTGTAAGGCCCTGTTTACTTTTTGCCGACTACTTGAACGTTTTTCACGCTTATTTCTGCATAGCATAGTTTTGTCTACATTCCTCTGTCTACATTCGATCAAATATTTGGCCATTTCCGAAGTACAATCACCACCTGTTAAGCATCTAAAAGCAATTATTCAACCTACTTCTGCATCATACTTATGATTAAAAATGTAAAAACCTCTTATACACCTACTTGTTCATTCAGCTAAAGTGTATGTAGAGCTTATGGGACTTAACTACGGGGTCATCAGTCCCTAAACTTACAAACTACTTATGAACTAGCTAATATCCATGCCTGAGGGGGATTCGAACCCCCGACCGTATTGGCCGTGCAGACTGTGACTGGCGCGCCGCAGCCAGCTCGGCCACCGCTAAACTTAGTACATAAATCGTGTTACTATTTTTAGTAATTTATATGCAAATAAAATATGAGTACTCGACATGCAACAAAGTATTTTTCTCAGTTCTAGAGAATCATTTGCTAAGCCCCGTTTACACCGAAGCGAACACAAGCGAACGAGCAGCAGCGAACGAGAATTCGCTCTGGTGTAAACGCTGTGCGCGCTGTTCGGTCACGCTCGGCTCGCATTCGCAGGTGTTCGCTTGTGTTCCGCTGGGTGTCGGCTTCAGGGCGAACCATGGAAGGAAGTTCGCGTCCTCTTCGCGCTAGCGTATGCGACAAACTGCGTATGCTCGCCTTGCAGCAGTGTTCTGTTTTCTCTTCCGTTCGCTCCGGTGTGAACGCTTATTCGCAAGTACAAGCCAATGCGTGCGCGCACGAGAGAATTCCTGGCGAATGCGCATTCGCCTGTGTTCCCTCGTGTTCGCTTTGGTGTAAATGGGGCTTAAGAGGAAACCTGAACAAAAACAAACGCTCATGATTTACTATTTCTCCACAAAAACACTATCTATATCTATAAATGTCAATGTCTGTTCGGTGTACGTTTATTACAGCTGAACCACAAGACATAAAGAGCTAAAAATTTGTACAGTTACTAATGTCTACCCAGGGAAGGCTTTAGGCACGGTTTTATGGCGATCGGATAGCTATTTATCTATATATATATATTAATGTGAATGTCTGTTCTGTGTACGTCCGAACGACAAGACGCAAGCCGGCCGCGGTGGCCGAGGGGACTGAGGCCCTCCAGTCACGGTCTGCACGGCCACTACGGTCGGGGGTTCGAATCCCCCCCTCGGGCATGGATATTTGTATCGTCCATAGTCTTAGCTAGTTCATAAGTAGTTCGTAAACTTAGGGACTGATGACCCCGTAGTTAAGTCCCATAAGTTCTACAAACATTGAAAATTGACAAGACGCAGAGACTTAAATATCTGTGCAGTTACTAATTTATACATGAGGAAGGTTTTAAGCACGGTTTTATAGCGATCTGATAGATATTTACTAATTTGAAGAATATAACGCGAAATGCGAAACAATAATTAATCTTTGAAAATTATATTTTCTCTTTGAAAATGGTTTTATTGGTTGCATTGTTGCTCGGGAGTTGATAATGATAAAAGGGTGGAGTATATTGGGATGGAAAGTTATCGATGTATATAAAATTCTACGTGTGTATGTGTTAATGTGGGACTAAACTACGGGGTCATCAGTCCCTAAACTTACGAACTAGTTATGAACTACCTTACACTAAAGACGACACATGCATCCATGCCCGAGGGGGAATTCGAACCCCCGACGGGGAACGGTTTCGCGCATTGTAGCATAGGGCCTCAATGCGCTCGGCCGCGGCAAAAATCTGTCAGGACAGTTGTTGTTGTTTGGATGTTTGAGGGGGGAAAAACTATGGAGGTCATCAGTCCCCCTGTCAGAACAGGATTCGAAGCATCGACTCGAGGGTTGTAAGGCCAGAACGTTACCACCTGAGCTACACCAACAGATAGCCACTGGGCTATGCAGCTATGTTCGGAATAAACAGTAAGTTACCGGTATACCTAGCACACGACGAAAATAATTTCAAAAAAAGATTTCGAAAACTAGGACAAATGTTCAAATGTTTGTATAGTTTATGGGACTTAACTTACAAACTACTTATGAACTACTTATGAACTAGGACGGCACAAATATCCATGCCCGAGGGGGGATTCGAACCCCCGACCGTAGTGGCCGTGCAGACCGTGACTGGAGCTCCTCAATCCCCTCGGCCACCGCGGCCGGCTCGAAAACTAGGACAAAGTGCGATGTAGCTCTTTAACCAGATACCCAGGAGGGGTGGTCCCCCAACAACGTTTTTACGTAGGATACGGTTTTTGTTCAGGAAAATTTAGCAATATTATATTATCATTCACCAGTTCTTTCCTACTTAGCTTGTCAGTGTAGACGTGACGTATGCAACTGCAATCAGATTATTTCCACTGGAAATCTCCAAGGACATTGCGATTATAATAATAAGCAGGAAAGTTACAACACCTCATTTAAATTTACTGTCAGCCTATCTGTCGTTTGCTCTGAGCATTACGCCATCGAGTTACGCGAAGCTCAGTTGCTATGAACTTTTTTCGTTCCTACTGCTGTGATTGACCGTGGCTAACTGCTGGTGACCTTGATTACGTCACAGATCTATTCGCAGCCTCCTCCTAGCCTAAGTAATGAATTGCGAGTTGACTGCGTCGACAATTTAACGAATATACATAGTTAAAAAAATCAGATGAATATTTTTTGTTAAACACAAAAGAATAATTATTTGAAACTAGCGAACTCGGTAATGCTTCGCATTTCTAAAATGTGCATGGGAATCTTCTTCTTTATATATAAAGCATTGTGTCCGTGTGTATGTTTGTGTGTACGTATGGCATACAAATCTACAATTTTGTTCCAATCTTTATGAAATTTTGAAAAGATAAGCTTCAATCCATGAGGACGTTCGACGTAAGTGTAAGGATCAAGTACAAGAGTTAGTTCACGAGATATGACGTCATAAACAATGAAACGCGCGAAAAACTGCTGCGTCAAGCGACAATGCTGCACATTTCCTCCTAAACCACAGCACCGGTTTCAACCAAATTTTGTACATATATTCCTTACCATGAGGTAACAATTGCTGTAGGGGTAAGAAGCACATGCTTCAGCAGATATAACGTTACAATCAATAGGAGTTGCAAGAAACGGCCACATAATGCGACGGGGCTTTATAAGTACACTATATGAGAATGACGGTATTAAGTGACTGGGAACAAACTTTAAACATAATTTCAAACCATTATTAAACATTCTCTCGCTGACAACCATATCAAAATAATAAAAGGAACAACGTTTTTCGTTTACTACTTTTCCGCTGTTCGTGGACTAAAACTACGGCCTTCGGTATGGCGTTACAATTTATAATTTCTACACTACAAATTGTAGCCGCATGAAATTTTACAGGCAGTATACACACATATAGCTGGATGTAGCTTCGAAATTGTATCACAGCACGACATGTAGTTCATGAGGAAGTGTATTCAGTTTCCTTTCGGTGATTTTGCATAGGTAAACGCGGTGAATATGTAACTAACTCGGTTTGATAACGGTTGTGAATCAGTAACCTTTGTGAGACTAGCTGGCGGTGTACGAACTCGGTTTAATTTGTTTCTAGCTTTGTGGGATGCAATAATGTGCGGGAATATTTTTATTCTGTGTAGTGCATGTAAAATATTCCTTTTCATTGTCTTCTTCCGCGAGTGATATGGACTCCACGTGGTGTGTTCTTAGAACAAAGCCTTTAGCTACCGCTGTGTCTGTTTCTATGCCCTTCAGGCAAGAAATTATGCATGTATCTTTCTGATTTTCCCTAGTACATCGCGATCTCCTCTCCGTCTATTTTAAATTGCTCTTTCGTTTCCAACTTGTACCTTGCATTCACACTCATTCAGTAAATTCTCTTCTAGCCTTGTACGACCCCCTTTATTAGCTTGCTTATAAAATACTACGTATTTTAGGGGCCGCATGCCGTGTTTCTTAGTTGATTTATTCCGACTTGGAATTTATTCCACTTTTCTGATTTTTGAAGACTGGACTTCGTCCATACGGATAAAACCTTCCCAATCGTGTCTAACCGTAATTCTTTAGCTTCCTTATGATATCCTACGCATTTCTAAGGGTTGCATGCCGTAGCTATTTTTATTTATTTTTGGGAAATTGGATTTTGTGCTGCTTACTGGTTATCGGAACCACGTGGTTCCGAACTCCGACTTCAAGGGTTTATAGCTAGTCACTTGAGATCTAGCCACTGCTCACATACCATTGCCTTACTATTGTGCATTCTTGCTTCGTAATCTATGATTCAGTTGATTTTTGTTGAAATGAATACTACCTTTAAACACTTCGCCTTCAGTGGGGTGCGAATATGAAATGTAGCAGACACGTGCAGTGTGTCTCAGTAAGTCTGCATGCTCACGGTTTGATTTTAATGGAAATTAATCTCGCTATTATCGCGTACCATCTGAAGTAAAGAAAGACGGACCAGAACCACTTACGAAGGTTATTTTTCTTATGTTGTGTGGTACAACCTGGTTCGCTGAATTTCGCCTACGATAGCGGCGCCTGCTTCTGCTTCGTATCAGCACGCTGAGTTGGGTGAGTTTCGCTTTGCTTCGCGCGTGTGAGTGGCTGAATGCTTGTTGATTGGAAATCCCTCCTCCGACAATGTTCAGTTCAGATTACTTTCAGTTATTTTAAATACGGGTGCATTTTTATTGTGTAACAAAATTGGTTCCCCCATCTGCTCATGTTTGAAGTGAATAAATAATTTATTGTCAGAGAAATGTTATCCTTCTTATAAATATTAGTTTATGAATATCCTCCCTTTTTTATTTAATGTGAGAAACTCAGATGCAAATTATCATGTTTTAATTCCGTTGCGCCATAAATGTTCTCACAGCCACCTTCATGAAATGGTTTAGTTCGGGGTGGCTTGTATATCAATGATTGTGTGTAATTCTCGTGATCTACGGCGTATGTCGGCCACCGTCTCTTTGTCTTCCTGCTGCTACAGTAAAGTTTGTTTCAGTTCTAAATTCTGGGCCAGGGAACAAGATTCTGTTGCATGAAGTAGTCAGTAGTTCACGCGAATCCTTTAGCTGGCTTTACGGCCAGAATTATATGCTTAAAGTAAGCTTTTAACTGGCTCCTTTCAGCTAGAATTAATTTTACAATTAACGGTGGTCTTTCAAGTTGTGTCTATTTCAAGGAGGTTAGGTCTATTTAAAACAGGCAGACATTAGTCATCCTCCACCAGTCCCAGAGGCAATTACCGATCACTAAACTGGAAAGACCAAGAAAGTCTAGTCTTAAATGAAGGCCTTAAAAGAAAATTGTACACATCTATCTAATATGTAAAAATTAATGTTAGTTTGTATTTTATGAAAGACCATACTGTACATCCGATTGCGATAAAACTTTGTCAACTCATTGCTTGCACCCGCACGAAGGTTATAGGCATACTAAAATTAACTTGAATGAAATAAATCGCAATTTGCGATGTTATGGCGTCACTGTATTAGGTTTAGATGAAATACCGAACTGTGGCGAATGAAAATTTGCGCGCGGCCGGGATTAGAACCCGGGATCTCCTGCTTACTAGGCAGACGCGCTGACCACTCCGCCACCGAGGACACAGTGACCAGCCCGATTGCAGAGGACTCTTCCCTGCACGTCTCCCGCCATACACAAATCTCCATTCGCCACGCTGTCTCTTTCCTACACCACAACATAGAATAAATAGGCTGTGGTATAGGAAAGAGACAGCGTGGCGAATGGAGATTTGTGTGTAGCGGGAGACGTGCAGGGAAGAGTCCTCTGCAGTCGTGGTGATCACTGTGTCCTCGGTCTCGGTGGCGCAGTGGTCAACGCCTCTACCTAGTAAGCAGGAGATTCCGGGTTTGAATCCCGGCCGGGCATAAATTTTCATTCGCCACAGTTTGGTATTTCATCTAAACCTAATACAGTGACGCCATAATATGGCAAATTGTGATTTATTTATTTCATTCATTTTAACGGTGTAATTCGTCAAAATTATATAAAATTGTAAAATTAACTTGGTATGGTGCATGACGGGTTAATACGTTTGTTTTATTCACAGACATACATTAAATAGACTGGCAAAGTCGGTAGTTTTAGTGAAGCCTGACGCCGTCATCTTACTTAGACCTCTTATGAACTAAAATGACGTTTTAGGCCCGGCGCACACTTGGCGCAGCAGAGGCAGAGGAGAGGCAGAGGCGAGGCCTCCGTCCGTCTGTAACGCATGCTTTCTAATGGGGCAGCGCACACTTAACGCAGCCGAGGCGGAGGGCAGGCGTTTCCTCGGTCACGCCTCTGTCCGGTTGTCCGAGGCGCACAGTTTTCCTGCGCCTCTGTTCCACCTCTGTCGCAAAGAGAAATTTCAAGTCATCGGATATGCTTCGAAAAAAAAATGTTTTATGTAGACGAATATAAGCTTCATCCTTCTCTGTATTTAGTTTCTTTGTAACACTTTTACTTTCTGCGTAAAAAAATTAAAAATACTATTTTCCGATTTGTGCGTGTTTTGCGCTAACGCAGCTTCCACAATCGATTTTGCAGAAACTACTCACTAGAGAAAAAATATTTTTCTGTATCATATAGGCAAAAGCCACCGCATGAGGGTGGGGAGGTTTTATTTTCGTTATTGTACATAGTTATTGTTACAATCAAAAATAAAGTACAGCGCCGCGCATATTTTTAAGAGTTTGCAGTGAAAAAAGTAGTCGCTGGCTAGTTTGCGTTTGCTGCGTTTTACACCATACATTACTGCGAACGAAATGTAGCTAACATATCGAAATTGTTTTTAACGGTGGAATGAGAGCTATATCTCTTTCGATTCTCGAGAAAATACGTGAGATACACATCTGACGCGCCGCGGTCGGCAGCTACGCGGCACACGCACGGCTGTTGCCGCCTGCTGTGCCGAGTGCGGAGCTGCCTCGTGTCTCCCTTATTCGTACGCTGCCGATACGGACCCAAGCTGGAAACGAACGACTTACTGAAATAGAAAGACACCGAGATTCATAAACCGAAGATGCTGATTGTGTATTTTTACGGTCTATAGTCCCTGGTTTCAGTAAACTTTGTGGCAAGCATGAAAGCACTATATAAGCTAAAATTTCCGTTACTACTGAATAATAAGTTCGGCGAAACCAGAAGGGACGTGCAACGGTTTTTTTTTTACTATCAGGGACCTTCTTTAATTTCTTGAAACACAATTTCCACCCCTTCGTGGAGCTTCAGCTCACTGCTAAACCATAGATGATGCTAGGAACGTCTCTCGTCAGTATTTCTCAACCTGAATTCTATACTACTTTCAGAAATTCAACATTTGCAAAAGTATTAGCATTAGCTTCAATAATTACTAACAAATATAATGGCTGCTGAAGGTAATTATCATAAGAAATGTTGACAGACAAAATAGGAATGCAATGTAATAAAATGCTGCATGTACATGCACAGCTGCCGTCATAGAAGAAGAAAATAGCAAACGTCAGTATCTTAGTACTCAGGAGCATGGAAGAGCTACGAATAAAGACATAAGTAAGGAATCACTTTGCGTGCAAATGCAGTTAAACAAGGAAACTATGATTTGCAAAATTTTTCATATCGACATATCTTTCAATTTAAGACATATGAAAAGCATACCAGGGGTCACTGAGAAGAAAAGTGTTTCTGATCGTATATACTGCGCCACAATCATGATTAAATATGTCAGTTGTATAAAGGTTCTTTCAATTATTGAATTTGCTGCGACACTTGTTTCACTGAATTATAAAAGAAATGAAAGAAAAATAAATCTGACTTTAATTAAATTCCTAAAACATATCCCTAATTTTTCTTTAGCGGGTATGATGTGTCACACTATTTCTCTTCCCTGTTAAGTCCTTCTTACTCAGCATGCGACTCTCTTTGAACTGTCGTCTGTTTAGTCGGAATAGCTCAAGAGCTTAAAATGAGCTTCCATGGACCAGAGAAGTTCAGCATGTATTCGTCACTTTTACCTTTGCTCAACAGACCTTTAACTGCTCATATACTCTATCAGCACACACACACACACACACACACACACACACACACACACACACACATACTCACACACACACACACACAAATTAAATTAACTGAGTTTTGAAGGAGATCCAGGAATTAAATGTGATTGCACGGAGAGATTTGCAGTGAACATACAGCACGTGCTGTTGCCCTCCTCCGCCTGCGCTGCGTCAAGTGTGCGCTGACCAGCAGAGGCCCTGCGCCTCGCCTCTGCCTCTGCTCTGCCTCTGCTGCGTCAAGTGTGCGCTGACCAGCAGAGGCCCTGCGCCTCGCCTCTGCCTCTGCTCTGCCTCTGGTGCGTCAAGTGTGCGCTGACCAGCAGAGGCCCTGAGCCTCGCCTCTGCCTCTGCTCTGCCTCTGCTGCGTCAAGTGTGCGGTGGTTTAAACAGGTTCTGAAGTTGAGGTAATATTCGTGTAATAGCTTAGTTTAACACCCAAATAGTATAATCGTGTTATAACATGAACATTGAGGTACATATGCACACGTTGAAGGCAGACTGCAGTTTTCGTAAGAACACTCCAATGTAACTTTCGTCTGCTGTACGAAAAATTACAGCCGGATACGATGCATATATTGACCATTACGTCATTTTAGTCATATTTCTAAGTCTGTTTTATCTGTAACTTAGTAGTTGTTTACAAGCCCTTTATGGTAGTAATATGGCGTCGACTGCTTCAGTGACACCAATGATACTGTCTAAGGCATTTCCGGTCTTGTTAATGTATGTCTTTGGTTTCTACTCACCGTGAAACAGCTGGACGGATTGGGGATGTAATATTTAATGGTTTAAAAGACTGACTGTGAACATTAAAAAATTGTGTGCCTCATTTGTTAAAGGAATTGCTTATAGGAATCCAGAGAGACCTATATATTTGATGGTTTGAAAGGGTGACTGCGAACTTTAAAAAATGTGTGTTTTATTTCTTAAAGGAATTGTTTTATAGTAAATTCACGCAATCCTGTAATATTGAATGGCTTTAAAGGATGACTGCGAACTTTAATATACTGTGTGTCTCGTTTGTTAAAGGAACTGTTTATAGTACGAGGCGCGTCCAGAAAGTAAGTTCCGTTTGGTAATAAAATGAATTTGTACACAAATACAGAAGAAATTTATATTCCAAAAAATTCTACAACTCTTAAACTACTTTTCCACATAACTGCCGAAATTTCGCAGGCATTTTTCATAGCGTGGCACTAGGTTTTGTATACCTTCTTCATAGAAATCTGCCGCCTGTGTCTTCAACCAGTTGGAAACAGTTTCTTTCAGCTCGTCGTCATTGGTGAAGTGATGATCGCCAAGGAAAGACTCGAGATGTAAGAATAGATGAAAATCGCGTGAACCAGTTCTTCTGTAACCAAAGGTGGACGCCCACTTCGTTCATCATCGTGCACATCACTACGCCCGCCATTGAACTGTCAGACCCATCTTCTCAGCATCGAGTCACTCATCGCATTTGGTCCGTAAACATCGCAAATTTGCCGATAAATTTCACTTGATTTCACTTTCCTCGCATTCAGAAACCGAATCACCGACCCGATTTCACAGGCGGCGGGATTTTCAATCACCGCCGACATTTCAAACAAGCACAACAAAGCATACGTAACTGACAGCGATCTCCAAATGGCGCACGTTCTTCTCCTTGATACACATCGTCTATAGCGCATGTGCGGAACTGCAATCGCAGCGCTACAGCGGAGATAAATTGAAACGGAACTTACTTTCTGGTCGCGCCTCGTAAATCCGGGCAGTCTTGTACTACTTGGAGGTTTAAAAGGGTGACTCCCAGCTTTAAAATATTGTGTCATTTTATTAAAGGAATCGTTTAGAGTAAAACTAGGCAGTCCTGTAATACCTGGAGGTTTAAAAGGCGTCACACCGAACTTTATGGTATTGTATGTGTTATTGTTAAAGGGTTGTGTTTAATAAGAGCATACAGTTTTGTATTACTTGAAAGTCTAAAGACTGTCAATCTTATTATTCTTCCCTTTCATTAATTAATTTACTTTCTCAATCGTCTTATACACAATTTTTTAAAATCATTGGCGGCTAGAAAATAAACTTAATTTTAGACTTGGACTCAACAGAAGGCGCCTTCATTTTCCCCAGCCCTTCCACTCTCCTGTAATAATAATAATAATAATAATATGGTTTTCTGTTACGTAAGACCTAATTGAGGAGCAAGACTCCATGGATATGGAACAAGTCAGACCCAATTTGAAGATCACAACAATACAAGAGCAATGCTAACGAGACGATGGGTACGACGGCCGGTCAGTTCCAGTCATAACAGCAGGAAGAAAGATCACTGCTTGTGTTGGGTGTACTTTTGCCATACCTAGAATGTATCGCGTTGTTACTTCGTGTCAGGAGGGACTCTCATTAAGGGAAATTTCCACACCTCTCAGAGTGAACCGAAGCGATTTTGTTAGGACGTGGAGGAGGAACAGAGATACAGAAACTGTTGATGACTTCCCTCGCTCTGGCTACCAGAAGACTACCACAGCAGCTGGTGACTGCTTCTCACCGATTTCAGCTCGGAGGAACTCTGAATGCCGCCATGTTGAATAATGCTTTTCGTGCAGACACAGTAGGCCGCATAACATGCAACTTCACTCGCAACGTCTGTGGCGCAGTCTAGCTTTGACGCCAGGACGACATGCAGCGTGGAACAGGTGGCCCCACCAGCAGGCTGTATAGACTCGTCAGAATTGGCACACAGTGCTGTCCACAGGTGAGGCTCGCATCCGCCTTCAACCAAACAGTCGTCGGAGATGTTTTGGATGCAGCCTGACCAGCCTGAACGTCTTAGACACAGCGAGTGCACCAAAATGGTGTTTCCAAGATGTTTCGAGATCGCATTATGTGGGGCCACCGTACGCCAGTGGTGGTCGTAGAAAGCAATTAACCGCTTATAAGGTACAGGGATGACATCCTCCTACCTGTAGTGCAACCATATCACCAGCATTTCGATGAAGGATTCGTCTTAATGAATGGCAATTGTCATATATTGTGAATCGGTTCCTTCGAGGTAAAAATATCGCCAGATCATAATGTCCATCATGTTCTACAGACACGAGCCCTATATAACATGCTCTAAATACAGTGAAATGGGATGTTTTCGGACGAGACGACGCATAACCCATTCTGGGAGAGTGGGACAATGTGGAGCAACAGTCCCTTGTTGAACTATAGAACGCCACGGCCGGCCGCGGTGGCCGAGGGGACTGAGGCGCTCCAGTCACGGTCTTCACGGCCACTACGGTCGGGGGTTTGAATCCCCCCTCGGGCATGGATATTTGTGACGTCCTTAGTCTTAGTTAGTTCATAAGTAGTTTGTAAGTTTAGGCACTGATGACCCCTTAGTTAAGTCCCATAGACTATAAAAACATTTGAACATTTTTTTTTAGAATTCCACGACGAATACAAGCAGGCATCAGTGCCAGAGAAACTTAGACCAGGTGTTAGAGGTACTGGTGCACGCTGCAATCTGGAATACAAATTCAGAATTGTTAGATTACTGCCGTCAACTTGTCAATTTCCGTTATTATGAGCAATAAAGAGACCTGAAATGTTGTTTTGGATCTCTATTCCATTTTTATGTAAAGGGTCATTATCCTATAGAATTGTGGTAGTGCAAACATTTTTATGACGTGTGTTATACTTAAAAAATAACAAAAATCGTTCCTTTACCAATGCTGAATAAAATTACTATGATTGTGAAAGTAATTATTAATTTGATATTGCTGTTTCATTGCCACGCTGAAAGAGAACAGGATTATAATTTCTTATAGCTACTTGATTCCTCGACGTACGGGTTGATGCAAGGGGCAAACGATGGCATACGTCACTGTTGCTGACTGTTGAATCTGCAATTAATATCTTAAACTTTTCTTTTGACATTGTCAATACGACGGGATGTCTACCTCGTTCAGAGAATCGTAGCTGAACACTACCAAATCTGGAAGCAGCAGTCAGAACTGTGTTTGTAGTCGTAATATTGATTTTGAATTAAGGTTTCTAAAAAGCATTGACTGTGTTTGTAGGTTCGTATCGCTCCAGTCTGATAGATTCCTCCGTTACACGACATTCAATTCCAAGTTATTTAAACATCAGAATAAATTCTGAAAGAAGAAGATGGACTTACTTAAGCTGTACTTACTTTTCGTTTTCAGTATGATTATTATTTCTTCTAGTAATTACAATTATGGACTTGTAAACCTCATAACTATCTAAACATTCGTAAGTTTTTTCAATACACAAACTAGAGCATCCGAAACCATCCATCCAATAATATATTGTCTTTGGTATCTGTTTTCCCTGGAGTATTTATAACATAAAAGAGTATTATTAATTCGCTACTTTGCTTTAAAGTGTGTAATAACATTAAATGTTCTTTTAATTCCAAACAACGAGAAATCAAATAAATGACAAATAGTTGACTGGAAATACCCAATTTTTAACCAGAGATACTACAGTGTGTATAGCGTTATCTAAGTGCATTGACGAGGGTCTGAATTGGAAGAAACATATTGAACTCCTGAAACGTTTGAGTTCAGCTACTTCAGCTACTCAGATTCATTGACCACCCCCATGAACCACAGATATTGCCGAGGTGGGGTGGCTTGCGTGCCTCAACGATGCAGATAGCCGTACCGTAGGTGCAACCACAGCGGAGGGGTATCTGTGGAGAGGCCAGACAAACGTGTGGTTCCTGAAGAGAGGCAGCAGCCTTTTCAGTAGTTGCAGGGGCAACAGTCTGGATGATTGACTGAGCTGGCCTTATAACATCAGCTAATGTGGCTTTGCCACACAGCTACTGCGAACGGCTGAAAGCAAGGGGAAACTACAGCCGTTACTTTTCCCGAGGACATGCAGCTCTACTGTATGGAAATATGATGATGGCATCCTCTCGGGTAAAATATTCCGGAGGTAAAATAGTCCCCCATTCGGATCTCCGGGCGGGGACTACTCAGGAGGATGTTGTCATCAGGAAAGACAATACTGGCATTCTACGGATCGGAGCGTGGAATGTTAGATCCCTTAATCAAGTAGGAAAATTAGAACATTTAAAAAGGGAAATGGATAGGTTGAAGTTAGATATTGTGGGGATTACTGAAGTTCTGTGGCAGGATGAACAGGATTTCTGGTCAGGTGAGTACAGGTTTATAAATACAAAATCAGTTGGGGGTATCACAGGAGTAGGACTGATAATGAATAAGAAAATAGGAATGCGGGTAAACTACTATGAGCAGCACAGTGATCGCGTTATCATTGTCAATATAGATACGAAGCCAACACCGACAACAGTAGTACAGGTTTATATGCCAACTAGCTCTGCCGATGATAAGGAGATCGAAGAAATATATGAGGAGCTAGAGGAAATTATTCAGACAGTTAAGGGAGAGGAAAACTTAATTGTGATGGGAGACTGGAATTCGGTAGTAGGAAAAGGAAGAGAAGGAAAAATAGTAGGTGAATATGGACTGGGCAGGAGGAATGAAAGAGGAAGTCGCCTGATAGAATTTTGCACGGAACATGATTTAATCGTAACAAACACGTGGTTTAAGAATCACAAAATAAGGTTGTATACGTGGAAGAGACCAGGAGACACAGGAAGGTATCAGATAGATTTTATAATGGTAAGACATAGATTCCGGAACCAGGTCCTAAACTGCAAGACATACCCAGGGGCAGATATAGACTCTGACCATAACTTGTTAGTCATGAACTGTAGGCTGAAACTGAAAAAACTGCAGAAAGGTAGGAAAATAAGGAGATGGGACTTAGATAAATTGAAGGAAAGTGAAGTTCTGGAGAATTTCAGAGGGAGATTTAGGCAACAATTGACAGAATCAGGGGGAAATAAAACAGTAGAAGAGGAATGGGTAGCATTGAGAGTGAAGGCAGCAAAGGACAAACTAGGTAGGAAGGCAAGACCAACAAAAAATCCTTGGATATCACAGGAAATACTAAATTTAATAGATGGAGAAAATATAAAAATGCAGTAAATGAAACAGGCAATACGGAGTACAGACGACTAAAAAATGAGATTGACAGGAAGTGCAAAATGGCTAAGCAGGAGTGGCTAGAAGCCAAATGCAAATCTTTAGAAGAATGTATAAGAAGGGGAAAAGTAGATACCGCCTACAGGAAAATCAAAGACACATTTGGGGACAAGAAAAG
This sequence comes from Locusta migratoria, assembly GCA_026315105.1. Taxonomy (NCBI): domain Eukaryota; kingdom Metazoa; phylum Arthropoda; class Insecta; order Orthoptera; family Acrididae; genus Locusta; species Locusta migratoria. The sequence goes on from CM048745.1 coordinate 507,851,542, forward strand.
CAATTCTACGAATATCAAAAACTCGGATGGGAAACCAGTTTTTAGCAAAGAAAGGTGGAAAGAGTACATAGAGCAGATCTACAAAGGAAATGAACTTAGAGACGATGTTGTAGGAAGGGAAGAGGAAGTAGATGAAGATGAAATAGGAGATACTATACTGAGAGATGAATTTGACAGAGCCTTGAAAGACCTAGGTCGGAACAAGGCCCCAGGAGTAGATGACATACCCGCAGAGCTATTAAAGTCTCTGGGAAAGCCAGCCATGACAAGACTATTTGAACTGGTGTGTAGGATGTATGAGACAGGCGAAATACCATCAGACTTTAAGAAAAATGTAATAATCCCCATTCCAAAGAAATCAGGCGCAGACAGGTGTGAAAATTACACAACCATCAGTTTGATAAGTCATGGTTGCAAAATTTTAACACGAATTATCTACAGGAGAATGGAAAAGCTGGTAGAAGCTAACCTCGGGGAAGATCAGTTTGGATTCAGGAGGAACGTAGGAATCCGGGAGGCAATACTCACTTTACGTCTTATCTTAGAAGATAGATTAAGGAAAGGCAAACCTACATTTTTAGCTTTTGTAGATTTGGAGAAAGCATTTGACAATGTTGACTGGAATACCCTCTTTCAAATTCTGAAGTCAGCAGGGGTAAAATATAAGGAAAGGAGAGTTATTTACAACTTGTACAAAAGCCAGACCGCAGTTATTAGACTCGAAGGGCATGAAAGGGAAGCATCAGTTGGTAAGGGAGTAAGACAGGTTGTAGCCTTTCTCCGATGCTATTCAATTTGTACATCGAGCAAGCGGTGAAGGAAAGTAAGGAAAAATTTGGAATAGGGATTAAAGTTCAGGGGGAAGAAATAAAAACATTGTGTTTTGCTGATGACATTGTAATTCTATCAGAGACAGCAAAGGACCTGGAAGAGCAGTTGAATGGAATGGACAGTGTGTTGAAGATAGCGTATAAAATGAACATTAACAAGAGCAAAACAAAAATAATGGAATGCGGTCTTAGAAAATCAGGCGATGCTGAAGGAATTAGATTAGGTAACGAAACAATGAAGATGGTAGATGCGTTTTGTTACTCGGGTAGTAAAATAACATGCGATGGTCGTAGTACAGAGGATACAAAATGCAGAATGGCAATGGGAAGAAAAGCATTTTTGAAAAAGAGAAATTTGCTAACATAGAATATTAAATTAAGTGTAAGGAAGTCTTTTCTGAAGGCAATTGTGTGGAGTGTTGCCTTGTATGGGAGTGAAACATGGACGATAAGCAGTGCGGACAGGAAGAGAATAGAGGCTTTTGAAATGTGGTGCTACAGAAGAATGCTGAAGATTAGGTGGGTAGATCGCATAACTAATGAAGAGGTACTGAACAGAATTGGTGAGAAAAGGAATTTTTGGCATACCCTGACTAAAAAAACGGATCGCTTGGTAGGACACATTCTTAGACATCGAGGAATCGTAAATTTAGCATTGGAGGGAAGTGTGTGGGGTAAAAATCGCAGAGGGAGACCAAGATACGCGTATAGTAAGCAGATTCAAATAGATGTGGGTTGCCGTTCTTATGAGGAGATGAAAAGGCTTGCTCAGGATAGAGTAGGGTGGAGAGCTGCATCAAACCAGTCTCCGGACTGAAGACCATAACAACAACAACACATCTCAGTAAATTATTTTCATTCACTGCTTTCATATGGGATCATATTCTGGGGCAATTCAACATTGAGTAAAAAAGTATTCATTGCACAAAAGCGTGTAATCAGAATAATTGCAGGAGTCCACCCAAGAGCATCCTGCAGACATTTAGTTAGGGATCTAGGGATCTTCCAAAAAAAAAAAAAAAAAAAAAAAAAAAAAAATGTTCAAATGTCTGTAAATCTATCGGACCAAACTGCGTGGTCATTAGTCCGTAGCTTACAAACTACTTAAACCTAGGTAAACTAACCTACGGACAAACACACACACCCATGCCCCAGGGAGGACTCGAACCTCCACGGCGAGCAACCGCGCGCAGCGAGACGCTTTAGACCGCTCGGCTACTCCACCGCGGCCTACGGATCTTCACTGTAGCTTCACAATATATATATATTCACTCATGAAATTTGTTATTAACAGTCGGACCCAATTCAAAAGTAATATCAGTGTGCATAGCTACAACACTAGGAGAATGATATTCACTATTCAAGGTTTAATCTAACTTTGGCTCAGAAAGTGATGACTTATGCTGCCACAAAAGTCTTTGGTCACTTACCAAGTAGCATCAAAAGTCTGACAGATAGCCAACTAGTATTTAAAAAGAAATTAAAGGAATTTCTGAATGACACTCCTTCTACAATGTAGATTAATTTTTAGATGAAACTTTAAAAAATGTAAATAAGAAGTCCTTAAAATATTGATTGTCAAGTGTAGACAACATTTACTAAACTGACCCGTTCCACATCATTACGAAATGTGGTATATATGATCTATGGAACAAGTATTAATCTAATCTAAGTAAATCGTATAGGGACATGATCCTGGACACAGAAAAGGAACATTGGGTGCACTTTTTGATACCGGGTACAGGACCCGTATGAATGTGCATCAGGCAAACATTCCACGTCTCTCCCAGGTGTCTCCAGACTAATTCTTACCTTCGTGCTGGTGCAGTCAGAAGCGGTATTCGTCAGTACAAACTTTGTCGTTCCATTCAGTTGGCTATGTGCGTCGTTCGACGCAGTGTTACCGGTGTAAACGTAGCAATGGATACCTTGCAGACATTCCACTCTTACGAACAGCATGCGCAGACATTAGTTGCTAGACAGTAGACGTACTTTGTGTGGCAGAGAGTTCCATCGCTTCCAAGCCCACAGTATGGCTGTCATCACACCTAGGGTGCAACGAGGTTGTGCAATCGCTCCTGCCGGTCTGTCGACCCCTCCTTCATTTAATGGTTACAGATTCGCATCACATTTCCTAGGTTACTTCAAATACTATGACCAATTTGTCTGAAGGATAATCTGGTATCCCTATAATTCCGAAACGTGTTATACGATGCATAACTGCAGTGGACAGATGGCGCTGTTGGCACACATCGTGTGTGTCTGCGCTGAAATACTGGTCATATGCAAATCTCGTCGCTGCAAACGCTCGTTGCAAATATCATCTGATTTTGATGCTTACTACAGGAAGTTTCGAATTTGATAGCCATCGGAGGAATTCGATACAAAAATACTGAGAGGGGCTATCTAGAGGGCCCCAGTGCTCTGGGTGGGAGCAGCAAGCAACTCTAGCCATCATACAGGGTGTCTCACGAAAGACGCCTGTGAGAGGTCCGCGACTTGCGCGGCGCGTTTGCGGCTGCTGCCGCTCCGCCTGCCGGTCGCCGCTATGCGTGTTGTGGGACAGTTGGCAACAGCGCTGAGTCCGGCCCTATTGTCGTCAGGTAGAAACACCGTGCTCTTCTGTTATGTACTGCGTGACCGAGTATTCGGCTGTTTTGTTTTGAGTTAGCTGTCGAGTTTCCAAAAAATGTTTCAAATGTTTGTAAATCTCTCAGACCAAACTGCGTGGTTATCAGTCCGTAGCTTACAAACTACTTAAACCTAGGTCAAATAACCTAAGGACAACACACACACCCATGCCCCAGGGAGGACTCGAACCTCCACGGCGAGCAACCGCGCGCTCCGCAGCGAGACGCTTTAGACCGCTCGGCTACTCCACCGCGGCTGTCGAGTTTCCTTTCAGTATGTTATACACGAAGGATCAGCAAGCGTTTCTTGTTCTGAACTATGCAAAAACAGAATCGTATGTGGAATGTCAGTCAGAATTCATATGGAAATTCCTGGTGTGCATGTTCCCAATGTATCCACGATACGCAGATTTGTGAAGAAATTTCGAAAGACTGGATCTGTGTTAGACGAATAAAGGCCTAGAGGTTGCAGTGTTTTAACCGAAAATAAATTAGACGAGATAGGGGAGGCCTTGGAAAAAAGCCAAAGAAAATCTCTTCGCCGTTTGGCACTTCAGACGGGTGTGTCAAGAGCATCTGCTCACAGAGCAGTATACAAACTGAATTTGAAGCCGAACAAAATAACGGTATTGCATCAACTCACAAACTCAGATACTGGTACTCGACGTTGTTACTGTAACTGGCTGTTACAGTCCGTGCACGATAGGGAAGTTGATCCTGAGATGCTTTATTTTTCTGATGAAGTATGGCTGCATTTGTCAGGCTACGTAAATTCGCAGAACAATCGACGTTGGAGCTCAGAAAATCCACATGAGTTACATCAACAACCTCTTCATGACGTGAAAACTGGAGTGTGGTGTGCAATTAGTGCGAGGCGAATAATTGGGCCAATCTTTTTTCACGAAACAATAAGTTCTGACAGGTATGTGAACAATATCCTGCATCCATTTTTTCAAGAACTTTCACCCAACGAAAAGCTGTACTGTTATTTCATTCAGGACAATGCAATACCACACATTGCCAAATGCTTCTATGGCAGTGTTATTAATGATAGGATAGTTGACTGGCCTCCTCGTTCTCCAGATCTAAAACCTTGTGACTTTTATCTTCTGGGAGTGTTAAAAGACAAGGTATATGCAAGCAATCCTCATACACTCGAAGAGTTGGAAGACAGAATTCGTCTAGTCATTTCCCAGATTTTGGCAGCCGAAATTAGTCGAATGTTCGCAAATGTGCACAAGAGATGTCAGGCCGCTCTTTCCATAGAGGGACATCATTTTGAACATCTACTGTGAATAAAGGCAAGCTTAGGTTAGTCAGATTGCAATGATTTTTAGACTTTAACTCAGTGTATGCGCCCGCGGCACAATATAGTCCGAGAATCGGGCGCTACCGTGGCCGGCGGATGCGGTGGCGGCGGCCGGGAGCCGTACCGCGCCATTCGCGGGCGCCTGGCAGGCGTCTTTCGTGAGACACCCTGTATTTTGTAATGTCAAGCAGACCAAAAGATTTCAGATGAAAAGATGCAACAGACGTTAGAAAATCATTTTATTTGTGTTTGAAATACCGTTTAAGTGTATTTTCTTTGACGATAAATCGTATCTGCTGTATGTGCAGTGTTGTGCTATTTGTAGAATTGGAGCAATTAGAGCGCGTGGGAATAGCCGTGCGCGCTAATGCGCCTTGATGCGGTGTGCATGGCCGTTCTCCGTCGGAGGTACGAATCCTCCCTCGGGCATGTGTGTGTGTGTGTGCGTGTGTGTGTGTGTGTGTGTTGTCCTTAGCTTAAGTTAGTTGAAGTAGTCTGTAAGTTTATGGACTGATGACTACAGTAGTTTGGTCCCATAGATTTGCAAACATTCGAACACTCGGAACAATTAGAATGTCGTACTTTAACTACAAACCAGCATGTTTTCATTTCTAACAGTCAATTTACGTATCTGTCATACGTCTACAGCGTATTTTCTTTCTCTTCAACATCTGAAATGCTTAGACAATCGACTTTATTGTAGTACATCTTTCTAATCCATTTTGCGTGTCCCACTGTATCATCAATACACCTGTGGGTCAAGAGGAAAATTAATTGTTAGATATTAAATACAATGGCATTACGGCCATCCATTTATATAAAATATATTTAAGCCAGTGTTCATTTTTTTTGTAAAGAATTCCTTTGCAAAACACAAACAGCTATGGGTAACCAATACTAGACCAGAATACGTGGCGGCGTATTCAGTGTAGTTATGCATGCTCTTCTCGTCTTAAAGCGTGATCAATGCTCTTTTCTGACAAGCGATATCAGATGAATCATTACTTGCAGTCTTGCATTGGAACTGTTGAGGTCACACAAGTCATGCCACTAAAACAAAAACATCTAGGCCACGTATCGGGAATGTTCCTCAGCAGCAAAGATGTTTAAGCTTTCGAATGAAGTTTTAAAGTGTTAATCTACGGTACTATGGTTACGTTATACAAAAGTTTGCCCGTGTGTACAACCGTACATGGTAAGATACAGGGTATCCAGAAAAGGGCTCCCTGATTTCAAAATTAAACATCTCGAAAACAAAGATCGATAGAGGAATGCAGTAAACGGTATGTTTATTGTGAAAGCTGTAAGAAGTTTATACAGCAGTTTGAAACAGTAGTTACAAAAGCTGCTAACAGATGGCGCTACACGCTGTACAGCTCATATCAGCATACATAAGTGAAGTAATCGTATGAAAACACTCTTTGCAAACAATCACATCACAATGTTTACAAAATTGGCACTACAAAGGTGGCGCAAACGAAGAATGAAATTCGCCACCACATTTCGTAGTGTATCAAACTAAATAGATTCACATGCCACAGAGATCGCAGATTCAAGCTCGTCCAGCGTGGCGGGATGCTTTGGGTAGACCATGTCTTTCACTGTGCCCCACAAAAAAAGTCACAGGGAGTCAAATCCGACGAATATGGAGGCCAATCCATGTCTGCACCAGTAAATTTGGGATATTCAAAAGCAAGGACTCGATTCCCGAAGTATTCCTCAAGAAAGCGAAACACTTGTTCGGTCCGATGTGGTCGGGCTCCATCTTGCATAAACCATTCACTACCTGGTCGATCCTCTAACGCTTGCTGTGTGGCGACAAATGGTTCCAAAATTGCAACGTAACGTGCACCAGTGACCGTTTCTCGAATGAAAAAAGGGCCAATAATGCCTCTGCTGCATACTGCAGCCTACACAGTAACTTTAGAATAGAGGGGTTTCGCTTTACACCAATATGGCTTTTCAGAACCGCAAAATCGCCAGTTCTGCTTATTCACGTATCCATTCAGGTGGAAGTGTACTTCATCAGTAAACCAGATGCAGCCAACACCAAATCCTTCACTATCAATCATTGTGAGCATCTGATTAGCAAAGGCAACCCTTTGTTGCACAGCTCGTACGGGTAGGACCTGGTGCGTTTGAATTTTGAATGGAAACATGTGTAGGCTCTTTCTCAGTATTTTCTGGCGTAACTGCGGTTTGCTTGCAGCCAACATGCCCCACTAGGTCATCAGTTACGCTGACTGTTCATTGAAATTTTGCGAAGAGCGTACGAATGGCTTTCGCATCGGGTCCTTTTGGAACATTAAATCGTGCTTGAATACTTCACCTAACCTGTGGTACTCTAGCACCAGAAAAACACGTTATGCAATGGGGTACATGGTTTTAATCTCTTCCTTCAGTGCGCTAATCTCCTTTCACGTTTCAATAGTGGAAACTGATCGCTCTGGGCTTCGGATCACTATTTATACTAGGCATTACGTATGGCGATTACAGAGCCATCTGTTACCAGCTTTTGTAACTATTATTTCAAACTGCTGTATAAACTTCTTAGAGCTTTCACAATAAACATACCGTTTACTGAATTCATCTATCGATCTTTGTTTTCGAGATATTTAATTTTGAAATCAGGGAGTTATTTTCTGGACACCCTGTATATTGGTAATTACACGAATGCGCACGTTTAAACTTACGAGAATAAGGTAACATTTCGTACGTCGCAAAAATTTGCTACGAGATGCTATAGTACATGAAAAACGCACTTTATATTTGGGAATTATTTCCTGAAATGTGTCGTATGGACAATAAGTAAGAAAAAATTGACCGACAGTAGCAAAGGTGAAGATAAACCAAACCGTATGCTTTCGTGGTAGCAGACGATTCAATATGACGTTCCGAAATTTGTAATATTTTTCCAATTGGTCTCAAATATGGCGGCGCCTCTGCCAAAACTGTGCTCATCGGGTCATGTGGGCAGACCTGATAGCTGAGGAGGGAGCAACCACCCGGCTCAGTCTAGTACAGAAAATATCGCAAGCTTACTGTGAAATCTCTCTCCGTGGCTGTACTGTTTTCTATCCTGATTTGTCCCGGCTACTCCGCTTTGCGTTTGTTGTTTTCTTCCTGTGTTCCGCTCACGACTACCTTGGTTTGATTACCAGATCGTACGTTTTATCAGGCGCGTATATTTTAGTATTCTTCCGATTATTCTTAACGGCGTGATATGGTGAATGAGAATTGCTTTACTTTGTTGTATAAGGCAGTATGGCAACATTAAACGGCAGCCACCTAAAACTGGCTACGAAAGCTGTTCCTACCTCAGAAAAATGTAGTTACTGAACTATTTACGATAATAGTAAGGCAGAACTCTTTAAAGAAATCGGTTTCATAATACTGTGCAATTTGGAAGCAATTTTCACGATTTGGACATGAAATAATAGGAGTAGACTAAACACAGCCACGGTTTTGCCTATGTTGTCAGCTATTGATTACAGACACATGCTGTTATCGTTTCAGTACTAGGAATGCTGAATGTGTTAAACGGCAGACGCTACGTGGCTACAAATAACACCGATATCTCTCAAAGATTTAAAACTGGCTGCCAGTTGCAGACAAACGTAGGCTATTCTCTATCCTTACCCACACCTACAGTGTTCCTACATTTGCACTTAAACAACTAACTTTAACTTAAATAAAAGTGCATTTTAAGAAGAAATTTGAGCTTCACACCTAAGTAAAAATTACCAGTGACCAGAAACTCTATAAGTCTCGAGTGATACGGGGAAGGGGGAGGGATTTGAGCGTTGAAATACTATTTTACATTCCCGTGGTTTCCCTAAAGTGCTACTAATGGGGGGGATTATTCTTCTGATAGTGTCACGGCAGATTTTTCTCGCTGACTACATCAGTACTATCTACTTCATCTGGGGTTAACACTGAGGATTCACAGAACAGCTATCAGACTATTCTTAGAGTGAATACTACGTGCGGTGTATGTGTTTATTGATGAAGTCAACGAAAATGCTAGATAGCACTGAGTGCTTGACTGAGGATTCACAAAACAGCTTTCAGACTATTTGTAGACTGAATACTACGTGCAGTATATGTGTTTATCGATTAAATGAATGAGAATGTCGATGTAGTTCCGTATTGCAATGGTGATCGGGACTTCGGCTGGTCTAGTTTTGATTCAAAGTATTTATACATCCACAAACAGCCGTAAATCTATATTATTTTATTTACGTGATTGGTTTCGACAGCATAGTAATATCACCTTCAGGCCGTGTCAGTACCATCTATCCATTCACGTGAATAGTCACAACGGCAGTAAATACGGTGTTTTTATATTTCTCCCAGCTCCTGAACAAACATGTGTCAAACAAACAAACAAAAAATGACTGTCAGACGTTCATGCATCCACACTGCTGCGACTACAGCTTGTAAATACTAAAAACGTATTCGCAATTGCCAATATATTATGCAATTCTACATCTACTCTACAGCTACACTGATACTCCGCGAGCCACCCTATGGTGTGTGGCGGAGGGTACCTTCAGTACCACTTTCGGTGCTCCTTCCAGTCACGTATTGTTCGCGGAAAGAAAGATTGTCAATGTGCCTCTGCGTGGAGTCTAATTTCCCTGATTTTATCAGGCTTGGTTCCATGTTGGATTGAGTGATTTTATCTTCATGATCTCTTCACGAGATATATGTAAGAGGGAGCAATATACTGTTAGACTCCTCGGTAAAGGTATGTTCTCGGAACTTCGACAAACGCCCGCGTACCGAGCGACGGAGCGTCTCTCCTGCAGAGTCTTCCACTGGAGTTTAGCGATCATCTCCGTAACGCTTTCTCGATTACAAAATGATCCTGTAACGAAGCGCGCTGCTCTCCGTTGGATCTTTTCTACTTCATCTATCAACCCCAACTGGCGCGGATCCCACACCGATGAGCAGTAATTTAGCTGTGGGCGAACAAGTGTACAGTAACTCACTTCCTTTGTTTTCGGACTGCATTTCCTAAGGATTGTTCCAATGAATCTAAGTCTGGCATCTGCTTTACCGACGATTGATTTTATATGTTCGTTCGATTTCAAATCACTCCTAATGCCTACTCCCAGAAAATTTATGGAATTAACTTCTTTCAGTTGCTGACCTGCTACAGTGTAGCTAAATGATACAGGATCTTCCTTTCTATGTGTTCGCAGCACATTACATATCAATGGTGATATGTGAACCTCGGAAGCTGTCGTTTTAAAAATTACGCTGTCTGGGCACGGCACCAAACCTCCATGTGCTACACATTGCTTACTGCTCATGACTGCTCGTACATTTCACTATGATGATTACAACATTTTTGGCCGTTAGACCCCAGGTGGGATCGTGTTCGGCCTGCCTGATGCAAGTTTTTCGCTGACGTCACATGGGCGACTTGCGCGTCGATGATGATGAGGACGATACAACACCCAGTCCCCGAGTGGAAAAAATCGCTGACCCGATCGAACCCGGGTCCCCTACGCGCTAATCTACCACTCTGCCCACTGGACTAGGGAGGCGGACAGCCGGCCGCGGTAGCCGAGGTGACTGAGGCGCTTCAGTCACGGTCAGCACGACCACTACGGTCGGGGGTTCGAATCCCCCCTCGGGCATGGATATTTGTGCCGTCCTAGTTCGTAAGTAGTTCATAAGTAGTTTGTAAGTTTAAGGACTGATGACCCCGTAGTTAAGTCCCATAAGCTTAACAAACATTTGAACATTTTGGAGGCGGACATTTCTGTACGTAAGTCCTACACAGGGGGAGAAGTTTACTGCCGGATGCTGCACATCGTGTTTAAATCAGCCACAGAAGCAAGCCTTGCGACAGTCGCAAAATGTTCAAATGTTTGTATAGTCTATGGGACTTAACTACGGGGTCATCAGTCCCTAAACTTACAAACTACTTATGAACTACTTACGAACTAGGACAGCACAAATATCCATGCCCGAGGGGGGATTCGAACCCCCGACCGTAGTGGCCGAGCAGACCGTGACTGGAGCGCCTTAGTCCCCTCGGCCACCGCGGCCGGCGCGACAGTCGCAGTAAGCGTTCAAATGTTTGTAAACCTAAGGGACCAAACTGCTGAGGTACAAACCACTTAAATTAACTTTATATTATGCTAAAAATAGCACACTAGAGTTGGCTACTGAGTTGATGTTTCGAGTCAGTGAATCGAGTCAGCAAACTGTTCGACTGAGTCGAAACTTGAATCGGCACTGTTTCGAAACAACGAATCTTGTTGCGACTCATGTATCGGACGCTAGATACTTTTAACATGCGTTTTGCTGTCCGTCTGCTGGGTGAGTTCGACACAGCGCCCAGGCGTGCAACGGGTTTGAAGTTGTTCCCCCCTAATGCGCCACGCGAGATTTTGAATTATGCTTCCGGTACCCTTCAACTGAGGTTTGAAAACTGGGATACCACCGAGAAAAGTTGTGAAGTCCTTCGATGTTATGACGTAGTTGCGCGTTAAGTAAGCGTTGTTATGCATTGTTGCTACATCTGTGCCAGGTGAACGCATCTTTTCGAACAAAGGGACTGATGACCCCGTAGTTAAGTCCCATAAGTTCTGCAAACATTTGAACATTTGAAAAAGAAATATGCTACCTTACATAAGAGGCTATAAGCCTCACATTAAAACATAAAATCCAAATAATCAGTTGTCAGGGCCCACAAAACACAATTGTAGATATCCCTTACATTATAATAGATGGTCGTGAGTATATCGTGACCACATTTATATGGTGGAGATCTGTGTATGAAATTTCAGCTATTTCAACGCAGCCAATATATATTTCCACCACAAAAATTTGGTCAGGATATAATCATGACCATTAAAATGATTCAAGAGATACCTACAATTATATTTTGTGGGCACTGACAACTGATATTTTATGTCTGAACATGAGGCTTATAGCCTCTTATATAATATAACATATTTGTTTTTCTCCTTGTATCAGTCTTCCAATTGTTAATTATATATTATCATGTGTGAATATTCCATCTAAAATGAATTCAAGAAGTGATTACGAATTTTATTTGGAAATGTTTATCTGAAGATGAAATGACAACATCGAAACCGGTCATCTATCATGTTTGTTGCGGTTAGTGACGAAATGTTTGAATTCGAAGTCTTGGCAATCTTTGGCGTGTGTTCCCTCATGGAAATAGTATGTAAATACCCTGTTCATGTGTCACTAATTACTGGCAGAATGGCGATCCGGTCAGCCTCTAGTATTGACAAGTAGCTTTAGTCATGACGTTACTCGGTTGTGTATTTATTCCTTTATTATGTCAGTCCATCTACTTCTCCCCTCTCTGTTCATCGCCTTATACCCTATTCTCTATCCATCCCATTTTCGTGCAGTTCAGTTCTAATGGCGCAGATCACCTGATCTATGTGTCCTGGAATAAAATAATTTTGCAGGTTCCTAGAGTGGAATATTTGGAAGTTGTCTACAAAATACTGTGCGAGAGCAGTTTGTACTAAAGATGTAAAAAATTACAAACTAATGCGCAATGGGACGGATTTTCATGCATTTCATTGTTTTTCACGTCGTATTTTCTGAACTGTGTGTAGTATTGTGATATAATTTCGAAGGCACATTCATTCCGTGGTACGTGTGTATGTACAATTTGCAAAATGTCTCACGAATACAGTCAGCAGTGATTAAAGTCATGCCGAAGACCGCAGTTTTACTGCATGAACATAGGAAAAGTAAGCGATGAACTTTTTTCATCATTTTGATGGGCTTATCAGCGAGAAAAAGTTTCCTAACGATTCGAATTATGTGTATGTTTGCAGTCGCTAAGTGTTCTCATTCTCATAAATAGTAGATGAATAAAGTTACTTCGCATATGTGTCCCTCATTGTTTATGAAAACAGATCACTTGAATTATTTATTGTAGATGTATAGTGATAGGTTCGTTACGACCTGTTCAGTTAGCCGTGTGGTCTACCGCACCGCTTTCCGAGACGGGGAGGCGTACCGGCCCGGTTCGAAACCGCCCGGCGGATTAACGAAGAGGGTCGGAGTGCCGGCCAGCCTGGACGTGGTTTTTAGGTGGTTTTCCACATCCTCCTAGGTGAAAACCGGGCTGGTCCCGCCTCAATTACACGACTCGCAAACATTTCGTAACACTTTACACTTTCACATTCACACACACACACACACACACACATAACACTATACGCAGACTTTTGGGGTACAAATTTCCTCCAGGGGGGGGGGGGGGAAGGGGCTTGGGGTGGCGGCAGGAAGGGCATCCGACCACCCTGCAAATATTAACATTCCATATCCGCTTTGACAAGCCGACCCTGCATGGGTTGAGTGTGATTACTTTAGCTTGGGAAGACAACGTTTTGAAGATTCTTGCCGTTTGTGATTCAGCTGTACCAACATTTGTTGAATTGGGTTCTTCTGTGCTGAAAACAGTTTAACTGCTTTTCCTGATTTCTTGCCACGTCTGTGACGTTTTCCATCACTTACAGCTGTGGTGGCTGATTTGGTACGTTAAATACTGCAGTCATTGCATTATATATTCGTTTCCTACATTCCAGCGTCATCTATTTTACTGGAATTGTAGTGAAGAAACCTTCTCGTTCCTTAGTAGGTTAGCGACGTCTTTCTGGCAAAGGGCACGTCTTCTGGTGTTTCCTAGCCAATTTTCATTTTTAATAGGAAATGGAAGTATTTAGTAAAAGCCTGTAGGTTACAAGATAAAACTAGATAATTGTCCTGCGAAGTACCGTTTCATACATTGTCTGGAATCTTAGGAAACCTAAGAAAGACAAATTTGGAGCTATTTTTAAGTTATTATCTATTTTTATGACACTACATTCGTTCCCTATTGTAAAAAGTATGTAAAAATCAATATAAACGATATTATTCGCACTCATCCAATGTCGTACTCAGAATGTGGCTTGCCGGCCGCTTGGAGCGCTGCTGTCACTAACAAAAACCTGCGGGAGTGTGGTTGATTGTTATCCCAGAACGACAAATAGTAACGAATATGTGGACCAATTTTGGTTGATTTAGGCCCAGTATTGTCCCCTGCTACTACCTTTACGTCAGCTCAATTTCACAGGTAAAAGAACATGTTTTTATATATTGTTGTTAACAATGTTTAGTATTAATAGGTTGTTTTTCATTCTCAAAGGAAATATGAGTTGTTTTTATGTTTCATGTGCGGTGACAACGGAGCAACCTACGAAAATAGCAACTTCTCTGCTGAAACCAAAGATGATGTACCTGGCCACCAATCGGCACGGGTGATTCTATTTACACTTCGGTAAAATCAGACGTGACGTCATTATGACGTATCCACACTATCGACGTCCAGAAGAGCGGCGCATCGACTTTTGCGATCGTTCGAGAAGCTGGTTTTGGGTGGGACAACATGCTTAATTCGACATTCTTTCTGAACTGCATACTTTTTTCCTTCGTAGTTTAGTGACAAAACTAGGCCTTACTTAATATTGGTATCATGTTTTGGAAAGCACTGACGGAAATTTCAGTAAATGTAAATTGAAAATTATGTCAGAAATAACGCAGACCGAGCCTTAGAGAACGACAACTTCACACATTTTCAAAGAAAAGAACTAGTATGTTGCAGCAACTTGGCCGTAGATGAGTTCCCAGTTTTACTAAATGTTTTACCTGATGTTCGCAGAGCCTCTGTAACAAATGACTGTATTAATATTCAGCTCATTTGATTTATAGTTTCGGCGAAAACATACATATACCTACGGCGACTATATGTTGTTTTTGTATGTCGCATATTTTGACATGTACAAGTAGACATTGTCGCTTCATAGCCTGGTATCCGTATTTTGTCCTCTTAGTTTAACGTAGACTCCGTACTACAATGCAACTCGGTAGCATTTTTCGCTTAGAGAAAAAGTTTCCATTAGTTTTAAACACAACCTTCACAAATGGGCCACGATGACATCAGATTTGGCTGAATAACGTTTCAGAGCTCATAGTGTAGGTCTTTTTTTTATAGCTTCTTACTTTCAAAAAAATAAAGCAAAGTTATAGCTTTCGAAACTGTAATGAATATACCATTACCAACTGAAGATATTATCAGCTACTCCTTTATTTCGTCTGCTGCAATTGCAACCGCAGTTTTGCGTCTAGAACGACCACACAAGTCGATCATGGCTCCAGTCGTCTTCGATAGTGTTGATACGTCATAATGACGTCACGTCTGATTTTACCGATGTGTAAATAGAATCACTCAATCGGCACCGGTCGAAAGCCACACGCTCAGAGAAGACTCCTGTTGGAGTACCACCGTTGCTGCCAATCGTCACAATCATATAAACAAGAAAAATTGAAAAATGTATTGTAATAAAACGTCTGTTCATGTTTTATGTTAAAAACAGTTTCAGTCTTGATGTTGAGTCCTTACGAGCAAGTTCTGAGTATGTGTGTGTGTGTGTGTGTGTGTGTGTGTGTGTTGATGGACATAAGGGACCAAACAACGAGGTCATCAGTCCCAGCAAGTTCTGATTGTATGTCATGTATTACGTGGACTTATAAGTTACGAAATAAAACGTAAACTTTTACTTCCAGTACCAGTGTATGAAAAATAATTATTGCACTGAATAAGAAGAGAAGATATTTACATATTGAACTGAATTTATATTTTTGGAACTTATAACAGAATTTCCCCGATTTTATACCAGTGTAGGGAAGGAGAGAATCTTAGGGTTTAACGTCCCGTCGATAGTGTGGTCATTAGAGACGGAGCTTACGCTCGGAGTATTTGGGTAAAGATGAGAAAGGAACTCGGCCGTGCCCTTTCAAAGGAACCATCCCGGAATTTGTCTGGAATGATTTAGGGAACTCACGGAAAACCTAAATCGGGATGGCCGGAGGTGGATTTGAACCACCGTCCTTCCGAATGCGAGTCCAGTGTGTTACCACTGTGCCACCTCGCTCGGTCCAGTGTAGGGACTCATCAATAATTTTATTAACTGGAAAACAGTGAGATCAAGTTTTATGAATCGATATATTTTACGACTGATTCAGTGAGCAACTTCTGTGATAGTAAAAGATTATCTTAGGAAATCTTCAACAGTGTGTGTGTGTGTGTGTGTGTGTGTGTGTGTGGTAATTATTTCAGCAATCAGTCGTAAAAACTATAAATTTTTATTTGTTTGCAAATCCAGATTTCGACCACTGTGTGGTCATTATCATTGCTTAAAACCAATTAAAATACTTAAAATATCTCGACCTCCATGTTGGAAGTTGCGTTTTATATTTTAAGTATTTTAATTGGTTTTAAGCATTGATAATGACCACACAGTGGTCGAAATCTGGATTTGCAAACAAATAAAAATTTATAGTTTTTACGACTTATTGCTGAAATAATTACCACAAATCAAATACAGTCGTTGAGCACCAATTCCAACATGGAATATATATAAAGAACAGTTTTATTTTTTTTAATAATGGAAAGTCCAGGTTGGAATTAATAATATAGTGAGGACAGTTTACAACTCACCGCAAAGACGTGGCGACGAGCTGCGACAGGCACATACAAAAGACACACACGTACAACACATTCAGCGCTATCGGCCATGGCCTTCTTCAGAAAATAGAGCACTCACGCAATCACACAGGCACACAACACAGTCATACAACCATAACCTCCGACTGCCGCATTTCGAATCAGTTTTATTTTTCTGTTATCTTGTACAAGAACCTAGCAGCGAATATTTAAAAGACTTTTTTTGCTATGAATGAAGATTTTTATTAATTCGAGTGTAGTGGAATGGCCAGGGTCGAAGTCAGACTAAATCAAACTGAAGAAATTTACTCCTGAAGACACAGTTCCATTATAATGTGAAGGAAGAATCGGCTGTTTGACCACAGTGCGTGTGGGTGGGAGGGTGTGGTCTTTGTGGAGAGGTAGGGAACGTGCAACGCTACTCGCCCGCGACTCCGTGCGTCAGCAGTGTGGATGGCTCCGGCGTCAGTGAGTCACGTGCTGGCAGAGCGGCACAGCAGCCACTTCCGCAGCCATCGGGCTGTCTCAAAGTCCGCAACGTGACGCGCCTGCTGACCACGGAGCAGGGGAGGGAGCCAACACCACCTAGAAGACAAGGCCTTACAACAGGCCGTGCCTACGTCACACTTAGAGGCCCCGGCCGCCACCTCACTGGCTGTTGGCTGGGGCACGCCTACCGCCGCGCAGCGGCCGGCCAGTCAGATGGCGGCCGGGGCCTCTAAGTGTGACGTAGGCACGGCCTGTTGTAAGGCCTTGTCTTCTAGGTGGTATTGAGGGAGCACTCGGTAAACTGGAGTGCGAGCCCCCGCGCTCTGCTAGGCCGCCGCGCGACACCGCTGCAGATTGTGTTTCAACAAGAAAGACGCGCAGGCACACTAACAAGGAAAGTACTTGGGCTCGAACAAACACATATACACCAAAATCGTATGAGAGATAATGTAAAGATCTCTTATTGCACTAGTGATACTC
Organism: Locusta migratoria; assembly: GCA_026315105.1. Taxonomy (NCBI): domain Eukaryota; kingdom Metazoa; phylum Arthropoda; class Insecta; order Orthoptera; family Acrididae; genus Locusta; species Locusta migratoria. Next base: position 507,868,834 of record CM048745.1, read on the forward strand.
CCGCATCTGCAAAACTCTGCAGTCGTCCGTTAGAGGCCTCTGCGTGTGCCATGCCGCATTGCACTTTGACCTATCGGTTCGCCAATAGGGACGGTGCAGTGTGCCTCCGAAGTGCGTTTTGTGGTGTTATTTGTGTCGTGAAGCGTCAGATGGAGCGGCGATTGCTAATCAAATGTTCAAATGTTTGTATAGCTTATGCGACTTAACTACGGGTTCATCAGTCCCTAAACTTACAAACTACTTATGAACTAGCTAACACTAAGGACGGCACAAATATCCATGACCGAGGGGGGATTCGAACCCCCGACCGTAGTGGATTGGTAATCAATCCTGCTAATGTATTGCGATTAGTTGAGAGGAAGTTACGAAGAACCCTTCTTCGTGAAGATGGTATTAGTGTAGAAGATGAATCATTTGCATTCTTTCTCGTATATGTTATGGTACAGAAATATGAGCATAGGTTAGATACTGTTGTTACAAACTCATAATAATGATAATAGGGATGATAATGACGAACAACTCATTGCAAGCGGTAGTGCTACGGTAAGTGCGGGAAGAGGCGATGGAAGAAGTGGCAGTGAATACCAACAGTCTTTCGGGAAGAAGGTTAAAGTTGCAACTATCATCACGGCTTTTGATGACAATACGCTAGAGAACATGTACGATGATTATTACATAAGTTATAGTTAAGATATCTGCATTACGTATGGCGTCTACAATTACATCTACAGTGCTATCTAGAGCATGGTTGCAGAGCTTTGCAGAAAAACGACACCCACCAGCACATTGAGGTGTACGTAGAGATCCTGTAACCGAACGTTCATACAGATATGTTTGTCGGAGCCCATGTACTTTCCTGTAAGCGCTAACAAGTTTTTTGTTGATTCAGGTCAGAGAGTACGAGGAAAGATCCTTTATTAATCCACAAATTGCAGCAAACAATTGCTTCTAATAGTTTGTGACGATTGTTTTCGGGCGCTTGAGTGCCCTTCTTCTGGTCAATATACAGGCAAACAAGTGCATTGGTATTACAGTAAACCATATAAAACAATACAGTAAACCATATAAAACGTACAAAAGTCGGTTGCAGAAATTTGAATTTGCGAGTATAAAAGTATTCGACCTGAGTGTGAAAATTTAGAAAGCCAATACAATGAGTGATGCAGTTTTGAAACAAATAGATTGTAATAAAATATATGTTCATATAAAGGGATAAAATTTACACTTACATTTTAGTATTTTAGCTTAATCTATGTACATGCTAGCAGGTGAGTAAACGCTAAGTACAGACATTGTGCAAGGGATAACAATCAGCTCCTAACAAAGTATCTATGGCTGAGCCTCATAATGAAAGGGTAAAAATAAAAAAGGAAAAAAAAAAAAAAAACAGGAGTGGGATGAAAAACAGTAATAATCGATGTAGTTGACAATAAAAGCAAGTGACTGATAAATAAGTCGCTTAACAGATTAATATTCAGTAGTATAAGAAGTACAATGATAAATGGCGCCATTTCGGAACTAGCCATGACACACTAGTAGGGCACTTGGAATGCCGCTATCAGGGCCACTGTCAATATAAACAAAGTGTCGTTGTGTCTGTGGCTTCAAATATTAGTGAGGATGAACTGAGAAGTGATTCTCATACAACTAAGCTAACGATGTGCGTTATAAGCATTAAGATAGGTGAAGTAATGTGCAAAAAATGAGATTGGTTACAGTAATATTAAGTTAGTGTTACAATAGGTGCATCTAGTCAGACAATTGAAGAATGCTCAACAGTCAACTTGCTAGAAATATACCAAAGAGGACAATTCTTCAGAGCATATCATGGTGCTCTAAGACACAATAAGAGTATGTGGTGACTGGTATCCTGAAAATAAACAAGTCACTATCACAATGGTAGTGACTATTGCATAGTGCAGTTTAACAAATTGAAGGCATTATATAACCAATCATTAATATGAGGGGGGAGGCGAGATCCGTACCTTGGGAATTGGCGCAAGTTGCGATCCAAATTGCAAAACAGTTCTGCTTCGCAAATATGCGTTTTACATGTACATTACAAATAACGCACAATATTTTCCGTCGAAAGTTGCTATATATATTACAATCATGCGCGTGTTCCAAATTCAGAAAACGGGCTGGCGGTAACCCATTGGCAAACTATTACGAGAATAAACATGACCACATGGTATAACGTGCTTATCACAGAAGGAGCACTTCATTGATGCCTAACGCAGTCTTCCGAGTCTCAAGACGACTGAACATCAACATCAAACGTACCTTCGGGTGTGTTTGCAACCTTTCTGGTCTAAGGTCAAGTAGTACCGAACAAAGGCTGCGGAGACTGGAGAACAAAATTGATTGTGTGGAATACACAGTGACAAATTTTCACATATGCCGCTAGTAGGCTATTCATATTTTTCCACTCCTGCCGACCTCTACAATTTGATTCCATATTTCACAATCATCAAAGAAATTGTAGCTTTGTTTTGTGCACTCTGCTCCTAATTACACCACCTGTTTCCGTAATTAGTATGACAACTAGGAGATCGAAGGGTCACTGCCCAGATTATTTTTACAAGCCAGCTATATGGTTAAGATTGTATAGCAAATAGTTGTTGTTTATACTTCTGACCTAATAAAAGCACAGTCATATACTACAAATAATGTGGCTTAAGTATTCCTTAATACTTCTTACATTCTTTTTACACTCGCTAAACGTAATTAAATAACTTTTATTATACTTACAGTTTGAAAATTTTGCCCCCAAATTGGCCGCCCGGAAGATCTCTTGCTTAAGGCTCCGGCCTATTCAGCCTATTGGTAAACCCGTCACTGAGAATACACGTCAACAACGAAAGTGAATCCGTCGAAGATGGCACAAACTGATATTCGTTAAGGATACTGTCATCTACAATCCGCTTCAGCGCCGCCTTGAACTGCCGCAAGAATAGCACATCAAGTGACTGAATGCGAGTTTCTCGCCCATAAGGGATGGTTTCGAATGTATACACCAAGTTTTGAGGTCGTATAATACTGATATGCCTTTTATGAATAAGATACCTTCAGCCGTTAACGTTATGAAATTTTCAAGTTGACCACTTTCGAGAATCCAGCATTATTTACCTGAAGACACCTGCTCAGAACGGAAATTTAGATGTGAGGATCTATATTGGTTAATTAGTACCTACACCGTGTTTACAGCATGCATTTGAAGTGTCTGTAAACGTAATAGACCAAACTGTTATCGTCATCAGTCAATACACTTCCAAACTACTTAAAATAACTGAAACTAACCTAAAGACAAAACACACACACACTCCAGGGAGGACTCGAACATTCCACGGCGAGCAACCGCGCGCTCCGCAGCAAGGAGCCTTAGAGCACTCGGCCACTCCAACGCGGCCAGGATGCAATTCAACACATCAAAATTTGTGTGCTGAGCAGGGATCTGAAAGTACTGAATTAACTAAACTGGTCAAATTTAAAGTTTCATAACGTTAACGACTGAAGGTGTTTTATTCATAAAATTAGTATTATGCCTACAGCCGTTGATTCAAACCATCTTTATTCAAGATGAACATACAAAGAATAGCGATATGAATCAGGTCACGGTATGTCTCGTACAAGTTAACCGGAAGAAGAGAACACTGCACTGCATATGGCCAGTAGGTATCTGGAAAATATTGCGTTCCGTCATTATGAGAGACGGCGAGGCGACTTAATCAAATTTGATAGTTTCATCTTGTGTTACACACCTAGTAATCCAAACTGAACTCAAGGTTCCCAGTAAATAACCTCCATCTTTGGAAACACATATTCACTTGCCGGCGTACCGGGTTCGATGATAAAGACCTTCACACAGACATATCTCCCTTAAAACGCGGAGATCTCAATGAATGTAGTTCTTTCCGTACACTACTTTGAACGCCATTATACTGTATATGTTCCATTGTGTTCAAAAAATGTTCAAATGTTTGTTAAGCTTATGGGACGTAACTACGGGGTCATCAGTCCCTAAACTTACAAACTACTTATCAACTAGCTTATCCTAAGGACGGCACAAATATCCATGCCCGAGGGAGGATTCGAACCCCCGACCGTAGTGGCCGTGCAGACCGTCACTGTAGCGCCTCAGTCCCCTCGGCCAGCGCGGCCGGCGTCCATTGTGTTCATTACCTCCTTACGCAATTCATCTTTCATCCACGGCACCATCTGAATTCGAGGCTTTGGAGGTAAGTACATTTTGAAATTGCCCGGGAGATGGTGTCTTTGTTTACATGTGCAAAACCAGCTACGGATAGATCGACTGAATTAGTCCAGTTTCTCGGGCCTTTTCCAAACTCCAAGCACGAATATCTCTGTCGTGAACATTAGTTCCTAGAACGTGTTTCGCCAACCTGAATTTTTCAGCAATATAATCGGCAGGCAAGTGCTATTCTCAACGCTATGCCTGTTCCCATTCCTCTACCATTTGACATAAATATCGTAGATTATGTAGCCTATGTGTAGTATCACACTATGTCGTTCCTGTACCGTAACGAATCTTGATCCATTTTGAATGAAACACAAGACAATTGTGTAATATTCTACACTATTTTTATTTGACAAAACTGTTTTCGGCTATTACGCCATCATCAGCTACTGAGTACAAAGATATTAACATGCAGTTGTGAAAGTTTAAGGTTCAAATATCGTAAACTGGTGTGTACAGAGTGTATCAGCGCATTTTTTAAATGGTGAATGATAGAGGTTTAGAACTAAACTGAGATGAATTATTCCATCGAATTGCTGCACAAAAATACTGTATATAGACAAAATATGAAACAAATCAAATATAACAAGTTAAACATTTTCCTGAGAAGAAGTATAAATTGAAATAATAAGCATTGTTGACACGTATCATCAAAATTGCATGAACAAATTATCTTATCTTTAATAGGTCAAATATTTCAAACTTATGAGAGAGAGAGAGAAATTAAGCTGAATGAAACATCTGTCATTACACGAAATTTAATTGGTTAAACTATAGTTACTGGCTTAAAGTATTACTATCGCAAACAAAATAAGCAATTACAATTGATAAGTAGGTTACTAATCAGCTGGGATTATACAAAGTAATTTTGTAACTAGGTTATGAAACAGAAGAAGGAAAATGGGGCAAGTAAGTAGGGGAGGGTAGTTTACAAGGTCTGGATAGGTTTATGAATAGATTCTGCGGCCAAAAGTGATGATTATGGAAACTGTGTCTGATTATTCAGTACCAAGTTTGCAGAAGCAAATATAATTTCCATTAGTTCAGTGTTCACCTTCCTCCCTTTTTGGATATGATGCAAGACTCGATATTTTACATTGTAACTGTGGTATTCTGTTAGCAGATGGTCTGCAAATGTAGACTAGCCTTCGCTAAGTTTCTAGCTTCTGTGGTGTTCCTCCAACCTAGTGCATATTGACCTGCCTGACTGACCAATGTAGAATTTTCCACAATTACAAGTTGTTTTGTATTTTCACTCTTTCCCAAGGCTGGAATCATTTGTTTTGCCTTTTCAAAAGCTATGTTATCCCGCTTCTTCCTCTTCGGTGGCCTTGGCAGTTATCTACATTAGTTAGAGACAATTTACGATGACTAAAGAGCCGAAACAGACGATATCATCTTAACTGTAGCTCCTGCGAGTGGAATGTCGCAAAACGTCACTCACAGTATAACTGGCGAAGTCCCTCAGTTATGCATGTTCAGGCCAGTTGTAACATGCAATGTGATGAAATTGTTGAGTCCAGTTATCAGGTGCCGTCAGTGTGTTTATCTTCAGCACGTCTCATCAGAAGCGAGGCTGTTATCGTGGCCTTTTAAGGTCAGTGTTCTCTGCTAAGATAAGCGAATACAAAAGCAGCTCTGTGAAAGATGCGGTTAGTCGGCCGAAGGGGCAAAATACATCAGTTGCTGTGCTTAGTATCGCTAAAACTCAGAAAAGGCTTGACCGATTTGAACCTTTTTTTTTTCATTCGATTTAATACAGGGATGGATAAAAAATAAAGCCCAAACTAACGACTGAAAAATCGAAATTGGTATGAGTATCGCCACTTCTGATTCAATTTGTATTTATGCGCTGCAATACAGCTGATAATACTGCGATAAAATTGTGCACCCTTAACCTATGAAATAAGAGGAACAGTTATTCATAATAGGAGTGTGGTCTCTTAAGTACCCGACCCAAATAAGCAAACACAAATTTTGCAAAAATCTACTTATTTTGCAACATAATCTCCTTTCAACTGTATACACTTTTCACAGCGATGTTCATTGAGTTCGGTACACTTTTTATATCAAGAATTTTTTAACTCCTCAAAATAGCCGAAGTACCAAAATCACGTCTTCTTTCTTTGAAGATCTTCGACCAGCAAGCCATTCTTGCAAGTTTGGGAACAGAAAATCATCCGAGGGGGCTAAATCTGGCGAATAGGGTGCATCAAGCAGCAATTCAATCGTTTTTATTTTATCCATTAGAAAATGGGTTTTTTGAAAGCCTACGAGATAAATGGATTTGTTTATAAATAACAATACTGCTACCAGTCACGATTTTTTAAAATTTATTTAGGGCGTCGCGTTTCGAGAAATAATTCCCATCTTCAAGTGAGTTTTTGTGCTGTTTCATATTATTTATGATGTTTTGAGTGTGAGTGTACAAGCTTCCTAGGGTTTTATTTGCGGGCGGAGAGGTTAGTACTGCTTCCTCCCACAAGTCCCCTAAAACCTCCACATCCTTGCGGATGCTGTTGCGTAGCAGTGTGCGTTTGTACCGCCTACAGTACGCACGAGGTGCCGTAGTTGCTGTCCAAGACTTTATGGACAGCATAGAGTTCTGACTAACCTGGTGTCTTCTATAGTTGTGTCCCCAGCGCAGAAGACAACACACATGTCGTTGGTTCTTCTACAGCATACAAGTGAGGCTAAAGTTCTTTATGATGGAAGCATAATAAACGACTCGCGAGATTTTTAATTGTCAGGGATGCCATTTATTAAATAAATAATAAAAAAATTAGCAACTATTGTTAATATGCTACGGCCTATGCTGCCCATAGCTCATGTTGAGACCTCGACTGATATCACATTTACTCAAAAATCTTTACTCATGACCGGCGCTGTCCGGCGCGTATGGTCGTCAGCTCGAGACTGAAACTGCGGCGCGTTGCGAGACTAGAGGGCACCTGACGCTCTATTTCGCGCCAAAACAGGGCCTTCGCGCGCCTTCTGCAAAATCGCTCTTCTCTTGTTACAATAAAAGAAGGCAACTTAAACTTTTAAACTGTCCAAATCTAGCCTGTCCTTGAGAGATATTTATAATAAATTCTCAGCTCTGAATAATTAATATTTAGTTTATAATAAACAAAAGTAATTTCAAAAGAAATCACGTGACTTGAAATGCAGCAGCCAATGCGAGGAGAGTACCAGTAACATAGGCGGGCTTTCCCACGGGAACCAGCACCTACTGAGCCATATGCTACTGCTCCCCACCCCACATTTCAACATATGCCGCACTGCTGTCTTTCTTCCGCATTTAAGACACGTACAATGTTAGCAAAGAAACGGCCAGCGGCCAGAAATATGAAGTGGCCACAGGCCAGGAATATCACAAGTGCCTGCTTCATTCTGCTGTCGTTGAGTTGTCGTCTGGTCCATCTGTGGCAGTTCTCACACATGTCAAACATCACGCACAATATTTTTGCACATAAATACATCAGTTGTCACAAAGACAAACATCTTTAATTCATGAATTATGGCCATTGCAACAACGGACTTTTGAGTAGGTGCACTGTCCTTCAAGTAAACAAAATAATAAATAAATTAATACATAAAAAAAGCTTTCTTCTAGGCCAAATGCGGCCGTTTTTGCTTCATTTCTACGTCCAAACAGGTAGTAAGTTCGCATAACTCTCCCCGTTGATATGTTTTTTTTTTTTCCTTTTTCAAAGTAGTCAATGAAAATTATCCCAGAAATCCAATGTCATGACCTTGCCTGCAGATGAAACAGTCTTCACTTTCTTTGGAGTCGGTTCTGCAACTTGTGCCCAGTGTTTTGATTGTTCATTTGTCTCGGGATGAAGTGGTGGACCTATGTTTCATCCATGGTTATGAAATAGCGCAAATAATCACTTTTGTTGCTGCGAAACTTCGCTAAACAATTGAAACATCTTCACGACACTATTTTTGCTCGAGGGCGAGCAAACGGGGCAAAATCTTTGCACACAATTTTCTCCTGTTGAGATGTACAGATAATATTGTGATGTACCGCACTTTTCGAAATGCCTACTATGTCTACTAGTTCGCGCACTTTCAGTCGACGATCATCCAGCACTACCTTGTAGATTTTCTTCACCATTTCTGCTGTCGTCACCACATTTGCTCGAACACTGCGATGCTCGTCTCCGCATTTCGCAAACCCTCGTTTAGATGCAGCTAGCCAATATTTTACTGTTGTAAACGAAGAGTCGACTCTCCCAAAGTAGAATCTAGGTCAACATTAATGTTGGTTGCGCTGAGGTCTTTCAAGAAACAAATATACTGTTATCACATAACGATGTCCAATTTTCTCCATTTTCACAAGTTCACTCACAACGTACACTATTGATGGCTACCAAACAAATACTAAACAATATGCCGTCTTCAAACATGAAATATATGTTTCATAAGTAGTATGCTTTCTAATCCCGAGATATTTTTGAACAACTACTGCCATCTCTCGGTCAGGCTGGGTACTTATGGGATTACCCTCGTAATTCGTAGGCTACATGGCGGAGGGTATCTTACTCAAGACATTTGAAATTTTTCATATACAGGGGGAGGAAAGAGATGACAGATGGGACAGAACAGGTGGAGGTTGACAGAGACCGGGGTGAGGTATTGACACAAAGACGTAGCCTAAAGGGGGGGGGGTCTTGGGGGTCCGGACTCCCCTATCACCTAAACGATAAAATAATTATTATACCTAAACGATAAAGAACTATTCAGACTTACGATAAGGACAACACACACACACACACCCATGGTCGATGGTGGACTTGAATTTACGAAGGGGCTAAATGAAGTAAAACATGACCTAGCTATCGTGTAGTGAAACACTGATATTGTTATGAGCCATACGCCGAAAAAGGGATACGCAGTATCGAAATCAACAAAGCCAAATATACATTTTAATTATCGATACATCGATAACAGCATCGGCTATTGCCCAGTCCTCCTTTGGCCATTGTCCATTGTTGGCCTTGCTCCATTACTGTTATGTTAAGCACTACTGTGTACTGCCGTGTATTTCTTTTGTACTTTTAAGATAAGTTTACAACTATGAGTAAGTCCATAACAAGAAAAAAGAGAAAAACCTACTTTCATTTGTCAAAAAAAAAAAAGTTAAATGTTCGTAATTCTATCGGACCAAACTGTGTGTTCATCAGTCTGTAGCTTACAAACTACTTAAACCTAGGTAAACTAACCTAAGGACAACACATACACACCCATGCCCCAGGGAGGACTCGAACCTCCACGGCGAGCAACCGCGCGCTCCGCAGCGAGACGCTTTAGACCGCTCGGCTACTCCACCGCGGCTTTCATTTGTCCACTAGCGTTATGGTAAGTTAAAATACGTACTAATATAATAGCTTATTTATCTATTTAAAGCAGTGGAGTCGTTATTTTGAGTGGCAATATTTCAGTACATCATAAGGCATCTCACTCAGTACGTGTAAAACTTTTTTAAGTTAGGTTTTGAGAGTAGTATTTTATATAGATACGTTGCAATGCCAACAAGAGTAAAAGAACCAATAATTTGGAAATAGAATTATAGACTTACGCTTCCTAAATCAATATGCAAGGTATATGTACTGATGCAAAAATTAATCCAGATTTTGCGAAACACCAAGCTGACAGGCAGCGAGCTCAGTGACATTCAACCGTGTCATTGCCAGTGTTCAAATACAAAGAAACACTTCTCATCTGATAATCTGACTTCATTTGGAATAACAACTGAAGGTTCTGCTGGCGTATATTGGAACAATTTTTAAGAAATGTTTTCCTCAACTTTCTGTACAAAATATTGCAGTATTTGTAAGAAGGTCTTACAAGGCAAACTATGTGCATAAAATATAAAAAAAAATATGTTAGTCTAAGTTTGTTTTTAGAATACATGGAAAACATGAGCCCTTGTAAATTTCTCTTTAAGCATTCGGACCCCCTTCCCCCCCCCCCCCCCACTTTGACAATATCCTGGCTACGTGACTGATTGATAGAGACACGAGGATGGATCGTCACTAGAGCGCGCACCACGTAACTTGGCGGGTGGACTGGCTCTGCTGCGCAGGTAGTCGTGTAGTGGTGGGGGAAGCGTAGCCGGACTGTGCGTTAGCTGCGCTCCTTTCCATTCCGCAGTCAGCTGCCGACTGCCGCTTAGCTTTAAAGTTACGGCCGCATACAAGCGCAAGGAAATGTCAAGCTGCGAGTCTTGAACACATACGGTTGTATAAAAAGTGTAATGCCGAAAAACAAGGCTCGTTTGATTGTTGGGAAAACTGTGGCGCATTTACGAGTATTTATGAGTCTGTTTCTCTTGTACCTATCATGTTTACATGGCAGGGCATAATTTTCTGAGCGGCACAGAAATTCATTTCCCAGCTCAGTCGATTAACACGAAATATCTGTAAATTATATACACAGTTCTTCTAGGGAGATCACTCTATCCATTATCACTGAAGAACCACATTAGACGTTCACGACAGATTATGAATTCAAAGTAAATTTGTGAACATAAAAAAGTTATAAATTAGAAATTGACAAATTTTAGATTTTTCCCTTAATTGTATCTCGAAATCTGGATTTTTCGAAGCAGTTATTAAAATAGTCTATCAATGACTTCAGTGACATATCATATGAAATGATAGAATAATTGTATATGTTTGACATTGTACAAGACAAGGAGACTATCTAAAAACGTTACAAGCGACACATGCTCAGTCTTCGTACTGATGCCCATCAAGCAAGTGCTTACTGATCAAAGCAAGGTGCTTCACATTTCCTGATTTATTTTTTGTAAAATTGATTCTGTACAGGTAAATGAAAAATACTGAAATCCATGCAATAAAGATCAGATGATGGCAACCAAGAACTGTCGAAATCGGCCATGAATAAAAGCTTTTGTAAAACATTTTTGTCTAGCGATTTTCATACAATTTTTTCAACAGTGAAAATAGATGTCCCACTAGCATAAATAAAACAAAGAGATATTTTACAGTGGAAAGTTCAGGTTGTAATAACAATAAAATAATGATTGCTTGCTACACACCGCAAAGACGATCGTCGAGGCACAGTCAGGAAACGGATAATACTCACCGTTAATAGAGTTCCTAACAAAATCGTCAAAGCTGTTAAAGCCGGAAGACAAGCTTTAAACAAAATCCACAACGAAACAGCATAAGTAAGAACAAAAATCGTGTTACAATTCCTTTGCCAGGGAAGCACACATAGTATAAAGTTACACAATACAAGCTTAACTGCCACGAAATAATTTTAACGTGATAATAAGTAGAGGCTTTGTGATCAGCCGCTTCCGACTCCCGTCTAAAGAATTGATATACGCGAAACACTATTTCTCTTGCCTGTTTGTGTAATACAGGATGAGATTTGCTGTTGCTACTCATAGTCAACTGAATGCTCCGAAATAACTCGCAAAAAACACAACGCAGAATGCCAAAACCAGTTTTCGCTCCGCACAGTACGACACGAACTCGAGCGCGCGTAACGGCTGACTGACGGCTATTGGCCAGCAGGTCACGTGACGTGACGTAGGCCTACCTGTGCTTCTGCGCATCCAGACCTCACGCGCCAAGTTATGTGGCGCGCGCTCTAGTGACTTTAGGTATCCCTATAGGAAATAATGAAAGGGATTTCCTCACCTTAAAGCACTCCTACGTGAGTGCAGATTTCAGTCCTCGAAAGAGGTCATGACAACCACAAGAGAATCCATACGGGACCATCCCTGCCAACTGCTTGTAGCGGTACTTCCAGATGTGCATAACGGCCAATGGCGGCGGTTTTGAGGGTGCACGTGGGCCGTGCAGGTGTAGCCGTGTAATGCGGCAGCGTCTTGTGAGTGCCTGTCCACCAGGCGGCAAGTCCCACGACTTATTATTTGGCCGATTATAGACCGCTTACAACCTACGACTATGGTACACTCTTTTTCGTCTTATCTTTCCAGAACTTTTTCATGTGTTGCCTGATGGCCTGTCGCTGTTCAATTGAGATTGTAGTCTTTGTTGTCTTCGAGATTGTAGTCTTTGTCGTTGTATGTGAAATTTTGTAGAACTGATCTGTAGTCTGAAATTTTCCTTGTCTTTTATTAGTGTCTTCTGAGCGTTCCTAAATCCCTTTCCATCACTTCCGGCCATCCTGTGGTTTTCTTCAATTTGGAAATGAAATGTTCAAGTGTTTGTAGAACTTATGGGACTTAATTACGGGGCCATCAGTCCATAAGCTTACAAACTACTTATGAACTAGCTAAGACTAAGGACGGCACAAATATCCATGCCCGAGGAGGGATTCGAACCCCCAACCGTAGTGGCCGTGCAGACGTGACTGGAGCGCCTCAGCCGTCCGCGGTGGCCGAGGGGACTGAGGCGCTTCAGTCACGGTCTGCACGGTCACTGCGGTCGGGGGTTCGAATCCCCCCTCGGGCATGGATTTTTGTGCCGTCCTTAGTTGTAGCTAGTTCATAAGTAGTTTGTAAGATTAGGGACTGATGACCCCGTAGTTAAGTCCCAAAGAATCTACAAACATTTGAACATTTGGAGCGCCTCAGTCCCCTCGGCCACCGCGGACGGCAATTTGGAAATGAAATTGGAGATTTTCTTCGTCAGCCTATTGTCATTTATTCCGTAAATGCGTCTGTAGAGCTTTCCTCTTCGTTATTGTGTCTGTGATGGTTTCTATGTTGCCGTATAAACTGCATTTCTTCTCTTCATCCAGTTGTTATCCTTGTACTTTTGTGTCCTAAAATTTATGGGTATTTTCATTTCTTTCTATTCTAGTTCTTCTTGGCACTCTCTTTTATTCAGCGTTAGGCAGTGGCGTAGTGGCCAGTGAGACTGCCTAGTAAGGAACCGGGTTCGAATCCTAGTCGGCAAAGAATTTCCTCCCCCCATTATTTCAATGCTCACTGTCAGCTAACGTCGTAAATTCTTTGTGTGCTAATTTTTTTTAATGGCACCTGTATTCAGCGTACGCTTTAGACCATTGTTTTTGAACCTGTGGGTTGCTCAGCAGGTCGCCGCCACAGGAAGTACATGCACCACAAAATGACTAGGGCTTCAGTAATACAAAGCGTATGCAAAAAGGAAATTTATTTAATATTACAATTACGGAGCTTGTTGTGCGACATTAATTATGAATTGAAGAGATCGTAGATTATTGTGTAGTACAGTGATTATTCTGTAATACATCCTCACGAGCCACAGACATTGCCGAGGTGGGGTGGCTTGCGTGCCTCAACGATGCAGATAGCCGTACCGTAGGTGCAACCACAGCAGAGGGGTATCTGTGGAGAGGCCAGACAAACGTGTGGTTCCTGAAGAGGGGCAGCGGCCTTTTCAGTAGTTACAGGGGCAACAGTCCGGATGATTGACTTAGCTGGCCTTGTAACATCAGCTAATGTGGCTTTGCCACACAGCTACTGCGAACGGCTGAAAGCAGGGGGAAACTACAGCCGTTACTTTTCCCGAGGACATGCAGCTCTACTGCATGAAAATATGATGATGGCATCCTCTGGGAGGTAAAATAGTCCCCCTTTCGGATCTCCGGGCGGGGACTGCTCAGGAGGATGGGATCATCAGGAAAGGCAACACTGGCATTCTACGGATCGGAGCGTGGAATGTTAGATCCCTTAATCGAGTAGGAAAATTAGAAAATTTAAAAAGGGAAATGGATAGGTTGAAGTTAGATGTAGTGGGGATTAGTGAAGCTCGGTGGCAGGATGAACAGGATTTCTGATCAGGTGAGTACAGGATTATAAATACAAAATCAGTTGGGGGTATCACAGGAGTAGGACTGATAGTGAGTAAGAAAATAGGAATGCGGGTAAACTACTATGAGCAGCACAGTGATCGTGTTATCATTGTTAAGATAGATACGAAGCAAACACCGACAACAGTAGTACAGGTTTATATGCCAACTAGCTCTGCCGATGATGAGGAGATTGAAGAAATGTATGAGGACTTAAAGGAAATTATTCAGACAATTAAGGGGGAGAAAAACTTAATTGTGATGGGAGACTGGAATTCGGTAGTAGGAAAAGGAAGAGAAGGAAAAATAGTAGGTGAATATGGACTGGGCAGGAGGAATGAAAGAGGAAGTCGCCTAGTAGAATTTTGCACGGAACATGATTTAATCGTAACAAACACCTGGTTTAAGAATCACAAAAGAAGGTTGTATGCATGGAAGAGAACAGGAGACACCGGAAGGTATCAGATAGATTTTATAATGGTAAAACATAGGTTCCGGAACCAGGTTTTAAACTGTAAGACACACTCAGGGGCATTTGTGTGAAGCGTTGCCTTGTACGGGAATGAAACATGGACGATAAACAGTGCGGACAGGAAGAGAATAGAGGCTTTTGAAATGTGATGTTATAGAAGAATGCTGAAGATTAGGTGGGTAGATCGCATAATTAATGAAGAGGTGCTGAACAGAATTGGTGAGAAAAGGAATTTTTGGCATACCTTGACTAAAAGAAGGGATCAAGGAATTGTGAATTTAGCGTTGAAGGGAGACGTGTGGCGTAAAAATCGCAGAGGGAGACTAAGAGACGCATATAGTAAGCAGATTCAAACGGATGTGGGTTGCCGTTCTTATGAGGAGATGAGAAGGCTTGCTCAGGATAGGGTAGGGTGGAGAGCTGCATCAAACCAGTCTCCGGACTGAAGACCATAACAACTACACAGTGTGTTAATAGTGAATAAGCGCAAAGCCTTAACAGTGTTTTCAGGGACCGTAGAGAGGTAATAATTTTGAGAAAAAATATTATCTACTTCTTTAAAAATTGTCTATACAGTGAGACCTTTCCCAATGAGCATAGTCGCCTCTGAGTTTTGTCTGAAGTTCGGAACACTCCTTAAACAAAATATATTTTTGTCGGAAATGGTGTAAAATAGTATAATGTGTTCCATTCCGAAAAACACACAAAATAATTTCGTCCAAGAATTTGAAAGAACGCTGGAGCAAAAGAAAGATTAAATTTGTTGCCATTGAGATAACATAGTTTTGTTACGGTTCGTCAGAATATTTTTATACGATAAAGCTGAAAAACACTGCTTTAGACCATCTTCAGGCCGTTAGCATCATGGTGGTCACTTGTGACTGTTGACGTCCGTGTTCTTATGGATCTTGTTCCGTCCAGTCACCAGCCGTCATCATGGTGCTAACGGCCTAAAGATCGTCTAAATCATACAGTGAAACCGCTTGCCATTCAAAATAAACATCTGTTGCGTTCGAGACGGTTGTGTACAATGTCTTAATACCAGTTTGTAACTAATCAAGAGAGTATCTTTCTCCAATACGTACAATATACCGGGTGATCAAAAAATTAGTATAAATTTGAAAACTTAATAAATCACGGAATAATGTAGATAGACAGGTAAAAATTGACACCCATGCTTGGAATGACATGGGGTTTTATTAGAACCAACAAAAGTTCAAAATATGTCCGGTTCATCTGATCAGAAAAGCAATAATTAGCATAACAAATTAAGACAAAGCAAAGATCATGTTCTTTACAGAAAATGCTCAATATGTTCACCGTCACCCCTCAACAATAGCAGTAGTTGAAGAATAATGTTGTGAACAGCACTGTAAAGCATGTCCGGAGTTATGGTGAGGCAATGGCGTCGGATGTTGTCTTTCAGCATCCCTAGAGATGTCGGTCGATCACGATACACTTGCGACTTCAGGTAACCCCAAGTCAATAATCGCACGGTCTAAAAAAAAAAAAAAAAAAAAAAAAATGAGGTCTGGGGGCCTAGGAGGCCCAAGCATGACGAAAGTGGCGGCTGAGCACACAATCATCACCAACAAACGACGCGCGCAAGACCTTCGGACATATTTTAAACTTTTGTTCTTTGTTGTTCTAATAAACCCCATGTTATTCCAAGCATGTTTGTCAGTTTTTACCTATCAACAGTATTCCGTGATTTATTAAGTTTTCAAATTTATACTGACTTTTTGATCACCCATTACATTATGAAGCTTTTAAGACACTTCGGCAGATAATACCTTCACCGCACATGCGACGGCATGTTAAGGAAGACGTCACAAACTTCCGTTTCTAAAAGTCTTTATTATTCACGTAACTATTCACAATGAATCATTGTTCAAATATTCAAATGGTTGTAATCGTAAGGGACCAAACTGCTAAGGTCATCAGTCTATACACTTACAAACTATTTAAACTGACTTAAGCTAAGGACAACAAACACACACACACACATACACACACACTTAAGTCCAAAGGAGGACTCGAACCTCCAGTGAGAGCATCCGCTGAATCCGTGACGTGGCACCAGACTAGGGCACCTGTATATAGACGGGCATGCGCATCCGCCATTTTTGTTCCTTCGGTTCGAATCGCGATTGTAGAATATTGAAGTCGGTACGCTTTCAGCATAGTGGGTTTTGCAGCTCCCAATTGTTCTAATCGTTCAGGAAATGGTTTTCGTGTTTTTTCGTTTGAAATTAAGCCTGAAAGGCGTAAAATATGGTTAATAAACTGTCGTCGTGACAAGGTCTTACAAACTATGCGAGGTGGGTTAATTCATTTGTAGTTATGCACAATTTCTACACGTTGTAAGCAACAGGTTTCGTTACTTGTCCTTTTCAGCGATGGTTCCGAAGTTACGAACTACTGTTAGAGACTTTTATATACAAGGTGTTTCACTAAGTGTGTGTGCCTCTGTAACTTATAAAATAATAGGTGACGGGAAATTTCAATGCGGTAGGTCAACACAAGAAATGTTACACTTTCTGCGGAGCTATGAACATAGTTTATTGTATCATTTTCCAAAGAGTTACACCACAAAGATAATTTTTAAATGGAACAATAGTTTTTTCCATCGTGTATTGGATTCGTTTAAACCAGCTGCGGCCAAATCAATTTAAACTACATTCCTATCACTGTTCGTTTGGGAGCTACAACCCTTCAAAGTTTAGGGGGCGGAGGCTGCGATAGCGTAGCTGACTGGCCGAGTGGCTATCCCCTGGGGCACGGCCCACTGTCTCATGACCACCAGCCAGTCAGCTACGCTGTCGTAGCCTCCGCCCCAGACTTTGAAGGGTTGTAGCTCCCAAACTAACAGTGATAGGAATGTAGTTTAAATTGATTTGGACGCAGCTGGTTTCAACGAATCCAATACACGATAGAAAAAAACTATTGTTCCATTTAAAAAATTATATCTTTGTGGTAATACTCTTTGGAAAATGGTACAATAAACTATGTTCATAGCTCCGCAGAAAGTGTAACATTTCTTGTGTTGACCTACCGCATTAAAATTTCCCGTCACCTATTATTTTATAAGTTACAGAGGCAAACACACTTAGTGGAACACCCTGTATACATTGGCGGTAACAAACAGTATCAACATGTAGACATGTAGACTTTTAAATGATGCACACTGTTTTTTACTAGTTGTAATGGCTCATATGGCTCGTAACGATGTTTGAAGCTACTGGGATGTTAATTTCAGTTACAGTTACTGCATCAGTAGCGTAGTTTCTTAATGTTTGCAACAAAATGTTCGCTTTACGAGGATAATTAATTTACTGACCGGACAAGGGTACAGACAAGAATTTCGTAAACATGAATAACTATTTTCTGTCATTCTAGCTGTTCGAGTTTTAAAAGAGCATTAAAGGTCGCTGCCAACATCAGCACTCTACGCTGCCGAAGTCGTAAGTAAAATTGACCAATTTTATCACAGACAGAATTTTATTAAAGCTGTTAAAATTCCATTAGCTGAAAGGTGTTTTGAAACTATACCTTGTGAAAATGCTTTACGTTCGTCTTGGATGACAATTTGCTTGATTTTTGCGCACAGAATGTATCAAACTAAACTAAAGCGCAGATTTTGTAGTGCATCTGGTATCCAGTAAAATTGAGCTGTCGAATGCGTAAAAGTTGCTCACAATACACACCCAGGATGGCAAATACCAGAAATTATATTTAACTATTTGTCAAACGATATTACAATAATTTATTACGAAGAGAGAAATTTTTAATCCAAATATATATTCTCTTTTTGGTATGTATTAGAAATGAAGCAAGCGACATTTGGAGGCGATAACAGCGGAAAAACTCGGCTTTTTTACAATCTCGCGCAATCACCGCTCGAAACAAAAATGGCGGCGGGAGCTGCCGCTACAGCAGAAACTGATGCGCATGCCCGTCTATATACAGGTGCCCTACCATACGCGGCAGTTGTATTTTAAGTAACTGTCAACCGTTGTATAAATCTATATTGCCCAGCGATAGTCACGATTTTCTTTCAGTCAATAAGAGCTATGTAGTGACTTTGTTTTCGGCGGCTATGGTTAGTATAGTGCTTACCTTGCTTGAGACAAGGCAGCATCATTTTTGCAATTGGTGTTGCAGCATTGACTAACAACTTATGTGTATACATAAAATGATAATTGTGTCTTCACTGTTAGTACTAAGGTCCGAAGTGAATTTTCAGTTGTGCATTACAAAGAGTAGGTGGTCTATAATTTTTTGAAACAACAATATATATATATATATATATATATATATATATATATATATATATATATATATATATATATATATATATATATATAAAACAGTGCCTAAAACTTTGTGATTGTTTGGTTTGAAACACTGCGTTATTGTTGTGGTAGTGTCCTTTTGTGAAGATGGGGGTCTAGAGGACACCAGTGTGACATCCGTGCAGCTGATTCTTGCAGACTGAAAAAGAATACATTGGAAATTAATACAACACTGAATTACATACAGAGTTCTTAAATTAGGTATTTGTAACCCTAGTGCTATTTCTTCGAACTTTATGCCTAAAACGTGTATGCTTTTGTAGGAAAAGTCTTTTGTAGTGTAGGGCCACAGTGTGAAGCCCACATCAATGATTTCGTCATCTTTTGCACACAAAAACAGTAAAAGAAGCTGATTTTTGTAGCCATTAAAAATAATATAATCCAGATATTAATTTTTACAATCATGTTTGATCCGTGTGATGTTGATGTGTGACAACTAACAAATCTGCTCATTGCAATAATCTATTTTGCTAATTGTAATGACCAAATAAAGTGAAGTGAGACATCCTATTGCAATACAGACATCATGTGTGTGGAATAAAAACATTAAAACTACAAATTACTTTTTATAAAAACTACTAAGCACAATTTGGTAAATAACTAGGTTACTCATTGTTGTAACTATAAAATTCGCACAACGGGAAACTATGTACTTACAACCTCCCGCAAACATAAGAAACTTTAATGTATATATAATTAGCTTAAAATGATTTATGACAGAATCTTAAAAGGGTCCATTTACGTAAATTAATGTAATTGAAATTAAGTGTAAGGTGCGAGGGTTAAATTTTCAAATAAAGCGATCTATTTTTCTACTAAATTATTTTAAAATTCATTGGTTGTGTATGGTTGTAAATTTGTTCCACAGATTCTAAATCGTAATACTAAACAAGCAAAATACTTAGCGCCGAAGATAACTTGCAGGAATTGTGCCAAATATCTCCGTTGACGAATATAATTTGTTTCACTGTTGAGGATTAATGACCATTTGAGTTTGGATGGAGAGAGGAGTGGGGGGAGGAAAGAGAAGTGTACATTCCTATCACTGCTTGAAATTGTTACTGCAATGAAGTACGGTCGACACCACAACTAAGCGATAAGCCACTATCTCCTCTTGTGACATAATAATAAAGCTACAGGAAAATTTCTTTGTGCGAAGCAACCCGAGCTTGAAAAATATGACATTTAAACATAATTGTTCTGTACTATTCAAAATACAAAAACTTTAACGACGACATTTTATAGATTCGTTAATAAATCCACCTTATGCAAGACAACGTGTTTTGTTTTAACACCCAAACATGTTTCGGCACTTATTGTGCCATCTTCTGTGGGTTGTGCCTTTTATTTTCTAGAATAACATATTACAGAATTTGGTTATACAGTCATTTTGGCGAGTTGCTTGATTTGACAGTTTCGTTAGATATATTAGGCCTAATTTATTTACAATACTTACATTATGTCATTCGCAGGATTTGCATCTGCTTTATTTGAGGAATGACAAGTTTTCACAGCTTGTCATCTGCAAACAAGAAAACGTTTTTATTTACGAAAACTAATTGATTTATATTTTAAACATGTCTGCGTCTCAGCAACGGTTACACGATAGCAAATTAATATGCAGCCAACCAGTTGCAATAATAATTGATTTACTGTACATCCGCCTGTAAGTTATGTTGAAAAATAGTTCTATGTGGTGTTGCTGCTTACTTCGTGGCATGTTATCTTTCATGATGCTTAGTGCGCTTTTTGTTATGAACTGGCAGTGTTTACATCGCCATTTGTCTTGTTGTGATCGCTGTATCGTGTTCATTTGTTTGTGTGGCGTGTCTGTGATGTGGCGCGCGATTTTTGAATGGTTTTATAAATGAAAAGAGTAACTCCCAGAGTGGTTTCATGGACGGAAAAAGTGTTGTATACCACAAAGCTCATGGCGAATCGGCTTGGAAGGAAAATGAGTCAGCCACTAGAAATAGTCTGCGAAAGACGATAGTTGCCTTGTAATGGTTCACCGCAGGGAACCTCGAGCGCGCGGTCGCTTACGAAGGTCACACGTCCTTGTATCGGGATTAATTTACTTTGTACCATCTCGTAGCGTTGAACTTTGTTTCATCAACTGTAATACTAAAGCGTGTCCACAGTTAACGACACCTAAAATTGTAAGAACGAATACAGCGATATAATACTTATTAATGCAAGTGTTGAGACAGTTGGCAGAATTGGCAGAGAAATGTGCTCAAAATGTATTAATTAGCAAATAAGTCAAAAATTAGCGGTTTCTGACTGTTATTGGTCATCTGCAGGTCCATGAGGCTCTGGCTCGACTCCACACAAAGCAGACAGGCGGTAGCCCCCTTTGGTAACTGGTGGTATGATTAACGCAATCTTTGAGTGATTTACTACTTAACCCTCTGGCTACAAATGTGTACATAACTTCTACGGTGTGTAAGATGGTTCAGAAGCGTTTCTTCTCAATGGAAAGAACATGTATACGACTCCTGAGTGTTCAATCATTTCATCATGCACAATTTCTGCCACCTGCGTAAGATCTCTATAAAAATATTAAGAAGCGGGTGTTGTACTGCGCAGCAGTTTGCGAACACGGAAATTGTGGGTTACTTGTATTCCACTGTTTTGTGTCTCATTTCCGCCGGTTGTCCTGGGTGTCGGTGGCCGAGTAGAGAGGGACCGACACAGGGAATAGGATGCACGCGTGTGCAGGTACGGAGGTGACCAGCCAGTGGGACAGCAGAAACTAGAAACACTAAGCTAGATTAGTATAAGAGATATATTTCATAGAAATACATTACTTGGGGAGCAGCAGACTAGTAGAATGTTGATACATAGTTTAGATAGAGGCCTGCCTACTGATGATTCCTAGTGCCTATCCGATAGCCAAGTCTTAACTGGTGCCTGTCTGATTCCCAAGTGGCCGATGCAGCAGGCGTGGACACGAGCGGAGTTGCAGCAGAGGGCGCTCGTGGCTGACGTCGTAAGAACGCTGCGCCGTGCGTGCATGGCAGCGCGCGGCGAAAGTACGTGGCGCGCACTTCAGACTTGTGCGACACCACACCCCTCCACCCAAACCGCCATCGTGGCGTAGGGCTGAAGGCCACGGCGACGGCACTGGGAGGAAGGCCTGGGCGGGGGCGTTACTGGTGGGACGGGCGTCGTAGCTGAGGCTGGGATCGAGACGCTGTCCACGCCCCCCCCCCCCCCGGTATCCACCTTGCGATCCCCCCGGAAAACCCACCAAAACGAGGGGGAAGGGCGCAAACCTCCGCCAAGAGGTAGCAGGTCATCTTCTGAGGTGCGTGGCCCAGGCGGCGGGGGCACGCACGGTCCCGGAGTCCCTCTCGGTGACGCTGTCATCTGCGGCGGCGACGGAGGCGGAGAGGCAGACTGCATAGGAGGCGCGTCCACCTCCATGGGTACGATCTCGTAGTCCGGGGACGCTGGACCCGTCGGAGAACGATGTGGCTGTGCTTCCTGGCTGTGAACTGGGTCTGGAATCAAGAAACCAGAGACAGGATCGCGCGGCCTGTGCAGGCGCAACTGGTTTGCTTGGCGCCGCAGCTCCGACCCCGTGTAAGAACGTACAACAAACATATTGCGACCGAGCACGCGTTGAATGATGCTCGGCATCCATCTCGTACGTCCAGCAAACACCTTGTACATCACCGGCGTCGAAAACTGAAAACGCGAAACGCCATACGAACCGACTCGGTGCGTGGGAGGCTGCAGCAGGTGAAGGAGAGTGCTGTGACGGCGGCCGTGTAGCAGCTCGGCAGGAGACGGGCCGTCACGTGGCATGCACCGATATGTAGACAGGAAAATTTGAAGAGCTTGACCTTTCATCTTTTCCATGTGAGACTTGAATGTTCGAACGAAACGTTCTGCTTCACCATTGGACTGAGGGTGAAAAGGTGCAGTGGTGATATGCTGAATGCCATTCACACGATAAAACTGTTGAAATTACGCACTAACAAACTGAGGTGCATTGTCACTGACGATAGTTTCAGGCAAACCTTCGATGCAAAACACTGATGTTAAGGCACTGATTGTACTAGACGCCGTTGTGGAGTTCATGGCAATCCCAAAAGGAAACTTGCTGAAAGCGTCTACAACGATTAACCAGCGCGTATTCCAGAAAGGTCCAGCAAAGTCAATGTGTAAATGTTGCCATGGTCCCTTGGGGCGTGGAGGAGCCGCACAAACCATACACTATGACGTCATGCTCTCTATCTGCGCGTCCATACCAACCCAGGTACAATGACGTCTGGCCAGTTGCTTTGTCCTAACAATACCCCAATGTCCTTGATGCAGTCAGTCAACAGACGGGGTCGGCTTGTACGCGTGGACCTAGGGATGTTTAGAAGAAAATCTCGGGTACAGATTTCTGACACAAGTGAAACCCAATCACCTGACCACATTCGAAGTGCGTGTTTTCCGCGGAGCGACCCATTCTGCTCTCTCACGATGTCTGATGACTACTGAGGTCGCTGATATGCAGTACCTGGCAGCAGGTGGCAGCACAATGCACCTAATAGGAAAACTTATTTCTGTCTTTTTTTTTCCTTTATATATATTGTGGGCTGAATACTTTTGATCACACAGTGTAAATTTCTATAGGATGTTCTTATTTGGGTTCCAGAAATTATTCTTTCTAATTATACCCTTTTGTGCAATGAATACAGTTTTGATCAATGCTAAATTACTCCAAAACGTGATGTTTGTCACCAAAATGTGCAATAACCCTAATAGCATAAGTTGCTGAATTCAAACGTTTCATTTGATCATCAATGTGTTCCTTCCAATTCAATTTCTCATCAATGCACACACCTAAATACTTTGAATATTCTACCTTAGCTACAGGCTTTTGTTGATGGATTATATGTACCAATGGTGTCATGCCGTTTACCGTATGGAAATGTATATTCTGTACCTAATATGCTGTGGCCCTGTGGAGTGCCGTTTGACGCCGAATCATTTCAGAGCGGCACCCAATTCTGGTCATTGGTCAGGATGCATGGCACGAAGCCTGCGTTCCATGACATCTCAGATATGTTCTATGGGGTTCAAATCTGAATTCCGGGGCGGCCATCTTAGTCTTTTCACCTCTTCTGCATGTTCCTCGAACCATTATCTGGCGGAGTGAGAGCAATGTAGCGACGCATTATCATCCTGAAACATCGCAGTACCGTCAGAGTGTCGGGAAACCGAAATTCTGGCAGAAATCTCTGTTGCATTGCAGTTTCCATCCATCTTCAGGCCGAACTGCACTCATGATTTTTCTCAAAATTCTCCTTTCAAGATCTCTACTTTCGAGTTCATCGAGAGGCATTCACTTGCGCAGACATTCTGTCTTGACGACAGTGTCTTATTTTTGCATTCCAAGACAAGGACTTTTTATTGTAGAGGTTTCTCGTCAATCGATAGGTTCTTTCCACTTTTAGAATTCGATCGATTCTAAACCATAAAAAAGGTAAAGCAGTCAACAATCCGAAGATTGGTTTGAACACCACAGTGCTTTACTAGGCATGGTCCTGTTTGGAGGTGGTATGCCGTTTCCTTCCTCCGACCTTCGAATTGACTTACCCAGCCAGTTTTTGGGGGACCTACATTTTAACGTGGGTTCCGAACCACGATGCTACTTGGTATTTTTCACATGAGCAATACTGCCAGAGCTGAAAGAAGTGGAAAGTGACATATAAAAATCCTAGGACGTGGCGGGGATCGATCCCGAGACCTTTAGATTTATAGTCTGGCACTCCACCGCTGTGCAACCGAGGCGTGTATATTATATATATATATATATATATATATATATATATATATATATATATATATATATATATATATATATATATATATATATATATGTGTACTTGAATTTTCTGAGCCTTTCAATCCGTCCTACCCCCGTTTTGATGAATTTAGTTCCCTGTTTCTCATTTGTCATAAATTTAGTCTTTTCAACTGAGGTCCTGAGTCCTGTTTAGCAGGCTATCTGATCCAAATGATTGATTTGAATGTTTGTTCTTCCGTGCTTACTGATACCATCGCAAAGTCATCCGCAAACTCCAGACAGTTAACTTTAATTCCTCTCAACTCTCTACCAAAGGAGATTCGTAGTATACCTCAGCTTTCCCGTTCTGAATTCCAAATTTTTACAATCTCCTCTGGCAAACAGTTGAATAGGAGTGGCGGAAGTCAATCACCCTGTCTCATCCATGTCTTAATTTCAAATGGATGAGAAGTTGTCTCACAAACTCAACCTTAGATGTTGTATTTGTTAAGTTCCTTTGGACTATATTTGCTAATTTAATTTTCAGTCCAAATTCCCTTATTATCCTGTACAACGCCTCTCTGTCCACTGATCAAATGCCTTTTTGAAGTCTATCAAAGATACCATAATATTCTTGTTACTAAGCATTCGATGACGGATTATTGATTTTAAGATTAAAATCTGTTCCACACGAGAGCGGCCTTTTCTAAACCCTGCATGGTTTTCATCTAATTATTTATCCGGGGTTTAAATAAAATAAAAACTAATGAGATATTTAGAAACTATAACTGATTGCGTAAGTAATGTGTCCATGTTTATGTTTGTGTGTTTATATGACAGTGAGTGGACTGGTACTGCATAGTGAATATAAAAGCAGAATGTCCGAGTTCGAGTAAGAATAGATATTGTGATCAATCAGCCTGGCATCGACTGATGATAATATGTATGGTATGGCTCTGTTAGTGCGTTGAATTGACCAGGACGTCACTCTTACTGTTGTTGTTATGGTCTTCAGTCCGGAGACTGGTTTGATGCAGCTCTCCACCCTACTCTATCCTGAGCAAGCCTTTTCATCTCCTCATAAGAACGACAACCTACATCGACTTGCATCTGCTTACTATACGCGTCTCTTGGTCTCCCTCTGCGATTTTTACCCCACACACTTGCCTCCAATGCTAAATTTACGATTCCCCGATGTCTAAGAATGTGTCCTACCAAGCGATCCCTTCTTTTAGTCAGGGTATGCCAAAAATTCCTTTTCTCACCAATTCTGTTCAGTACCTCTTCATTAGTTATGCGATCTACCCACCTAATCTTCAGCATTCTTCTGTAGCACCACATTTCAAAAGCCTCTATTCTCTTCCTATCCGTACTGCTTATCGTCCATGTTTCACTCCCGTACAAGGCAACACTCCACACAAATGCCTTCAGAAAAGAGTTCTTTACACTTAAATTAATATTCGATGTTAGCAAATTTCTCTTTTTCAAAAATGCTTTTCTTCCCATTGCCATTCTGCATTTTATATCCTCTGTACTGCGACCATCGCATGTTATTTTACTACCCAAGTAACAAAACTCATCTACCACCTTCATTGTTTCGTTACCTAATCTAATTCCTTCAGCATCGCCTGATTTTCTAAGACCGCATTCCATTATTTTGGTTTTGCTCTTGTTAATGTTCATTTTATACGCTCTCTTCAACACGCTGTCCATTCCATTCAACTGCTCTTCCAGGTCCTTTGCTGTCTCTGACAGAATTACTATGTCATCAGCAAAACGCAATGTTTTTATTTCTTCCCCCTGAACTTTAATCCCTATTCCTAATTTTTCCTTGCTTTCCTTCACCGCCTGCTCGATGTACAAATTGAATAACATCGGAGAAAGGCTACAACCCTGTCTTACTCCCTTCACAACTGATGCTTCCCTTTCATGTCCTTCGAGTCTAATAACTGCGGTCTAGCTTTTGTACAAGTTGTAAATAACTCTCCTTTCCCTGTATTTTACCCCTGCTGACTTCAGAATATGAAAGAGTGTATTCCAGTCAACATTGTCAAATGCTTTCTCCAAATCTACAAAAGCTAAAAATGTAGGTTTGCCTTTCCTTAATCTATCTTCTAAGATAAGACGTAAAGTGAGTATTGCCTCCCGGGTTCCTATGTTCCTCCTGAATCCAAACTGATCTTCCCCGAGGTCAGCTTCTACCAGCTTTTCCATTCTCCTGTAGATAATTCGTGTTAAAATTTTGCAACCATGACTTATCAAACTGATGGTTGTGTAATTTTCACAACTGTCTGCGCCTGATTTCTTTGGAATGGGGATTATTACGTTTGTCTTAAAATCTGAGGGCATTTCGCGTGTCTCATAAATCCTACACACCAGTTCAAATAGTTTTGTCATGGCTGGCTCTCCCAGAGACTTTAGTAGCTCTGAGGGTATGTCATCTACTCCTGGGGCCTTGTTCCGACCTAGGTCTTTCAAGGCTCTGTCAAATTCATCTCTCAGTATAGTATCTCCTATTTCATCTTCGTCTACTTCCTCTTCCCTTCCTACAACATCGTCTCTAAGTTCATTTCCTTTGTAGAGCTGCTCTATGCAGTCTTTCCACCTTTCAGCTTTCCCTTCTTTGCTGAGAACTGGTTTTCCATCTGAGTTCTTGATATTCGTAGAGTTGCTTTTCTTGTCTCCAAATGTCTCTTTTATTTTCCTGTAGGCGGTATCTACTTTTCCCCTTGCTATACATTCTTCTACAGATTTGCATTTGGCTTCTAGCCACTCCTGCTTAGCCATTTTGCATTTCCTGTCAATCTCATTTTTTAGTCGTCTGTACTCCATTTTGCCTGTTTCATTTACTGCATTTTTATATTTTCTCCTTTCATCAATTAACTGTAGTAGTTTTTTCTGTGATATCCAAGGATTTTTTGTAGGTCTTGCCTTTCTACCTATTTTGTCCTCTGCTGCCTTCACTATTTCATCTCTCAATGCTACCCATTCCTCTTCTACTGTTTTATTTCCCCCTGTTTCTGTTAATTGTTGCCTAAATCTCCCTCTGAAATTCTCCAGAACTTCACTTTCCTTCAATTTATCTAAGTTCCATCTCCTTATTTTCCTACCTTTCTGCAGTTTTTTCAGCTTCAGCCTACAGTTCATGACTAACAAGTTATGGTCAGAGTCTATATCTGCCCCTGGGTACGTCCTGCAGTTTATAACCTGGTTCCGGTACCTATGTATTACCATTATAAAATCTATCTGATACCTTCCGGTGTCTCCTGGTCTCTTCCACGTATACAACCTTCTTTCTTGATTCTTAAACCAGGTGTTTGTTACGATTAAATCATGTTCCATGCAAAATTCTACCAGGCGACTTCCTCTTTCATTCCTCCTGCCCAGTCCATATTCACCTATTATTTTTCCTTCTCTTCCTTTTCCTACTACCGAATTCCAGTCTCCCATCACAATTAAGTTTTCCTCTCCCTTAACTTTCTGAATAATTTCCTTTAGCTCCTCATATATTTAATCGATTTAATCTTACTAATCGATGAAATTAACGGATTGAATGACATGTACAAATGTGAGGTGCAGTATAATCACGTCAATCGAGAAACATGAAATACGATAATTATTTAGAGTAAAGATCACTGATTTGATTTCTAGTGAAAAACGAGATGAGTTTTTATGTGACCTGGCCTAAAATTGTTGTGTGTCTAGACAGTGCTGTAATCAAGACTTAATTACATTAACAAACAAATTATTGTGGTGTAATTAACTTTTGTGTTTAGGGCGATTTCCACAAATTGACTATGAACAATGGTAGCTGTCTGTCAAGATAATAGATTTCGGTATACTAGCGAAATGAAAATCCAAGAATAAGTAGCAAGTTAAAAGTGTGCAAAACGAATAAATAAGTTCTGAAGTAAGCGGTCTTTCCTGCTCCCGATGTCAAACATAAATACACTGAAGATCTCACTTCTTAGCGTCGTCAGCCAACACATGCAGATTACGTACATTAACAAAACATGTAATTTGCGAGAACAAGGTCGGTATTAAACTTTGAATATGAAAAGGTTGGTAACTGACTTTGGAACATGAATTAAAATTTGTGAAATTAAGGAAAAAACTCTGTGTAATTGTAATTGCGAGTATTGTGTGTGGGCATACGACAATACATGGATGAAACGCTTCCTGCATTAAATTGACCCTACCAGATTTGCTCAAAAATAAGGATCAGGTGAATCATAAAACTGTGTCTTAATTCATGTGCAAATTGGGCAGAATAATAAAACAGTTAATCAGGTAAATTATCCATCCGTAACAAAGGGGACAGGAATGCGACGTATTCAAAGAATCTGACACCTAGTTCAATTACCTTGTAAACAACGCGCTTATTTTTTTTTTTTCTAAATTGAAACTTTTAAAGTTAACACTAAATAACAGTACTTAAATTACATAGGTCAATTAGACTAACACTATTCAAAAATGCCAAGCGCATTAAAGAAATCAGAAAGAAAACATACAAGTGCAAGGCATAAAAACTCATCAATAATAATTTTTAAAAAATTACAATTACTCCTCTTCTTCCAAAAATTAACCAGATATCCTTACAGACCGAAAATATACGCGAAGTGACATTAATATAAAGAGGGACATTTAAGATACAAAATACATACAGTAATTCATTATAAAAAAGAAAATAAATTTATTTTCAAAAATTTTGTACCCACACAATTGTCTGTAATGGACCTTCAATACAAATTTTTATGATTTGCACCATCTTACAGTAACATGACTTTGAAAGAAATGACGTAGTAACATCACAGGATCATATAAAATCAACTGGCTGTCAGATATGATAGCTTCACAGGTCAGAACAATAATATCAACACTTTGACAACAAATCTTGCAAGTGTACTGGAAATTTGCCGACTGCTGGTGCGACACAGTGTAGAAACATGGAACTGAAACACGTTGCGCACGTTACCACAGTCCATCCACGATTGTGTGATGCAGGTCCTAACTTCCTAGCGTGGATCACGAAGAAATAAGGCGAAGAAAATCAGAACCGCACAATTGTGCGTGCAGGGCCTGTTAGGAAACAATCGTGCAGCACACCAGACGGCTCGCTCCGACTCAAAACAGACTCTCCTTCTGCCTCTCTCATGGTTATCCATGGCACCAACGATTACTGTAAGCTCTTTCAAAATTGACCAAAGTAGTCTCTTAGCAGTGGTGACTAATGGTGTCATATCCATGATCCAGTTCGTGATTCATACAACCATATTATGTTCCACCATTGTTTCCGAGTCCAGCCCTAGAGAATGTTGAGAAATGCAAGCCCCTGTGACCGATGAAGTTAACACAGGGCGCCAGTTGTCATAACCCCCCCCCCCCCTCCTTTCGAACACATGTTCCTATGGATTGTCCATTGGGAACAGGGGCGGGATAACTGCGATGGTTAATACAGTGACTCATGTTCATCTTTAGTCGGTAATAATGAGAGTATTTAGATACTAGAAAGGTTTTTTCAGTTGCTAGGACGTTGTTGATTAGTTATTTACAATCCCCTAGCAGCACCAACTGTCACGATCTAACCGTGCAAAATTTCAAGACTTCGTCCTAAGTGTCCCGCACCACAATATAAATCAGAAAATATAGGAATATCCCCTATAAATAGTTCACAAAAAATAAACTAGATTCTTGTACGAGCGGGGCAAGGAAACTAGTCTGTGGGTGTTACTAAAATTTTATCGAAGTCAAACAGAGGCACTACTGTTTGCTGTCGCTAACTTGTACTGAAAAAAAATTTATATTCCACCGCCTGCTAAACACTGTTTTTTCCATATTCACACTCAATACCAATATAACATCACATTCGAAGCTAGTCAGTAATAATTTCAATCATAATTTAAATTGTTCTCTGAAATAAGTAGAAGTTTTCCACAAAAATCAAATTACTCTTGCTATAATATATTCTTGATTATAAATAACTCTTCATAAATGCAAGAGATACAGCAAAGGACCTGGAAGAGCAAGCAAAGGACCTGGAAGAGCAATTGAACGGAATGGGCAGTGTGCTGAAAGGTGTATATAAGATGAACATTAACAAGAGCAAAACTAGGGTAATGGAGTGCAGTGTAAGAAAATCAGGTGATGCTGAAGGAATTAGATTGGGAAATGAGGCAATAAAGGAGGTAGATGAGTTTTGTTACTTGGGCAGTAAAATAACAAATGATGGTCGCAGTACAGAGGATATAAGATGCAGAATGGCAATGGGTAGAAAAGTGTTCTTGAAAAAGAGAAATTTGTTAACATCGAATATTGATTTAAGCCTTAGGAAGTCCTTTCTGAAGGCATTTGTATGGAGTGTTGCCTTGTATGGGAGTGAGACATGGACGATAAACAGTGCGGACAGGAAGAGGATTGAGGCTTTTGAAATGTGGTGCTACAGAAGAATGCTGAAGATTAGGTAGGTGGATCGCGTAACTAATGAGGAGGTACTGAACAGGTGAGAAAAGGAATTTCTGGCATACCTTGACTAAAAGAAGGGATAGATTGGTAGGACACATTCTTAGACATCAAGGAATTGTGAATTTAGCGTTGGAGGGAAGTGTGTGGGGTAAAAATCGCAGAGGAAGACCAAGAGATGGATACAGTAAGCAGATTCAGACAGATGTAGGTTGCCGTTCTTATGTGGAGATGAAGAGGCTTGCTCAGGATAGGGTATTGTGGAGAGCTGCATCAAACCAGCCTCCGGACTGAAGACCACAACAACAACAAATGCAAGATACTTTTCAATATTAACGAATATTTATTCTTCTTCATACTAATACAAAGTCAGTTTAGCAAGAGACCTGAATCTGTACAACCAGCTTGGACTGAATCACAAACAACAATAATAATCATTTTCTTCTTTGAAACGATTGACGCGCGGCAATAAGAAAGGCGCAGCTGCATTCGTAGCCCCATAGCCGTCTGTTAAATTCTGCTAGCGGTCACATACTTCAAGGTTGGCTGCGGCGGCGACGACGCTTCCCTTGTTGATTGCGGCGCCTCGATCGTACATGTAACACACAGAAAATAAACCATTTTAAGAATCATATTATAAAATAACAATATTTACATGAACATCAAATATGTATACACGAGGAGCGTCCAGAAAATAAGTTCCGTTTCAATTTATCTCCGCTGCAGCGCTGCGATTGCAGTTCCGCACATGCGCTGTAGACGATGTGTATCAAGGAGAAGAACGAGCGCCATTTGGAGATCGCTGTCAGTTACGTACGCTTTGTTGCGCTTGTTTGAAATGTCGGCGTTGACTGAAACTCCCGCCGCCTGTGAAATCAGGTCGGTGATTCGGTTTCTGAATGCGAGGAAAGTGAAAGCAAGTGAAATTTATCGGCAAATTTGCGATGTTTACGGACCAAATGTGATGAGTGAAACGATGGTGAGAAGATGGGTCCGACAGTTCAATGGCGGGCGTAGTGATGTGCACGATGAAGAACGAAGCGGGCGTCCACCTTTGGTTACAGAAGAACTGGTTCACGCGATTCATGGCAAGATCCAGTAAAATCGTAGGTTTACAATTAGTGTTCTCGCTATGGACTTCCCCCAAATTTCAGGATCACTGATGCATGAAATGGTTACTAAACAAATGAAATTCTGTGAACTTTGCTCACGTTGGGTACCAAAGATTCTCACTGAGCAACACAAAACACAACGGATGGGTAGTGCACTTGAGTTTTTGACCCGTTGTGCTGAAAGTGGCGAAGAATTTCTGAGACGGATAGTCACAGGAGATGAAACGTGGGTTTCTTACGACACCCCTGAGAGTAAGCGGCAATCAGTGGAATGGAGGCACACTTCATCCCCACCAAAGGTAAAGCCGAAGCAAATCATGACACCTCGGAAAATGATGTGCACAGTGTTCTGGGACTGGAAAGGCATCCTACTCATTGGCTTCTTACCGCGTGGTCAAACAATCAAAGCAAATGCTTATTGCGAGACACCAGAAATTGCGCCGTGCAATTCAGAATAAGCGCCGAGGACTGCTGTCAAAAGGTGTGTTTTGCTTCACGACAACGCACGACCACACACTGCAAATGTGACGAAAAACCTCCTACAGGTATTTGGCTGGGACGTGTTTGACCATCCTGCGTACAGCCCTGACCTCGCTTCTAGCGACTTTCATCTGTTCTTACATCTCAAGTCTTTCCTTGGCGGTCATCACCTCACGAATGATCACGAGCTGAAAGAAACTGTTTTCAACTGGTTGAAGACACAAGTGGCAGATTTCTATGAAGAATGTATACAAAACCTGGTGCCAAGCTATGACAAATGCCTGCAAAATTTCGGCAGTTATGTGGAAAAGTAGTTTAAGAGTTGTAGAATTTTGTGCAACACAAATTTCTTCTGAATATGTGTACAATTTCTTTTTTTTTTTTTTATTACCAAACGAAACTTACTTTCTGGACGGGCCTCGTATTTTAAATAAAAAGTTTCATTTTTCCTATTTACAACTTCAAAAAAATTCTGAGATAGGAAAACGTGATACGACTATCTTGTCCCACTACAAAACGTGTCTCGGACGTCCTGTGTTACATGTAGCCGTGATTTGTTGCACTGCCACCCTTCTATCACTATTGATCATCCGTCTCAAATGTCGCCGGGAACGGTCATGGAGAGTGACTGGACGGTTGGTAGTTTGTCGTTTGGGACTCAGACACCCAGGGCCGGTCTTACGTATGTGCAAACGATGCAGTAAGCGACTCATTGTTTCTCAGCGCCTATGCGCGCCCTTTCTACTCATCGTTCTTGAGTGATAATCAAGCATTACATTCGTCCGTTAGCAGATGTTTCTCCGAGAAAAACGTTACAACTTGGCTTGGAAACTGTCATCCGTAATTATGTTTGTGAAACTTCTTTTAATGTAATGTAATTTAAGTTATGGCCACTGGAGTACGTGTCAGATTTAGAAAATAATGTCTTTATCGGAGTGGAAGGAACCAGGAATTAAGATACTGATGCATTGTTTTTCTACCTGAGGGTCGCCAAGTCTTGCTCGGAAGGGGGGGGGGGTTGTCGTCGCAGGAGGAAGTACTTGCACCATACAACGATCAGCCAGCAGCATGCCTGAATACTACGGCTCCGAAATGCAAACACATATGCCTAAAATAGAGAAATATATTCTACATTAGCTGTAAACCCGCGTTGCCCGGGTGTTTATTTATCCTACACTCTCGTTTATTCGTATGCTTATCCTTACAGAGAAAGAGCTGAAGACATTGTAGTACGCATAGACCAAAGATATCGTCTGTGGCATCACGTTTCGCTGTATGTAACCTCCTTGCTATAGAGTCGCAAACGTCATCGCTGGCCTTCAGTCCGAAATTTTTTATAATTTCAAGATTTTCAACCATCATATCTTCCACCCCCTTATAGCTATCGGCATGAAACTGCTATGGTGTACAACGGGAGACTTCGGATAACAATTACATACACACCATTCGTTTGCGTTCTGTAGTTTTCGCTGCAGAGTGAAATATTAACACACACACACACACACGTAGAATTTTATATACACCAATAACTTTCCTTTCCAACATACTCCACCCTGTTATCATTATCAATCCTCAAGCAACAATGCAACCAATAAAACCATTTTCAAAGAGTAAATATAATTTTCAATGAGTAATTATTATTCCGCATTTCGCGTTATATTCTTCAAATTACTAAATATCTATCAGGTCGCTATAAAACCGCGCCTAAAATAATCCTCAGGTATAAATTAGTAACTGCAAAAATACTTAAGTGTCTGCGTCTTGTCGGTCGGACGCAATAAGCGTACAGACATTCACATTAATATATGTATATAGATAAACAGCTATCCGATCGCCATAAAACCGTGCCTAAAGCCTTCCCCGGGTAGACGTTAGTAATGTACAAATTTTTAGCTCTTTATGTCTTGTGGTTCAGACGTGATGAACGTACACCGAACAGACATTCACATTTATAGATATAGATTAAAATTACGTGATTCCTTGTTGATCACCAGTTCTCAGTTGAATAAGACGAAGATTGTTTTATAATAAATTAGAGCGGGTTAACAATGTATGAACGAAAGGCCCGAAAACTATTTTAAGGAACCAGGCGATAGCTAAATTTAGCAGTACAATAAGTAATTCTGAAAAATTCGATTGTTTACAAATTGACTATACAGTGCGACCTTGCTCAACGACCATAATTCGCTTCTGAGCTTTACCTGCAATGCGAAACTTCTTTATGTAACAAATATTTTTCTGTCGGAAGTTTTTTTTCTTTTTTACGAAAATGTTGGCAGTGCCTGTCTCTTTCTATGGTTGGTTGTGGGAAGAAAGATTATGACTTAAATCAATCTGCCTGACTTCCGCTTCCCAATTAACAGGTGACTTTGTAAGAGTACATCTATCGCTGTATCTTACAGTTTGATTTAACGTAATGTGTATATTGTCTTAAATTTGTTTATTTCATGGATTTTTCATTTCTTGTATGCTAGATATATTTCTTATGTAACGTCATTTTTCTATATTGAATCATTTAGTGTAAACATGTACTATATGTGTAAACCCGCATGAATGCACGGACATTCTTATGCTGTTAAGTTAGCAATGCGCCAGAGAAAATGTTGAACCTGTTGTAAAGACTGTCTTTGGTACAGAAGTAGTAGCTGTGAGTGTCGCGCTGCTGAAGCAGTCGCGGAGCGGACTCGCCAAAGTAAAGACATAAATGCAGTCGAGGAGCGGATTCGCTATAGTAAACACATAAATGTTTTGTTGATGGTGCAGAGGCACAGTAGGCGCAGTGTGGCGCGAGTTTAATGCAATTGCAATAAGCCTGAGGGGCGTACTGTTTAATGTATTGAAGGAAGTGTAAAATAAGTTTATTTATACTCGAAAGTGATCAGAGTAATGTTTTTTCATGTGTGCAAGAAAAGTAATTGTTTGGTATCAAGTCTATTGTCACCGAGTGTGATCGTTGTGGTAGTAAGAGTACCTATTGTAATCATATCTGTCTTGTTTGGACTTCACGACGAAGACGACGAAAGCAGATGAGTACTTTTGTAACATTTTATTTTGTATGCATGTAAATGTAGTGTCAACCCAATCAGAACTTTGGTTCAATTATACATGACTTATTTTGAAACCAGTCTTAATTTTGTAAGTAGTTGTAATCACCCCATTATCACCATTATTAGATTATGTTGATTATGCAAGCCTGTACATTGAAAAACAAGTTCAATCATTTTCAAAGTAATTACGATCAGTTTTAAAGAAATTGCTAGACGAGTTAAAGAATTGCTAAACGTGTTACAACCACAGTAACAAGTAATTAAAGTGCAAGAGAGTTTGAAAGTAAAGTAAAGTTTTTTTTATTATTATTATTCAAAATTTGAACTTTCACTGCGAAAGTGTTGTTGCGACCCATTAGTTGTGATTTGCTGCAACATTCAATAACGAAATTATTATTACTAGAGTATATTATTAAGCATTCTAAATTTTGAGATTATTTGACGACCTCCAACCGACAATTTTCTTACAACTCACTATTAATCTTCTGTTGCTGTGACCGTTGCCAGCATCAGATCTCCTCTCTTCTAGCAGGGGTTTCTATTGTATTGTAAATGAATAACAACGATAGCAACAGTGAAAGGCTGCAGACAAGAAGTCGGACAGTTCATTGAAATAATCTTTGTATTCTGAAAGTAGCATATCGAATTACTAGTTGGCCTGTTACATCTTATTAAACGGTTACTGATTCTTACTGCAGGACAAGACATACAACAGAGAGCAAACATCGAAAATAAAGCACATTCAAATATTATCAATATTTTCCCGCAATAGCGAATTTCTTTTAGCGTCACTGTGTAAGGTACGAATGTTATACCCAATGGTGACATATGAAAATTTGTGTCGGGCCGGGACTCGAACCCGGGTTTCCCGCTTTTCGCGAGCGGTCGCCTTAACCACTAGGCTACCCGAACAGGACTCCAGGACCGACCCAAACTTCCATATGCCGCACCGACTGCACATATGAGTCAACTGCATTCATCCCTTAGCACTCGCAGCTTAATCTGCGACCGCTCGCGAAAAGCGGGAAACCCGGGTTCGAGTCCCGGCCCGGCACAAATTTTCATATGTCACCATTTGGTAGAACATCTATACCTTATACAGTGACGCTAAAATAAATTCGCTATTGCGAGAAAATATTGATAATATTATCATCACTGTAATTCGTCACCATACAGTAATGTAACACATTCAAATAGTTCGACCAGGCTTTAACGAGAGAGAAAGAGAGCGTATTGAGTTTCGTGAAAATTTCCATTGGTCATTAGAACAGTACAGTGACCCGAAATAGGGTCGGCACAAAAACTAAAGGGCAAGCATCTTAGTAATCATCGCGCCTATCGCCCGATGTGCAGAACGTTGCATGTTTAAATTCGCGAGCGAATGCAATTTCTTCACTTTAATCGAGAACACTTGCTCAGTGGAACTGTGAAGTTCCTGTAGGTCAACGAAATATCATCAAGACTGAGCATGTCGGATTCTGCACAATAGGCGATCACGGACCTATCCTAAGAACTGCAAGCAACTGACGAACTGAGAGCGGTTACGTCGCTCACGCCAGTTTTGTTAACGCGAGTTTCGCACCGCTGATTCTTCCACCGGCAAAATTAGTGACGTGTTACCAACCTGGCCCATAAGGTCCGGTTTCACGACCCGTAGGGTGGCGCCTGTCTTGGCGGCAACTCGGCAAAGACGGGCAAACAGAAGTGTCCTTCGGCGGAGACGTTGGCTCTCCGGGTTTGAACTTAACGGCTCCGGTAGCCTTTGTGGCTGATCCCCATCTTGCCAATTTAATATGTTAATTAATACAGGACACGTTTTTTCGCCCCCATGAGACGATAGTCCTCTGGTCAGGCAAGCAAAAGGTAATTTTAGATTGTCAGTGAAAATTAGTTTTATATGATTTCATTGGGGATTAATTTTACCAACTTCTTGGATATTAATCTGACCTAACTTTGTAATACTTCAAACGAATCGTCATTTTTCGTTAGATTAGAATCCGTCGTCAGAAATTTAAGAATTATTTTATTTATTCCCACTCTCTTTGTCCTGAAGGCTGGCCATGTGGTTCATTCATCTTGGGGTTTGAAAGCTCTTCAATTACCGTGTTTGCTTACAGATAAATTTGCTTTACAGGTTTTGTCCGCCTTGAGCAAACACAAATGTTTTTTAATTTTTCCCAGACATGTTTCGCTGGCGTTGCAGCATCATCAGTGGGATGTTTATTATCTGTCAAATTAACAGTAGAATGATTATTACTTTTTACATTAACAGTGAAAACTACAGATAATTGTGAGACTACTATACATAGTTTATTATTTTCATAGGTATGCTAGGCCTACTTAATACCACATGTTGTTATGTTTGTGGTTTTTCCACTCACAAAATGTCTCTGATAGGTTTTGACAGTTTGTCATCTGCAAACCAAAACGTGTGTATTTAATGAGGTGAATAGTTCAATTGTAAATATCGGGATTTTTACGAAAATACTGGGCGTAGTTTTGTGTTTTGGTTTGATTTTATTGTAGCTACTGCTTCTATAACAAAATGTCTAAGTGTTTATAACAAGTTATTGTCACTTACTTTGGTGGATGTCCGCTGTTTTACGTGTTGTGGACAGGCACTGTGTCACTTTCACTCAATGTTTATGTTATGAAAACAAGATGGTGGGTAGTTGAATTCTGGGAGTAGTGTTAGGAACAGCTGACTGTGGTGGGGCGGGAGTTTTGAATCATGTTGTTTTTGTTTTAGTGTGTGTGTGTGTGTGTGTGTGTGTGTGTGTGTGTGTGTGTGTGTGTGTGTGTTTATAAGTTTTCTGTAAGTTCTTTGAGGGCAGAAAATATGGTTCCGTTGCAGAGGGCTGTGTATTCGTTTATTATTTCTTTTCTTTCTATTATGGCTTTCTGTATATGGTAGTTCTCTTCGATTGTTAATTTTTGTGGGAGGCTTTTGCTATATTTCAGAATCTTTAGATCAGTATTTATGTCAGTTGGTTTGTGGTTCATTTTTATGAGGTGTTCTGCAAATGTGGAATGACTATTGCTTTTTAGTGCTCTTCTGTGTTCTGTGTATCTGGTATTGAAATTTCTGCAAGTCTGTCCAATGTAAACTGAGTTACAATCCTGGCATGTCAGCTGGTAGATGCCAGAAGTGTTATGTTTGTCTGTGTTGGTGTTGGTTGTCTTTAGTTTTCTTTGTATTGAGTTGTCTGTTCTGTATGCTACTTTCAAACCTTGTTTTTTGAGGATGTTTCCTATTCTGTGTGTTGATTTGTTGTCATATGTGAGAGTGTGCCATTTATTTGTTGTTATGTTTGATTTTTGTTCCTGTGTGTGGGTGTTTGAGGTATGAGTGTTGAGTGGGTTTATGTTTTGTGTGGTTGTGTTGTGTTTCTGGTCTGTTTGTTTTTGTGTGTTAGTTGTTCCTTTTAACTTAGCTTTAATTTTGTAGTTTAATTTGTCTATGATGTTAGTGTCATACCCATTCTCTGTTGCTATTTGTTTGATTGTTTGTATTTCATTTTTGTACTGTTCATCACTAAGTGGGGTTTTGTGCAGTCTGTGTAGCATGTATTGGAATCCGGCTTGTTTCTGTGTAATTGGATTGTTTGAGTGTTTGTGTATGGCTGTGCTTGTGGTGGTGGGCTTTCTGTATATGGAGAATTTGTGTTGATTTTTGTCTCTGTGTATTGAGAGGTCGAGGAAGTTTAGCTTTTTGTCATTTTCTGTTTCTATAGTGAATTTTATTTTTGGGTGAACACTGTTGATGTCATTATGAAGTTCTTGTATGCGACTGGGTGTTTCATCCAGGAGGCATATGATGTCATCTACATAACGGTGCCAGTAAATTATTTTGTACTGTTTGGGTTTTACTATGGTGTCAAATATTTTGTTTTCGATGTGGTTGAGGAAAATGTTTGCTAGGAGTCCACTGACTGGTGACCCCATGGGAAGTCCATCTTCCTGTGAGTAAAATTGGTTGTCAAATGTGAAATAGTTTTGCTCTGTTATTAGTTTTAGGATGTTTGTTGTTTCTTTTATGTGTGAATTGGGGGTGTCTGTCTGTTGTTGTAATTGTTGTTTGATGATGTTGATGGTTTCTGTGATGGGGATATTAGTGTACATGGATGTGATGTCAAATGATGTGAGGGTGGCTGTTGAGGGTATGATGATGTGTTTGATTTTTTGTATTAGCTCTGAGGTGTTTCGTATGCTCCTGTTGTTAGTGAATACATAGTGTTTTTGTAGGTATGGGTGTATTTCTCTGGCTAGGTAGTATGTGGGTGCATTCCTGAAGTTCACAACAGGACGTACAGGGATGTGTTCTTTGTGGATCTTTGGTAGGCAGTTTAAGGTAGATGCTTTGGGGTTCTTTTGTTTTAGCCATTTAATTTTTTGTATTGGGAAGATGTGTGTGATGGATTTTAGAAGAGTCTGAGTATTTCTGTGAAATCTTTGCGTTGGGTCACTGGTTAGTTTGTGTATGTTGTTGTCTTCTATGAATGTTAATGTTTTTGGGTTTTAAGAAGCTTTACATGATTTGACCGCTAACTAAAACCCCCCCTTTTTTTAAACTCTGAGCACGGTTGTCCGAACATCGCGGACGGTACCCGTTCGGAGGAGGAAAAATCAAATTTAACGTGTGATAAATTACATTTACGTCATTTTTTGGAAAAAAAAAACGGACTTCACCAATGAAAAGAGCGGAAAAACTTCCTCTAAGATCGACTGCTAAGTAAATTTCGACCATTAGGTCAGATGTCCATGTTTGATATTAGGCTACTCATATGTCCTTGAGTAATTCATATGCGATCTAGGCATGTACAGCCGCCACTTAATCGCAACTGACCAATATCACATGAGCCCTCTCAGGACCCCTTACCCCGGCCGTTGAAAAAATAAACCTTTCGTGTGCCAATTACAGTGCGACAACCTTTTACTATTTAAGTAAGATTTTTGCCTTTACATCGCTGCGACTCATCATAACTTTGAAGCTATGTACGTTTTTATTCAATAAACATTTCTCTGTTCAGGTTCGTTCGACCAAACATATAAATTTTCCATCTCTTGTCGAACAGCATGTTGAAACCAGGAGACAGATTTTGGTGTCCCTATAGACCGGTCACGAGGCCTACCCGTTCGGGCGGGTCTCCTCACAACTGTCGCTTCTCACAAGTGTGTTGCAACCCCGAGTAACCTATGATGGAGGGGGCGGAGAGAATGCGTAAACGGACGTTTAGTTCAGGGCACCGCGCAAGCTGGTGACACCGCCATTCATCCGTTAGATATGCTCCCTGGATACAGAAGACGATTTCCTGCACCAACACTGAAACTGAAATTCCGAATTCCGATCTGTTGGGCACCACCGTTAGAACGGTGTCAGCTCAGGACGATGTTGTACACTTAGTCGACCATCAGATTAAGAACACCATTTCCATCCAAATGGTGCCCTTAATCTGAAGATAGCCGACTTAGTGCGCCGAAACTAGTTATTTTTATAAATGCCATATGACATCTCTACGATCTCAAATTTTTTAAGGTGGAACTTTTTAACACAGCTTTGGTGAGTGTAAAGTTATTGTTACTTAGGCTCAGTGGCGGCTGGTGATAATGTGCTAATGTGCTGCAGCACACTGTAAATATATTACTAAAATTATGCTATTTCACTTCGAATGCAAGCGAGAAATCGCTGTAAAATTACATCCTTTCTCTTGGAATACGAGCCAGAGATAACAATAGAAATATTCCATTTCCCTTCCAAAGCGTATTAGAATGCTAGTAATACGGATGAAAACGCATTTTGGAGCGCTCTAGCTGGAAACCAGCTCCGTGTGCTGAAGTGGGATTCAGCCGCGCTGGTACGTGCGCAGAGGTGGCCCAGTCGTCTGTTCGCTAGTGCGCATGCGCAGACGTGACGTCAGGCCTGGCGACTCATGTGTGCTGAGACCTGCGTGTAACGGTTGCGGAAGACTAGTATATGACGAATATTGCGGCATACAGAGGCAAATAGCGCGCTGGCTTAGGTTTCTTGTGCGTTGTCTCTCAAACCTACCGGTGTGAGGCTCGTATTCAAATACCTGAGTCTAAATTTTTAATTTCTGTAAATAAAATTAATATTTTTAAACGTTATATTTACTACGTGCAGTGAATATATGCAGTTGGCACCGCTGTTATTGATTCCCCTGAAGGTCTTACTGTCAATACAGTATTAATTGATATTTAATTAAAGGCAATCATACAAAGATTGACTTTTTAATTTAGTATATTTTATTTCCTATTTATTTTTGTAATATTGTAGCACACTGGTCAAATTTTGTACCAGCCGCCACTGCTTCGGCTACTTGTTATGTTTTAGCAAAATGCTTGATGAAATATTAAAAAAAAATCTTTTCATAGCCTTTCGTAATGACGTATGTCGAAACGCGTAAGGCTTAAATAAAGTTCAATTGTGGTCAAAACAGTTGAATTATTTCCAAATGCATCAAAATGGGCACCACGTCTCACAAAAGTATCAGTAAGATTAGATTAGATTACATTAGATTAGATTAATACTTGTTCCTTAGATCATGTATACGACATTTCGTAATGATGTGGAACGTGTCAGTCTAGTAAATGTTGTCTAAACTTGCCAATCTATATTTTAAGGACTTTTTATTACTTTTTTGTTGTTTTTTATTTTATTTTTAAAAGTTTTATCTACAATTCATCTATAGTGTACAAGGAGTTGCCATTTAGAAATTCCTTTAATTTCTTTTTACATACTTGTTGGCTATCTGTCAGACTTTTGTTGCTACTTGGTTAGTGACCAAAAACTTTTGTGGCAGCATAATTCACCCCTTTCTGAGCCAAAGTTAGATTTAACCTTGAATAGTGAATATCACCCTTTCTCCTAATGTTGTAGCTATGCACACTGCTATTACTTTTGAATTGGGTCGGATTGTTAATAACAAATTTTATGAGTGAATATACGTATTGTGAAGGTACGTGAAGATCCCTAAATAAATGTCTGCAGAATGCTCTTGGGTGGGCTCCAGCAATTATTCTGATTACACGCTTTTGTGCAATGAGTACTGTTTTACTCAGCGTTGAATTGCCCCAGAATATGATCCCATATGAAAGCAATGAATGAAAATAGGCGTAGTAATTTACTGAGTTGTATATCACCAAATTTTGCAATGACTCTGATAGCATAAGTAGCTGAACTCAAACGTTTCAGGAGATCTTCAATATGTTTCTTCCAATTCAGTCCCTCGTCAATGCAAACACCTAAAAATTTTGAATATTCTACCTTAGCTACAGATTTATGTTCAAAGTCTAAATTTATTAATGGTGTCATGCCATTTACTGTATGAAACTGTATATACTGGGTTTTATCAAAGTTTAATGAGAGTCCATTTGTAGAGAACCACTTAATAACTTTCTGGAAGATATCATTTACAATTTCATCAGTTAATTCCTGTTTGTCAGGTGTGATAGCTATACTTGTATCATCAGCAAAAAGTACTAGCTTAGCATCTTCGTGAATGGCAAGTCATTACTATACAGGGTGTTTCACGAAGTGTGTTTGCCCCTGTAACTTATAAAATAATAGGTGACGGGAAATTTTAATGCGGTAGGTCAACACAAGAAATGTTACACTTTCTGCGGAGCTATGAACATCGTTTATTGTACCATTTTCCAAAGAGTTACAGCACAAAGATATATTTTTTTTAAATGGAACAATAGTTTTTTTATATGTTGCATTGGATTCGTTGAAACCAGCTGCGTCCAAATCAATTTAAACTACATTCCTATCACATTCCAACCCCACCAAACAGCCATTTATTATGTACAGCGTGTGGTATCTGCCCCTGAAACTTTGAAGAGTTGTAGCTACCAGACTAACAGTGATAGGAATGTAGTTTAAATGATTTGTACGCAGCTGGTTTCAACGATTCCAATGCAGGATAGAAAAAACTACTGTTCCATTTAAAAAATTATATCTTTGTACTGTAACTCTTTGGAAAATAATACAATAAACTATGTTCATAGCTCCACAGAAAGTGTAACATTTCTTGTGTTGACCTACCGCATTAAATTTTCCCGTCACCTATTACTTTATAAGTTACAGAGGCAAACACTCTGTATATTAAGAACAACAAGGGACCCAAGACCGAACCTTGTGGGACCCCAATTTTTGATAACTCCCCAGTTAGAGGAATTAATTGTTTCATCTATATCATGTGAACTGCTTATTTCAACTTTCGGCAATGTAGAAGAATCCCATGATTTACACAATCAAAAGCCTTTGAGAATTGTTGTTGTTGTTGTCTTCAGTCCGCAGACTGGTTTGATGCAGCTCTCCACGCTCACAAAAGATTCCAACTGGTGATGTCCGGTTATTGAAAGCATTTATTCAAAGCATTTATACCGAAAAACCGGTTACTAAGAAGTAAAATACCGGTATCGGTTTTTGCCACCCGTAAGTTGAGGGGTTGCGTGGTTATGGTATATGACCCCAAATTTGCGACTGGATAGGGGATTTCTTGTCAGAGAGGACACAGTTCGTAGTAATCGATGGTAGGGCATCGACTAAAACAGACGTGATATAGGGCGTTCTACAGGGTAGCGTTATTGGTCCTCTGCTGTTCCTTATTTACATAAACGATTTAGGGGAAAATCTAAGTAGCTCTCTTAGTTTGTTTGCTGATTACGCCGTCATTTACTGTCTAGTAAAATCATCTGAAGATCAAAACAAACTGCAGAACGATAAGGATAAGATATTAGTATGGTGTAACAATTGGCAATTGACTCTAAATAATGAGAAATGTGAAGTCGTGCACATGAGTACGAAAAGAAATCCATTAAACTTTGTTTACAAGATAAATCAATCAAATGTGAAGGCCGTAAACTCCACAAAATACCTAGGAATTACTATTACTTCAGACTTAAACTGTTAAGAACACGTAGATAATATCGTGAGAAAGGCGAACCAGAGACTGCGTTTTATTGACAGAACCCTTAAAAGATGCAACAGAACTACTAAAGAAACTGCATACACTACCCTTGTCCGTCCATTTTTGGAGTATTGCTGCCCAGTGTGGGATTCATATCAGGTGGG
The DNA here is from genome assembly GCA_026315105.1 of Locusta migratoria. NCBI lineage: Eukaryota > Metazoa > Arthropoda > Insecta > Orthoptera > Acrididae > Locusta > Locusta migratoria. The sequence continues at coordinate 507,913,685 of CM048745.1, forward strand.
ATTGACGGAGGACGTCGAAAGAGTCCAAAGAAGGGCAGCTCGTTTCGTACTGTCACGATACAAGGGAGACAGCGTTACGGAAATGATACAGGATCTGGGATGGGAATCATTACAACAACGGCGCTTATCGCTGCGTCGTGGACTGCTGTCGAAACTCTAATCGCCAACATTCTCCTCCGAATGCGAGAATATATCGTTGACTGCCACTTACATAGGTGAAATGATCATCAGAGTAAAATACGAGAAATCAGAGCTCGAACGGAGAGATTCAGGTGTTCTTGCTTCCCGCGCTCTATTCGAGAATGGAATGGGGGATAAATGGTATAATTGCAAATGTTTGTTAAGCTTATGGGTCTTAACTACGGGGTCATCAGTCCCTAAAGTTACAAACTACTTATCAACTACCTTATACTAAGGACGGCACAAATATCCATGCCCGAGGGGGGATTCGAACCCCCGACCGTAGTGGCAGTGCAGACCGTGACTGGAGCGCCTCAGTTCCCTCGGCCACCGCGGCCGGCGATAAATGGTATAACGGTGGTTCGATGAACCCTCTGGCAGGCACTTAAAATGTGATTTGCCGAGTACCCCATGTAGATGTAGCTGGCGCCTCGTATTGCACGCTGCGTGACGCAGCGGTGCTTGCAGCAGCAGCAGCAGCAGCTTGCACCAAAACAAAGCGGTGGCCCTTTAAGAGGCGGCCGCGCGCGGCAAGGTCGCCCTGCTGCAGGCTGCAGGCTGGCGGTGGTGGGGGGAGCCTGCTGAGGCGGCTGAGGCGGCGGCGGTGACAGAGCCCAGAGCCCACCAGTGCCGCCGCGGCCGCTCCACGAATAGCTGCGCGCCGACTCCTGCTACCTGCCGCCTGCTGCCTAGTGACTGCCCCAGTTGACTGCGAGCGGAAGCTACAGCACAGCCGCCACAGTGAGGTGCGTACGCCAAGCGCTGCCTCCCTCACCTGCTCACACTTGTTCCGTCCGTTGCCGCCAGTGTTTCGTCCCGTTCGCGGCTGATGCTGTCGTTCATCGGTTAGTGAAGTCAACAGAGGATCAAAAGCAACTGCAAACCGATTTAGACCAAATTTCTACATGGTGCGAAAATTGGCAATTGACACTAAACAAAAAAAAGTGTGAAGTAATACACATGACTAGGGATGGCGGTTATCGCTGAAACAACCGGTTTTCGGTTATACCGGTTGTTTTCATTTCCAGTTTAACCGCACCTTAAAAATTGCTCAAGATAACCGGTTGTTTAAATAACCGGTTTTCGGTTTTTATTGCTATTATTTCCAATAGAGTTCGAACGAAACATATTTTGCGGCCGAAAAAGAAACCGTAATCGTCGGTTCTTCTAAAAAGATCCCCTCCCAATACTACGCCTTCTTGATTGTGTGTAAGCCTAGCCAGGAGTCCGTAGAAGACGATATACGAAGCACACAGATTTACTGGCCTAGTATTTCCATGAGGCAGTTGTGAATATTGAGCCAACCACTCCGTAAGTTGGACTTGTGAGCCAGCGCATACGAATATCTCGTTATATACACAAAATATATGTAAGTTACAGTCAGTGAATAAATATCAATCAGTGCTGCAGAAGTATTTCGAAAAATTAAGTCACAGTTCCGACTAACAGTAAGAGTGTTGTCAGTGTACATTTACGCAAATTCAACTAGGAAAGCTCTGTACCAGATGATCAAAGAATGTTCAAATGGGTGTGATTTCTTATGAGACCTAAATGCTTAGGTCATCGGTCCCTAGACTTACATACTATTTAATCTAACGTACGCTAAGGACAACGTGTACATCCATGACCGAGAGAGGAGGGAGGACTCTAACCTCCGACTGGAGCAGCCGCACAGTCCGTGACATGGAGCCTCAGCCCTCACGGCTATCTCGCGACGCACCACATGATCAGTGTTACCTAAACCCATATTGCTTATTAAAAAAGCCCTCGCTTTCAAGGAATCACATTAATAAAACTTGTTAGCATAACAATATCATAATACATTAAAAGTTAGTATTCAAAGCTTAGAGTACATCACTTACATAATAGGTATATGAATCGAATTTACCTTCTCTTCCAAGGAACATTTTTGATGCTTTCTCCTTAAATGACACAGCATGTTTGTAGTACCTCCACCCGTTTTCAGCATTTTAAAGCAAATGGAGCACTGTACCTCACTGCTACCGTACTTCGTGACGTACTTCCACACTCGGGATGGTGCCATTTAAGACACAACCGATGTCTGGCGACGACAGCAAGGAACTGTCGCATGACCAGATGGAGGCAAGTCTTGTACACTGCCGGTGCACGCGCGTCGTCTAACAGGCCACGCCACACAGCAACAGGTGCATCGATGCCTCAATAGTTGCACCAGTTCTTAAGTTCTTATGCCACGCGTTTGTTGCGCGTTTCTGACTGCCAGGATTGTTCTTAAATTAACACTGATCACTTTTCTTAGTTTCTGCGATAACCTAATATTTCACAGCAGTGGAAATTTTAGGAATAGCCCTAAATATTAGTGTCTACTAGTTTTAATTTTTTTTAATTATTTACAAAAAACACATTTGGAACCACTTCTACAGGAAAGTAGTCGTATCGGTTTTTTTACCCGGTTCTTGGCAATAACTAAAATAAACCGGTTACAACCGACACCAAATAAATACCGAAAAAACCGGTTATTCAAAACTAAAATACCGGTATCGGTTTTAACCGATCGGTTTTTCTCATCCCTACACATGACCACTAAAAGAAATCCGCTGAACTACAGTTACGCGATAATTCAGTCAAACCTTAAGGTCATAAATTCTACTAAATACCTAGGAGCTACAATTACGAACAACTTAGACTGGAGAGAACACACACAAAATATTGTGGGGAAGGCGAACCAAAGGTTACGTTTCATTGGCAGAACGCTTCGAAGATGCAGACTACCTACAGACTGCCTACATCACACTTGTGCGTCCTCTCCTGGAGTACTGTTGCCCCTTGTGGGACCCTCACCAGGTGGGATTGACGGAAGACATTGAGAAGATTCAGAGAACGGCAGCTCGTTTTGTTTTATCACCTTACCGGGGGGAAACCGTCAAGGAAATGTTGCACGAATTGGGGTGGAAATCATTAAAAGAAAGACGCTATTCATTACGGCGTGATCTGTTTGTGAAGTTTCAATCACCGACTTTTACTTCCCAATGTGAAAATATTTTCCTAGCACCCACCTACTTAGGGAGACATGACCATCCCAATAAAATTAGAGAAATCACATCGAAAACGGAACGATTTATGTGTTCTTTCTTCGCGCGCACTATTAGAGAATGGAACGGTAGAGAAAAGTTATGAAAGTGGTTAATGAACCCTCTGCCAGGCACGTAAATGTGATTTACAGAGTATCTATGTAGATGTACCGCACGCGCATGTATCTCTTCTGCAGGCTTCCAGAAGGCAAGGCAACTCTCCGTTTTTGAAACCACAACAGTCTTTCCACAAATACGTCAACACGAAAACTGAAATACAGATTCAAATTTTAATAAACTATTCCAGTCAAAACTATACATCGCGAACGAACAGTGTTTGTATGTAGTAGTAGGTATCAGTCCCCCCTTGTGCACTATGGTGGCAGAAAGTTGATAACGATAGGGGGTGGAAGATATCGGAATTGAAAGTTACCGACTTATATAAAATTCTACGTGTGTGTGTGTCAATCTTTTGTTCTTCAACAAAAACTACACAATGGAGATGTTGTAGTACAAAGTCTCCCGTTGTACACCATTTCAGTTATGTGTCGATAGCTGTAAGAGGGTGGAAGATATAGTTTTTTTTTGTCCTTATTGTATTTTAATGCCCCGCGGGGCAGGTTGGCAGCAGCCTCGTACGCTGCTCTTCAGCCCAGGGTACATATGTATTCGACAACAGAGATGGTAGGTTAAAACAGGAGATAAAAATGTTGATTTTAACGATAAAAATGTTGAATTTGACAATAAAAAGGAGTGAAAATAGGCGAACTAAGTACACTGAAATTAAGGCTTTAAAACACACATAGTCAGTATTAAAAACTGCCACGGTGGCTAAAAAACAGATTTTGCACAGTGAATGGCGACGACAACAGAGACAATTAAAAAAAAAAAAAAAAAAAAAAAAAAAAAAAAAAAAAAAAAAAACCATGGCAACACAGTGTTTTGCCTTAGCGGCGGTTGCTGACATTTTAAAAACACACGTACACTCAAAGCACGAAGTCACTGCACACGTAACATCACTGAAGCACAATTAAAACACTGAGCAGGCCCCGCAGTGGAGAGAGAGGGGGAAGATATAGTCACAGTCTAACAGACACAGTCGCGACACTGCTGTGAAAGTTGTTACCAACTGACAGCTGCTGCGACACTAGCGCTCCTAGTGGTGGGAAAGCCGCCGTAGGAGTGATGTTTGTTTATAATAATTTGTGTGCGTAATTAACGAACTTGTTGGTATAGTTTTTACGTTACCGGTACAAGCATTAGTAGAATATTAAGAGGTATACATAACACGGACAATAATTTAAAAACACCGAATTTAACTGATTCAGAGGTGTATTGAACAACTTCGTCATGAACAAATACTTACGAATATGCGTTATTTTGCAGCTTATTCCGCTGAAAGTAAGTAGAATATAAACACAAGAGAAATATAAATTTCTATTATGGTGTGTTCTTACTATGACAAGAGTTTTTTTTTTTATACGTATCAGTTCGGTGTGTAGTGTAATGATACGCATATTTTTAGGCTTCACTCGGCTTTCTGATACGCGCATATTCGTTTGAATGTCATTACTTTAGCTTAAGAAGACAATGTCTTGAAGATTCTTGCCGTTTGTGGTTCATTTGTAGCAACAATTGTGGAATTGGGTTCTTCTTTGTTTGAAACAGTTCGATTGCTTTTTCCGTTTTCTTGGCAGACCTGTGCGTTTTTCATTCTGCTACAGCTGTGTTGGCTGCTTTGGTACGTTAAATACAGTAGTTATTGCATTCTATACGCGTTTCCTACGTTCCACGCTCACCGATTTTACTGGCGTTGTAGTGAAGAAACCTTAACATTCCTGAGTAGAAAAGCGACGACTTTTTGCCAAAGGCAGGTCTTCTGGTGTTTCTTAGCCATTTCTTATTTTTAATAGAAAATGATATTATTCAGCAAAAGCCTGTAGATTACAAATTAATTGTAAATAAACTGCCATGCAATGTACCTTTTCGTACCACGTCAGGGATCTCAGTAAACCTAATAAAGAAAAAGGTGGAGCTAATTTTAAATTACTACCTATTTTTATGGCACTACATACGTTCCCTAGTGTGAAAAGTCTGTAAAAATCAGTGTAAATACTACTATTCGCACTCATCCAATACCGTATACAGAAATGTAGCTTGCCGGCCGCTTGGAGCGCTGCAGTCGTAGTGTATAACAAAAATCTGTGGGAGTGTCGTGACTGTATATGTTAGATTGTGATATAGTGGTTGAAAGTCGTCAGCTTTATATAAAATGCGGACAAGACCAGCGATGACTTTTGACACTATACTAGCAAAGAGGTTATATACAGCGAAACGTGATGCACATTCTAAAGTTGTTTTTCTGCAAGAAACGTACGAATAAAGAAAAATAACTGCATATTGCTGTTTTAAAAGTAAAACTACCAAGAAAGATGCCAAAGCGTAAGAAAGAAATTTCGCGTTCACGATCCGTTTCTAAAAGACAAAAAACGGCACTGAAAAGTGAATCTACAGACGATAGAAACTTGAAATTTGTAGACGTTGTTTATCTTACACTGTAGGCATCAGCGATTTTTCGATATTTCCATCCCTAAGGGGGTCAAATAGAGAATGAACATTTTTATACGTTGCTATTAAGGCAATTTTGAAGCAAGAAATACAAAACTTCTCATGTAGATTTTTGATTGCAATTTTAAAAACTCATGTTTCGATATTTTTGGAAATTCAATCATTGAGTGGGTGAAATAAGGCAAAAACTTTTAAGGGTGTTACTAACACTATTTTAATGCTGAAATGCAAAAATTTGGATGTGGAACCATGGTTATAAATTTTTTTTTTTTTTTTTTTTTTTTTTTTTTTTTTTTTTTTTTTTTAATGTTTTTCCGGATGTTTTGAATTCTGCCATCAATGATGCAATAGGGAGTGGCAAGTTGTATCAAAGTACTTGATTAGGAAAGCATTTTAAGCTAAATCTATGAAAATATATGTTTAGAAGTAGAAATGACCAATGTAGATCAATAGACCATTCAGTATACGCCTGCGGAAATTAATCTAGTTTTAATTATACCAGGAGCTCAACGAAACTTAATGCTAAACGTGTTTCGCAGAAAGTAAAATTCGAGTGTCATGTTACTGTTAAGAGTGGTAAGATGAAGTAGAAGTTTTCTTAACTACAACTGTGTTGTCGTTCCTATCACGCACTGAAATTTCGCCGGCCGCGGTGGCCGAGGTGACTGAGGCGCTCCAGTCACGGTCAGCACGGCCACTACGGTCGGGGGTTCGAATCCTCCCTCGGGCATGGATATTTGTGCCGTCCTTAGTATTAGCTAGTTCATAAGTAGTTTGTAAGTTTAGGGACTGATGACCCCGTAGTTAAGTCCCATAAGCTTAACAAATATTTTTTTTTTTTTACTGAAATTTCCAACTGTTGTAATAAGTGAACTTCGAAAATTAAAGTTCTACCAACTTCTAACTACCGTACCGATCAGGAGATACGGTGAAAAATGCCACACGAAGCAACAACGTTTCATGAAACAGAATTTTAAGGGTAGTTCATGTTTAAAAGGTTCTTTTGCACTGACACACACATACCACGCAGTTATAATACCACAACCGCTAGGCTGTCAGCAATGGAAATCAAAATATCGTAGTACGGAAATCTATAAATAATGTTGTTTTTGGTGTCTTTATTTCGTTTACTTTTCTGTAATAGTAAATTCTTCGATATTTTATGCCGTCACCTCGGAATCTATAACAGACTGTATGTTTGAGTAAGTATGTATGTTCCACATCTCCTAAACTACTGGACCGATTTCAATCAAACTTGGTACACATGTTCCTCACTGGCAGATAACAATCGCTGTCGGGATAAAAACCACCTACGACACACACGTATGGAGATATGACGTCATAAACAATGTCGTGAAAAACGGCCGCATCATGCGCATCTGCTTCCAAACTACTAAACCGATTTCAATCAAATTTGGCGAGGAATCATTTGCTATTGTGGAAAAAACCACCTACTACACATAGTTCATACGATATATATTTTATAAACAATGTAAACTGGCCCATCTTGCGCCGTGTGATAGTGTGATTTTATTTGTCAACTATTTGGCAATGAGTGCATTAGCGACTTAGCAATAAACTTCAAACATAATTTCAAATCTTTAGAAAACTTTTTCTCGCTGTCAACCCCAACAAAATGATGAAAGGAAAAAAGTTTATGCCTTACTACTTTTCCGATCTTCATGATGTATATCTACGGCCTTTGGTATGACGTTACACGTTATTACTTCTACAATGTCGATAGTATTCGTGAGACAATTCACAGACAGTACACATACATACCACTGAATGTACCTTCGATACTATATCACAGTTCGACTTAAACCTCACGAAATATGACGTCATAAACAATTAGGTTAATGAAAAACCACATCATCACGCATGAGGTTTCGAGTTATTACGCCTTTACTGCTAACAACATTCACGACATATTTTGTAGACACTGGGCACATATATCACTGAATGTTCCTTCAAATTTACATCATAGTAAGACACATGTATCAGAAGATATGACGTCATAAACAAAATTTCGGAATAATTGCTACATCATGCGCTATTTTTCCACATCTCCTGCTAAAATAATGGACCGATTTCAAGTAAACTTGGTACGCATATTGCTTACTATCAAACATTCGCTGTGGGACTAAAACTACCTACGGCATTTAGTTCAGGAGCTATGACGTCGTAAACAATGAGTCACGAAAACTTACCCATCACAAGTATAAATAAATATTGTTTATAGTGAAGTTTTGAATTAAATTGGTATTATGCATTATTTGTATTTTATTACTATTTTTTTTTCTTTCTTTGGGTACTACAGTTAAAATTTTGTACGTGATGCATATTTCTTTGTTTAATAATTTAATTTATAAGCTCTTTTCATGGATACATAAAGATGAAATCTTTTATAGTTTTTATTTTCGTTTCTAATATGAGACTGGAAAAATGCATATATACCTGGGTAATGGCGGGTGTAGCAACTAGTTTTACATAAGTTACGGTTTTTTAAAATTTTTTAGCTACGGCTGGGGAAGTAGGAAATGAGGTGAGAGATGGATGCGATGAACTAAGACTGCAGGAAGGATGAGACGCAAGACAGAAGGAACCTGGGGGGGGGGGGGGTGAAGGAGGAGAAGAGGAGAAGGAGGCGATAAAGGGTAGTGATGGGGAGTACATGAACAGAGTGTCGAAAACGATTATTTTTCTGTCCGTCAGTTATATATCACGTGCACCGTAGTCGATAAACCGTCTCATATGTATTTGTTTATGCAGAAAACGAGCAAACAAAAAAAATTTGTCAATCCACTAGCTTTACAATAAATAATCGTTTTTCTGAGAAAACATGTTTTTGTTAACATTTCTTTCAGTCGACATAACCAAAGGAATCCAAATCAGGGTATTGACTTGATTGATGTCTTTTTACCTGTTCGTTTATGTTTGCAGGAATGCTTTCATTTACTTTCCCATTCGTTTATTATCACAGTAAGCCACAGAGAAGCGTGATCGGCGTCAGCTAGTTTAAAAGTCTACATCTTTATTCGCTGCACGAAACGATGGCCGAGTGCATTGAGGCGCTATGCTCCGATGCGCGAGGCCGTTCCCCGTCGGGGGGTTCGAATCCTCTTTCGGGCATGGATGTTTGTGTTGTCTTTAGTATAAGCTAGTTCTTTTTTCTTATAGTCGACATGATCGACAGGAGAGTGTCCGCAACTGTACCCTGTTATTTCAAATGTTTTCCAGTTGCAATATATTTGTTGAATTACATGTTTCGATCATTTGGATCACCTTCAGATCTAAAAGACAAAAGTAAAATAAAAATGCACAATTTGATAAACTGACTAAAGGTTTAACTATTGTTCAATTAACCTTTAGTAAGTTTATCAAATTGTACATTTTTATTTTACTTTTGTTTTTCAGACCTGAAGATGATCCAAGTGATCGAAACATGTCATTAAACAAATATGTTGCAACTGTTCACGTAAATAAACACATTTGAAATAGTTCATAAGTTTAGGGACTGATGATCCCGCAGTTAAACCCCATAAGCTTAACAAACATTTGAACGAAACGATGTTTCGTTTGTGTGAGAATTTGGAACCTCGAAGCATTGCCGACTCAAAGCACCGGTTCATAAACATGGTCCTCGTGTCGCACATGTACCTCTTGAAGTAATGAATGCTGTCGACAGGGGGGATCTCAATTTGATTCTACATGTCTAGATTACCAGAAAAATTTTGATACTGTTTCCTCACGCAAACTGCTTCTAATCAAACTGCGTGCCTGTTGAAAGTGTCCACAGTTGTGACAAGAAAAATATTAAAATTTCATTGGCAGATTAAACTATGTGCCGGTAACTTTGGCTTTCTTGCAATTTTTTTAACACATGGAAGAATTTTATTTATTTATTTTGCTGTCTTTTACAATGACCTGTTATCTAGATGCTAAAACAGGTCGTATTTTGCACAGGTAATTGATTTTTTACACTGAATAATTTCTTCTTATAACTACTTAAATTTAACAATATACAGCTTAACTAACTTATGAAATAAAACTATAAATAATAATTAGAAAAATTAATTAAATAATACATATCCATTTAAGAAGAAGAAGAAGTAAAGACTAGAGCAAGTACTGACGTTTATGTTGAAAAACACACTGAAGGAATAACGTGAATTTATTTAATAGAAGAAGATGATAGGAGAGAGAAAGGTGAAGTCCGACACTTTGTGATGCTTCAGGGTCGAGGACTTGGCATTTCCATAAAGTCGTCAATCCTCAACCATAGTTAGTATTCATCTACATCTACATGGGATAGTCTGCAAATTACATTTAAGTGCCTGGCAGAGGGTTCATCGAACCACCATTATACTAGTTATCTCCCATTCCATTTCGAATAGCACGCGGGAGAAAGAACACCTGAATCTCTCTGATTTCTTGTATTTTATTCTGATGATCATTTCTACCTATGTAAGTGGGAGTCAACAATATATTTTCGTATTCGGAGGAGAATGTTGGCGACTGGAGTTTCGCAAGTAGCCCACGCCGCAGCGATAAACGCCGTTGTTGTAATGATTCCCATCCCAGATCCTGTATCATTTCCGTAACGCTGTCTCTTCTGTATCGTGACAATACGAAACGAGCTGCCCTTCTTTGGACTCTTTCGATGGCCTCCGTCAAACCCACCTGATAAGGATCCCACACTGGGCTGCAATACCCCAAAAAATGGACGGACAAGCGTAGTGTATGCAGTTTCTTTTGTAGTTCTGTTGCATCTTTTAAGGATTCTGCCAATAAAACATAGTCTCTGGTTCGCCTTTCCCACGATATTATCTACGTGTTCTTTCCAATTTAAGTCTGAAGTAATAGTAATTCGTAGGTATTTTGTGGAGTTTACGGCCTTCAATTTTGATTGATTTATCTTGTAAACAAAGTTTAACGGATTTCTTTTCGTACTCATGTGGGCGACTTCACACTTCTCATTATTTAGAGTCAATTGCCCTTTTTAGACCATACTGATATCTTATATAGATCTATCTACAGTTGGTTTTGATCTTCAGATGATTTTACTAGACGGTAAATGACGGCGTCATCTGCAAACAACCTAAGAGAGCCACTTAGATTTTCCCCTAAATCGTTTATGTAAATAAGGATCAGCAGAAGACCAATAACACTACCCTGTGGAACGCCCGATATCACCTCTGATTTAGTCGATGCCTTACTATCGATTACTACGAACAGTTTCCTCTCTGACAAGAAATCCCCTATCCAATCGCAAATTTGGGGCGATATACCATAACTACACAATTTGATTAAAAGCCGTTTGTGAGATACGGTGTCTAAAGCTTTCTGGAAATCAAGAAATACGGAATCGATTTGGGAACCCTTGTCGATAGCACCCATCACTTCGTGTGAATAAAGAGCTAGTTGTGTTTCGCATGAACGATATCTACAACAGTTTGACAGGTTTATAGTGCTGTTTCGCCGGTGACTAAGAGCGACAATTTCATATTTGTCCTTACTACTACAGTTGCACTAATTATTGTCTATTAAATGACGATCACTGTCCGCGTCCGTGTCCGTCTGTGTTGCGGTCCGTGATGTCGTCCTTGTCGTGTTCTCGATTTCGGTTCCTTTGCTGGTACACTCTACGCACTGTGTTTGCTCGCTGCATATCTTGTTGCCTGCCGGCCGCGGTGGCCGAGGGGACTGAGGCGCTCCAGTCACTGTCTGCACGGCCACTACGGTCGGGGGTTCGAATCCCCCCTCGGGCATGGATATTTGTGTCGTCCTTAGTCTTAGCTAGTTCATAAGTAGTTTGTAAGCTTAGGGACTAATGACCCCGTAGTTAAGTCCCATAAGTTCTACAAACATCCAAACACCTTTTTGTTGCCTTCTGTATGGTCTATTTCATTGGTACTGGTCATAATTCGCGTGCGAGATTTTATCTGTTAGTATATCGAGTGTTGTCCATTGGCCCTCTTGTTTCAAGGCCTCGTATACATGGAAGAATGAGAGCGCGAAACCCAAAGTTCGTGTGTTCTATTTGCGGTCCGGTACACAATCTGGCAGGAAGTTCCATATCAGCGCCTACCTGCTGCAGAGTGAAAATGTTATTCAGGAAAAATATTTGCTGACAATGCCTCACCATGTTCGTCAGAAGGTTGGCAGAGTGGTAGCACAGAGACCGCCTATGTGATTCCATGTATTACACTTCACAAAGTGGACATAGTCGACACCCATGGTATGTGTAAAACACACAATTAATTTTTAATATTAACACGGCATTGCGCGCCACAATTAAAAAATAAAATAAACAAATGCTGTAATTTTTGGATGAAATATCAAAGGAGGGTTAGTAGGTTCTCTGTACTAAACTGACGACACTGAGCGGGGAGTATACGAAATAGAGAATTCGGACAACTTCGTCTTCCTACTGTTTTCTGATAATCTTAACGTACGAGGCGCGTCCAGAAAGTAAGTACCGTTTGGTAATAAAATGAAATTGTACACAGAAATTTTTATTGCACAAAATTCTACAACTCTTAAACTACTTTTCCACATAACTGCCGAAATTTTGCAGGCATTTGTCATAGCGTGGCACCAGGTTTTGTATACCTTCTTCATAGAAATCTGCCGCCTGTGTCTTCAACCAGTTGGAAACAGTTTCTTTCAGCTCGTCGTCGTTGGTGAAGCGATGACCGCCAAGGGAAGACTTGAGATGTAAGAACAGATGAAAGTCGATAGGAGCGAGGTCAGGGTTGTACGGACGATGGTCAAACACTTCCCAGCCAAATCTCACTACGCCCGCCATTGAACTGTCGGATCCATCTTCTCACCATCGAATCACTCATCGCATTTGGTCCGTAAACATCGCAAATTTTCCGATAAATAACACTTGGTTTCACTTTCCTCGCTTTCAGAAACCGAATCACCGACCTGATTTCACAGGCGGCAGGATTTTCATTCAACGACGACATTTTAAACAAGCACAACAAAGCGTACGTAACTGACAGCGATCTCCAAATGGCGCACGTTCTTCTCCTTGAAACGGAACTTACTTTCTGGACGCGCCTCGTATAACAATTAGGTACGACTCTCGCATTCCATACGCACCAAAACTAGCTCGCACTGTGTTGGATATGAAGTGAATTATTTTCAATGATTTTTTTTAAAGTGAGAGTTAATAGCCGTAATATACTTGATAAAATGCATCTTTAACCATCAGCTTTTTATTAAAAACTACTAAACAAATTAGTCAAATGCATTAACTAAAATAAATCTGGCTGAAACAGCAGGAGTCAATTTCACTAAAAATACAATGGTCATACTGGATCATTCTATCAGGCAAACATAAAGACGAGAATGGACTCTCGTATTTTATGTTCGTTTGACTGATAAGATAATCCAGTATGACCACTGTATTTTTAGTGAAATTGACTCCTGCTGTTTTCAGCCAGATTTCTTATAGTTAATGCACTTGACTAATCTTTTCTAATATTTTTTTATGTATGATGACGGTCCACGATCGAAACTGGTCGATATTTAAGAATTTAATAAAAACCTGATGGTTAAAGATGCATTTTATATGATTTATTTTCCTTTACTCTTTTCATTTCTTACGACACAATCACATGAGAATTTCACAATGTAGTAACTGGTTTCGACCAGCCAATCGTTATCTTCAGTCTCAACTCAATTGGGCAACAAAATATGATAGCCGAAATAGAGATAAAATGTTGACTGGCAATGCCAAGAATAGAGTTTCTTAAGGAGAGAAATCCGTTGACATCAAATATAGACTAAAGTGTTAGGAAAGTTTCTTCAGAAGGTATTTGTCAGGAGTGTAGCCTTACTCTGATTCCACACATTGGTTCCAAGGCTGGCGCTAACATTGCCAATATTTTTGCGACTGCGCCCACATTCAGTTGCATTCGTCGAGAGCCATCGTAAACAACTCACGGCAAAAGCATTAACGGTTTTGATTGTGAATAATTACATTTTGTCACCGCAAACCAAAAATGGAAACGTGTAACCGTGGTGGGGTAGCCGAGTGGTCTAAGGCGACTCTTTGCGAAGCGCGCGGTTGCTCGCCGTCGGAGGTTCGAATCCTCCCTCGGACATGGATGTTTGTGTTCTCTTTAGTATAAGTTAGTTCATAAGTAATTTGTAAGTATAGCGACTGATGACCCCGCAATTTTAAGTCCCATAACATTTATAAACATTTGAACATTTTTTGCCACCACATCAAATTAGACGTAGGAAAGGAGGTCTACATCTACATGGGATACTCTGCAAATCACATTTAAGTGCCTAGCAGAGGGTTCATCGAACCACTGTTATACTAACTCTATTTATCTCCCATTCCATTCTCGAAAAGCGCGCGGGAAGAAAGAACACCTGAATCTCTCCGTTCGAGCTCTGATTTGTCGTATTTTATTCTGATGATCATTTATACCTATGTAAATGGGAGTCAACAATATATTTTCGCATTCGGAGGAGAATATTGGCGATTGGAGTTTCGTAAGTAACCCATGCCGCAGCGATAAGCGCCGTTGTTGTAATGGTTCCCATCCCAGATCCTGTATCATTTCGTCTCCCCTGTATCGTGGCAATAAGAAACTAGCTGCCCTTCTTTCGACTCTTTCGATGTCCTCCGTCAAACCCACCTGAAAAGGATCCCACAATGGGCAGCAATACTCCAAAAATGGACGGACAAGCGTAGTGTACGCAGTTTCTTTTGTAGTTCTGTTGCATCTTTTAAGGGTTCTGCCAATAAAACGGTCTCCGGTTCGCGTTTCCCACTACATTATCCAAGCGTTCTTTCCTATTTAAGTCTGAAGTAATAGTAATTCCTAGGTATTTTGTGGAGTTTACGGCCTTCACATTCGATTGATTTATCTTGTAAACAAAGTTTAATATATTTATTTTCGTACTCATGTGGACGACTTCACACTTCACATTATTTAGAGTCAATTGCCATTTTTACACCATGTTGATATCTTATTCATATCGTCCTGCAGATGATTTTACTAGACGATAAATGACGGCGTTATCTGAAAAAACCTAAGAGAGCTACTTAGATTTTCTCCCAAATCGTTTATGTAAATAAGGAACAGCAGAGGACCAATAACACTACCCTGTGGAACGCCCGATATCACCTCTGTTTTAGTTGATGCCTTACCTTCGATTACTACGAACTGTGTTCTCTCTGACAGGAAATACCCTATCCAGTCACAAATTTGTGGCGATATAGCATAACCACGCAATTTGATTAAAAGGCGTTTGTGAGGTACGGTGTCAAAAGCCTTTTGGAAATCAAGTGATACGGAATCAATTTGAGAACCCTTGTCGATAGCACCATCACTCCGTGTGAGTAAAGAGCTAGTTGTGTTTCGCATGAACGATATTTTCTAAATCCGTGTTGAGCGTGGGTCAATAGATCATTCTGTTCGAGATAATTCATAATATTGGAATAAAGCATATGTTCCAAAACCCTGCTGCAAATTGACGTCAATGAAATATGCCTGTAGTTTAGTGAGTTACTCCTACTGCCTTTCTTGAATATAGGTGTGACCTGTGCAACTTTCCAATCTATTGGTACAGATCCTTCTTTGCGAGAGCGGTTGTATATGGCTGTTAAGTAATGAGCTATACCTTCAGCATAATCAAATAAATATCTAATGGGTATACACTATACAGTCCGGACCAGAAGACTTGTTCTTGTTAAGTGATTTTACTTGCTTCACTACTCCGATGATATCTACTTCTACGTTACTTATTACGGCCACTGTTCATAATTTGAAATCTGGAATATTGGTTTCGTCTTTTTTGTTGAATGAGTTTCTAAAAGCTATGTTTACTAACTCTGTTTTAGTAGGTCTGTTATCGGCAGGATCGCCATTACTATCACGTAGTGAGGGTATTGTTTGTGTTTTGCCCGTAGTATATTTAACATATGACCACCATCTCTTTGGGTTTTCAGTCTAATTTCGAGAAAGAGCTTTAGTTGTGATTAGTATTGTAGGCATCTCGCATTGAAGTCCTCTATAAATTTCTAGTTTCTGTGTAGGATCGCCAATGCTGGGGATTTTGTGTTCGTTTAAATTTAGCATGCCTTTTCCGTTGCTTTTGCATCAGTTTCCTGACCTGTTTTGTAATGTAAAGGTAATCACATTAGACAACCAAGATGATTTTCATATATAGAGTGACACCAATTAGGATTCGTAGGTCGTAGGTCGCTTGACAGTGGGATCATCCTCGAAAGGGATAAGTTATTAGTGTCGTTAAGTTATTATTGTTGTATTCATCACTATGTCTTAAGTAACTCTTCCACACTAACGTATAAAAGAAATGTTGAATTAAGGAGGAACTGGAAAGTATTTCTGCTAGTAATTCCTATAGTAAATGTTCAAATGTTTGCAATTCGACCTGACTAAACTGATGAGGTCATCGGTCCATAGACTTACAAACTAAACCGTCTTATGCTAAAAACAACAGACACAGCGATAACCGAGGGAGGACTCGAACGTCCGACGGTAAGTGGCCGCGCAATCCGTGACAAGACACTTTAGACCGCACGGTCATTCCTAATCAGCCAGCAGACGAAAATACGTCTATTTCGGCAACAGGTTTCATCTTCAGATTGCATATATCGCAGTAGTCCACTTTTCACTTCACACTTTCAGTGTTAACATTTGTTTCTTCTTGTTTCGTGAGTTTCTTAACGTACAGCGCGTTGTCCTGGATTCCTGTTTATTGTATACCTCGATTATGTTCATGTAAACCACGGCGAACTGGAGAAGGAAATAAGAGTGTATGCGAGGAGATTACCAATACCTGCGTCAGAGTTATAAGCAATGAAAACATTCTGTGAACTTGAGAATTACGTACTGCAGTTTTTGTTTCTAGAACAATAGAAGATTACGAAGCGTATCTATCGACGTATCAGATCAGAGTGAATGACGTTCTGAGTTCTAATGAATTTCGATAACTGGAAACCGTGTAAAATATGACTTCAGTGAAACAATCTTTGCTTTTGTAGGTGCCCTCCATTGGTTGAGGAGATGAAAACCAAACATTAGAAGATAAATGTGCTGCCACTTCACTGACCAGATAAAGCCAAATGTTTGAGCAGAGGAGACAAAGAACGCTTCGAGCCACTACAAATCCGGCATGCCATTCATTCTAGGCTGCTGCGAGAAAGAATAATAGCGTCAACACGATATCAAAGGTCAGCGCACTAAGGTCACCAGCTGGAATGCGATCTCTGACCTCGTCTACGTCGGAGTCGCTCGTCTCTTCAGTACATTAGCATCAGGGAACAGTTACAGACAAACTATTCAAAATCAAATGTTCAAATGTTTGTTAAGCTTATGGGACTTAACTACGGGGTCATCAGTCCCTAAACTTACAAACTACTTATGAACTACTTACGAACTAGGACGGCACAAATGTCCATGCCCGAGGGGGGATTCGAACCCCCGACCGTAGTGGCCGTGCTGACTGTGACTGGAGTGCCTCAGTCACCTCGGCCACCACGGCCGGCGACAAACTATTCCCTTTCGGCGTTCTGTTTAGAGTCGTTTGTCTTGTATGTCTTTTGCATACAAGTAGTGAGTCGAAAACAACACATACAGATACAGAAACAAACTAAAATATTTCTCTGTAGTGTATACAACATTGGCAACGTATGCCGGATTACAAATTACGTTCGTTATGACAGGGCAACATGCAGTTGGCAGTAGGTAAGTCAATTCCAGCAACTTTTAAAGTTTGATGAGCCCAAAAGCTAATTTATTGAAATTAGAGCCGTTTGAACCGAAAAGGCAGTTCTCAGGGTATCAGAGGCATTCTTGGTAACAAAACAGTTTCACCATTTCGACAATCAGTCAATACTGTACTACGCATTTTTACATATATTGTAAAGTTCGCAAGTCACAGAATATACAACTTTTTGTACGAGTATTTATTGCTCTATTTCGCGAATTTTTGCTCGCCACACTAACCATTGCCGCGAATCTTAATGAATTTTACATCGAAACCTCCACAATTAACCATACCGTCCGCTTGGTGAAGGTCGTATGAAAACTCCGTTCAGAAGATTTTGAGTTTATCGACGACAGAGGCGGGGGAGGATTTTGTTTTATAATACGTGTAGATGAAGGTATGTTAATAGCGAAGAAGATGAATATGAGCACGTAAAAGAATAAAATTACTACATAAGCAGATAAAACGACTATGACAACTAAAATAGTGGATGACAAAACACAGGGAATCTGTGACAAACATCATTTCGAGGGTAAATTCGAGAAAGACATCAGAAAACAGAAATTGAAAAATTGATATCAAAGGTCTCATGACGCATGTTAGAAAAATCGAGACATGGCTGTCTCTAAAGGACTTTTGATCACATTACTGTGCATATAGATACTGTCAAAAATACAGTCCAAGCACATAGATATGCCAGGTGGCAGCGCTATCGGGGAAGGTATATAAGCAGGACGTTTTTGAACAGGGTAGCCAAATCGTACGATGATAACGATGTATAATACTGGCTAAACATACGATACTTCCTCTCCAGCCAGAGGTAAGATTTAAACTGTGAAGAATCAAGCAGACTTGTCACAATAAGAATTTCCGATGACGACTAGGTAAGTTAAATCATATTAAATATCTACATTGGGCGATATTCATGTATAGTGAATGTTGTTGCCAAAAAGACAAAATCCATATCGCTGTTAACAAAATCCATATCGCTCGCCGTTGGTGGTTGACATCGCCTAAACAAGATATAGGTCTCTGTGACAGTCGCACCTTCGAAATATTCGAATGTTGCTTGGAAACATTCTTTGAAATTACCGAAAGTAATACTATCGTAATTTCATTCCTGTAAGTGAAGCGAGTAATGTTGCGCGTTCGTTTATAATTTAATTCAATTTAAAATACGTTCGTCTTTTGTTGCTTGTTGTCAGTGGTTCCCAAACTTTGAGTCGTGGGTCTCTTCAGTTGGAACGCCAGGCGACTTTAAAATATCTGAGTAAAATAACTTACCAACTGAAAGGAAAGTTTTATAATCTGAAAAGTTATTTGCAATAACCGTTGGAAACAAGAAACCAATGTGGCTAATAACATACTCAGGGCTATAGAGAACAATGCAGTCCTAACATGCTTTCGTAATTGAGATATGTCAACACTGCGTTCTCTTCCAGCTGCGGCTAGTGTCATATGAGTAACCTTCCAATGATTCATTCATTCTCTGACTGCAAGATCGTACCTTATTTGCTTGTAAAATGATTTCCAGTCCATGGTGTACAGCAATCAGTGAGAATAAATATTCTTTTAGTAAAAAACCGTCTTGAATGCAAATTGTTTTATTCCTTATTTAATGGCGCGTTTCGCCCTTTAGCAGGGCATCTTCAGATTATCTGCGTGACAGAACTTACACAAAATTACAAGGCGTAATTACAAAACGGGGATAATGGGACATGGGCTTATTTTGTGTTTAGAACACAGTAAAAATGGTAAATAAATTTTGTAAATTTTGTGTAAATTCTGTCACGCAGATAATCTGAAGATGCCCTGCTAAAGGGCTAAACGCGTCATTAAATGGGGAATAAAACAATTTGCAGTCAAGACGGTATTTTACTGAGGGAATATTTATTTTCTTGTTGTTTAGTGTGTGTATACTGTTTATAGTGGCAGTTTGTTTTATGTTTCTGCTTCTATTTAATTCACGAAGGGCGCTTTGATTAAATTTGCATCGTCCCTTATAGAGTGAGAATGGAGACTTTAGAAAAAGAGCATGGTAGAAAGTAATGGCATCCACAGCTAGTTAGTTGTGCGAGCATGAATTTTGTAGTTTCCGGAAAAAGAAAAACAACTATGCATAGAAAACCATTTAGGACAAAACTAACATGTTTCAATGCTGATATAGAAAGTTTCTTTAACGACAAGACCAAACACTTTCACAAATCTCTTTGAGCTTACCATTTAATTTGTACAAACTAAATAGTGCAACCAGCCACGCCTCCTTTTCAACACCTTTTGTTGCGTCGTCACTAGTTTCGTTTCGGGGCTGGTCCTATCATCAGACGGTTCTGTTGATTTCAGATGCTATTTACAATTATTTCGTAAAATAATAAAGTTTTTGTGAGTACATAGATTACAAAGTTTGTACATTCTGTCCTAAATCTATCGAAGTTTATGCTCGCATTGCTTAGCCACGATATTCAATCCATGTCCTACAATTCCACAGCGTTCTCCTCTTAAGACGCAGAAGTGATTTTCTATAACGGTCTATAGTCGTTAGTGAACTACTCTAAATTCAAGATGGCGGCTTTTATTGAGTCGAACATGACAGATTTACGGATATGGCATGCTTTTAGAGTGCCAACTGCAAAGGCATTTCTGAATCATTTAAAAGACATCTTTAATTTTCAATTATTTATTCATATCCATTAGAAGAATTATGTTAATGGCCAATAAGAAACTTTTCTCTGCCTTTTAAATATGAGAGGTGTTCAAATGAAAAGGTACGAAATGTCTTAGCAACCATACCGGTTGAAATTTGAATAAACCGCTGTGGAATAACGTAGTGCGACACGCGAGGACGGAAAACATGCGTCGTCATGTCCCCCTAAAAAATTTCAAGGCTGTGTCCGCAACAGACAAAGTGATGCTCACCGTCGTTTTCGACGTCCGAGGTCCGATACGCATCGAATTCCTCGTACACGTGAAAACCATTAACAGTTACGTGTACTGCGAGACACTCCGTAGCCTACGCAAAAAAAAAAAAAAAAAAAAAAAAAAAAAAAAAAAAAAAATGTACCGGCCAAGTTCAAGCGGGAGCAGCTTGAGCATCCGTCCTACAGTCTGGACATGTCGTCCTGTGACTTCCATCTGTTTGGTCCGCTCTACTTGATCATTCTGGATGAAATTACGTGTATTGTGAAAGTGTTTGTATATTTGTATTTCTTGTGACAAATTCATTTGTACTCTCTCTTCTGCGAAATGGAATATTTCTAGATTTTCTTCAATGTGTAACATTCTTTTATTGTGTCGGGAAAAGCAGCAGCATAAGTTGATCTATTCCGGTTGTTGATTAGATTAGATTAATACTTGTTCCATATAGGGTTACCATATGTTCATCATCAAAAAAGAGGACAGTTCTTATTAAAAAGAGGACTTTTTTTCTTTACACAATGACATTTTCAACTTTATTAATGAACCACGTAAAACTACTATACACTAAAACAGTAACCCTGTGTGGTTATTGTAAAACTAAATATTGTGAACCTTGACAATTTATTCATCATCACTACACTCAACTGTCTCATTCTTGTCTTATTCAATTTTGAACCAACAATATTTGGAGAACTACGTAATCTCTCTCCAGAGCATTTTGTTTCTCAACAAGTAATGATAAAAGTTCAGGCATTTCAAATGTTTGAACTTAAACTGTGCATATACAATAGCTGTTATATTTTCTACACCAGTCTGTTATCCACTGTGTGTTCACAAGGGAAAGCACACGTTCTATGTTGGCATTATGAGTAGGTAAAGAAAAAAATATTCTACAATTTTCAGCAGTTCAGAATAACTAACTAACACTAGATGACTGATTGAAATGTGTACACCACACTTGAGCTGCTGGTATGTTCTGTTTCCTTTGATAATCTTTCAAAAATTTTATAAAATTACAAAACTGATCAAAGCACAATGTATCATTAATGCTTACATTCGTTTGATCATTCTCTTGAAAGCTTTCCATTTCTCCAAGAGCACATCATTTAACACTGACTCTTTTAGGCATTTTGTATTTATATTCAAGTTCGTAATTTATTTTGAAGCAATCTACGATCTCGAACACACAATACAACTTCAATCTAAACCACAAAGAATACACTGGTTGAATACAGGATAGACAACCGGGTTCCTTCGTAGACAAGTCCGATTCGTTTGCAACTGTCAGACCCATGCGGAGAGCGAAATTGTGAACGGCTATTTCACTCTGTGTATGCGCGTGATAGTTGCCAACAGTTTAAAGCTGCAGTGGGAACGAACCCCATGTCGCCAGTGACACAAAAATAAATTTTCTTCCTCGGAACCCAAAAAAGAGGACATTTTGCAGAATTTTATAAATTCCGGCCGGACACATTTTCTTGCCTCAAAAAGAGGACGTGTCCGGGAAAAAGAGGATGTTTGGCAACCCTAGTTCCGTAGATCATGAATACGACACTTCGTAATGATGTGGACCGTGTCAGGTTAATGAAAGGTGTCTTTACAAATTATTACTTTGTACTAAATATTACATGACACAATTTTTTTTATTTTTTTATTTTTTTATTTTTTTATTTTTTCAAATTTACTAATTTATATCTGAAAATTCGTCTGTAGTGTAGAAGGAGTTGCCATGCAGAAATTCTTTACCAAAGACTTTTGTGGGAGTATAATTCACCCCTTTCTGTGCCAAAGCTAGATTTAATCTTGAATAGTGAAGATCATTCTTTTTCTTATTGTTGTAGTTATGTACACTGCTATTGCTTTTGAATTCGGTGTGATTGGTAATAACAAATTTCATAAGTGAATATATATACTGAGGAGATCCCTAGCTCTTTAAATAAGTGTCTGCAGGATGATCTTGGATGGGTTGCGGCAATTATTCTGATCACACGCTTTTGTGCAATGAATACTTTCTTACTCAATGATGAATTACCCCAGAAAATGATGCCATACGAAATCAGATAATGAAAATAGGCCAACAGTGTAACCTGACGTGCCCCAGTTGCATGGCTAAATGGCGCGACTCGAACGCAGGTCCTAGGCAACTGTGGTGCGCCAAGATCCACAGATGACGGGGGCGACCGACGCCTGTGGAGATAAGTACGGGGCCCTGCCTGCTCAGGCAGTACTAGGCCTATACACATAACAGTGCCTCCTCAGCAAACATCGCTACGTAAGGGCCTCCGCGGCGGCCGACCGGTTCGTCCCAAATGTTCGCCAGCGACTGGAGTTGCAATACTGGCCTTCTCGAAAGTGAGTCTCCCCTTTGAACCCCCTCCCCCTTTCAGATTTTCTGGTAAGTCGGACCAGTCAAAAACTGAACACAGGTCGAGCACGAAAACAGGTATTGTTACAAATGAAAAACCTTCAGCCGTTACTTTTGGATTTTATTCGAGAATACACTATTCTCTTCTTAGGCCCTTTAAGAATCCATGCTGTAATGCATGCTAGCCTTCCATTGCTTTCAGTTTGGAAGCGGCTCCCAAACTGAAATCGCAACGTTCTGATGACAAGGCGATAAAAGTCAGCAAAATAATCCACGGTAGACCATGTCTAGTGTTCGATCGTACTAGACTTTGGTGCCAGTATGCGCGACAAAGAATCTCTAATCGCCGCGATGGAGTAGTCGCGTGGTCTAAGGCATCATGATACGAACTCAAATGTTCAAATGTTTGTATAGTTTATGGGACTTAACTACGGGGTCATCAGTCCCTAAATTTACAAACTACTTATGAACTACTTACGAACTAGGACGGCACAAATATCCATGCCCGAGGGGGCATTCGAACCCCCGACCGTAGTAGCCGTGCAGACCGTGACTGGAGCGCCTCAGTTCCCTCGGCCACCGCGGCCGGCTTTATTGTGCGTTTCGCTCCCTGTATATCTAGTAAAGCCAACCAATGCCCTTCAACAGTGCAAGGAGTCCCTTTACCAGTTCTTTATTAGACACAATTTCTTCGTCTTTTGGTCTCCCTCTGCGATGTTTACTCAAATGTTCAAATGTTTGTTAAGCTTAAGGGACTGCGGGGTCATCAGTCCCCAAACTTACAAACTACTTATCAATTAGCTTATCCTAAGGACGGCACAAATATCCATGCCCGAGGGGCATTCGAACCCCCGACCGTAGTGGCCGTGCAGACCGTGACTGGAGCGCCTCAGTCCCCTCGGCCACCGCGGGGCCGGCTGATACGAACTCTGCGGCCGCTCCCGCCGGAGGTTCGGCTGTATTAATAAAAAAAATTTTCGCTTGGTGGTATGATGTAAAATATTGTTTTAAAAAAAATATCGCTTATGGATTTAATTCATTGAATGGACATCATCAGTGCAGTTTACTCAGGAGTCGATAAATGAAATCGACTTGCTATATTTTTAAATAAATATTTTATATCATACCACCAAGAAGAAAAATTTGTTATTATTATTATTATACTATTGTTGGGAACACAACTCATTATGAAGTGTCATGTAATTGTTTAGTAACGTGTTTTTGTCGGTATGGAGATATGGTAATACAGTTATTTTGGTGTTTTCACGTAATTTTATCAATGAATATCGTCACCTTTGAAACTAATATCGAAATTATTATTTCAAACTTGCTTCGGCGTTATTGCCAGCATTTAGAAAGGCTGAATACATTTCCTTAGTATTTTTCTGTTTAATGGCATCTTTCAAGCGACCATGCAGTCTGTCAAAGGAAGTCACCGACAGTCTGAAGTAACTGAATAATAATGTGTTAAATATAAGTTCGGAAATCCTGAGACAGTTTTTCGTCTCGAACATGTCCTAGACATTAAAGATAAAAGTGAAGCAATGAATTAAAATTTGTGATGCGGCCGGGAATCGAACCCGGACCTCCATACTTACTAGGCAGACGTATTACCGTTAGACCACCATGCCAGTAATGAGTAAGGTGCCTCGGAATAGTGTAAGTACAGCTCCCCTTCACGTCACAAACTTTAATTCAGCTTCCTTGTTCCATAGATAATTGCCACTACTGCCAAGGCTCTCCATGCAGCGGAATAGCACCTCGGCAATGGACATGGTGGAACATTTCTGTCTTTAACCTTACGCTAAGGTTATGTAATTATCAATGTAAACAGAAATTCACAAACCCTGAGACGGTCTTTCATCTCGAACAAGGAAGTCGCTCTTAGACTATTCCAAGGCACCTTAATCGCTGTTGGTGCGATGGTCTAGTGGTAAGCCGTCTGCCTAGCAAGCGTGGCGGTCCGGGTTCGATTCTCAGCCGCATCACAAATATTAATTCATTGCTTTACCTTTATCTTTAATATCCTGTTATCCTGACTTAAGTTTTCGAACAAGGTAGACAGAGTTCAAGCGTCCAATCTTTTTCTATTAATTGGATAAATTCAAATTGATCTATAGTTTCGTTCACTTATAATTCAATTACGTAATAACAACAAATCTATGATTCGTTTTCCGTTAATCTCAGACAACAGCATGAAATTAATAGGAATAGCCGCGGCGTAATGACCGAGCGGTCTAAGCACCACCACCTAGAGAGAATGCCGCAGCGCTCTCGTGTGACGTCAGGCAGAGTAGGTTGCGCGCGCATATCTGACTGGCTCGCTACTTCGGCATAGTGGGCCGTGCCCCAGCGGCTACCCAGTCAGCTATGCGCGCGCAACTTGCTCTGCCTGACGTCACACGAGAGCGCCGCTGCATTCTCTAGGTGGTGTTGGTCTAAGGCGTTTTGCTGCAGAGTTGTGCCTCGTCGGAGGTTCGAGTTCACCCTGGGGCATGTGTGTGTGTGGGTGTGTTGTCCTGCGTTAAGTTATTTCAAAAAATGTTCAAATGTTTGTAGAACTTATGGGACTTAACTACGGGGTCATCAGTCCCTAAGCTTACAAACTACTTATGAACTAGCTAAGAGTAAGGACAGTACAAATATCCATGCCCGAGGGGGGATTCGAGCCCCCCACCGCAGTGGCCGTGCAGACCGTGGCTGGAGCGCCTCAGTCCCCTCGGCCACCGCGGAAGTTATTTCAAACTTGGTTTAAGGAGTTTGTAAGCCTAGGGGTTGAATTACAAACACTTGAACATTTAATAGCAATAAATACGTTAAATGTACCAGTGAACTGACGGGAACTGGTTTGTTGTTGAAACTGACTGGCAGTAATCGACTGAGTCTCTCGACGGGGACCGACATTTTACCGCCGTGTCTGCAAACGCAGGAGTTGTTTAGACGGCAACGGAAATATGCGCCGTGCGGGCGAAGGGCCTAGTTGGGCGGTGACGCTGGATCTGCAACTGGCAGCCGGCGGTCGCACGGCTAAATTTACCGCTCACTTTCTTTCCCGCTTAATGTGTAAGCTCCTACTCACTTTAGCCCTCTAAATGTCTGTAAAGCTTAAGGGACTTAACTGCGGGGTCATCAGGCCCTAAACTTACAAACTACTTATGAACTGCCTTATACTCAAGACGACACAAACATCCATGCCCGAGGGGGGATTCGAACCCCTGACGAGGAACGGCCTTGCGCATCGTAAAATTGCGCCTCAATGCGCTCGGCCGCTCCGCCTCTCATGCGCGATTTATCAACCCGACATTGAAAAAATTTGGTTCCGTAAGACCTAATTTCCGCAGAAGTCATCATAATTTATCTAAAAAAAGAAACCGATCTGTATGTGCCCTGATATGAAGATAGTAAGAAAGAAAACTACATTTTTACATAGAACATTTATAGGTAATGTCACAGAAAACACACAGGGTGCACACATATATATATATATATATATATATATATATATATATATATATATATATATATATATATTTTTTTTTTTTTTTTTTTTTTTTTTTACAATGAAATTCTTTAATGCATTCAGGGCACACAGAAACTTTACAGTTTTCACAAATGTACCGTGCTTTCTGACGGCAGTCACAATAATGACACCTATTGACATTGGGACCACCTGAATGACTGGCCAGTGTGATCCACCATCGAAGCGTAATTCGTTTGGTATCGAATGACAGGCTCTCTTTTTTTTGAATGTACAGACAACAGTAGGCATTCATCTCAATGCCTGCCTCTTACTTGTATTATCTGCTTTCACTTTCTATGTTAGACCATCAGACGTTCTTGCAACTATTATTAGTCCTCATACGAGGTACGCGTGCTTTTACAGTCTCCGTTGTTGTGTACTTCAGTCCGCAGACTGGTTTGATGCAGTTCTCGACGCTACCCTGTCCTATGTGATCCTTTTCATCTGACAATACGTACGGTAACCTATATCCTTTTGACTTAGTCTCCCTCCACGATTTTTACCCCACACGCTTCCTTCTAATGCTAAGTTGACGAGTCCTTGATGTCTCAGAATGTGTCCCAGCAACCAATCCCTTCTCTTAGTCAGGATATGTCAGAAACTCCTTTTCTCCCCAATTCTGTGAGCACCTCATTAGTTACGTCATCTACGCATCTAATCTTCATCATCCGTCTGTAGCACCACATTTCGAAGGCTTCTATCATTTTTTGTCTGAACTCCTTATCGTCCACGTTTCACTCCCATACAATGCTACACTCCAGACAAATGTTTTCAGAATGGACTTCCTAACATTTAAACTAATATTGGATGTCAACAAATTTGCCTTCTTCAGAAACGCTTTTCGTCTCATAGCCATTCTGCATTTTACATCTTCTTTACTTCGGTCATTAAAAGTTATCTTGCTACCCAAATAACGAAACTAATCTACTACTTTAATTGCCTCATTACCTAACCTCAGCCGGCCGCGGTGGCCGAGGGGACTGAGGCGCTCCAGTCACGGTCTGTACGGCCACTACGGTCGGGGGTTCGAATCCCCCCTCGGGCATGGATACTTGTGCCGTCCTTAGTATTAGTTCATAAATAGTTTGTAAGTTTAGGGACTGATGACCCCGTAGTTAAGTCCCATAAGCTAAACAAACATTTGAACATTTGAATCTAATCTCATTTCTTCAGCATCGCCTGATTTTTTGACAGTACGTTCCATTACCTTTGTTTTAGTCTTGTTAGTGTTCATTTTATAGCTTACTTTCAAGACAGTGTCCATTTCGCTTAATTGCTCTTCCAGATCTTTGATAGAATTACTATGTCGCCAGCAAACCGTATGGTTTTTATTCCCTCTCCCTGGACTTTAATTTCCTCTCCAAATATCTCCTTACATTCCTTCACCCCTTGCTCAATGTACAGATTCAACAACATTGGGGAAAGGCTACAACCCTGTCTTACTCCCTTCCCAACCTCTGCCAACCTTTCATGACCTTCGACTCTAACAATTCCTGTCTGGTTTCTGTACAAGTTGAATATAAATCTTCGCTCTCTATATTTTACTCTTGCTACCTTCAGAATCTGGAAAAGTGTATTCCAGTTAACAATGTCAAATGCTTTCTCCAGATCCACAAATGCTACAAACGTAGGTTCACTGTTCGTTAATTTATCTTCTAAGATAAGTCGTAATGTGAGTACTGCCTCGCGTGTTCCTACATTTCTCCAAACTGATCTTCCCAAAGGTCGGATTCTACCGGTTTTTCCATTCGTCAGTAAATAATTCGTGTTAATAGTTCGCAAACATGACTTATTAAATTGATAGTTCTGTAATTTTCACATTTGTCTGCATTTGCATTCTTAGCATTTTTGTGAGTAATGAAATGCGAAGATCGCGGTATTTCTTTATTATTCGTCTATATTATTCTTGAAGTCTAAGGGTATTTCCCCCACCGACACGATCACATGCGATGTCACATATAACAGAAATGAGCCGAAATTTGAATGTCCTCATTTGAGGACGCAAGGCATGAGAGAGTTAGTGCAGTAGTCTACTGTTGGAACGACGGCGAGCCGCGGTGGAGTAGCCGAGCGGTCTAAGGCGCGCCGTTTGAGGTTCGAGTCCTCCCTGGGGTTAGTTTACCTTAGTTTAAGTAGTTTGTAAGCTACGGACTGATGACCACGCAGTTTGGTCCGATTGATTTACAAACATTTGAATGCTGATTCGCACAGCGTGCAGTGGTACGTTCGTGGGCAACGAGTAAAATGGGCCGTGGCGCGTACGTCACGTACCAGCAACAGAAGGCTCGAAACAACGCGATCGCTGACTGGCTGATCGCTGGGGCACAGCCCGGTGTCTCATAGCGGCCAGTCAGCTGCACGAAGACCTTGGACTCTTAGAAAGTGATGTGAATGAAGGAATCCTCTACACCAGTGCTTTTCAACCAGTGGGTCGCGACCCCTGGGGGATCGCAAAGTCTTGTTCGGGTGGTCGCGGTAGTAGGAGGATGGCAAAGCTACGTTTCGTGACGTTCAGCTACTATGGCAGAAGTGACGCACAGGTGTGACAGGGTTTCGTGAAAGTCGCTTAGTTAGCAAGTCATCCGTAGCTGGAAAATTTGCTTTGTTGTGACACGTTTCGTGTGGCCCATAAAACAATTGAGATGTGCATAAGGAACGATCTGAAGTGCAACCAACACACAAAATTAATCGTAGGGTAGGCAGAAGCCACGCAGATTCATTCGAAGAATTCTCGGGAAGTGTAGTCCATCAAACAAGGAAGTATCTTACAAAACACTCGTTTGAGCAATACTTGGGTCATTCTGGAATCCAGAATTTGTAAATGGTGAAGTTTTTTGAAAGAAGATGAAGCAAGAAGGGTTGCTGCCTATCGCCTTTCCTCTCGGACAGGAAGTTACACTCCCCTGCTGATCTGCTGCCCTCGGACCGTAAAGGCGTCGGACTTCTTCTCTTGGAAGGTGTTTCGTCGCCTTATTGAAGATTCATTAACTGAAAAGAGGACAGTAAAGTTGCAGAACAAATAGGCAGAATTGTGGAAAAATTAATAAAGATATGACGAATGTTAGCTAGCCCTGTTGCATGTTTATTATTATTTGGCATATAAGATTATTTTGCCACGAAACAACCTTGCTGTAGATCAAGGAATTACTAACAATAGTCAAGAAATAAGCACATTTTATACAGATACATTTGCAGTAGCTAGAGAGAGCGGAGAGTGGTTGACTCAGAGAATGCTGCTAGACATGAAGTAATACTAAAATCAGAGCAGGGGCTAAACGGCCAAGCTTACCTCACTATAAACTGAACAGTACGTGTACCGGATGCTTCCAGTCGCCCATCATTTTAACAGACGCGGACGGTTCTCAAAGTCACACTTTCCTAATACGGCGGTAACTTCCGCCCTACACTGTCCGCAAGGTGGATACTTGGAAGCTCTGCAACCGAATGGCGGTGCGTGGCTGTTCGCCGGGCACGGCACCGCAGTGCGCTTCCGCTGTTAAAAAGTAGTCCCTGTAGCCGACCTTACAGATAGGGGAGACCCCGTTGGCGAAGCTCAGCCCTTGCGGGCTGCACTGTGTCTCGGACACTCAGGTTGGGACGCCTGTTTGGAGCGCGGGACAAAGCTGGTATGCCTCCGCCACGGCGTCTCTTCCGGTCGCTTTTAAATTTAACGGCTACAGGAAATTCGCAATTTTGAGCAATTTCTAGATTAACCAAACGGGTAATGTAGAAATTACTCTGTCCCTTCCATTCGTTTGTCCTCTAAGTAAGCAATCGTTCTGTGATGCTCCTTGGTTGGTGAAAATTAATAAACAGTCCTAAATTAATTGTTTTAATTTTGCTACGTTTTAATTAAGGTCCAGTCCGGACTGTTATTGGTATCGGTGAGTTTGTAATTTTACTGGCAACTCGAATCCGTGGTCGCAATAACACATTTAATTTTATTTTGCTCTGATTTCTTTCTTATGGCACAGCCGTTGTAGCCGTGTGTTGTGTGCCCTCAAAAAGCCTGTGCGTTACAAGTTTCACGCTTCCCTACAGATTTTTCGTAGCGTCAACGGAGACGCTGCAAGAAAAATACTCTGCATCGCGATACGGGCTTCTGGCAAAGTACAGAGAGCATACTATTCTCGAAGAGTCGTCCGGTATATTGCTTCCTCCTACATATATCTCACGAAAAGACCACTGGGATTTAGTTAGAGAGATTAGATCCCCACACGGAGACATGCAGACTTTTTTCCGCAAACCGTACGTCAGTCCCCCCAGGGAGTGTAAGTGAGTAAGAGCTTGGCGGGCATGGAGGCCCCGACCTAATGCAGTCTTTTTCCGTCTCTCCTCCCTGGCCTGCATTTCCTTTCCCTGCCCCTCCTTCCCTGTCCTCATTAATTTCCTTAATTCCCCTCCCCGCTCATAACAGCGGTTTGGTCCCCCTATCTCGAACAAATGACCATATGCGACTGTGAAGCGCCGCACATAGAAGACAACCAGTACCGATATGGCCGCGTGAATGCAAACCGTTGGAAACGAGAGTTCCTATAATCCCGCAAAAGGCCGCGCGTTACGAACACAAACCACTTGATTGGAATATGATTGGCTGAAGCATAGTTTTAAAAGGTCTGCACATTTACGCAGTTGTGCTGCCCTTGATGTTTTCTGCTGTCTCCTACCTGGCGTCTACCTGAACACACGGCGGGCACTCATTCTGTGCTGTGTGTCGACTCAGCAGTGCTGTGATCCAGTAGACAGAGTTATTCGATTTAGAACAAAGTGCCACGCTACGCGGAATGGAATAATCTATATCTATAAATGTGAATGTCTGTTCAGTGTACGTTTATCACGTCTGAACCACAAGACATACAGAGCTAACAATTTGTACAGTTACTAATGTCTACCCGGGGAAGGCTTTAGGCACGGTTTTATGGCGATCGGATAGCTATTTATCTATATTAATGTGAATGTCTGTTCGGTGTACGCTTATCACGTCCAAACGACAAGACCCAGAGACTTAAATATTATTGCAGTTACTAATTTAAACCCGAGGAAGGTTTTAGGCACGATTTTATTGCGATCTGATAGATATTTAGTAATTTGAAGAATATAACTCGAAATGCGGAACAATAATGATTCTTTGAAAATTATATTTACTCTTTGAAAATGGTTTTATTGGTTGCATTGTTGCTTGAGGGTTGATAATGATAAAAGGGTGGAGTATATTGGGATGGAAAGTTATCGGTGTATATAAAATTCTACGTGTGTGTATGTGTGTTAATATTTCGCTCTGCAGCGAAAACTACAGAACGCAAACGAATGGTGTGTGTGTAATTGTTGTCCGAAGTCTTCCGTTGCACACCATAGCAGTTCCATGTCAACAGCTATAAGGGGGTGTAAGATATGGTGGTTGAAAGTCGTCAAAATATAAAAAAAATTCTGATTGAAGGCCACCGATGACGTTTGCGACTCTATAGCAAGAAGGTTACGTACAGCGAAACGTAATGCCACAGACCATATCTTGGTCTATGCGTGCTACAATGTATTCAGCTCTTTCTCTGTAAGGATAAGCATACGAATAAGGAAATATAAGAATAAATAAATAAAGCAGTAAAAAAGAAATTTCTTTTAATACATCTCTTTTTAAAAAATCGATTTGACGTTTCGTGCATTCATCAAGTGATCCATCTGTGATATTATTAGTATCATTATTGTTGAATTTTGTGATTGGATTCTTCGAAACGAGTGCATTTTTACCTGTGATTTGTTATATATTTTCTGATAAATGTAACATGTTTTTAGAAAAAAAGGAGTTGGAGAGAGAGAGAGAGAGAGAGAGAGAGAGAGAGAGAGAGAGTGGATAGGAAAAGTACTAACTCAAGCTTCGAATAAATAAATAAATACCCGGGCAACGCCGGGTTTTCAGCTAGTAATAATAATAATAATAAATAATATGGTTTTCTGTTCCGCAGGACCTAATTGAGGAGTAAGACTCCATGGTCATGGAACAAGTCAATACATTGTTACACAAGAATGGTAATAGAAAAATTTTAAGTAGTCCTTTGCACACGACACTCTTAAGACTTAGTGAAAAGAATCAATAAAGAAAAAAATGATTTAGCTTAATTGTTTAACTTTTCTAGGAGTTCCTCAACAGAATAAAAGGAGTGAACCATGAGGTAACTCTTCAATTTAGTTTTGAAAGCGTGTGGGTTAGTGCTAAGATTCTTTAGTTCTTGTGGCAGCTTATTGAAAATGGATGCCGCAGAATACTGCACACCTTTCTGCACAAGTGTCAAGGTGGTGTGATGTAAATGTAGATTCCACTTCTGTCTAATATTCACCGAGAGGAAGCTACTACCTCGTGGGAATAAGCTGATATTATTAACAACAAAGGACATTAAAGAAAATACGTATTGTGAGGCCAGTGTCAAAAGTCCCAGACTACTGAAAAGGGGTCGACATGACGTTCGTGAACTTACACCACATATTGCTCGAACCGCCCGTTTCTGAGCCAAAAATATCCTTTTTGTTTCAGTCGAGTTACCCCCAAAAAATAACGCCGTACGTCATAAGTGAGTGAAAGTAAGCGTAGTAGACTACTTTTGGTGTTGCCAAATTACTTATTTCAGACATTGTTCTAATGGTAAATGAAACAGGATTTAGTTTTAGAACAAGCCCCTGAACATGGGCTTTCCACGACAGCTTACTGTCTATCTGAACACCTAGAAATTTAAACTGTTCAGTCTCGCTTATCATATGCCCATTACTTGTAATCAAAATGTCAGCTTTCATCAAATTATGTGTCAGAAATTATAAAAACTGAATTTTATTGTGATTTAACATCAACTTGTTATCTACAACCCATGAACGTATCTCTTGAACTGAATTATTTGATACTGTGTCAATATTACGAACAACATCCTTCACTACCAAGCTGGTATCATCAGCAAACAGAAATATTTTACAATCACCTGTTATACTCGAAGGCATATCATTTATATAAGTAAGAAACAGCAATGGTCACAAAACAGAACCCTGGGGAACCCGACACTTAACTGTGTCCCATCGCAATTGTACGTCATAGCCATTTTCAACACTGCGGAGAGTTACCTTTTGTTGTCTATTATTAAAGTAAGAGGTGAACCAGTTGTGAGCTGCTCCTCGTATTCCATAATGTTCCAAATTCTGCAACAATATTTTGTTGTCAACACAATCAAACGCCTTTGTTAAAGAAGACGCTTAATGTCCGTAGCCTTGTATTTAACCCGTCAAGTGCCTCACAGAGGAATCTCATCTCGTCATTGACTCTTGGCAATGTCAATAGAAGGAACTATGACGTTATAACGCACGATCATGACCTTTAACTTTATCCGCCACATTGTACATTTACAACAGCAAAGTTATTTACGAGTGCTGGAACTTAAATAGTGGCAACACAGTTGTGGAGACGCTATACAGTGGAATTTACTGTTGTCGCTGATAGCACATACCTACCTTATCCTCCGAGCAAATGCACTCGTCCGAACCACGTCACCGGCGTGCGCACAATCGAGGGAAACGCTTGTCAGCGAGAGGTCTAACGTAACGGTGTCACTATGGTTTCGAAACAGGACATGCGATAAATTACGTCACGATGGGTTTCGCATACATTGATAGAAATCCAAAAATGGATGCGTTACGACGCTGCTCGGACGCACTCAGAGCTCTATGAGCGCGAAGGAGAGGCTTTCTTGCGCCTTATCGTAATATTGGATGAGACAAGGGCCACATCGTACGAGCCAAAACTGAAATGGCAATCCAACGAATGACGTCATTATGGGTCACCGCGAAAGTGCGTCAGAGCCCGAGTATGGTGAAAGTTATGGTGATTCTCGTGTACGGCTGTAGTGGTGTTATCCTAACGCATTACGTTCCATGGCAGACCGTCAGTGCATCGTATAACTGTTCGTTTTTGGAGCGTCACCTGCGACCACCTTTGCGAAAGAAGCGGCCACACTTTCTGCACAACTCACCCATCATTTTGCACGGCAATGCAGGGGGCTCATACAGTGCAAGTTTGGCTACTTTGTTCTGTCGATGGGAATGGGGAGTACTGCACCATCCATCATACTACCCGCACTTCAGAAGATCGAGAGATTCGACACGCAGTAGATCGCTCCATTCGCATCATCAACAGAACAGGCTCTGCAAACGGTATACTACGCCTTCCACATCGCTGGCTACGGGTTCTACACAACGCTGGTGACTACTTTGAAGTGGGTAACAGGTGTAAACATGTAACGCTTTTGTTATTCATTGTAAATAAATAGTTGCCACTATTTAAGTTTCAGGCCTGATATTAAAAAAATCATATCTTATTCAAGTTCTGAGATCTTTCTGTTGAAACGTACCGACGTCGCCTTGACACATAACACACCCATAACGGAGAGTGACAGTGGGACATACTACGTTTACACGCTTCTCATCTTCCGGAATACAGAAACAATTTCGTAAACTGGTTGTCGCTGTCGTGTTTACACGTTAAAGCCAGAAGCGAAAATGATATGC
The DNA here is from genome assembly GCA_026315105.1 of Locusta migratoria. NCBI lineage: Eukaryota > Metazoa > Arthropoda > Insecta > Orthoptera > Acrididae > Locusta > Locusta migratoria. Next base: position 507,948,588 of record CM048745.1, read on the forward strand.
TAATTAACATACCACATGGAAAACAACTGTTTCAGTTCCTTATTTAGTCAGCACCCCATCTATATCTACATGGGATACACCGCGAATTTAATTGCCTGGCAGAGGGTTCATCGAATCACCTTTATACTATTCATGGCCTATTCCATTCTCTAATAGCACACGGGAAGAAAGAACATCTGAATCTCTCCGTTCGAGCTCTGATTTCTCCAATTTATTCCGATGTTCTTTTCTACCTATGTAGGTAGGAGTCAAAAATACATTTTCGCATTCGAAAGAGAATGTTGGCGATTCGAGTTCCGTAAGTAGAACACGCCGAAGCGATAAGCGCCGTTGTTGTAATGATTCCCATCCTACATCCTGTATTATTTCCGTAACGCTGTCTCCCCTCTGTCGTGACAATACAAACCGAGCTGCCTTTCTTTGAACTCTTTCGATGTCCTCCGTCAAACCCACCTGCTAAGGATCCCGCACTGGAAAGCAATACTCCAAAGGGGTCGGACAAGCGTAGTGTTTTAGTAGTTTCTTTAGTAGTTCTGTTGCATCTTTTAAGGGTTCTGTCAATAAAACGCAGTCTCTGGTTCGCCTTTCCTACATTATCTACGTGTTCTTTCCAGTTTAAGTCTGATGTAATAGTAATTCCTAGGTATTTAGTGGAGTCTACGGCCTTCACATTTGATTGATTTATCTTGTAAATCTTTTCGTGCTCATGTGGACGAATTCACACTTCTCATTATTTCGAGCCAATTCCCAATTTTTTACACCATACTGATTTCTTATTTAACTCGTTCTGCAGTTGGTTTCGATATTTAGATGACTTTATTAGACGATAAATTACGGCGTCATCTGCAAACAACCTAAGAGAGCTGCTCATATTTTCTCCCAAATTGTTTATATAGATAAGGAACAGCAGAAGACGAATAACACTATCTTGTGGAACGCCGGATATCACCTGTGTTTTAGTCGATGCCTTACCATCGATTACCACAAACTGTGTCCTCTCTGACAGAAAATCATCTATCCTGTCGCAAATCTGGGGCGATATTCCATAACCACTCAATTACTGTTCCTCTTTACTTAAATAGATTCATGCTCAGTCTAATATTGATGATCGCTTCAAAAACTGTTGCGTTTACATGGGCACGAAAATCGATTGCGGAATTGCAAAACCGCTTTATATGAGTGGATTTCCAGAATAGATTTTGTAGTATCAACAAATAATATATTTCCTTGAGACAACATTGTATCGTTATACCAAAGGTATTAAACATAGGGAGAGGCATTGAATTAAAATTTAGGTGAGTGGTCTAAAGCATCTACCTAGTAAGTAGGACGTCCCGTGTTCTAATCCCGGCCACAGCATAAATGTTAATTCAATGCCTCTCCTTATGTTTAATACGATTTTTGAGTGTTTACATGCTCAACCAATAGTGGATTGGAAAATCGGTTTCCAAAGTCCGGCTTTGGGAGCGGACGTAAACGGGGTGACGGAATGTAGGCTCCAAAAAAAATGTTCAAATGTTTGTATAGCTTATGGGACTCGACTCCGGGGCCGTGAGTCTCTAAACTTACAAACTACCTATGAACAACTTAATACTAAGGACGGCACAAATATCATTGCCCGAGGGGGGATTCGAACCCCCGACCGTAGTGGGCGTGCAGACCGTGACTGGAGCGCCTCAGTCCCCTCGGCCACCGCGGCCGGCAATGTAGCCTCCGCCACGCACCGTGAGACAGAAGTGTAGAGGCAGGAGCAGGGAGAGATGGTGGCCAGCGCGCATCCAGCCAGGGACATGGCGGAACGGGACCACTGGGTCAGCCGCAGGCTGCGGCCGCGGCGAGAGCACACACGACGCGCTTCCTGCTTCTGGCGCCAGCGCGTGTTCAAGTGTTTGTAAACCTATCGCGCCGAACTGCGTGCTCATCAGTCCGTAGCTTACAAACTACTTAAACTAGGGTAAACTAACCTAAGGACAAACACACACACCCATGCCCCATGGAGGACTCGAACCTCCACAGCGAGCAACCGCGCTCTCCACAGCGAGGCCCCTTAGACCGCTCGGCTACTCCACCGTGGCGCCAGCCGCACTCATTGATATCTCTGGAGTGAGCATTGACATGTGCAGAACAGAAATCTTGTTCTCAAGAACAATGGGAAATTGAGCCGGCCGCGGTGGCCGAGCTGACTGAGGCACGCCACTCACGGTCTGCACGGCCACTACGGTCGGGAGTTCGAATCCCCCCTCGGGCATGGATATTTGTGCCGTCTTTAGTATTAAGTAGTTCATAAGCAATTTGTAACTTTAGGGACTGATGACGCCGTAGTTAAGTCCCATAAGCTCTACAAACATTTGAACATTTTTGGAAAATTGTATTGAAATACAGGAGGATCTGCATCGAATTGACGCATGGTGCAGGGAATGGCAATTGAATCTCAATGTGGGCAAGTGTAATGTGCTGTGAATACACAGAAAGAAAGATCCTGTATAATTTTGCTACACTGTAGCAGGTCAGCAACTGGAAGCAGTTAATTCCATAAATTATCTCGGAGTAGGCATTAGGAGGGATTTAAAATGGATCGAGCATATAAAATCAATCGTCGGTAAAGCAGATGCCAGTCTTAGATTCATTGGAAGAGTAAGGAAATGAAGTCCGAAAACAAAGGAAGTAGTTTACAGACCACTCGTTCGCCCACAGCTTGAATACTGCTTACCAGTGTGGGATCCGTACCATGTGGGGTTGATAGAGGAAGTAGAAAAGATCCAACGGAGAGCAGCGCGCTTCTTTACAGGGACATTTAGTAATCGTGAAAGCGTTATGGAGATGATCGATAGACTTCCAGTGGAAGACTCTGCAGGAGAGACGCTCTGTCGCTCGGCACGGGCTTTTGTCGAAGTTTCGAGAACATATATTTACCGAGAAGTCTAGTAGTATATTGCTCCCTCTTACGTATTTTTCCGAAGAGATCATGAAGATAAAATCAGAGAGATTAGAGCCCACACAGAGGCAAATCGACAATCTTTATATCCACGAACAATACGTTATTGGAATAGGAGGGACGTAGAAGTAGATATTGGCCGCCTGGTCACGTGATGTCGGTACGCAGGAGGTTCGTCCATAAAGCGCCGTGTACATTTAAAACGTCATTTCATCGCTAGTACAGGCTAACTGACCTCGTAGGCGCCGTGGATTCGGTATATAAACTTCGTGAACATAACAGTTTCTGTTTGATATGTCGGATAACAGGGCTCTTAGTTTTGAAGAGTAAAAGGAAGTGTTTTTTCGTCCTTCGGAACAAGTGTCACAGATCACGTGTACTTATTACTTTTATTTATGCGACAGAGTCAGCTGCTGTTCTGTTTTATGTGGCATTGTTATCGTATTTCTTAGACTTCTGCAATAAATATTTCTCATGAGAACATTCCAAAATGGTTCGATAGGAAGCCAGTGCCTTTTATGGTGTAAAAAATCACTTGAACGTATCGTCAAAAAATGTTCAAATGTTTGTAGAGCATATGGGACTTAACTACGGGGTCATCAGTCCTTAAATTTACAAACTACTTATGAAGTACCTCATACTAAAGACGCCACAAACATCCATGCTCGAGGGGGATTCGAACCCCCGACGGGGAACGGCCTCGCGCATCGTAGCATAGCGCCTCAATGCGATCGGCCGCTCCGCCGCGGCGAACATATCGTACGTACATGGTGATCATACCACATACATCTTCGTCGTTAATTCAACAGATTTTGTGTTGCATATTTATTTTTCTCTTTCCGTTTTTAGGTCAGCATAAAATTTGTATTTTTGGTAACAGTTTGACGTGTTTATTTCGCGAATTTTATGTAGGCCTGAGGTACATGAATCTACCTAAGGTAGAAACTAAAGTATTTAATAAAACATAGCATGGTACTCAGTTGTGACTTTAAAGTAAAAACAACACTTCGGAAACAAATAATTCGAACAGAAATACGTCGTATGTGCAGTTGAGCTCTGCTTGAGAAGTATATACATTCAATAGATTGTCTGTTAGCCAACTGTCACATCGTTCTCTTGTCTTTGAAATCTATGACTATAAATATAATCCACAAAGTAGTGAAAAATGCATTGTGAGTAGTAGTTGCTAAAACGGCAACTCATTCTCTTTCCTACCCCACTCGTAAATTAAGCGTGTAATAAACGAATGTTTGCAAGACTTTATATGGCCAGATAATTCTGTTATATCGTTATACAATCACAGAAGATAGCCTCATCCTATAATGGCATGTTGCGTTTCATTATCGCTTTGTGGTACATACCTATGAAAAGTGACCTCCTCCTTTCACGTATTTTTCTCTACAACCGTAGCAACAACAGTAATTCACCATTGCTATTAATAACAAGCAGCAGTTGAAAACGCAAGAAGTACATGTAATACGATAAATTTCGGGATCATTCACAATCACTAGCAGAAAGATGTGCACCGAAATCCCGTGACTGTCCGATAAAGATGTTGATAAACTTGTGCAGAACCACAGACATATATTAATAGACTGGCAATGCCTTATACAGTATCATTGGTGTCAGTGAAGTCTGCCCGCCATATTTCTGTACTATAAACTAGTAAGCAGTCTTGTGTGTTATTACAGATAACAGTCGTGAAAGTATGAATCAACTGACTTAAGTACGCTGTCTTTAGAGTTTTGACGTATGGGAAATTCGTGTGTTGTATATGGCTGTAAATTTTTCAGCTGCAGTAAGCTTCGACACAGTAATGAGTTGCATTGATTTGCTGTTATTATTAATCTGTTACCAATTTAATTTAATTTCTGATTTTATTTCAGTAGTGTGGTCATTAGAAAAGTGTTGTTTATTGTGGATAACCCGTATCCTTATTATTTTGACAGTCCTTACGAAATATTTGACACGTACTGTAATAAATCGCGTTGCGTTTTCTGTTTTTATTAGGCCCGATCTGTTATCAGGTTCGATCAATTTCGGCTTTTCTTTCAATATTATGACCGTTTTAAATGTACTATTTGTCGTGAATAACACAATCATTATTCTTCTTAGTGTTTTGCGATAACTATAGTCTGATTTAAATGTACCGATACGTAACAGTAAAATTTTACTTACCTCCCGACTGCCTCGTATGAATATGTTGGCAACATCAACAGACCGGTAGAAAGCCCTCACCAAGATGTTGATATTCTTAGAAGTCACCATAGTGTGACTTGATTAGTGTTTTTTACAGATGAAGAAGTAAATAAATAACGCTGTTCCTACTCTATGTACCCTCGTTCACTCTGTAAAAGTAACTGCCCTTGTAAAACGAAGATTTCTTGAATAAAAATTCGCGTTGTCACGTGATTGGCTAATGCCAACGTGACACGATTGAGAACATAATCACGCGAAGCCGCCAGGACGGGAAGTAAAATTGAACCGTACGTAACACGTTCTTCTCGCAACACGATTCGACAATATAGGCCTGTATGTTAAATTCAACTATTGTGGAAGTATTAGCTTAAATGCAAATCGTGTTCTAACGAACTCGTAAAGCTTACAGCGTCATATCGTGTCAGAAGAACATAGCAGTACCGAACGGAAACTTTTTGACGTGAGGTGAGGCAAGATGGCGGCTTCCGGCTTCAGTCACAGAGGCACGACTGCCAGCAGTGATCTCTATACAAACTGGATGTATAACTCTGGTGTCAGAGCATTGAATTGCAGCGTGCCTGCACATTCATATGTTTTGCACACGATTTCGCATTGTCCGCCATGTTTAAATTTGGCAAACGAGTTTCCATCAGCTATTACGTGACTAAGAATTGGTTGCTTACCTCTTGACTTGGAATATAATTCAATTTTCGATGTTGTAGCCTGATATGGGAAAGGAATCGAAACATATTTTCTTCTCTTTTTCTTTAAATGCTTCTTAGCAGCCATGTTTGAATTTGGCAAGAAACTAAATATGAATATCTATGACTGGCACGCTAATAAAACTGAAGTTCAACATCCAGAGAGTATAGAGATCAATGATTGCCAGTCTAGTACTGTATGTCTGTGTGCAGAACGCATTGTTCACTCCAGAGATATCTACTCTATGTCCGCACGACGCAACGGCAGTGCCCCTATAGCTCTGTATAGGGAAAGTATGGCCATCTCGCCAACGTCGGCCATGCTGGGCATATTCTGCTGCTGATTACACACTAAAGTCACAACGTCCCGAACGCTTATAATACTTATCAACCGATTTCGAGAAAATTATTCGATAAAGTATTTTTTCTCATCTTATAGTGTGATATTTTCGGTCGATAATGATCTGACTTTCTATTCGTTATCCCTTATATTTATTGTGCAATATAAAATTAAGTAAACTACTGCGCAGACTTTTGGAGAGTTCGGAGACGACAAATCGTATTGCGTAGCTCTGCGCAAGGTTGATTTTAGCACATACAAGACTGCGGACGAAATGTAAGTAAGATATTGAAATTTGATCTAAGGTGGAGAGCAGAACGATAACTCGTCAGATATAAGGCGTCTTATCCGTCAGACAGATGCGGGAACTGCGTGCAGTTCTTTTCATGCGGACTTGCGGCTCTACGAAGTACTTGTCATCCGATTTTAAGAAAACAGTTTGGTTCGTGGCTACACATCGAAAGAGTTCAACTATAAGTTCAGACTAACCTGTAGCGTAGCCCAATATTCAAACACACCGTCAACCTTTCCTCATCGCAGAAAAGTATAAATTACGGAAACAATTGAGATAAAGGACAAGTTTTTGATGAGTATTTTCGTACGTATTAGATATTATGTACTAAAACCTTACATGAACTACAAAAAATGCAAGGGGATACCTCCTACAATACTTTTAGAAAAAAAAGAGAGAGAGAGAGAGAGATTAAAAGTGGCTGTACAATACCAATTACATTTTCCTGTCTAACATTTTTTTGCTTCAGATTTTTATTTCCTGTAATAATATACCAAACACGTGTACACGAATGAGAAAAACTTGCTTCAGGAACTGCATATTAATTACAAGTGCAAATGACAATCTGTTTAGTTTACTCAGTTGTAAGTCAAAATTTTTATGTTTTCAGCAATTATCTGCAGATAAAACCAACGACGCGTGAAAAATTTAACCTCACGAAATAATGCAGGAGTTTTCTTCGTAAATTTATTAAAGTTAAAAAATATGTAGTTATCTACGGCGTGGTCCAACTGACAGTGAATCCTTAATCTATTAATTTTCACTTTGAATTAAAAGTATCACAACACAGAAACGATGGTCGCTTCTGGGCTCCTAGTTTTCTCTCTCAATTTTCATCAGCCCTACTATTGTTCCTGCGTTTCTGCATTCAGATGAAAGTACTATAATGTTTACTGTCCTTTTTGGCTTGTAAAAAAACACCCTAAGGCGCAACACTGTGGCATTATTCAAACCGAAACATACTAATATTCACACGACTTCTTATTGCAGAGACGCAACGTATAGGACCAACATGACGGAAAAAAATATCTTGTGACTGGATTTCAGCCAGTCACATTGTCAGAGGAGGAAAACATCGATCTTTTATAGAGATACTAGCTGAACCCCCGCTGCATCGCATGCCTAGGCTGTTTGGTTTGCACCATTTGTTTCTGTTTAATCCTGACGAAGAATCCATATCCTAAGTTTCGTAGTTATAGCTTGAAATTTGAGTTAACAGCAACATATTTTTGAAAATCAATTTTTTGCGTCCTCTATTTTACCCCCTTATTGGTTGAATTTCAAAAAAATGCCGAAACACGTGTCCTTTAAATTCGAATCCCGAATCCAAATACGAAAATTTGTAGTGCTAACTTCAAAATTGCCTAAATAGCAACATATTTTCGAAAAACACCCTCTCTCCAATTTTACCCCGTTGATGGTTGAATTTCCAAAAATACCGAAACACGCATTTTGTAACGTCTAACCAACTATACAAATATCAGTTTTTGCAGCTCTAGCTTCAAAATTGTATCAATAGCAACGTGTTTTCAAAAAGAATTTTTGATCCTCTATTTAACCCTCTTACTTCTTGTATTTCCAAAAATAGTAAAAATCATGGATTTTTAATCCTGACCAAGATTCCATATCCGAAGTTTCGTAGTTGTAGCTTAAAATTTGAGTTAACAGCAACATATTTTTGAAAATCAATTTTTGCGTCACCTATTTTAGCCCCTTATTTGTCGAATTTCAAAAAATGCCGAAACACGTGTCTTTTAAATTCGAACCCTGAATTAAAATCCGAAATTTTGTAGTTCTAGCTTCAAAATTGCCTAAATAGCTACGTATTAAAAAAAAAAAAAAGTTTTATCCCCTATTTCACCCCCTTACGGACGGAATATCGAAAAATCGCTTCTTAAATGACGCCTACAGAGTAAGATCAACACCCTCCACAAATTTCAAGTTTCTATCTTCAGTGGTTTGGGCTGGGCGATGATGAGTCAGTCAGTCAGTAAATCAGTCAGTCAGTCAATCGAGACACTTCTTTTTATATATAGAGAAGATTTATGTTGAAAAAGAGTATAGATCCCAGGGCGTTATTTTATTACATCGGTCATCTTCAGAAACATATTTACAGCCCATTTGGCTGGTGCTGACTTCTCCAGGGATACCGTGGCTGCATACTGGTGACTGCTGAGCAGTTGAATAAAATAACTTTCTGCGATCTAGATAGTTTTTTAACATAAATACACTCCTGGACATTAAAATTGCTACACTACGAAGATGACGTGCAACAGACGTGAAGTTTAACCGACAGGAATAAGATGCTGTGATATGCAAATGATTAGCTTTTCAGAGCATTCACACAAGGTTGGCGCCGGTGCTGACATGAGTAAAGTTTCCAACCGATTTCTCATACACAAACAGCAGTTGACCGGCGTTGCCTGGTGAAATATTGTTATGATGCCTCGTGTAAGGAGGAGAAATGCGTACTGTCACATTTCCGGCTTTGATAAAGGTCGGCTTGTAGCCTATCGCGATTGCGGTTTATCGTATCGCGACATTGCTGCTCGCGTTGGTCGCGATCTAACAACTGTTAGCAGAATATGGAATCGGTGGGTTCAGGAGGGCAATACAGAACGCCTTGCTGGAGCCCAACGGCCTCGTATCACTAGCAGTCGAGATGACACGCATCTTATTCGCATGACTGTAACGGATCGTGCAGACAAGTCTCGATCCCTGAGTCAACAGATGGGGACGTTTGCAAGTCAACAACCACCTGCACGAACAGTTCGACGACGTTTGCAGCAGCATGGGCTATCAGCTCGGAGACCATGGCTGCGGTTACCCTTGACGCTGCATCACAGACAGGACCGCCTGCAGTTGTGTACGCAACGACGAACCTGGCTGCACGAATAGCAAAACGTCATTTTTTCGGATGAGTCCAGATTCTGTTTACCGCATCATGATGGTCGCATCCGTGTTTGGCGACATCGTGGTGAACGCACATTGTGTGTATTCGTCATCGCCATACTGGCATATCGCCCGGCGTGATGGTATGGGGTGCCATTAGTTACACGTCTCGGTAGCCTCTTGTTCGCATCGACGCCACTTCGAACCGTGGCCGTTACATTTCACATGTGTTACGACACGTGGCTCTACCCTTCATTCGATCCCTGCGAAACCCTACATTTTAGCAGGACAATGCACGACCGCATGTTGCAGGTCCTGTACGGGCCTTTCTGAATACGGAAAATGTTCGACTGCTGCCCTGGGCAGGCACATTCTCCAGATCTCTCACCAATTGAAAACGTCTGGTCAATGGTAGCCGAGCAACTGGCTCGTCACAATACGTCAGTCACTACTCTTGATGAACTGTGGTAGCGTGTTGAAGCTGCATGGGCATCTATACCTGTAAACGCCATCCAAGCTCTGTTTGACTCAATGTCCAGGCGTATCAAGGCCGTTATTACGGCCAGAGGTGGTTGTTCTGGGTACTGATTTCTCAGGATCTATGCGTAAAAGTGTAATCACATGTCAGTTCTAGTATAATATATTTGTCCAATGAATACCCGTTTATCATCTGTATTTCTTCTTGGTGTAGCAATTTTAATGGCCAATAGTGTAGTTAAGAGTATCTAGAATCCAAGTTTTCGACCTTTAAAACCCTCGCGAAAACTTTCCGTGACCAAAAAAACCCGAAATTATGGCACTTTTTACAGATTTTCGCCTATTAGGCCTACTCGGAAACTATGCATCCTACTGAAAAATTTGCCCTAACCAAAATGAAAGAGCATTAAGTTTTGCTTCGATTAACCTACTAAAAAGTCGAAATCTGTGCACCGATTTGGCAGCCGTCAGTTATCAAAGTTCGCTCATTCTAACCAACTTGACTGAAAAGTCGGCTCCAACGCCTGTAACTCGAAAATGGCTTCTCCAGATGAAAAATGTCAAGTTACGAAAATTGTAAAGCATGAAATTTCATTCTAAAAAAGTTTCTCGTTTTGGTTTTTCTTTTAGGCAATATTAAGCGTCCATAAACTTGAAAACCAAAATAATTCCATTTTTTTAAAGTAAAAGTTATCCAATGAAATGTAATTTCGTGTGAGAAGACGCCTCTCTGATGCGCACAGATGTTTTTCCATTGTTTATCTTTCTCATTCACGTGTATTTTTATTCATTTTTGTCCGTGCCTTAATTACTAAAATTGGTATGCTAAAATAAAAACTAAGCACATAGTAATGGCCAATATGTCTTAAAGTTTCAATTATATTAAAATATAAACAATTGAATAAATAAAAGAGTATGCCAGTATTAAAAAAACACAATTTAAATATCATCGATTCGTGTTTTATCCGATTTCAATTCCATCGAGGTCGTTTGGGACACTGCGGCAGGTCCCAGTCCAACATCAGGTTTTCTGGACTCACCGTGGTCTACACCAACTTCCTCGTCCTCGAACGTGTCTTCGATCTCTTCGTCACCCTCGTCTAGTTCAGTTTCTGGGGCGTTCTCTCAAGATAGGACCCAACAGTGTTTGCACGTCGAGGAGCAGTTCAGCCTAGATTTGCGATACCCACTCACTGCAGTGGTTGCAGAGAAAACCATCTCCAGCAGGGTGTGTGATGTTGCAACTTCGGTCATTGTCAGGGGAAACAAGCCTGATACGTTTTATCTTGTAGCCCCAATGAACACGGATCAGTTTTCTTGCCCAGCCAAGATTGCACTTGATGGTAGGAGAGCAATGAGTGCCACCTTGCTATGGTCGAAACGTCTTCAGGGATTGCCTCCTCCCCTGGGTTGCGGATTACTGGCAGGCTGTACCTACCCTGCCTCCGCTAATATTCATGTTGGTATTCGATGTTGTTGTTTTCAGTTTTCGATCCTTTTCCTACTATCACTATGAGGTAACGGCCAGAGTAATCTTCATAGCATATGTTATTGATAAGCTTTGTGTGGTAGATTGCTAAGAGTGAAACAACATTTCGAAACATCGACGTTTATGTGCCAGCGAAAATATATACATAAAACTCATAAAATTTTTTTCCAAGCGAATAAATAGAGCATGTCTACCTTCTACATTACGTTTTTTCCATAAGTAACTAATTACATTATAAGCAACTGTATTTCTGTCCTTCATTGGAGTTCACTTTTTCACTTAAACTTTTTAAATAAAAACTGCTTCACGACCTTACATTCTTATGTAACATGTGGGCGTAAGTCCCCTTCTGTTATAATTGGTTTTTCAAATAACGCCTACTCATATTCCCAAGTTGCTATGCTTTTCTGTGGGTTCGCCTGTTTGCAAGCTTCCTAAGAGTGACAACGGAAAAAATACGGGATTTGAAGTGTTTCAGGATGTGTCATCCGTTGCTGCCTGCAGTGACTCAACGGAACTACTAGCTAAGCTATTTATTTGTAACAATGTCGCGTATACCAGTTTCAAATGCACTTAAAAAGACTAAATCAATGCGTACTCTTCCATTTTTATAGAGATGCTCCTTATTTCTCTGGCTGAGTGATTACAATAACATGGGTAGGCGGTATAAGGAAGAAGGTCAGAAAATTTCCGTTCAGCACTTTTTATATTTTCCAAAATAACTCAAACTAGCATAGCTTTAGAATCTGATAAACAGGGAAATAATAATTGTAGGAGAAACATGAGGCCTTTACTGGATTCTGAAACCTAAAAAATTTTCGCTTTCACGTGTTTGACCTCGCTTTTGAAACTTACATTCAGTGGAGAAAAATATCGAAGTCATCACACAACATATGGAGTTTGCCCCTAAAATGAAGCACAATAATAATACACATATTACGAAGACATAACCGAGCGAGGTGGCGTAGTGGTAACACACTGGATTCGCATTCTGAAGGATGGTGGTTCAAATCCACCTCCGGCCTTCCGTGATTTCCCTAAATCACTCCAGGCAAATGCCGGGATGGTTCCTTTGACAGGGCCGATTTCCTTCCACATTCTTACCCAAACACTCCGAGCGTAAGCTCTGTCTCTAATGACCACGTTGTCGACAGGACGTTAAACTCCAAGCTTCCTTCCATTACGAAGACATGATTGTACTCAATCCCCTACTATGACTGGAGTGAGAGCGGCAAGAATAGCTTAACGTCCAAAGTTAGCAGACGAGGTTCCGTCAAAGCTTTCTTCCTAAGAAATGTTGACGTGAAGCCACATGACGGTCCGGTGATGGACAATGTGTATGCAGCCATGTGAAATGCATTGTGGGGTGTTTTGACGTGACGTGATGGGCAGTCTAAACTAGTTCAGTGTAGCACAGCGCGTCTTCACACGACGGTAGAGTGAACTGATGTAGTTTCATGTCGTTTGTCTGCATTTCTGCTCCAAAGATTTTATGTTCGGTGTCCAACCGTATTGATTTTTAATCAGACGAATTCATGTTCCAGAGACAGATGTTAGTCTCGATCATTAATCCCTGTACGACCTGGATAGAGCTCCTAAAAACCCAGGCTGAATCGTCCGCCATTTTTCTCCCCAACATGGGCGCATCTGACAATGTTTATATTGGCGATGACGTATTCACGCAGTTTTCAACAACATTTCTAATGAAATGTATTTAATATTGCACACACCGAGTGTACCGAACAGTAACTAACGTGCATGGCCCTATAAAGATTTAGAATGCGCTTTTGATATAACTGAAAATCGTAACGTACCGGTAATATAACATAGCTTCTCGCTGGGCTGCAGTGGTTATTTGGCACCAATGGTAATCACGGCAACTCAGATGACCAATAAATGTTTTTTCGTGACAACTTCAATTAAAACGAAAAGTATTTTTTTCTGAACGGACAAGGGTACATACAAGAACCTGTCAACCATAGAGCAGGTACAGTATTAATTTTGCTGCAAGTGAAACGAGCAGCAATAACATTTACTCTGTAGATCGTGAAAAATATTAACACAATTCTACACTTCCTTGTTCATCTGTTGCACTGGTGCCCGGCGAGAAGCGTTGTAAAATTTTACCCAGTGCCGTATTTTGGAGTGTGTTACGCGACCGTAAGAGATGCTTCGACCTTATATATAAGTAATTGTGTAAAGTATTATTCAGTATGTTGAAAACTACGTATAAATGCACCACAATAAATATTACTATCCACTTTGAAAATTGCGAAAAACTTCATTAATTCACAAACATTCTGCAACAAACTGCTCCAGCATCACTGACAGGAAGAAGTAATGCAATTGTATATAACTGTCATGTTTATAGCTACATTTATTACATATACTTACAATAAATAATTGAGCGCCAGGTCCTGTTTCCCAGTTGCTTATAGCCCATATTTTTCTTCGTTCTGGATTGCTGGGAAATTTGAACATGCGCACTCCTTTGCTGCAGTGATTTGTGCAGTTCACAGCTGAGCAGCCACCCATATTTTCCACAAATTCTTCAGTAAATTCGAGTATAAACTTCCTTTCCGGTCGCGACTCGTATATACCCACATACAACTGTCCTGCACATTGGGGCAAAAATGGCGGGTAGTCCAGCTCGGATTATAGGAGCCTTAGACCTGGATGTTGAACTTCAGTTGTCTGAACGTGACAGCCATATATGTTGATATTTAGTTTCTTGCCAAATTCAATTTTGGCTTCTGCGAAGTGTTACTAGAATAAGAAATTAAAATTCGTTTCGATTCCACTGCCACGCCAACCTATTGCATCGTATATTGGCAAAACGTTCAAAATAAGTGGTAAGCAAGCATTTCTTGTCACGTTAAAATTAGTGGAAATTCGTTTGCCATATTCAAACATGGCGGACAACGCGAAATCATCAGCAAAACATATGAAAGGGGAGGCACGCTGCAATTCTATACTCAGGGACCAGAGTTATACATCCAGGTCACAGTCTATCACAGACAGTCGCGAAACTATCTAGGGGGAAAAAAATATGCAGCTGAAGCGATACTAGCGCCCCAAGTGGCCAGTAGGGAGTAACAGAGGAATGGCGTGATATAAACTGAGAAGTTGCTGTTTTTAATACTGTTGCTTACATATTTCCTAGTCACTGACGTTGCTCTCAACTTTCAAATAGAAATATGAAAACATCATTAAAGTAATATCACTGCTTCTGTCAATGGCAGACTATAACAACGAATTTCCAGTTCAGTGTAATTCATACAGTTCACAATACCTGAGTCGTAATCATATCGTCCAAAAACCTTCTGAAAGCAGAAATAAATCGCAACCTGATGTGCTCAAGTATAAAAGTTACAGATTATGATTATGTTCGCGTGCTTGGTACGTACTGACATGTTGCATGAGTTTTGTTTTAGTGGATTTCGGACATTGTAATATTTTCAAAATTATACAGTTTTTTTACGATTTAGGAGACTAGACTCTACATTGCCTTTAAAACTTCTTTTCACCTTGTAATTGCTTCTGTGCCTCTTGTGTATCTATCATAATTTTTTTAGCTACTTGGTAGGTATCACACTGAATATTTTCAATAATGTGACGTGCTAATATTAACAGTTCATGTATCGACATATTATTTATTTGTAGCTACGCATTCACTTTATCACTCTAGTACGTAACCGCCAAAATATGTTGGTATACAGGCTTATAAATTTTGTGAAACTGAGGTACAAAAGTAATCAGGCTGTACTGTAAAAGTTGACTGCTATTGGAATCATTCAGACGTTTGTATAGCAGTAATATGAAATAGTGGTCAAGTATTTGTGATTCTGATTAAGAGCAGAATTTTGGAAGTGAATGAATTAAAGATTTACTTCTATGCCTAAAAGTGTAACAAACCACCGTAAATGTTATTGTTCGTAACATTATTCTCTCACTTCTGGGCACCTTTTGCAAATGAGAGATTTCCGAATTACATTTTTGATAGTTGCTAAAATTTATAGCGTAGCAAAATATCCTTAATACGAAGTATTTTGATTGTGCTGCTTCACTCCAGATAAACATTCATTACTCAGTCGTTTCGCGGTATGTTTATAGACCCAACCGCTTGGCAGCGCTGCAGTCGCCAGGTTACAAAAATTCACTGGTAGTTTCGTGACTCTTATGTTCGACTCTGTCCATGTTGTGTAGATCACTGGTCTCGATATGTCAAAGATACTGAGTGTGAGGCGAGGTCATTGATCTCTAGGCTAACTGGATGTTGAACTTCAGCTGTTTGAATTTGCCAGCATTTTAGTTTCTTGCCAAATTCAAATATTGCTCCTACAAAGTATTAACAAACTACGTTTACACGCAACACATCTTTCGGAAGACGAAAAGAGGATTTCGTAAACCGTTTTTCACTGTCGTGTTTACATCTTAAAGTCCGAAGCGGATTTCCTAGTCCATTCAGACACGTAGTCAGAGAAAAAAAACTCTTTCTGTTCGTGACTGAGTCAGCACGATCGGTATTTATCTTTACTTAAATTCCCATTTATAAAAACGGATTTCCAGAAACGATTTTTTAATGTTTACATGACCAAAAGCGGAATTGGAAAATCAGTTTACGAAGTCCGGTTTTTGGAGCCCATGTAAACGGAGTGATGAGTGTGAATTTGATATTAATAGAACCAAAGCCTGAGGCAAGGGCGGCATTGTCCCCATTTTCGTTCAGTGCTGGGCTGCTATTCCGCTATGGCAGAGGCTCGGAAATATTGAAACATCCGAGGAAAATTGAGGAAGAATTGAAGTTTCTGTAGTGGCAGGAGGCGTACTTAAGTTATTCAGTGCAGTTGCGTCATCTTTAATGCCGTCGTTAGTGTACGGGTTAAGCGACTACTGAGTAAGTAGGAGACTCGGATTCGAGTCCAGTCCTTGACACAAATTTCTTTTCAATTGCCTCAGCTTATAATCGATAACTACGATTTTTATTTGTATAATCTCTCGACGGAGATACCTAGAAGAGACATGGCATTTGATATTCGTTGGTCCTCATCAGCGAATATTTTACAAACTTGTGAGATATTTAGCCGACTTTAAGTAGTTTCCAAAGTATAACGAGACAGTTTTATTTCCTTTCAACTTATTTACAAGATTGCTAATCTTATATTTTAAAAACATTTATGAAACCAAAATAAGTCGGCCAAGCCGTTCTATCCGGACAATCTTCTTCATTTTTTGTTTTAAACGAGAGGTATGCATTCACAGATTTGTCATCATGCATCACAATTCACTTAACTCTCGCCTTCCTGTATTTATATCCAAACGCGATTTACTTCTATCCCTGCTGTGAATATTTAAAACAGTTTGTTTTACAATATCTACGGTTCTAAGTAAGGTACGCAGTTCTTTTTGGCCTAATAACGCTAATATCATAGATTTAGAAGTTCCAACTGGTGTGAATATTGGGGAGCGAATGTGACATTTAAAATCTCCTTCAATTTTAAAAGACGACAATTTCCAATTAGATTATCGGTTTGTATTACGATCAACACCGCGCAGGTTCAAACACTTGATCGAGTTGGAATCTGCTTGTTTGATCCAGTTTTTAGTCACGGACAATGCACGTTGCCTTATCACGGGGAAAAATATTCAAGAATGTTGTTGTTGTGTGCTCTTCAGTCCGGAGACTAATGCAGATCTTCGCTCTACTTTATCCTGAGCAATTCTTTTCATCTCCTCATAAGAACTGGACACAAATCTTTTTCAACTGTATTCGTCTCTGGGTCTCCCTCTGCTATGTTTACCCCACACACTTCTGTATTTGTTAATGATTTCCACCTTAGCTCGTACAGCATTTCAGTGACGCTCGCTCCCCTGTATCTCCATAATACTAAACGAGCTCTCCTTCTCTGAACTTTCTCTAAATCCTCGGTCAGTCCCACAGTGAGCAGCAGTACTCCAAAATAGTACGCACAAGTGTAGTGTGGGCAGTTTCTTTAGTAGACAATCAAATGTAGCCATTGGTTCGCCTTCGTAACAATATTTTGTGTGTATTCTTTCAAATTTAATTTGTTCGTAACTGTTATTCCTAGGTATTTAGTTGAGTTTATGGCCTTTAGATTTGCCGGCCGCGGTGGCCGAGGAGACTGAGGCGCTCCAGTCACGGTCTGCACGGCCACTACGGTCGGGGCTTCGAATCCCCCCTCGGTCATGGATATTTGTGCCGTCCTTAGTTGTAGTTAGTTCATAAGTAGTTTGTAAACTTAGGGACTGATGGCCCCTTAGTTAAGTCCCATAAGTTCTACAAACATTTGAACATTTGAACCTTTAGAATTGACAGATTTATCGTGTAAATTAAGTTAGTGTTCATATGGATGACTTCACACCTATCATTATTTATGGTGAATTGGCAACTGTTGCGCCATGCAGTTATCTAAATAATTTTCCAATAGGTTTTGTTCTTTTGCTGACCTTACTAACCGATAAACGACGGCATCACCCGTCGGGCTCCAGCAACTATTCTGATTACTCGCTTTTGTGCAATGAATACTTTTTTACTCAATGTTGAATTGCCTCAAAATATGATCATATACGAATGCAGTGAATGAAAATATGCAATGACCCTGATAGCGTAAGTAGCTGGACTCAAGCGTTACAGCATATCTTCATTGTGTTTCTTACAATTGAATCCCACATCAAGCAAACGCATAAAAATTTTTAATATTCTACCTTAGCTAGAGATTTTTGTTCAGAGTCTATATTTATTAATATTTTAATGCCATTTACTGTATGAAACTGTATAAAGGAGTTTTATCAAAGTTTAATGAGAGACCATTTTCAGAGAACCACGTAATAATTTTCTGAAAGACATCATTTACAATTTCATCAGTTCATTCCAGTTTGTCAGGCTTGATAGCTATACTTGTATCGAGTTGGGTGATGAAGCAGACAAGGAGTGACACATCAGTAGATGTTAAACAGTGTCTGTAACCATAGCTGGCTTAACCTGCGGTAGCAGATCTGCAATTTGGCTCAGCCACATGAGATTAGGGAAGTTATTGTAAAGCTAAACTTTGCGAACAGCTGCCTTCTCTAACACGTGCTGAATAAGAACACCGGACACTTTCGCAGAACGATTTATCTGCGTTATCATTAAACCGCTATCTTAAGTGGTGTACGAGGTGCCTTACAGTATGCACTTCTAGCTAATTCCTTTGTGACGATTTCAGTACTCTGACGGCTTAAGTCAGTCCGAGAGACGAGGCATAATTGACTAGTAACGGTCTTCAGATCACTGTTGGACTATTTCCCATACGACGTGGAAAGCCTACATTAACATTTTATTCTCATTTAGTCTTCTTGCGCTTTCGAAAGTGCTTCAGTGACAAACGGATTCCTTATACATAACAAGCCCGACTCTCTCCCGTATCTTATCAGAGAGTTTATCTCCAATGACAACGTCCTACTCGCCGTCGACAAGATATGTTAAACTCCTATCTCCCCCTTTACTTTACTTCAATGAGCTGTCTCACATTCACCAAACAATGCAGGAGATTCTTACAGTTGGATCTTCATCTTCATACAGATAACTGAAAATCAATTTCGAATATTCTTTCGAAAGAAGGATCATAATGAGTTCAGTTTTGTGCTTTTGTAACTTACGTGAGACATACGAATGTCAGTGTTGGCGTCAGTCAGCACGGATATATTTGTCATTTACTTTTCTAGACTTATTAACACGAATGCTATGGTCGCTTCTCTACTGGGCCCGCAGCATATTACGATAATGCTATGGTCGTTCATATAAGACAGATTCAAAAGTTAAAACAGCAATACGAACAACAGAGCAACTACATGCCAGACGCAAATTCGTCTTCTCCCCTCTTTTCTAATCCATCTCCACACACACACACACAAACAAGATGAGAGGCGTAATAGCCGGCCGCGGTAGCCGAGGGGACTGAGGCGCTTCAGTCATGGTCTGCACGGCCACTACGGTCGGGGATTCGAATCCCCCCTCGGGCATGGATATTTGTGCCGTCCTAGTTCGTAAGTAGTTCATAAGTAGTTTGTAAGTTTAGGGACTGATGACCCCGTAGTTAAGTCCCATAAGCTTTACAAACATTTGAACATTTTTAGAGGCGTAATACTCTAGATTCCAGAATGTTCCATTGGCGGCAAAATGTAGCCACTCTCGCGAAGTGCTGCTCCTGCCGCAGTCAGTCGAGAGATGGGCCTCTAACGCATAACACTTACGTAGGGGAGCAGTGAATCATAAATAAAAAAAGAAAAAGCCACTGGCATCCCGAAATTTCCTGTGACATTCATTACTGTTAAAACCTAGCCACTTTACACTACTATTTCTGCCTCATATCAAGAAACAACGGATCTACGACCTGAGTGTGGCTTCTGCGCAGGGGACAACAGCAGCGAAAGAAGACACCAGGTTAGTGGACAGGATCTCTCGTCTTCATACCCTGACGAGGTAGGGAGGAATAAGGCCCCTCACGTGCAATGCTTTTTTCTGTCATAAATAGAAACATTGGCACGAAGTATCTTAGCAACAGAACCGAAGGTAGAAACAAGGGAGAAAGAAAATCTATTCGCACTCAATTAACTTTCTTGAACTTTAAGGACATTACCATATCTTTTTCTCTATTATCCCGACGTAGCCTTTACTATTGTACTACGTGAGGACTGGCTACTGCTCCTCTACGCTAAATGGAACAATAATGCAATAATGTTTTGTTCGCTTTCTTGAAGCCCGATTCGAAACACAGTACACAATCAACGCTTAACTATTTATAACTCGTTCCGGTTGCACATTTCTTAGACTAGTGGCTCCAAGAGGATGTCAACGAGCAATTAATTGCGCAGTTCAGAATCATTTGAATTCATCTAAATGTTTACTCACATTGTGGGATTACCAGTATCCATTGCAACACTCCTCTATACTTCAAAAGTGTAATAATTTGTAACTGGAAGCCACATAACTCTTCAAATAATTAGTGTAATGGAATGCAAGTACTCTGCGTAGTTACGTTACTTATGAGCTGCGATTTATTCCAAAACTTTAAAGTATGCTCACCAGTTTTACTTTTCGTAACAATGTAATGCATCATTACAAAACAAAGCCACTACTCTTCCTTTTCACATTAATATCAAGTTCTAACCTGATTGTGTACGTAATGGAATTCTATGCTCATCAGTGGCTGTATGTAACCATTGTTCGTGCTACTCATAAATCTTCTCTCTCTGAAGTACTTACAGGCATAAATACGTACACTGCATACAATGCGTATGAACAATAGGCAATTTACCTACAGCATATTAACATTATATTCCAACAGGAACTGTATACGTAATCACAACAAGTAAAACGCCTACCCAAACATTTACATAGCTACTGAACTAAATAATATTAGAAAGTGTGCATTTATTTGCATAGTCTATAAATCAACAATAAACAATAATGGTCCTAATAATTTTCCTGTAGGTCAATGTATAATAAGTTGCACCATGCAACAACATTTGTTTGCAACAAGCCGACTGAATCATGCTGTTGCTAGTAGAATATAATTTTAAATAGATATTTCCATGTGCAGACCAGTAGCGCCAGCTATAAGCACTAATACGGATCGCACGCTGTGTAATTCGACTCCGAATTATTTATCTTCAAAAAATTTTTATAGCAAGTGGAATGTAGAAGCTCAGTATCGAATGATGAATAAATGCTTTAAAATTTCCTCTATATTCATTAAATCAGCGATGGTCAAGTTCACAACATTATTGTACTGCTTATTACCGATATCTAATAGAAACAGGGTTTACGTGGTATAGAGATTGAAAATACAACTTTTACAATAATTACTTCCAAGAAACTGAAATTAAGAGTGATATTACTGTTTTACTGAGTTGATGCATTCATGATATACTCGAAATAACGCTACCGTAATGCTCAATGTTTGTTAAAAAAATTTATCAATCAAAGCTGAAAAACTTTTTCAACATCCCACGTTCTTAAAGCTGTAGCACAAGTAAAATAAACTGCGATGTATACTTTTTCAATAAATTACCTGTTACTTCAACAGCATTTTGTAATCAGGCCTCCGCATTTGCATACGAGTGTCCCTCCAAAGTTCAACCTCCTCGCACTTAACGAGAGAGCAGACCACTCAATACCATCTTTGGCAATCCAGCGAGTCTCTGAGATATATGTACCTTGGGTATTGTTTGCCATGTGGTTGTATGTTGCATTCATACGAGAGTATAACTATGTTTATATGATACTTACTTTCCGCGGAGTAAGCTGCAAATATACACATACTCGTAAATATTTCTTCATGAATAAGTTGTTCTTTATACCACTGAATCAGTGATAATTCGGCTGTTTTACATTAATTTCCCGATTGTATCTATATATATTTTAGTAATTCTAGTAACGCAAAAATTATAGTAACTGTTTCGTTAATTACATAGAAAAACATTTGTAAACAAACATTGATCCTTCGGCGAGTTGCCAACCACTAGGAGCGGTAGTGTCGTTGCAACTTTCAGTAGGACGAACACAACCCAGCTGCCTCTCCAAGACGTAGATTTTCGAAAATATTTCTATTAATTTGTGTTATTTTCTTCATTGACTTCAGTGCCAGCAGTTATTACGTTACTAAAAAACGTTTTGCTAGCTGATTGTTAACGAGACTTCCGTGGTTAAGACGAAATCTTTTAAGCCCTTTCTATACGAGACGTGCAACACGCACAAGTTGCTCAGTGATCGGCGGCCAGTGCACACGTGACCAGCAGCAGCTCTACATTGTACGGTAACCGGCTTCTTAATAGAAGCGACTTATTTACATTTCGTGTGTGCTTTCTCTTGCAGCTCTTTATACTTTAGTGTGCTCGCGTGTTTGTTTATTAAGAATCGCGTTTATTTGTCAGCTCAGTTACTGAATTTTTTATTTATTAGCTCGCGTATATATTTTTCAGATTCGCCGTTAATAAACAGTTCAGCGTTAGGTTTATACTTTACAAAGCTCACTGTTTATCAAACTACTGAGTCCTCTGACGTACTTACTTGGAAGAAACAAAGGTTTTTAGAATGGCTAGGAACTGTGACTGCTGCGAATGGATGGAGGCAGAGTTGGTGACTCTTCGCTCGCAGCTTCAGGCGGCGTTGGCTACGCTGGCAACGCTTGAGACTGCGGTGGGTGGGCGCCGCTGTTGTGGGCCGCTCGCGGGGGAGCTGCAGACGCCCTGTGCGTCTGTTGTGCCCTCCGATCGGCCTGCGGCTGTGGCCAGCCCGCTCACTGCCCGTGAGGAGGTAGCCCCCCAATCCGTGGTGGATTGGGAGGTCCCCTCAGCGCGTGTCAGGCGGCGTAAGACTTCCCGGGGGACCGAAGTGGAGGCCTCCCCGGTTAGTCTTGCCAACAGATTCGAGGCGCTGTCTGTGGCAGGGGATGTTCCTGATGCGGATGGTGTCGCTTGTCCTGTACTCGCCCCTCTGCCTTCAAGATCCGGGCACTCACAGAGGGTGGGTTTGTTGGTAGTTGGGAGCTCCAACGTTAGGCGGGTAATGGAGCCCCTTAGGAAAATGGCTACTAGGGAGGGGAAGAATTCCAATGTGCACTCCGTGTGCATACCCGGGGGAGTCATTCCGGATGTGGAACGGCTTCTTCCGGATGCCATGAAGAGCACAGGGTGCAGCCAACTGCAGGTGGTGGCTCATGTCGGGACCAATGATGTGTGTCGGTTTGGATCGGAAGAGATTCTCTCTGGTTTTGAGCGGCTATCAGAAGTGGTTAAGACTGCCAGTCTTGCTTGCAAGATGAAAGCGGAGCTCACCATCTGCAGCATTGTCGACAGGACTGACTGCGGACCTTTGGTTCAGAGCCGAATGGAGGGTCTGAATCAGAGGCTCAGACGGTTCTGCGACCGTGTCGGCTGCAGATTCCTCGACTTGCGCCAAAGGGTGGTGGGTTTTCGGGTTCCGCTAAATAGGTCAGGAGTCCACTACACTCAGGAAGCGGCTACACGGGTAGCGGGGGCTGTGTGGCGTGGACTGGGCGGTTTTTTTAGGTTAGATGACCTCGGGAATACACAAAATGGGTTTCAGTCTCAAAGGGGGCAGGTCAGACACGGGAAGAAAGTAGACATAAAAACCATTGGTGTAACAGTTGTAAATTGTCGTAGCTGTGTTGGGAAAATTCCAGAGCTCCAAGCGCTGATAGAAAGTACTGAGGCACAAATCGTTATAGGTTCTGAAAGCTGGCTGACGCCTGAGATAAATTCGGCCGAAATTTTTTCAAAGGGCCAAATGGTCTTCAGAAAGGATAGAATAAATAAAACAGGGGGTGGCGTGTTTATTGCTGTTACAAACGGTTTATCCTGCAACGAAATTGAGGCAGATACTTCCTGTGAATTGGTCTGGGTAGAGGTTATACCTGACCACCGAAATAAATTAATAATTGGATCTTTTTATCGGCCCCCTGACTCAGACGATGCGGTTGCAGAAATGTTCAAAGAAAGCTTGAATCATATTTCAAATAGGTATCCGAAGCATACTGTTATAATCGGTGGCGACTTTAATTTACCCTCGATATGTTGGCATAATTACGTATTCAAAACCGGGGGCAAATATAAAACATCGTCCGAACTAGTTCTGAATGCTTTTTCTGAGAATTACTTCGAACAGTTAGTTCATGAACCCACTAGAATAGTACGTGGTTGCGAAAATACTTTTGATCTCCTAGCAACAAATAATCCCGAGATAGTAAAGAGCATCAAAACAGATACAGGGATTAGCGAACATCGAGTTGTAGTAGCGAGACTGAATATCGAAATACCCATATGCACCAAAAATAAACGAAAAATATATCTATTCAATAAAGCAGATAAAAATTCGCTTCACGCTTTCCTGAGTGATATTCTCCAGTCCTTCAAAACTAAAAATGCGAGTGTAGATCAGTTGTGGCTTACTTTCAAAGACATAATATCAGTAGCAATCGAGAGATTTATACCAAATAAATTAATAAAAGAGGGGGCTGACCCCCCGTGGTACACAAAACAGGTCAGATCACTGTTGCAGAAACAAAGAAAAACGCATGCAAAATTAAAAAAGACACAGAATCCGCAAGACTGGCAATCTTTTACTGAAACTCGCAACCTAGCGCGGACTTCAATGCGAGAATCTTATAGTTGTTTCCACAACGAAATCCTGTCTCGTAATCTTGCAGAAAATCCAAAGAAATTCTGGTCATATGTGAAGTACACTAGCGGCAAAACACAAACAATACCTTCACTACGCGATAGCAATGGTAATACTACCGACGACAGTACTGCTAAGACAGAATTACTAAACACAGCTTTCCGAAATTCTTTCACCAAAGAAGACGAAGTGAACACTCCAGTATTCAATCCAAGAACAGCTGCCAGCATGCGAAACTTAGAAGTAGATGTTCCTGGAGTAGTAAAACAACTTAAGTCACTAAACAAAAATAAATCTTCCGGACCAGATTGTATACCAACTAGATTCCTCTCAGAGTATGCTGATGCAATAGCTCCGTACTTAGCTATAATTTACAACCGATCACTCAGCGAAAGATCCGTACCCAAAGACTGGAAAGTTGCCCAAATTACTCCAATATTCAAGAAAGGCAATAGGAGTGATCCCCAAAATTACAGGCCTATCTCATTGACGTCGATTTGCAGTAGGATTTTGGAACATATACTTTGTTCGAATATTATGTACTACCTCGAAGAGAACGACCTATTAACCAGGAGACAACACGGATTCAGAAAGTATCGCTCTTGCGAAACACAGCTTGCACTTTATTCACATGAAGTGTTAAGTGCCATAGACAAGGGATCTCAAATCGATTCCATATTTCTAGATTTCCGGAAGGCTTTTGATACTGTACCCCACAAGCGGCTTCTAATGAAATTGCGTGCTTATGGAATATCTCCCCAATTGTGCGATTGGATTCACGATTTCCTATCAGAAAGGACACAGTTCGTTGTAATTGACGGTAAGTCATCGAGTAAAACAGAAGTGATATCTGGCGTTCCACAGGGAAGCGTTATTGGTCCCCTATTCTTCATCGTGATTATAAACGATTTAGGAGATAATCTGAATAGCTCCCTTAGACTGTTCGCGGATGATGCTGTCGTTTATCGGTTAGTGAAGTCAACAGAGGATCAAAAGCAACTGCAAAGCGATTTAGACAAAATTTCTACTTGGTGCGAAAATTGGCAATTGACACTAAATAAAGAAAAGTGTGAAGTAATACACATGACCACTAAAAGAAATCCGCTGAACTTCAATTACGCGATAAATCAGTCAAACCTTAAGGTCGTAAATTACGAACAACTTTGACTGGAGAGAACACATAGAAAATATTGTGGGGAAGGCGAACCAAAGGTTACGTTTCATTGGCAGAACGCTTAGACGATGCACCAGCTCCACCAAAGAGACTGCCTACATCACACTTGTGCGTCCTCTCTTGGAG
This sequence comes from Locusta migratoria, assembly GCA_026315105.1. Classification (NCBI taxonomy): domain Eukaryota; kingdom Metazoa; phylum Arthropoda; class Insecta; order Orthoptera; family Acrididae; genus Locusta; species Locusta migratoria. Next base: position 507,974,414 of record CM048745.1, read on the forward strand.
TACTGTTGCCCCTTGTGGGACCCTCACCAGGTGGGACTGACAGAAGATATTGAGAAGGTTCAGAGAAGGGCAGCTCGTTTTGTTTTATCACGTTACGGGGGGGAAAGCGTCACGGAAATGTTGCACGAATTGGGGTGGAAATCATTAAAAGAAAGACGTTATTCATTGCGGCGTGATCTGTTTGCGAAGTTTCAATCACCGACTTTTAGTTCTGAATGTGAAAATATTTTGCTAGCACCCACCTACTTAGGGAGACATGACCATCCCAATAAAATAAGAGAAATCAGATCGAAAACGGAACGATTTAGGTGTTCTTTCTTCCCGCGCGCTATTAGAGAATGGAACGGTAGAGAAAAGTTATGAAGGTGGTTAATGAACCCTCTGCCAGGCACTTAAATGTGATTTGCAGAGTATCTATGTAGATGTAGATGTAGACAAGGAAGTCGCTGTCAGCTGCAGCGCCCCTTGCGATAGACCGTCGAACTACAAAGAAGCGTTCAAACGGTACGCATTTGTTGAGTTGTCTGCTTCACGCGCCTACTTTGTTGTCAGCTTACAGCAAATGAATCGCAGCGTTAACATCACTTTTCGAAACTATACTATGATACACTGTGATGATTAAAACATTTATTTGTGTTTTAGACTGCCATTGTAAAACTGTATTTAATTGTTTTCGTGCAGTTCATGCGTAACTACGTCGCTCACATGTGTTAACGTCCTCATTATAAAATGCGATTACATACTTCCAGCCCTTGCGGTTTGAGGCGCCCATGTGTATGATGAACAAGCTCAGGTGTCTATACATAGACCTTTCTCTTTAATAAAGCTTCAAGTAATGCTTACCAAAAACAAATATTTCATCTGTTAACTACAGCATGTTTCAGGAAAAATAGCAAATATTTTAGAAGATGGTAAAAAGACAATTTACAGTTAAAATTTCACATAACGCGTGTCCAATTTTATTGGATACAGAGATACGGCTCTTGGTATGTACAGCAAATTGATTTGGACATTTTGACTGATTCTTTCGTCGGTTCTTGACTTTTATTTAAATAACCGGTTTTCGACGTAGTTTAAAGTCTGAATATGTCCTAGTAAGCCGAAAACCGGGCAACTAAGTGGAAATGAACGCGTAGAAGATACACAAAATTCTACTTTTTTAAAGTGTGATGTTGTACTACCAAGAACCGTCGAATAAATCAGTGAAAATGTCTTCATTTACATTTGCTCTACGTTTGTTTGGATTTCATAGTAACAGCTATATCTCTGTATTCAATAAATTTGTACACAGCTTATATGAAAGTTTAATGCAATTCCTCTATAGTATCACCTAAAATACTTACGACAGAGTCGAAAAACTACGTTCCTCTGAGCAGGAGACAAGTACACATTCTCAAACAAATTCCCGACATGGCTTCGTTTGTCAGCTGGGCTCCCCATTCGGTCGTCTGCGCATGCGCGAAATACTTCCATACGCTTGAGAATAGGATCCATCCTAATCCGTCTACTAGCGATCGTACTATGCGTGCATCTTGTGCAAGTGAACGCGTCTACACTGTACGCGGACGGCGTAACAGGTGCATCATAGGTAATCTCGTAAACACTCACTTCCCGTGTAGAAAGGGCTTTAGACACTATTCCATTGAAATGTCATCAGTTGCCATTTCTCGTAGACAGGTTTGTCCTGTTATAGCTATATTCTTGTCACTGTGATGGAGGCCCTCCAGGTTGCGCTCAAATCGTTAAAGTGTTTTATGACTGGGCGATAAATGCCGCAGACAGCGCAGAAGCGCGGCTATACCCATCACGCCACCTGTGTGCGCTGGACACTCGAAGCATTGACCTTCACTGCAGCCTGAGTCACCCACTGAACATCCGACACCGACCCCGACACTCGATAATGACAGCGAGTGTGCAAGATGATCTTCAGTTAAACAACTGTAATGTAGTGCACACAAACAGGCGGAGGAAACCGCTGTTGTTTGCTTATGGCTTATGCGATTGGTGGTCTCAGTCACTGGGATCAGTAAAACCGTAGAATGAGCTGGAGCAAGCGTCGATATCACGAAAAGAGCAATACCCATACAATTATATACAAAAAAATTCCCAGTAAGATTCTTTGAATTAATCCTTAGATAATGTGAATTCCCCATGGCGAAGGAATTTTTCAAAATGCTCTTGAGCATTGCTAAGTCTTAAGTAATGATCGTTAATATGGAACACCTACCTCGCACTAATGAAACTGCCAACATTCCACGTGTCGGTCCTTACTTGGAGTAAGAAGAAAGGCGTTATTCAAATGTTCAAATGTTTGTACAGTCTATGGGACTTAACTACGGGGTCATCTCATCACTCCCTAAACTTACAAACTACTTATGAACTACTTACAACTAAGGACGGCACAAATATCCATGCCCGAGGGGGGGATTCGAACCCCCGACCGTAGTGGCCGTGCAGACCGTGACTGATGCGCCTCAGTCCCCTCGGCCACCGCGGCCGGCACACAAGGTATTACTCTGAAGGAACTGAGATACTAACAGCCGTATGTATAATAAAGTATTTATTGTATCACAACCAGTTTCGGCATTCCCCTATGCCATCTTCAGGTCCCTACATCGGAGCATAATATCCAAAAGTAGGGATACTAAAACTGGATTCGTGGACTTCTGCCTATTAGTGGTTTTTTTTCCACTAAGAGACAGAAGTCCACGAATCCAGTTTTAATATCCCTCCGTAATGGATATTATGTTCCGATGTAGGGACCTGAAGATGGCATAGTGGAGTGCCAAAACTGGTTGTGATACAATAAATACTTTATTATACCTACGGCTGTTAGTATCTCAGTTCCTTCAGACTCTTGACAAGCCGCTGTCCCGTTTCCACCACCAATGATGGATTCAATAAGACAAGGTATTACTGTTACCAGTCACTTTGTTCTATTGTACCCACAGCGCGTTTCGAGGGTTTAAGCCCCCCTCATCGGGTGGAATGACATTAAGCTGAGTACATATAGGTTAGGTTGACCTGTTGCACTGTCTACAAGAGACAATACAGAACACTACATCAGAATGTAACTTTTTACAATTTTTCAAATGAAGTTAAATATAAACAATTAAAATATCCTATCATCATTTAACTTCATTTGAACAATTGTACATAGTTACATTCTGATGTAGTGTTTTTTATTGTCTCTTGTAGACGGTGCAAAAGGTCAACCTAACCTATATGTACTCAGCTTAATGTCATTCCACCCGATGAGGGGGGCTTAAACCCTCGAAACGCATTGTGGGTACAATAGAAAAAAGTGACTGTTAACAGTAATACCTTATGTTCCAGTCAGTTTCAGAGCGTAAGAGCGTTCCGGAGGTGCTCATTAGACTACGGTGATTCCTAGAGCACGCGTACTAAGAGGTCAAGGGACTTTAAAATAGCTTACTTGCTTGGCTAGCGGCTGCTATGGCTGTATAAAGGGTGTTCAGAAATTCCCGTAACAAACTTGTAGAGGGCCGCACGGGAGTGGCCGTGTGGTTTAAGGCAATATGCTACGAACTGGGCGGTCGCTCCCGTCGATGGTTCGACTTCTCCCTCGGGCGTTGGTGTTGTGTTGCCCTTAGTTTAAGTTAGTTTAAGTAGTTTGCAAATCTATGGACTGTTGATCACAGCAACTTGTTCCAACAGGTTTACAAACATTTGAACTTGTGAAGTGGAATTAGTGGATAATATTTTGATAATGTCCAAAAATGTCATCCAGTGATGCTCTGAACACTTATTTATTTTTGGCACTGTGAAACAAACCCAATCTCTTCTACTGCTATATCTTTGGTTCCCACATTCTGGAAGTATGAAGTATTGCCTAAAACGACAAAATGTCTAATAAACATCGTCGTAATAGAAGGATGTTTCTTCTACTGGCCAAGTTCTCACAGCTCTTAAGGTACCGGTATGCATTTTATAATCCACGTTTACTAGATATTTTTTCTCGCTTTGGAAAGCAAAGAGCGTGTAGTACAGGAGATTTATTCCACAGTGTCAAAGATAAAGAATTGTTCATAGCATCATTGTGGCATCACTTATGACATTTCCGGACGTGGGTTCCTAATCACATTATATATCCATTATCCTCCGCAAATCCTCGAAGACTGTAACGGGAATTTCCGAACACCTTGTATACATCTCTAAAGATTATAAAATAGGATGCATGCTTTCCAAATATAAGGAGAGTTTTAAATATTGTATTTTCCCAGCGCACTAAATGTTGGTCCTCTTCACCGGTATGCGTCTGGGTTTCTTTGTCCTCACATTAGCGATTTATTATTTGATAGCCCAGTTTTCTTAATCGTATTTTATTTTGCTGATTCATATTTCATGATAGATCAGGCACTTAGACTTTCGTATATGGATCACATCTAATCACTCTAATGACATTATGCTGGCACATTGAGGATTAGTTACAGAATATGGTATATTTTGTAATTATATTCATTACTATTCAGACCAATCGTTTGACAAATTTTTATTGTTAATTAATAATTTTTCATTTTGTGAGGGGTTCAAAGGCTATTGATGCTCATGACCATAAAAATTTGTATTTCCATTTTGAAATGTCTTTTGATATAGTCACAATCATATTAATGGTGTATATCTGAATAAATCTGATAGTATTTGTACCTTGATGTTACTATACACCAATCATCATGAAAACCATTCAACCCTGTCATTGCTAGTACATGAGATGGTTTCCGGTAACAAATTTTAGTTGCATCGTAGGCAGCTGATAATTTCATAGTTTACACATACGTAGATCAGGTAATCTTATGTGTACTGAAAACACTGATGTTGATTTGTATACCTATGATATTTGAATGTCAGCATTGTCTATGGAGTTCACTGTTCCACAAATCACTAATTTCACTAATTGGCTGAATGGAACCGCGACTCTCTATGGGTCGGATCTCACATACCGCTCCACTCCTCGCGGTGGAGAAAATATATATACATACTAGCTGAAAACCCGGCGTTGCCCGGATATTTATTTATTTATTCCTGCCATTTTCAGGTATATATTCATTTTCATAAGGGCTGTATGTTAGTAAAATCTCTTGGGAATACAGTTAGTAGTAAAGAGGTAATAAATTAAAACTTGGTGCGTGATGGGGCGTTTTCGACAAACGTTACTGTTTATGTGCTCATATCTCATGAACTACGTGTCGTACTGTGATATAATTTAGAAGGTAGACTCAACTATATGCGTGCATACTGTCTGTAAAATTTACTACCGCTACAATTTGTAGTGTATAAATTGTAACGTCATACCGAATGCCTTAGTTTTACTCCATAAACAGTGAAAAAGTAGTAAGCGAGAAACTTTACTCCTTTCATCATTTTCCTATGTTTATCAGCTAGAAAAAGTTCAATAAAGGTTTGAAATTATGTTTAAAGTCGGTCGCAAGTCGCCAAGTACTCTCATTCTCATATAGCGTATTTTTAGTCTCGCCGCATTATATGGCAGTTTTTTGCGATTCCTGTTGTTTATGACGTTATATCTTCTGAACTTGTGTAGCATGTGATTCTTAACCCTGCAGTTATTGTTAACTCACGGTAAGGAATGTGTGTAAGGAATCACGGTAAGGAATCTGGTTGAAATCAATCCAGTGGTTTAGGAGAAAATGAGCAGCATTTTCGCTAAACGCAGCAGTTTTTCGCGCCCCTCATTGTTGATGACGTCATATCTCGTGAACAATGTATTGTACTTAATTTTTACACTTACGGCGACCGTCCTCATGGATTGAAGCTTATCTGTACAAAATGTCAAGCCGGCCGCGGTGGTCGAGCGGTCTGCGGCGCGCCAGTCACGGTCTGTACGGCCACTACGGTCAGGGTTTCGAATCCCCCCTCGGGCATGGATATTTATGCCGTCCTTAGTATTAGTTAGTTCATAATTAGTTTGAAAGTTTAGGGACTAATGAACCCGTAGTTAAGTCCCATAAGCTCTACAAACATTATAATTATTTAATTACAACATGTTATAAAGATTGGAACAAAACTGTAGATTTGTATGCAACACGTGCACATAAACATACGGACACTTTGCTGTATATATAACTTAGTCTGCGGCACTTCTGCACTAGTCAGTCGGCCAGTTGGTGGCCTTCTCTTAATCTTTCAGCACATGTAACGTTCTTCTTTCAAGGTAGAAGAGCCGCATGTTATGTCGGTATCCCCAGTTCAAATAGTGTGAACATAAGACCGCCATGACACACGAACGTCATGGAAAACTGACCCAAAGTACTTCCTTGTTTCCAGTGCCCCCATCGCCCGTTCCACCTGCCTGAACAGCTGGTGTGATGTCGAGTGGCCGCTCCGAAAACCAAACTATTCGTCCGGGATGATGATTTCTTGGTTAAGGTGCTGAAGTAGCCTCTTTGCGTGCAGCTTCTCGAAAACTATCGAGAGTGACGGGAGTCGGCTCATGGGTCAGTGTGTTTTCACACCTGAACGTAATAGCTAGTTGAAGATATCCGCTAAAGGAGGCAGGTTCTGTCAGCTGGGCGTTGTTCACGCCATCGTCTCCGCCGGTTCTTATGGTACTGAGATTAGATTACATTAGTTGTTCGTCCCATTGATCCATATTGAGGAGATCCTAGTGGATGTGGAACATGTCAATTTTTTTGCAATCTTGTAATACACCAGTAGTGTGAATACAGATACATATATCATTTAGTGTATTTAAAAATTCGTCAGTGGAGTAGGAGGAGTTGGCCACTAGGAAGTCTTTTACGTTCCTCTTAAACAGATCTTTATTTGTAGCTAAATTTTTTATGGTTGTTGGTAAATTATTGAAACTGTATGTTCCTGAGTAATGGACACCTTTTTGAACGCAGGTAAGTGTTTTTAAGTCCTTATGTAGATCGTTTTTGTTGCTAGTATTGTAGGTATGAACTGAGCTGTTTGTTGGGAAAAGGGATATATGAAGACCTCGGGGGAAAATAATGATAACCCTCATTTATAAAGTGTTGAGATTGACGACTTGTACGTTTAAAAAATAGTCTCTATTACATGTTTTAATATTTATACTTGCCATCTCTCTGCAGCTTCGTGTACTACTTGAAGAAAATGAAACATTCTGTCGGATACGATTGTTTGCACCAAATACATTAAAAATACAAAAGTTGAGGGTTATCATTATTTACCCCCGAGGTCTTCATATTATTTATGACAAGTATCATTGAGGAATAAATATACTGAGAGGCTGTAGTTAGTATACCTAGTTCTTTGAAGAGGCTTCTACAGGATGTGCGTGAATTTACTCCACAAATAATACGTATTACACGTTTTTGGAATCTGAAAACTTTTGTTTGACTTGAAAAGTTACCCCAAAATATTACACCATATGACATGGAATTAAAGTATGCAAGCTTTTTTTTATTTTATGCCTCCTACGTCTCATAACACTCGTATTGCAAATATAGATTTGTTAAGTATCTACTTTTCTTCATACTTTATGCATACGCTGGATGGAAACCTCTTACATGTTCTGAACTGCATCTAGTCAGTCTTATCAAAGTTTCACTAAATGCAGCGACTTCCTTCTTCCTTGCCGAACTAAGAAGCAGGTAGCTACACGTGGATTCTGCGGATGTGGTCTTCAGCCACACTATCAGTGTGAATTTTCCTGCGAGTGACGAGGAGGGGTCGGATATAGCGGTCCCTTTATCTCCCACAGGCACAGGCCGCTGCGCATGCGCGAGAAGCGGAAACCGGAAGAGCTGCCCTCTGCTACTCTTATCAAAGTGCAGCGCCGCCGGCAGAAGAAACTGACGAAAGCAGTGAAACGCAAATTAAGATATAGCCGGTCGAAAACTAGACCGTCGGTCTTCAAGGTCTGATAAAACAGGGTTAAAGAAAACCTGTATCTCAGCTAATAAGATTATTGGATAATCGTATTTCAGTCGACTCAAGAAATACACAATCCTAGTAATGGGAAGCCGGAGCAATAATACGTTTATCTTTCATTAAGGCAATGTTCAGCCATTGCAGTTTTTCAGGTTGGAGCAGAGTTGTGTACCGTTGCTGTTCAACACATCCATCTTGAACTGTGTGAATTGTCTGACCAATCTAATCTTTTGCACATTGGCAGGGGATTTTATATACTCGTCAGTTCCAGATCATCTTTCACAAGTCCAAGAAGAGCTCTAACACAGTGTAACATATACAGTCGCGACCATCAGGGCTGTAAAATTTGGTATTAACTGACAGTTGCAACGACAATAGACCTCCTAGTGGTAGGTAAGCCGTCGATGGAGTAATGTTTATTTATAATTACTCTCCTACGTATTTAACGAAATAGTTACCCTAATGTTTGCGTTACAAGCATTACTAAAATATCAAGAGATGTAATTGGGAAATTAATGTAAATGGTATAAAGAACAACTTATTAATGAAGAAATCCTTATAAATTAATAAAATTCAGCAACCAGTTGCTTGTAATTATTTATTTTAGACGACCGGTTTCGGACGCTTGAGTGCCCTTCTTCTGGTCTATTTTAGTATTGTTGCTTAATGAATGTAGCTACATGCTATTAGGAGAATCAACACTGTGTGAAATCCTTACACGAATTCGAGTATATTTGCACCTTAATCCGCTGAAAGAAAGTAGTAGCTATTGTGGTCTGTTCTTAGTATGACACACAGTTTTCTGACGCACATCAATTTGATATGGAGTCTAATGATTCGCATATTTTCACGTTTCACTCGACTTTCTTAAACGCACATACGCTTTTAGTGTAATTACTTTTGCTTAGCAAGCCAATGTCTTGAAGGTTTTTACCATTCGTGGTTCAGTTATAGCAACAATTGTAGAATTAGTTTCTTCTTTGTTGGGAAACAGTTTGGTTCCTTTTGCCGTTTTATTGCCACGTCTCTTGTGGTTTTCCTTCATCTACAGCTTTGGTGGATAATTTGGCACGTTAAACACTGTAGTAATTACATTCTATATACGAAAAATGTTCAAATGTTTGTTAAGCTTATGGGACTTAACTACGGGGTCATTAGTCTCTAAACTTACAAACTACTTATCAACTACCTTATACTAAGGACGGCACAAATGTCCATGCCCGAGGGGGGATTCGAACCCCCGACCGTAATGGCCGTGCAGACCGTGACTGGAGCGCGTCAGTCCCCTCGGCCACCGCGACCGGCTTCTATATACGTTTCCTGCGTTCAGTACTCGCCGATTTTACTGTAATTGTAGTGAAGAAACTTTAACGGCCATGAAGAGAAAGCGACATGTTTTTACTTTTAATAGGAAATTCAATTTTTAGTTAACCCATGCGGGTTAAAAGAGAATCGCAAATAAATGTTCATGTAACGGCAGCCTACCGTTTCATACCATGCCAGGGGTCTTAGGATGTATGAAAAGACAAATGTCGAGGGTTTTTTTCAGTTATTACCGATTTTTATGGCACTACATACGTTGCCTATTGTGAAAAGTATGTTAAAAATCAATAAAACGATATTCGCACTGATCCAACACCGTATTCAGAAATGTAGCTTACTCGCCGCGAGTGCTACTGTCGGAGTGTGTAACTTTTCTCTACCGTTCCACTCTCTAATAGTGCGCGGGGAGAAAGAACACCTAAATCGTTACGTTTTCGATGTGATTTCTCTTATTTTATTGGGATGGTAATGTCTCCCAATGTAGGTGGGTGCTAGCAACATATTTTCACATTCCGGCGGGAACGGCCGCCCAGTCCGAAGCATGACGCCAACGCGAGCGAAGCCAACAGCTTCGAAAGAAAACAGTTCAAATTAACAGTGAAGTCATAAATGCTTAAACTCTACCACCAGGTCTTGGAAAGCCCGCTTCCATCTGTAAATCTTCATATTTCCATAAGTGTGTCGTTCATTGATATAATTTTTCAGATAAATTCTGGGGTTTATGTGGATAATGAACACATATTATGTTGGGAATACAGTTTGTTGCAATGAACTCATAAACTAAAATGACATTCCTGACTTACTCAAAGAACAGCGAAAATTCAGTAAGCGATAAACTTCGTTACTTTTCATCATTTTGTGAAGACTACCCTCATAAAAAGAAAGGAAAATCGTAACGGTTTGAAATTATCTGTGAAGTTTGTTTTTCTGTCATTATCAAATATTACATGAATCCCCATGCGTTACGCCATCTCAAGTTTCTAACTGCAATACTTGTGTATAATATACGATTATACCTCTTTATTAATAAATTATTACAGTATATTAAAATTTTAAATTCGGCTAATAGCTACATGAAATATTTAAAATCAAATTTTGTTGGTCCTGGAAATCGTTTGGTAAGCAACGTGCAACTGGGGCCGTATAGCCCTGCACCGGGCTATTCGTTTAGTGTTCTAGATATTTATGACAGATGAAGAAGAAAAGAAGAAGAGTAAAGTCGATCTAGAGTGCATCTGATGAACCAAGTAGGAAACTTACAAATTTTGACTTACGACAATAAGACATGAACTTTTAATGAGAAACTGTTCAAAAAAAAAAAAAAAAAAAAAGTGGAGTAAACGGATATGATGGGCCGATACATGCTAGGAATTACTTGCAAAAACGAAAGTTCAAACAAATGGATCACGTAATAAAAGAGAGTCAAAGTCGTTATTACGAACGTAATGAAAATCAAACGAAAGTGGGTGGGACCACACTGCAGAGACGCAAATTAATGACAGGAGGCACAGCCGAGTGCTGTGCAAGAAACAAAGACTAAGAAGGCGATCTGGACGAAGTTGTATACATGGCATAAAAAAACAAGTAGGAGCAGCATGGGTTCGTAGAGTTACAAGCAATCGTCGTCGTCTTAGTTCTCTTCTTTGCAGCATCAGGCCGAATTGGGTATAACGGCATTTTTCTCGATCTTTTCACCATTCTTCTTTTATAAGTGTTTTTCCAGTCGCAATTCTTTATTCGTAGAGTAGTCTTTATTGTGTCAATCCGTGCCGGCCGCGGTGGCCGAGGGGACTGAGGCGCTCCAGTCACGGTCTGCACGGCCACTACGGTCGGGGGTTCGAATTCCCCCTCGGGCATGGATATTTGTCCCGTCCTTAGTGTTAGCTAGTTCATAAGTAGTTTGTAAGTTTAGGGACTGATGACCCCGTAGTTAAGTCCCGTAAGCTCAACAAACATTTGAATTTGTCAATCCGTCTTGATGTCTCTCTCCCGCTTGCAATCTTACCCTCAAAATTGTCCTTCATTTTTGTTTTACACATTATTTCATTCACTTTAAATTTACAAAACATTTTAACAAGTTGTTCTCTGTTTTATGATTCAGCTTTTCGACATCAGTTTTCTCTAAAATATTTCTTAGGTATTTCAGTTCATTGGGTTTGAAATATTATTTATATTTGCTTTTTTTATTGTTTCGAAAAAAAATAAATGAAGAAAAACAAATGAGCTAATTATTTTTTCGTTTTTTAATTTAAAGTTTCGGAGGATAAGTGCCGAGCAACAATGTATGATAACTGTTTTATTGCAAACTCATTCCAAGTAATCAGAAATAAAACTTCATTGTTGTGAAGCAGCTTGGAATTGCGTTGGTCATTTCTGAAATAAAGTTCATTTATGCGTGCTGTAAATTTTTATCTAATTTTCTGCATCACCGTAAGTTCGACGTCTATCACACGAGCGCTTACGCATAATCATGTCAAACGAAAATATTCCAGCTAGCTTGAGTTCAATTTTATTCCACAAACGGAATAAATAAATATAACAAAATATCTCACGGACGTTATTTCGTTCGCCTAAAGATATGAACGTAAATCAAACAAAAGTTTAATTATCCCATCCTCAAACAATTAAGCATCGCCTGTACGATGATGGCATAATAACGATTCTACTAATTCATATTAATGGAAAATTTCATTTTTTGTTGTTGTAAAGGAATGATCAAGAAATAATGTAGGCAAATGCAAGAATTGTAACTTTAAATAAGCAACTTCAGCAATCTGAAAATCGTAGCAACTTACATATTCCATCCAATCTAATCGAGAGCAACAACAAGAGTGACAAAAGAATGATACGTCTATATTGTCTTCTTTTCATTTTCAATCAATCTTTGAACAATGTTACAGAAAGAATTTATATTTTCAATGAACTTTAAACTATTTAAAAGTAAAAAAAAAAAAAAAAAAATCATTTTTTACACCTCTGTAACATTGTAGCTTGGTTTCTGCTCTCCTCTCTATTGTCTGGGTCTCCAATGCATACGTCAATATAGGGATAAAGTATGTCTTGTGGAACATTACCTCACACTTCACTGACACTTCACGCCCCACAAATAAATAATAAAAATTATTGCAACGAAATATCTGAAGGATAGCAGTGGATGTCAGTGTAACGATAATTTGCCGTTTATGCTCCAATGAGTTTGTTTTAGTCGAGTGATGAACAGAGTACTTTAACAAATAAAAACAGACTTGAGAAATTTCCGCATTCCGTCAAAGCTGCACGTGAACCGTTTCAGGTTGTGATACAGTGTCTGCTGTGTTGCAACAATCGAATGCAAGAAGAAACACCACACAGTCACAGGGAATACTTATTTCACACAGCTGCAGCTGTTTAAACACTTGTGCGAGCCCTCTTATAAAGGCACGAAGTATACAATGAGGAACTTGTTCCCATGACGCATGACCTGTCGTGACAGGTGCAATGTTCTCAGAGTGGAAATTTCGAATTACTTCCTCTACATAATCATTATTTCGCTTAAGTTTAATAATCCGCTGCTTTTTTAATAACTAGACATCTATATTAACGCGCAAATATGGCTATGAGTGTAAAAAACATCTTCCCTTAGTTTCACATATTATTCTGCTTTTGGAGCTCAGTTGTCAAACCTTAGGTCGTAAATTCTACCAAATGCCAAGGAGTTACAATTACGAACAACTTTGACTAGAGAGAATACACAGAAAATGTTGTGGGGGAAGCGAACCAAAGATTACGTTTCATTGGCAGAACGCTTCGAAGATGCAACAGCTCCACAAAAAGGACTGCCTACATCACACTTGTGCTGGAGTACTGTTGCCCAGTGTGGGACCCTCACCAGGTGGGACTGACGGAAGATATTGAGAAGGTTCAGAGAAAGGCAGCTCGTTTTGTTTTATCACGGTAGGGGGGCAAAGCGTCACGGAAATGTTGCACGAAATGGGGTGGAAATCATTAAAAGATAGACGTTATTCGTTGCGGCGTGATCTGTTTGCGAAGTTTCAATCACCGTCTTTTACCTCTGAATGTGAAAATATTTTGCTAGCACCCATCTACTTAGGGAGACATGACCATCCCAATAAAATAAGAGAAATCAGATCAAAAACGGAACGATTTAGGTGTTCTTTCTTCCCGCGCGCTATGAGAGAATGGAACGGTAGAGAAAAGTTATGAAAGTGGTTAATGAACCCTCTGTCAAGCACTTAAATGTGATTTGCAGAGTATCTATGTAGATGTAGAAGGAATGAATGAACATCAAATTCTTCGCTTAACTTTCTCCTAACAACGTTTATAACTCCAGATTGTTCCGAACGCTAAACAGAGAATGCTACCAGCAACATAAAAATCATGACGGAACCTCCCCCATACTTACAATACATACAATATCGTAAGGTTCTTTTGGGGTTCGCGATACATTAAATCCGCTTGTTTGTAGGTAGCAATGTAAATGGTAATTCGTTGGACCACACCACATACTTGCAGACGTCAAGTGTCCACGTTTTAAGATCTTGACACCACTCCCTCCGTAACTTTGTGTTGGCTTCCATTGTTACGGGTTTAACAACTGCAGCCCTTCCATTTATGTTAAGCTCCAGTCATATTGTTGCTATCTGAACAGTATTACTCAAGCGAATGTTGAGTTTTGCAGTCGCTTTTCTCGTAGCAGTTTGACTACAGTCTAACACGTACAGTCACGACACTCTCACTGATTTGTGTTATACGCCACGACAGCAGCGCTCCAAGCGGGTGGCAAGGGACATTTATGAATACGATATGGGATGTGTTTGAATAGTATCGTTTGATTTTAACATGCTTTTTACGACAGGGAAGATACTTTGGCCATAAAAATTGTAATAACTAGGAAATAACTCCACATTTGTCTCTATTAGGTTTCCTAAGAACCATTGGAAGGAATGAAACGTCACTTTGCAGGACAGTTTATTTAAGATTATCTTGAAATCTACGACTTTTGAATCAAGAATTTCATTTTCTATTAAGAAGAAAAAATAACTAATAAACAACAGAAAAGCGACCCTCCTGGAGAAAGACATCGGTTTGCTACTCCGAAACGTCAATATTTCTTCGCTACAATTCCACTCAAACCAGTAGTGTTAAATGTAAGAAACTTATATTGAATGCAATGCCTAAATTTTTTAATGTACTAGAGCAGCCTCTACAGCCGTACTGACGGAAAATCCTCACAAATGTGACAATAAAACATCGAAATAAAAATAAAAATAAAGTTTCCTAACAAAGCAGAAACCAATAAAATTAATCACACTCAAAACTATATACGTTTATAAGAATGATGAGTGAACCGGAAAAGTGTCCGAATCATTAGATTTAACATTGATTTCTTACACGTCAACGAAAGTGCCTGTCGTATAATAACAGACCACAACAGGAACTAATGTTTCTCGTTTGTTTATATTCTCTTACTTTCAACGGAGTTGGCTGCAAAATATACACATATCCGTAAGTATTTCCTCATAAATAAGTTTTTGTTTATATTACTTAATCGGGGAAATTCGGCTATTTTTTCATTTATTACATGATGATTTAGGTCCTTCGATATTTTACTAATGCTTGGAACGCAAAACTTACAGAAACTATTTGGTTAATTACATAGAAAAGTAATTAAAAACCAATATTTCAGTTGGTAACAACTTTCACAGCAGTGAGTGTCGTGACTGTGTATGTTAGACTGTGGTTTAACGGTGTCTGGCCACAACCATTCGGTCGTTGCCCGCTAAACTCGTGTTTGCCCATTTTCTTCTTCGCTAATGATTCACGATGTTTTCTGCATCCTGTCATTACCGAGGATACTGTCGCCAGTGAAGCGTTGAACCAAATAGCGTGTAAATATAATAGCGGAAACGGAAACTTACATCAGAATGCATTAGCTCCGTACGAGATAGCGCACAGCGCTACCACCTAGTGGTTCGCAATGTTAACTACAATTTCATCGTCTGCAAGTCGTCTGCTACCGTGTATACCTTACGTAAAATATAGTTTTATATGAGTTTATTTGGCTGTCATACGTAAAATAAAGGTTATAGGAAGACATTTATTGAATCATAAAGGAAATATTTTTAACTATGGGATAGAAACATTCATTTGTCAGCGAACTGTAAGACACAAACAATTACACTATACATATTATAAAAAATTATTGACTACATATGCGAAATTTTTTTTCAACTTGACATTCTTTTTTGAAGATCGTGTTGCAGATACGTTGTTTAATTTACATGTGCTTTAATCAGCACTGGAAAATATTTGTCGGCCAATAACAGGAAACAATTTTCGCAGACATCCTCTACAGCAGCAAACAAACTGATCAGCTTATGGACTAGTTTATTTCTAATTAAAAGCATTAGGCCTACTTTTATCACTGTTGCACTTCGTTTTAAAATACACAACTCAGTTCCTAAAGTACGAACGACTCCTCTCTGAATCTACACTGTTTTATGTGGTGCTCGACACCTAGCAACTAACGGAAAACGTTTGTCACAGTTTTTTCTAAGTTTAGAGCTGAGACTACCATCCATTTCATCCAGAATGTTGATGGTTACTTGTGGCTCCACTGCCTTTTCTCCCATTTTCTTTTGCACTTTCCTTTGCATTAGACAACACTGAAGGAACAGAGCCTGGCCATATAGCCTACTGAAATGAGAAAAAAAAAGTTATATGCAACAGCAATAACGTGACAAAGCGGTGAACAAGCTTTAAAATTGAGCTATCTTTCTGCTTTACAAACAATACTTACCTCTGACTTAGTAAATTTTTATTTCTGAAATCATTCTTTACAAAATGATCTGAGCATTTTACGCGAGTTTTATTTAATAGCTCCGGTCCATTTTTTTAAAAAAAATATTTCATCCAAATCTGCTTTTTTGCTTCGAATGACGCACTGTTTACATCTAAAAATTACAAAAACCATTCTCACATTAACGAAATAAAATTAAGTCACTGACAGACACTGGCCTCTAATTTAGATTCATACATACATTTTTTTTCATTTCTCGGTAATCTGTAAAAACTTACGATCAGTTTGTTGTCGGTAATTATTGCACCCATATGTGGCACCAAGAACGCCTTTATCAGCCATTTCAGAACACAAATAAATCGAAACTATCTTACAAAGCGGCTATAGTCTGTCTATTTACATACGCGAAACAGTGTGCATTTCACGCCACCTGGGTATGCTGCAATCGCTGTCGCGCTCAAAAGGACTGAGTTTCCAGTATTATCTTTTTACGCTATTTGGTTAAACAGTGCAGCTGTTTTTGTCACATGTCCCCCCTTGTTACGCATCATCGAGGTGTCCTCTATGGAAGTCTGAGAGACCGCGAATTCCAAAGATCATTTGTGTTGACCGTCGAAGAACAAAGCGTATAGTAGACTGCAGGATAACGTCCAAGACTTGGTACGACAATCGTGCACTGCGGCTGCGCAGGAGTGCCAACTTGCAGCAAGATTTAATATACTGCATAGTCTTCATATTATTTTGTTCATCCCCTAAACATCATAGAAAAGCCTCCTATGGAGGAACCCTCAATGTATCAAATTATACGTCGACAGTTTATTACGAGATACTGACAAATGTGCTTCATCTATTTACTGTCAAGTAGATAAGGCGGCTAAGCAGGAGTGGCTTGAGGGGAAATGCCAGACCGTAGAAGAATGTATAAGTAGGGGAAAGATACAGCCTACAGGAAAATAAAAGAGACATTTCGAGACAAGAAAAGCAGCGGTATGAGGACACAGTAATTCAATCAGAGACAGCAAAGGACCTGGAAGAGCAATTAAACAGAATGCTCAGTGTCCTGAAAGGAAGGTATAAGACGATGCTGAAGGAATTATATTAGGTGATGAGGCAATAAAAGTAGTAGATGAGTTTTGTTATTTGGGTATCAAGATAATTTCTGATGGCCGAAGTAAAGAAGATATAAAATGCAGAATGGCTATGGGGAGAAAAGTGTTTCTGAATAGGCGAAATTTGTTGGAACCCAATATTAGTTTAATTGTTAGGAAGTCCTTTCAGAAAGCATTTGTCTGGAGTGTAGCACTGTATGGGAGTGAAACTTGAACGATAAGGAGTTCAGAGAAAAATATGATAGAAGCTTTTGAAATGTGGTGCTACAGACGAATGATGAAAATTAGATGGGTAGATCACGTGACTAATGAGGGGGCGCTCAACAGAATTGGGGAGAAAAGGAGTTTCTCGCATATGCTGACTAAGAGAAGGGATTGGTTGGTGGGACACATTTTAAGACATCAAGGAATCGTCAACTTAATATTAGAAGGAAGTGTGTGTGGGGTCAAAATCGTAGAGGGAGACCGAGGGACGAATACAGTAAGGAGATTCCAAAGAATTTACGTTGCCGTTCGTATTCTCAGATGAAGAGACTTGCACAGGACAGGGTAGCATGGGGAGCTGCATCAAACCAGTCTGCAGACTGAATACCACAACAGATAACGTCATTTTGTGTTGATGTTCGGCGTTAGAACAAGTTTATGGAGGTGTTAAGTTGGGACCTTTTCGATAACGTCTTGCTAATTCCATAGTGTGGAAGACATCGATAAAGAGTCAACATACGAGGTTGAGTCAGTAAATAAGTCGCAAACTAAGGTAGACTGCGTTTACAAGCCTTAAATTGCTTTACTTAGCCTTTAGTTTTCCACCTCTAAATTTAAACACTCGTCCCATCGTTGGAGATGGCTTCAAAAGGCTGGAGCTTGGGATTTTTGTGGCAGAGTTTGCATCCTGTAACTGACGCTGTTGAGCTGTAACTTTATTTGGTTTCTTAAACTAATGCAACCCACAAGACGGGTGTGTCGCACTGGTAGAGAAATACCCCTACACAGCGCGAAAATGTTCAAATGTTTGTATAGTCTATGGGACTTAACTACGGGGTCATCAGTCCCTAAACTTACAAACTACTTATCAACTAGCTACTACTAAGGACGGCACAAATATCCAATGCCGAGGGGGGATTCGAACCTCCGACCGTAGGGGCCGTGCAGACTGTGACTGACGCGCCTCAGGCCCCTCGGCCACCGCAGCCGGCTACACAGCGCGCAGTACTGGCGTGTCTACCTCAGGTTGCGACTATTTACTCTTACTGACTCACCCTCCTATTATACTGCTTACTGACATCAAGATATTTGCAAGACTGATGTCGCAAAAACGAACGTGAACGAGCGCTCGGTCATCACTGGGATATCAGTACCTCTGACAGTAAACAGCTTCTCTATGAGTTAATAGTTGCAAACAGTCGTAATAGGTCCTACGAGGCATGTGAGCGGGTTAACGTCGTGTAGTTAAGTGTTGTTGACAACTAACGAGGTGAACACACGGTTATCTTTTTAGAATTTATTACTCTCAAACATTATCGAGAAAATCGAGTTTGAAGTTATGCAAGTACACGTACGTTTCTTTGCTGATGGTGATGAAACTGTATCACATCTAAACTTCGAATGCATTGCATTGGAGAGTAAAAGGCATAGAATATTTGGGACAACCAGTCCCGAAGAAATTGTGTCTAATAAAGAACTGGTAAAGGGACTCCTTGCACTGTTCAAGGGCATTGATTGACTTTACTAGATATACAGGGAGCGATACCGCACAATAAACTTAGTTTCGGTGCGGGCAGTGGCGGGTTTGACCAAGACTGTTTTGGCTTCCCCGAGAAAATCAATCAATCAATCACACGTACGTTTTAGGTGACGACAGAGTGTTCAGCTCGTCTTCATATCCGTAAACAAAAACTGACACGACACATAGAATTAGAGATCCCAAAATGTTTTATATAACTGATTTCAAAAACGAAAACATATCTATCACGGCTTTGTACCATCGACCCTGGCTTTGAACCATCGACCCTATGCTTGTGAGGCTAGAACGGTGCCACCTAGGCTACACCGACAGATGATGCAGAAAGTTGAAATAAGCAGTTCACATGATATAGATAAAACAATTAATTCCTTTAACTAGGGATTTATCATAAATAGGGTCCCACAAGGTTCGGTCTTGGGTCCTTTGCTGTTTTTAATATATATATATATATATATATATATATATATATATATATATATATATATATATATATATATATATATATATATTAATGACTTGCCATTCTACATTCACAGAGATGCTAAGCTAGTACTTTTTGCTGATGATACAAGTATAGCTATCACACATGAAAAACTGATGAAATTGTAAATGATATCTTTCAAAAAGTTTTTAAGTGGTTCTCTACAAATGGACTCTCATAAATCCCAGTATATACAGTTTCAAACAGTAAATGGCATGACACCATTAATAAATTTAGACTTTGATCAGAAATCTGTAGCAAAGTAGATTATTCAAAATTTCTATGTGGGAGCATTGATGAGGGGTTGAACTGGAAAAAAACACATTGACGATCTGTTGAAACGTTTGAGTTCAGCAACTTATGCTATTAGGGTAATTAGAAATTGTAATACACGTCTCAGTAAATTAGCTTACTATGCCTATTTTCATTCTCTGCTTTCATGTGGCATCATTTTCTGGGGTGATTCATCATTGAGTAAAAAAGTATTCATTGCACAAAAACGTGTGATCAGAATAGTTGCCGGAGCCCATCCAAGATCATCCTGCAGACACTTATTTAAAGAGCTAGGGATCTTCACAGTAGCTTCTCAGTATATATATTCACTTATGAAATTTGTTATTACCAATCCCACCGAATTCAAACGCAATAGCAGTGTACATAACTACAACACTAAGAGAAAGAATGATCTTCACTATTCAAGGTTAAATCTAGCTTTGGCACAGAAAGGGGTGAATTATGCTGCCACAAAAGTCTTTGGTCACTTACCAAGTAGCATCAAAAGTCTGACAGATAGACAACTAGTATTTAAAAATAACTTAAAGGGATTTCTGAATGGCAACTCCTTGTACAATGAAGATGAATTTTTAGATAAAACTTAAAAAAATAAAAATAATAATAATAATAATAAATAGAGCAAAAATGTAATAAAAAATCCTTAAGATATTGATTGTCACATGTAGACAACATTTACTAAACTGACACGTTCCACATCATTACGAAATGTCGTATATATGATCTATGGAACAAGTATTAATCTAATCTAATCTACTGTTTTAATTACTGGTACTTACACGTACTCGCAAAACTTTGTCGATTTCCTCCAGAAATTTTGGGAATGGGTATGGCTGATTGTTATTTAGGTTCTGAACTTCACGCACCATAAATGTAAAGAAATTCTAAGATCGGGTACCCCTGTGGTCTCCTTTTGAGTTTCGGATAAGGTTTTGGCAGAATCGTCTTGTGGATGCTTATAGAGTAGGAAGCACCTCACATGAGCTGGGCCAAAACAAGAAAGAGCGCTGCTATTTCCATTAACAAAGATATTTGCCAGAAAGGAACCTAGTTTATAGGTTCCGACGAACTCCTCTCCAGAAATGTTGAGCATGAAGCCGTCCGCTGGCAGACTGGTGTGGCCAGAACTGTTTGATGATATGAGAGTCTTCTGTATGGCTTCCAACGTTTAGTACAGATACTGTCAGTTGTCAACGATACATGAAGCTAAGTTTTCAGACGAAAGCTCCAACTTCCAGATAGAGAAAGACGGTGCTGGAGCTATGACACACTTTTTCCATCGTGACTGCTTACGTCATTCTAAGGTAAATCTCCAACCTAACATAGAAGAGATACTGGTTACCTTTCCCTTCCAAAACCCCTGAGACATGCCAAAGAGAAGGACAGCATTTCTTTGGAATATTACAGTTACGTCGTCCAACAACTACAAAAATTTATTTTATCAAGCGTTTCGTTTCATTCATTTACAAACATCATAGACGCATCTGCAGTTCTGATTTGCTGCCGCGGCGGAGTGGCCGAGCACATTGAGGCGCTGTGCTCCGATGCGCGAGGCCGTTTCCTGTCGGGGGTTCGAATACCTCCTCGGGCATGGATGTTTGTTCTGTCTTTAGTTAGTTCACAAGTAGTTTGTAAGTTTAGGGTCTGATGACCCCGCAGTTAAGTTCCATAAGCTTTACAAACATTTGAACATTTTCTGATTTGCTTCTAGATCTAAGAACCGTTAGTTTCAGAAAGGCATGCTATTTTGGCTTATTACATTTTACTATAATTTTCTGTTACGTCAGAAAGTTTAATCTGCATACACGTCCTCCAGGAAATCCTGTAGCTGGCACTGCTGTTTTCGGACTAATTGCACCTTGGTTTGTAACTTTGCACATTTCTTGTGTTGAAACTCTAAAATATATTGTGTAATGTCGAAAGGTATATGTGTGTTTTGTATGTATACTGTTAAACATTAATCTGCCAGTTAGTTTTAAATTTTTACAAACATGTACTCTTTTGGCCCACTTTAGGTTACGGTAGTAAAACTATTCGCCCACTTTAGGTTACGGTAGTAACACTAAAAGTAGGCCTTTGCGATAGTCTTTTGACAGCTCGAAATTTAAATGAAAAGAACGACTTAACCATTCATCTGACACGCAAATGGAATAACCGAATTTGTTGAGGAGAAAAGTCTCTACAACTTTGCTCTCTTATGTTTTTTTCATATGTCGTATCGCTTGAGATATATTTAAAAAAATAACGGAGTTTTGACACCCTCCATTGAATTAACGAAAACCAGCCGTTCGTAGATGTCACGTGACATTTCTCGCCCAGAACTCTCTCCGGCATACGCCATCTTGCGTTGCGTATTTGATGATTTTCTTATTGTAACTTGCACGTTGTCATTTCAAAGCAATGGCGCACTGAAGAATTAAGAAAAACACGATAAATGATAATCTAGTGTCTAGAAATGCCATATTAGCATCAGTTAACAACAGCCATCAATAGTATGAGATAAAGAACGCAACTTTTAATTGTTAGCTGTAGCGTAGTGGGCTATGCGTTGGACTGTGATGATGGTCAGTGGTTCGGAACCCGCCACTACATAATTTTTTTTTTCTCAAAAGGTTTTCAGAGACTCTTATTAATTGATTATTTATTATTTTGGACCAAAATGTTTGCAAAAACTTACAAATTACAAATCTAAAGTGGGCCGTAAAACACGTCAGTGCGATTTTTTTTTATCTGTGCTTTTAAACGAGTTGTTTTTATATCTTGAACCAAAAGTGTAATTATTTTTACTTTCAGATCACTGACGTCGTATTCAATGATTAAACCGAAACTCATAGTAAAAGAAACATATATTTTAGCAATTTCGCAGACGCGTTTGAAATACCTAGAGTAATTATATAGCATTTACCAACATTACGGCTAGACTAGTGAATAATAGAATGTGATGGTTTGGATTCCTTTATTACTATAAGAATGATAAATACTACTATACTGCCCTACAACATCACCCCTGTAGCATAGATTTAGCACTCGTGATCCTATGTAATACGAAATACTTCGATTGAACTACGCCGTGATCGGAACTATAATACAGTGATTTCAAATCGTAGGTACAGATTTCTACTCACGGGATGTGCATGCTCTTTTATGGGCATAAATAAGCATTTGCAATGGAATTACTCATATCTAGTGAGTGGAATCTGTAGTCCAACGGAGAAGAACTGTGGCTTGGACGCCATGGAACACCAAAAGTGTCTGAAATGTTTTATTTTTACTTATTTATTATTTTTATTGGCTTTCGGAACATGCCAATACAGCCATCACAAACCATGAAAGGGTACATTACAGTCACGTTTGACAATGCAGCCTTACATTAGCATTATAAGAGACAGATACCAGCATTAGTCAATAATTTTAAGGATACATCTACATACATACTTTGCAATTCACCGTAAGGTGCGTGGCGGAGGGTACACTGTACCACTACTAGGCATTTCCTTTCCTATTCCACTCCCAAACTGAACGAGGAAAAAAAGAATGCCTATATGCCTCCGTACGAGCCCTAATTTCTCTTATCTTGTCTTTGGCGAAGGACTGCAAACGTGTGACGCCTCTGTGAACGGGTGTCAGAGCGAGGAAAGGTAAATAAAGGTGTAGCCTGCGTAGCAAGAACGATGTTTATTCTGCAAGCACCAGATACCAAGCTGCCTTCTCCATGGCGTCACGACTCAAACTGCAGTGTAGTTTGAGAAATTGTGTTCCGAATGTGCAACACGGCGGGCCAGGCTAACTTAATTGAAGTCAGCTGCGCCGGCCGATTTATAAATAGAGCCGTTCTCACCGATTCTAGAGCAGCCAAGCCGTGGGAACTGCGTAGCCGCTAGCTTGCGACTGAAATCGTACGCAAGGCTATAATTCGCGCACACGCGATTTTTCAGTCGGGGCGACAAAAAAAAAAAAAAAAAAAAAAAAAAAAAAAAAAAATCGGAGTACGTTGTGGCGCGCACACAGCGACAAGAAAATCGCAGCTACTCTCTGTTCCAGCATGGATTTCATCGAAACAGCTTGTTTGGCGAAGAAGAGAGAGAAAACAGCGCTAATGTCGTTACTGGCTACATCTGATTGTAGGTAGGGACGGGATAAACCGACCGGTTAAAACCGATACCGGTATTTTAGTTTTGAATAACCGGTTTTTTCGGTATTTATTTGGTGTCGGTTATAACCTTTTTTTTTTGTTATTGCCAATAACCGGGTAAAAACAGCGGTACGACTACTACCTGTAGTAGCGGTTCAAAATGTGTTTTTTGTAAATAATTTAAAAAAAATTAAAACTAAAAAATATTTGGGGTTTTCCTAAAATTTCCACTGCTGTGAAATATTAGGTCGTAGCAGAAAGTAACAAAAGCGATTAATGATAATTTAAGAACAATCCCGGCATAAGAACTTCAGAATTGGTGCACTTATTGAGGCATCGATGCAGCTGTTGCCGTGTGGCGTGGCCTATTAGACGACGCGCGTGCACCGGCAGTGTACGAGACTTGCCTCCGTCTGGTCATGCGGCAGTTCCTTGCTGTCGTCGCCAGACATCGCTTGTGTCTTAAATGGCACCATCCCGAGTGTGGAAGTACTTCACGGGGGCAGTGAGGTACAGTGCTCCATTTGCTTTAAAAAACTGAAAACGGGTGGAGGTACTATAAACATGCTGTGTCATTTAAGGAGAAAGCCTCCAAAATGTTCCTTTGACGAGAAGGTAAATTCGATTCATATACATATTATGTAAGTGATGTACTCTAAGCTTGGAATACTAACTTATAATGTATTATCACATTGATATGCTAACAAGTTTTATTAATGTGATTCCTTGAAAGCGAGGGGCTTTTTTAATAACCAATATGGGTTTAGGTAACATTGCTCATGTGGTGCCTCGCGAAGTAGCCGTGCGGTCTAAGGCTCCATGTCACGAACTGTGCGGCTGCTCCAGTCGGAGGTTCGAGTCCTCCCTCCTCCATCGGTCATGGATGTATATGTTGCCCTTAGCGTAAGTTAGATTAAGTGGTTTTTAAGTCTAGGGACCGATGACCTAAGCATTTAGGTCTCATAAGAACTCACACCCATTTGAACATTCTTTGATCATGTGGTACAGAGCTTTCATAATTAAATTTGCGTAAATTTACACTGACAACATTCTGTTAGTCGGAACTGTGATTTTATATCTCAAAATACTTCTGCAGTACTGACTGAAGTTTATTTATTGACTGGAACTTATATATATATATATTGTGTATATAACGAGATATTCGTATGCGCTGGCTCACAAATCCAACTTAACGGAGTGGTTGGCTCAATATCCGCAATTGCCGGATAGAAATACTAGGCCAGTATATCTGTATGCTTCGTATATCGTCTTCTACGGACTCTTGGATAGGCTTACATACACTCAAGAAGGCGTAGTATTGGGTGGGGACTTACAAAATATGGAAAGACTAGTGATTTGTCGTATAACGTTAATTGACATAAATTTTAACTAAATTTCGTAAGTTTCGGTCTCGGCCGCAAAATATGTTTCGGTCGAACTCTACTGGAAATAATATCAATAAAAAAAAACGAAAACCGGTTATTTAAAAAACCGTTTATCTTGAGCAATTTTTACAGTGCGGTTAAACTGGAGATGAGAAGAACCGTTATAACCGAAAACCGGTTGTTTGAGCGATAACCGCCATCCCTAATTGTAGGTCAAAGGGTTGTGAAAGGCCAGGTTTACAAATTACAGGAAGAGTTACAAAATTACCGACGAGGATCTAGAACCTCAAGCTTTTAATTTCGTAGAAGATGAAGCATTTCCACTGTCTAGACATATTCTGCGGCCGTACTCTGAGAGCATCCTGACAATGAAACAGCGTGTTTTTAATTATATACGTTGTCTTGCTCGTAGAATGGTGGAATGTGCTTTCGGGATTTTGGCTAAAATATGGAGACTATTTTATCGACCTATTGATGTCGATGTTGGATTTTCAGATATAATTCTGCATAATTACGCAAGACGAAATGACGTACGGACCAAGAACGAGTCGTACGAATGCCTTCTGCAAAGCTGTGAGCCTGTAGGAATAAGGGTTGGATGCGTGCGGTATGCAGATAAGGGATTAACTTGCAAACTACTTTGTGACTCCACAAGGATCAGTACCTTGGCATATGAAAAAACTTAAACTGTTATAATTGTGATGTCTACATGAATGAATAAAATAAGTGAAACGCGAAATACCTTTGTTATTCTTTTCTGGTCCAGACACTTGAGTCCAGTTCTTAATTAGGCTGCAGCATACTTCTCCCCATAGTTTCTCCTTCACATTGCGATCACTGTATTCTTTTAATTTCCTGTTGTAGAGAGCTGGTCGCTTTTCTACTTCTGTGGTTAGTTTTTCTGGATCGACAACACAACCTAAAACGTCATCCGTAGCACAGCTCCCGTTATCAGACATGCTGCCGGCGCTCTGAACTCACTTGTCATACACCACAGAGCGGGAGCGACTGAGGAATCGCGTCGCTGTACAGTGCGCGCGGCCCCGTGCTGTTGTCTGTGACTCATCCCACACCTGCGACAATCGCGCCGCGCGTCAAATAGGGCCGGCTGCGTTTTTTTAAGTCGCCGCTACTTTTTTGTCGCACGTGCTCGCCCTCCTATTCCAGCCACCGTGTTCCATTCTTGCGACAAATAAATCGCGAGACGGAAAACCGCCAGTGCCCGCCTGGCCTTAGGCTTAGTGCACGATATCTGTTCAGACACTTCCGGAACATACTTAATTTCTCACCAACGGAGCTTCGGAGCTCTGCATACGCCTATGTAGAATGTCTAACTGCAGCAAGTTTCATGTTGTTTATTAGTTATTGTTCAGAGCTGGGTTGAATACTGCGTTGTGTCGCACAATTTACAAATTTCGCTTATGAACGGCTATGCAGGCTGCTAGGCTCAATGTTCCTTACTTTACTTTATCGTGTCCGGACTATTTAAAGGGTATCGGCCCAGTACTGGGCTACGTCTATTCCATTAGTATTCGCGAGCCACAAATCTTCGAGGGTACACCGGTGTGGACATTTTTCACATGTAAGAAGGTGTTCCATATTTTGACTTTCTCCACAGTCGCAGTTTACATCAGTTTGGTCGATTATACCCCACTTAAGCATATTTACTTTTACTGGGGCGACCCCCGTTCTGAGCCTATTCAAGGTTCTCCAGGTTTTAAAATTTAGGTTTTGGCCGGTCCACTGAACCTGGGGGAGAGGGAAATATTCAGGCGGTTCGTCCTGGACGGTTCCAAGGAAACTTCTACTAGACTTCAGTCGTGTCTCTGGTGGTCGATCTCTGTATAGGACATGCCGCTCATCTGTGAGTTGTTTTAATTCCTCAACATGTTCTGTAGCGTTTCTGCGAGCTGTGGGATCTGCAAAACCAGCTGCCTTGTGCAAGAGTCTGACCGGCTTTGGTTTAATGCACCCTATCACTATCCTGCAGGTCTCATTGAGGGCCACATCTACTTTCGTGTGAGCGCATCTATTCCATACTATTCTGTTGAGAAACAGAGCGCCTGTGCCGTTGTTCCTATAGGTACAAGTCTGCGCAGATGCGGATATCCGCGGATATATCCGCAGTATTTCTTACTTTGCGGATACAATTGTGAGTGACGCGGATAAAGAGCGAGCTAACTGCACAGTACGTCTACACCTACACGAGATACTCTGCAAATCACATTTAAGTACCTGACAGAGGGTTCATCGAACCACCATTATACTATTTATCTCCCATTCTATTCTCGAATAGCGCGCGGGAAGAAAGAACACCTGAATCTCTCTGTTCGAGCTCTGATTTCTCGTATTTTATTCTGATGGTCATTTCTACCTATGTAAGTGGGAGTCAACAATATATTCGGAGGAGAATGTTGGCGATTGTAGTTTCGTAAATAGCCCACGCCGCAGCGATAAGCGCCGTTGTTGTAATGATTCCCATCCCAGATCCTGTATCATTTCCGTGACGCTGTCTCCCTGTATCGTGACAGTACAAAATGAGCTGCCCTTCTTTGGACTCTTTCGATGTCCTCCGTCAAACCCACCTTACAAGGATCCCACACTGGGCAGCAATACTCCAAAAATGGACGGACAAGCGTAGTGTATGTAGTTTCTTTTGTAGTTCTGTTGCATCTTTTAAGAGTTCTGCCAATAAAACGCAGTCTCCGGTTCGCCTTTTATTTCCCACGACATTATCTGCGTGTTCTTTGCAATTTAAGTCTGAAGTAATAGTAATTCCTAGGTATTTTGTGGTGTTCACGACCTTCACTTTTGATTGATTTATCTTGTAAACAAAGTTTAATGGATTTCTTTTGATACCCATGTGCACGACTTCACACTTCTCATTATTTAGAGTCAATTGCCAATTTTTACACCATAGTGATATCTTATTCAGATCGTTCTGCAGTTTGTTTTGATCTTCAGATGATTTTACTAGCTGGTAAATGACGGCGTCATCTGCAAATAACCTAATGGTTTATGTAAATAAGGAACAGCAGAGGACCAATAACACTACCCTGTGGAATGCCCGATATCACCTGTTTTAGTCGATGATTTACCATCGATTACTACAAACTGTGTCCTGTCTGACAGAAAATCCCCTATCCAGTCGCAAATTTGGGGCGATATACCGTAACCACGCAATTTGATTAAAAGCCGTTTCTGAGGTACGGTGTCAAAGGCCTTCTGTCGAAATGCTAGCTGAAAACTTCAAGCGTGTGGACATTCTTGGAATCCTTGCAGGGCCGAGGTAGAACGGAAGTCTGCTGTCGTCATCCCCTGGTCACAGCGGACGTTGCTGTCTGTACCGTAGGGACCTGCGCCTCGTCCGTTTCCTTCCGCGTCGGACGTTCGAATCCTCCCTCGGCCATGGATGCTTGTGTTGTCTTTAGTAGAAGTTACTTCATAAGTAGTTTGTAATATAGGGACTGATGACCACGCAGTTAAGTCCCATAAGATTTACAAACATTTGAACTTTGAAATACGTTTACGCTACCGTGTCTTATCTGCGTTCTGTCAAGTGCTTTCTGGATGGCAAACCGGCCCACTGCCCATCAGAAGTGCGATGCCAAATTTGCGCTCCCTTCAGTTAGCGCACGACATCAATGGATGCCAGTGGCGTAACTATGGGGGGGGGGTGGATGAGGGGGATAGAACCCCCCCAACCCCTTCACAAAGAGAGAGAGAGAGAGAGAGAGAGAAGAAAAAGAAAAAAAGAAATCGTATAACAGCAATCTGGTAAAGATTGGAAACATGGGGTGTTTTACCATAAGCTTTCATTGGATGGGACTGAATTAGTTTCTTCAACGGGAGTGGTAGATGGTAGTCTGTCTGGAAACTGACTAAAATTTTGCTCGTCAAGCAGATCTATTCCCCCCCCCCCCCAAAGCCAAGTCCTAGTTACGCCACTGATGGATGCTATATCGTGTAAAGTGAAAAGAGGTGATTTGACATTAGTGAAAAATTGAAATCGTCAATTTGGAAAAAAAATTAGATACGTATGTGATGGCAAGGTCACAGTGTAGCCGTTCTCATCGCCCGAACGTAGAGACTTCGGACGACAGTCAGTGAAATTCAAATCAGTTTGTTTCCTTCGGTCAAATCGACCGACGTTCTCACATGCCAGATATGGACAGTGAGAAATTGACATACTTAGTGAAAGAAAGAAACAGATTGGGACACGCAGAAGACGATAAATATCACAATCGGGATTTAATTCGGAATCTGTGGTCCGAATTTACATTATACTGGAAACGCTAAGTTGGTTAAATCCTTTATCAGAAATTTTAGGAGTAAATTATAACCTCAAAAATGTGTTCAATCTGGTATTGTGGCATATCTTAATGTTTTAATAGTGACTCTCTTATTTTGTTTTGCATTGTGATAATCGGGTATTAGCTGTCCACAAATTATTCTTTCTGGTTCTGGTCTTCTTTAAAAAGGTGATGAGTCTGTTCTGTGAAGTGATCTGCAAATGTGGTACAGATCTACGTGTGCTTCCGCTTTTCAGTGGTTTCTGTGTTCAAAATTATTCTTAATTTCACATTTGTCTTTCACAAATATACTGAATGACAGTCATTAAAGTTTTACGTACTGTAACTTCATTTCGTTCATCATAACTGGATGTTTCTGCGTAGCGTATAACTGTGTTCTTCATGGACTTAAATACTGAAAAACTGCATCCATTATGTATTTTTATGCTTAGCACAACGCATTTCGACAATTTGTCTCGCTTTTAGTGCATTTGTTTGCATAAGTACATCGTGACCTTTCCATGTGTGATTTTATGCAGCTGTTGCACAGATATAGTCTTTTTGAGGTTACTGTAATGAGGGAAATCGTAGCATACATAAAAAAATTTTGGCAACTTTTTTACATACTAAATAGTACGTCTGTCTATACTTGCAAGTATTATGTGTGCTCCATTAAACTGGATATCACAACACAAAAATCATCACTTACACTGGTTTCTGCCGGCCGCGGTGGCCGAGGGGACTGAGGCGCTTCAGTCACGGTCTGCACGGCCACTACGGTCGGGGGTTCGAATCCCCCCTCGGGCATGGATATTTGTACCGTCCT
Organism: Locusta migratoria; assembly: GCA_026315105.1. Taxonomy (NCBI): domain Eukaryota; kingdom Metazoa; phylum Arthropoda; class Insecta; order Orthoptera; family Acrididae; genus Locusta; species Locusta migratoria. Next base: position 508,004,689 of record CM048745.1, read on the forward strand.
AGTTCGTAAGTATTTCATACGTAGTTTGTAAGTTTAGGGGCTGGTGACCCCGTAGTTAAGTCCCATAAGCTGTACAAACATTTGAACATTTTGAACACTGGTTTTTGTACACAGGTAGGCCTAAATCAAGATTATTATGTTGCATATTCTGAGTAATGGGAAGAAGCTCAATATCTCGAAGCTGTGCAGAAAAAGTTATGGTTTCTAACATTAGGATAAAACACACACCTCAATATTTATTGTGTCCGATTTTCCGAACTTCAGTAGCTAACCTAAAAGTGACAACTCCAGTGCAAGTGTCAGGAAATCACACACTGAAACGTCGAAAAAATACCGTACGTATGTAAACAAATACACTAGAAGATGCGAATAAATCTTCGAAATTCGTTGTGACGTCTAATCGGTGCAGTGTGCCCACGCCGTCGGTCGATGTTTTCAGTCGAACTCGGTCGCCGACGTCTGACGACAGTCTGTCGGTGCCACTGTGAACACAACCTGAGATGTTTTTAGCGGACCAAACAGATGGGAGTCACAGGGCGACATGTCAGAGCTGTAAGGCGGATGCTGCAGCTGCTGCGCCGGAACGACATCTGCTAGATGCACTGCTGGTAATTGTGAATGACAGCTGTTGACCACGCGCGACTTCATCACCATGCTGTCCGTGCACAAACTAAATGTTAAATTTTATTCAAGACTGCCTGAAGAAGGAAGCAGGTTCTTGTACGAAATAGGATTCTGAATTTAAACTGAACTGTCAAGATAAATCAAACTGTGATTGTCTATTCCTTAAAATTTCTTCAAAATATTTCGTCGAAAGTTATCTGTCGTTTTACAAACCACAGATATCTCTACACTTATAAGTTGTCTGTCTGTCTGTCTGTTCTCTTATACCTCAAGATCCAGACAACGAAATAGCGTGAAATTTGGTACACGTGCACAACATTACATGGGGAAGGTTCTTAAACAGGTTTCGTTCCTCTCTCTCTCTCTTTTTTTTTTTTTTTTTAAATCAACCGTTACATTTGAGAAAAAGAGAAAGTGCGTTTTGAATGTGTCCTTGTAAATCTATATCTTCGCACTGATCTTGATGAAATTTTGCACAATTGACCTCCAAAACAAGAGGAAGGGAACTGTCTACATAAAATTTCGTTCAGTGCATGGTGGAGGATACTTATGCATTTCGCCAAAATCCACAGTTTTGCCCCGATCTTTATGCAATTTTGTACACTTGACCTTGAAAACAAGATGAAGGTTACTGTCTACATAAAATTTCGTTCGGTTCATGGGGGAGAGTACTTGACTTACAGACTTCTATTGCAATCTCTATACATATAAGACTGATGACCCCGTAGTTAAGTCCCATAGACTTTACAAACATTTGAAGATTTTTAGAGACTGCAGATAGTAACTGAAACTATCTGTGATAAATGTAACTAGCAAAACTTTTGTGATAATACTAATAATTCTTTTTTTTTCTTGTTTATTTGACTATGGCGGTTGGCAACGGTGTCTCTTAACAAGATCTTCTGTAGCTCCGTAGCTGTCGACCCGCGACGTTTGATAGTCAGCTATAACATCTATGGCACCGGCAGAGATGTTGGATGTTGTTCTCGTGGGTTGCACCGTTCTCACCACACATGAAACATAAGAAAACAACACCTATTGCTTTAGGAATCATGTTATAAGAATCGTTAACAATAAAAAGATCATCAGCAAAGGCTAGACATGGTACAATTAGGTTACCTTTCTTGTAGCGAAGCAGGACTGAAGCTTGGCTACAAGGAAGATAACCTATTTGTACCATGTCTAGCCTTTGCTGATGATCTCACCCTTTTAGCCAACAGCATGGAGGAGGTTACTCATCAGCTACAGAGCCTCTAAAATGTTGCAGTAAAAACCGGTTTGAAAATCAACATACAGAAGACTGAGTTCATCACCAATATCAAACAGGCTTCTTCTACAGCCCGACTAGGAAACAATAATATCTGTAAAGTTCCTGCAGTCAAGTACTTGGGAGAATGGATTTCAGCAAGTGAGAGCGAAACCTTGGCCATAGACGCCAGGTGCACCAAGTTAGAGAGAGCCTATCATTCCTGTAAGAACATCTATACCTCCAAGTACCTATTCAAGTACTTAAAACTAAAGCACTACAACTCGGTAGTAAGACCCTCTGCACTCTATGTCTCTGAGTGCCTCTTGATAAATCGAAAGGGCCCACTCAGGATGATTCTGAGGAGAATACTAGGATCCATAAGAGAGGAAGAATCACGAACAATAACGAGCTCTATGAACACCAGGAAGACATAGTCACATGTATGAGGAAAAGACGGCTGGCCTTCTGTGGGCACATAACTCGCCTGAATCACTCAAGGCTAACCAAGAAGATCCTCACAGTGACAAGCAGGGGAAAGGCGTCCAAAGCTAAGTGGTTCACCTCTGTTAGATCAGTCTTAGAGGAACTGCAGATTTCACTACAGATAACCGAGAACCGAACTCAATACCGTCAGGCCATTCTACATGGAGTCTTCCAACTATCTCTCACAAGCAAGAAGTGTGCAGGCACCACCAGACCTAAATGGACGGATGAGAGGAAGCAGGCTCACAGCCAGAAGATGAAGGCGTACTGGGCCAAGAAAAAGCAGAAGACCCTAGCTGAGAGTTAAGACGAGCCCCGTGGTCCGTAGTAGGCCGCTCGAACTGGAAAAAAAGAAACACATGAATAAACATGAATTTACCTGCAAAACTGAGGTGATGTAAGGCAGTAGCAGGGATGATATTTCGCCCCACTACACTACACTGCTCCCACGTGAACTTGGCCAGTGACCCTGGAGACACGTGAACGCGCGTTATCATGGAGCAGAATCACTGTCCGTGAGCAGCCCAGGCCGTTTGCTCCTGATGAATGTCGACCGGTTTAACACCTGTGGCAATCAGAACTCCTTGATGCTGCTCAGTCGTCGACTCTTGCAGTGTGCACGCCGTGATGTCATCGCACGCAGAGTCGCGTGAGTCGGTCGGAATACTAAACTGGCTGCGTCTCTCTTCCGTCATGTGCGGGTGCCCGCGCATTCGCAAAACCACACCGGACACTACATTCGCGTCTCTGGATGACGCTCTGCGTTATCCCAATGCGGCATAGTCACGTTTCAACCGCTTTGCTCGTTGAGACATTCCGTACCTTTTCATTTGAACACTACTCGTATTTCTCTACCGTTCCATTGTCGGATAGCGCGCTAAACAGAAGCACCTAGTCTTTCCCTTTTCGATCTGATTTCTCATATTTTATTATGATAATCATGTCTCCCTATGTAGGTGGATGCTAAGAAAATACGTTCGCATTCGAAAGAAGTTGGTGAAAGAAATTTCACAAATAATTTTTCTCCGCATTATTAACGCCTTTCTTTTAATCATTTTCACCCATATATTCTGACAATTCAAAACTAGCTGCTCTGTGTGAACTTTCTTTGCAACCACCGCCAGTCACATTTGGTGAAGAAGCAATAGAAAGCAGTACTCCAAAATAGGACGCCAAGTGTAGTGTAGGCAGTTTCTTTTTACTAGAACTGTTGAATCTAAGTGTCCTGCCAAGGAAACGTAGCCTTTCATTCGCCTTCTCTACAGTATTTTCTATGAGTTCTTTCCAATGTAAGTTGTTCTTAATTAAAAATTTAAATACGTAGTATTTTTGTTCCACGATATTATTTATTTGCTTGTTATTAGCAGCTTTCGGCTTCTTAGGCCATCGTCAGATAACTTCATGCTAAACAGATAGTCCACACGTAACATTGAGGTTACATATACAAAGGTGGTTTTTCATAGATATGTGAACTGCAAATTTCTTATGTCTATGAATCGATACTACATAACAAACGTACTCCTCGAAAACAAATGGATTTTAAATGAACATATCTTGGGTACAGTGGTATTAAAACTGTATAATTATATAAGAAAGTATTGTCAGCAGTTGATGGTAGAAACAAAATGTGGGTTTGTTATGAATAAGTATCAATACCACAGAACGTGCATAATAATAAAATAAATAACTAAATAAATAACAATAAATTAATTAAAAACATTGTTCGTAATTGTTATTCCTAGAAATTAAGTCTGAATTTACGGCCTGTTGATTTGACTGATTTACCATGTAAACCAAGTTTAACGGATTTCTTTTAGTGTTCATATGGATGACTTCCCACTTATCGCTAGTTAGGGTCAGTTGCCAATTTTTACACCCTGTAGTTTATCTGAATAATTTTGCAGTAGCTTCTGCCCTCCTGGTGGCTTTACTAACTGATAAATGAAAGCACCATTCGCGAACAGCCTAAAAGAGCTGTTCATATTGTTGAGGGCCCTATCACTTCTTGAGGAACGCCGAACAGTATTCTGTTGAAGGGGTGTACCTGTATGATGGAACGGATGCCAGAATCAAGGCTACATTTCCGCCCGTGGAGACTGAATCACGTGATAAATTGGGTGTTTCAGAATGATCGACCCCTTGTACCTGAGTACCACTTGAGCTGTTGATCTGTAAATGTAAACATGTCATGAACTCCATACGCACTGTTTCAACAATAAATCTTGAGTGAACTGGATAACTCGAAAAGAGTGAAAACTAGGATGACCAGACGCACCATACTCCGTATTTTACTAACCGTCCCATATATTTTGAATCAACATCTTTTAAAGGCAATGTTAGCATAACCAAACTGAGAACAAATGCAGTCATAATGAATAGGCTTCAACTCAAAGGGAATGAGTCACGATTTTTTACGTATTTTTTAAATATATTTCTCATAATTCAACCTTTGGGGCGATATTATTTTTATTTTAAGTGCAAAAAAGCATAGGTTGTCCAAAATCGCTATATGAGTTTTAAAGTAGTCTTGGCAATCTATGTTTCTCCCCCCCCCCCACCCCCTTCTTTCCCTTTAATAGTGATGCTTTCACAAAACATGTGCAATTCTTCCAAATACACAAATTCAATGATTAATTAATGTATTGCATGAAAATTGAAAGAGTATGATTTTTTGGACATTTTAAGTTCATTCACGAGACGTTAATTGATCATATAGCGAAATGGGCTTACCGATTTCGGGTGCTGAACGCATTTAAGTAGTAATGAGTAACGTAGAAGTAGATATCATCTGAGTAGTGCAGCAACTAAAATCACTTAACAAGAACAAGTCTTCTGGTCCAGACTGTATACCCATTATATTCCTATCTGATTATGCTGAAGCGATAGCTCCTTACTTAACAGTCATATACAACCGCTCTCTCATAGAAGGATCTGTACCAAAATATTGGAAAGTTGCCCAGGTCACACCTATCTTCAAGAAAGGCAGTAGGAGTAGCCCACTAAACTACAGGCCTATTTCATTGACGTCAATTTGCAGCAGGGTTTTAGAACATATCCTGTATTCAAATATTATGAAATATCTCGAACAGAATGATCTATTGACCCACGCTCAACACGGATTTAGAAAATATCGTTCACGCGAAACAACTAGCCCCTTTAATCACACGAAGTGATGAGTGCTATCGACAAGGGTTCGCAAATCGATTCCGTATTTCTTGATTTCCAGAAGGCTTTTGACACCGTACCTCAGAAACGGCTTTTAAACAAATTGCGTGGTTACGGTATATCGCCCAAAATTTGCGACTTGATAGGTATTTCCTGTCAGAGAGGATACAGTTTGTACTAATCGATGGTAAAGCACCGACTAAATCAGAGGTGATATCGGGCGTTCCACAGGGTAGTGTTATTGGTCTTCTGCTGTTCCTTATTTACATAAATGATTTAGGGGAAAATCTAAGTAGCTCTCTTAGGTTGTTTGCGAATGACGCAGTCATTTACCGTCTAGTAAAGTCATTTGAAGATCAAAACCAATTGCAGTAGGATCTGAATAAGATATCACTATGGTGTAAAAATCGGCAATTGACTCTAAATAACTTAAACTTTGTTTACAAGATAAATCAATCAAAAGTGAAGGTCGTAAACTGCACAAAATACCTAGGAATTACTATTACTTCATACTTAAACTGGAAAGAACACGTAGATAATGTCGTGGGAAAGGCGAACCAGAGACTGCGTTTTATTGGCAGAACCCTTAAAAGATGCAAGAGAACTACTAAAGAAACTGCATACACTACGCTTGTCCGTCCTTTTTTGGAGTATTGCTGCCCAGTGTGGGATGCTTATCAGGTGGGCTTCACGGATGACATCGAAAGAGTCCAAAGAAGTGCAGCTCGTTTCGTATTGTCACGATACAGGGGAGACAGCGTTACGGAAATGATACAGGATCTGGGATGGGAATCATTACAACAACGGCACTTATCGCTGCGGCGTGGGCTACTTGCGAAACTCCAATCGCCAACATTCTCCTCTGAATGCGAAAGCCGGCCGCGGTGGCCGAGGTGACTGAGGCGCTCCAGTCACGGTCAGCATGGCCACTACGGTCGGGGGTTCGAATCCCCCCTCGGGCATGGATATTTGTGCCGTCCTAGTTCGTAAGTAGTTCATAAGTAGTTTGTAAGTTTAGGGACTGATGACCCCGTAGTTAAGTCCCATAAGCTTAACAAACATTTGAACATTTTTGAATGCGAAAATATATTGTTGACTCCCACTTACACAGGTAAGAATGGTCATCAGAATAAAACACGAGAAATCAGAGCTCGAATGGAGACATTCGGGTGTTCTTTCTTCCCGCGCGCTATTCGAGAATGGAATGGGAGATGAATGGTATATCAATGGTTCGATGAACCCTCTGCCAGGCACCTTAATGTAATTTGCAGAGTATCCCGTTAGATGTAGATGTCGTATAACATGTCCTCAGGTTTTTTTTTTGTTTTTTTTTTTTTTTTCCCACTAACCTCGTCAGCGACGTCAATGTTTGAGCAAATTTCTTTAAAATATTTGTGATAGTGTGCCTGATATTGTTCCGAAAGTCCGATTGTATGCCTACAATTCCATAGATTACACACACTAATTTTCTGCCTATCAACATTGCGTGTTGCACCCAATCCTACTGTACTGTAATTTTAAAGTTCTCCTTCAACTCATATGTGAGCGGCTGTGATAGCAACCTCTTCTTCTAGACAAGAAGATGAGTCCAAGGTCAGTGTATCGCCATCTGGCGTTCTCTGATAGTCGTGTGATGCTGCGTGGAACTTGAGGGCAAAAGCGTCATCAGGACGTACTGCAGCCGAGGGCAGCCCCCACGTTAACAGCGTGAGTTGTGGCCGCTTTATTGCACCGCACTTTATCGTCTCTTGTTGTTGCCCCATCTGTCTCAATGTGGCCCAGAACTATCGAGAAACTGTTAGCGTCGTCCAGCCGGCTGCAGCGGCCCTGAACACTCGTACACACTGAAGGCGCATCTGGTTCAAACACTACATCTCCTTTTCTTAATAATACCTCGTTATCGACTGAGAAGCGTACAACATTGGAGGAATGAAACCTACACTACTGGCCATTAAAATTGCTACACCGAGAAGAAATGAAGATGATAAACGAGTATTCATTGGACAAATATATTATACTAGAACTTACATGTGATTACATTTTCACGCAATTTGGGTGTATAGATCCTGTGAAATCAGTACCCAGAACAACCACCTTTGGCCATAATAACGGCCTTGATACGCTTGGGCATTGAGTCAAATAGATCTTGCATGGCGTGTACAGGTACAGATGCCCATGCAGCTTCAACACTATACCACAGTTCATCAAGAGTAGTGACTGGAGTATTATGACGAGCCAGTTGCTCGGCCACCATTGGCCAGACGTTGTCAATTGGTGAGAGATCTGGAGAACGTGCTGGACAGGGCAGCAGTCGAACATTTTCCGTATGCAGAAAGGCCCGTGCAGGACCTGCAGCGTACGGTCGTGCATTATCCTGCTGAAATGTAGGGTTTCGCAGGGATCATCTAATGAAGGGTAGAGCCACGGGTCTTAACATATCTGAAATGCAACGGCCACTGTTCGATGCGAACAAGAAGTGACCGAGACGTGTAACCAATCGTGGCCCATACCATCACGCCGGGTGATACGCCACTATGGCATAACGAATACACGCCCCCAATGTGCGTTAACCGCAATGTCGCCAAACACGGATGCGACCATCATGATGCTGTAAACAGAGCGTGGATTCATCCGAAAAAAAAAAAAAAAATAAAATAAAATAAAAATGATGTTTTGCCATTCGTGCACCCAGGGTGCAGCCATGGACTCTGAGCTGATTGTCCATGCTGCTGCAAACGTCGTCAAACTGTTTGTGCAGATGCTTGTCGTCTTGCAGACGCCCCCATTTGTTGACTCAGGGATCGAGACTTGGCTGCACGATCCGTTACAACCATGCGGATAAGATGCCTGTCATCTCGACTGCTAGTGATACGAGGCCGTTGGGATCCAGCAAGGCGTTCTGTATTGCCCTCCTGAACCCACCGATTCCATATTCTGCTAACAGTTATTGGATCGCGACCAACGCGAGCAGCAATGTCGCGATACGATAAACCGCAACCGCGATAGGCTACAATCTGACTTTCATCAAAGTCGGAAACGTGATGGTACGCATTTCTCCTCCTTACACGAGGCATCACAACGTTTCACCAGGCAACGCCAGTCAACTGCTGTTTGCGTATGAGAAATCGGTTGGAAATTTTCCTCAGGTTAGCACGTTGTAGGTGTCGCCACCGGTGCCAATCTTGTGTGAATGCTCTGAAAAGCTAATCATTTGCATATCACAGCATCTTCTTGCTGTCGGTTAAATTTCGCGTTTGTAGCACTTCATCTTCGTGGTGTAGCAATTGTAATGGCCAGTGTACATTGTAAGTGTAAATCTATATTACTGGGAGTGGAAGGTTTATCGAGACATTGCAACGCCACCTAGATATAAGACCTGTGCGCTGTTTGCCAAGAGTAGTCATAACACAAACAGTTTGTCTTATGTAGCGTTGCGATGAGTTTGGGAATACCTGCACGTTGCAAACTTTGTTCCAGAATGTTCTTAATGTTATTTATGTGATTCACCGGCAAATTTGTATTGGTATAAGATATTTATGAAATTACTATCTTACCGATATTGGAATCAGACGATTCATATTAGGCATTTTGTCTCATACGAGCAAAAATCTGCACCGAGAATCACATAGATAAGATTATTGCAACGTGCAAGTATTCCCAAACTCGTCCCAACACTGCGTAAGACAAATGGTTGGCTTTTGTTATGACTGCTCTTGGCAAGCAGGCACCTGGGTGGCGTTGGACATTGTCTCCACTTGTTGCACGCCACCTATCTAACGGCTTCCAGGACGAACAAAGCTTTTATTTTCAATAATTTGCGCAAATAACGAACTATTTTAATAATTTCTCAATGTTGTTATATACTGCTAATTGAAAAGTACGATATTGTATAATGTCTAACACGATATGACAAATATTACTATTAGAAACTTTCTATTTGTCTCGAAGCTGACACTCCTCAAACACTCCAAATTTGTTTATCCATCACTCGAAAGCGATAACTTTTAGCTAGTTCCAAGAATATGAACATATCATTTCAAACTTTTACGAGACTTTTTCTCTCTGTCGTTCCCATAAAATGATGAAAAGAAAAACGCGTATCAGTTTCTAGATTTTTGCTAATCAAGCGGTCAAACTGCAGCATCTTCAAAATTATGTCACTACAGAAGAGTTCAGGACATTCGACGTGGTAGAGAATGGTACTCGTCAGGTACAACCTTCTGCCTACATTGATGTGCGCATCCGACTTGACTTTTTAATTTATTATTTATTTATACTTTGCTGATATTTTCCTTATATACGCAATTATAAAATTATATCATTGTATGACATATGAACCATATCAACTCATTTGTAAGGTAATCAGACATTTCAAAGAATTAAAACAGTTCTATATATTGGAATTTGATTTTTTTTACCGAATCAGGGTGTTTTACTAGTATCATATAATATCATAAATTCGGTAGTAAACTGATTTCCCAGTATGTGTCACTGGTTTTCCTGTTTGTATCACAGGATATGAATTACTGATAATGTGATGAAAAAACATGATGAAACGCTCTTACAGTTCACTCTTCAAAAGAGCCTCGTCAACACAGTAATAAGGAAAATCTGAAATTCGCTGGTCACGCTGAACAAACTCTTTTAGTTGTTTACAGAAGATACCGCCATTCTAATGAAAAAATTCAGCGAGTGTGTGCGTGTGTGAATGCCGATTTGGAAATGATTTCTTTTTTCTTACAAGAACGTGACTGGAATTTTTTCATTCTAATTCATCGACTTCCTTCGGTTAAATGGGTTGACTAAGAAATTGGAACAGGTAGTATCATTCACCAAAATCAGTTGGGGGTATTACAGGAGAAGGTCTGATATGTTGTTGTTGTTATGGTCTTCAGTCCGGAGACTGGTTTGATGCAGCTCTCCATACTACTCTATCCTGAGCAAGCCTTTTCATCTCCTCATAAGAACGGCAACCCACATCTATTTGAATCTGCTTACTATATGCGTATCTTGGTCTCCCTCTGCGATTTTTACCCCACACACTTCCCTCCAATGCTAAATTTACGATTCCCCGATGTCTAAGAATGTGTCCTACCAAGCGATCCCTTCTTTTAGTCAGGGTATGCCAAAAATTCCTTTTCTCACCAATTCGGTTCAGTACCTCTTCATTAGTTATGCGATCTACCCACCTAATCTTCAGCATTCTTCTGTAGCACCACATTTCAAACGCCTCTATTCTCTTCCTGTCCACACTGCTTATCGTCCATGTTTCACTCCCGTACAAGGCAACACTCCACACAAATGCCTTCAGAAAAGACTTCCTTACACTTAAATTAATATTCGATGTTAGCAAATTTCTCTTTTTCAAAAATGCTTTTCTTCCCATTGCCATTCTGCATTTTATATCCTCTGTACTACGACCATCGCATGTTATTTTACTACCCAAGTAACAGAACTCATCTACCACCTTCATTGTTTCGTTACCTAATCTAATTCCTTCAGCATCGCCTGATTTTCTAAGACCGCATTCCATTATTTTTGTTTTGCTCTTGTTAATGTTCATTTTATACCCTCTCTTCAACACACTGTCCATTCCATTCAGCTGCTCTTCCAGGTCCTTTGCTGTCTCTGATAGAATTACAATGTCATCAGCAAAACGCAATGTTTTTATTTCTTCCCCCTGAACTTTAATCCCTATTCCAAATTTTTCCTTACTTTCCTTCACCGCCTGCTCAATGTACAAATTGAATAATATTGGAGAAAGGCTACAACCCTGTCTTACTCCCTTCCCAACTGATGCTTCCCTTTCATGCCCTTCGAGTCTAATAACTGCGGTCTGGCTTTTGTACAAGTTGTAAACAATTCTCCTTTCCCTGTATTTCACCCCTGCTGACTTCAGAATTTGAAAGAGTGTATTCCAGTCAACATTGTCAAAAGCTTTCTCCAAATCTACAAAAGCTAAAAATGTAGGTTTGCCTTTCCTTAATCTATCTTCTAAGATAAGACGTAAAGTGAGTATTGCCTCCCGGGTTCCTACGTTCCTCCTGAATCCAAACTGATCTTCCCCGAGGTCAGCTTCTACCAGCTTTTCCATTCTCCTGTAGATAATTCGTGTTAAAATTTTGCAACCATGACTTATCAAACTGATGGTTCTGTAATTTTCACACCTGTCTGCACCTGTTTTCTTTGGAATGGGGATTATTACATTTTTCTTAAAGTCTGAGGGTATTTCGCCTGTCTCATACATCCTACACACCAGTTCAAATAGTCTTGTCATGGCTGGCTTTCCCAGAGACTTTAATAGCTCTGCGGGTATGTCATCTACTCCTGGGGCCTTGTTCCGACCTAGGTCTTTCAAGGCTCTGTCAAATTCATCTCTCAGTATAGTATCTCCTATTTCATCTTCATCTATTTCCTCTTCCCTTCCTACAACATCGTCTCTAAGTTCATTTCCTTTGTAGAGCTGCTCTATGTACTCTTTCCACCTTTCAGCTTTCCCTTCTTTGCTGAGAACTGGTTTCCCATCCGAGTTCTTGATATTCGTAGAGCTGCCCTTCCTGTCCCCAAACGTCTCCTTTATTTTCCTGTAGGCGGTATCTACTTTTCCCCTTCTTATACATTCTTCTACAGATTTGCATTTGCCTTCTAGCCACTCCTGCTTAGCCATTTTGCACTTCCTGTCAATCTCATTTTTTAGTCGTCTGTACTCCATTTTGCCTGTTTCATTTACTGCATTTTTATATTTTCTCCTTTCATCTATTAAATTTAGTATTTCCTGTGATATCCAAGGACTTTTTGTTGGTCTTGCCTTCCTACCTATTTTGTCCTCTGCTGCCCTCACTATTTCGTCTCTCAATGCTACCCATTCCTCTTCTACTGTTTTATTTCCCCCTGTTTCTGTCAATTGTTGCCTAAATCTCCCTCTGAAATTCTCCAGAACTTCAGTTTCCTTCAATCTATCTAAGTCCCATCTCCTTATTTTCCTACCTTTTTGTAGTTTCTTCAGTTTCAGCCTACAGTTCATAACCAACAAGTTATGGTCAGAGTCTATATCTGCCCCTGGGTATGTCTTGCAGTTTAGGACCTGGTTCCGGAATCTATGTCTTACCATTATAAAATCTATCTGATACCTTCCTGTGTCTCCTGGTCTCTTCCACGTATACAACCTTCTTTTGTGATTCTTAAACCACGTGTTTGTTATGATTAAATCATGTTCCGTGCAAAATTCTACCAGGCGACTTCCTCTTTCATTCCTCCTGCCCAGTCCATATTCGCCTACTATTTTTCCTTCTCTTCCTTTTCCTACTACCGAATTCCAGTCTCCCATCACAATTAAGTTTTCCTCTCCCTTAACTGTCTGAATAATTTCCTCTAGCTCCTCATATATTTCTTCGATCTCCTCATCATCGGCAGAGCTAGTTGGCATATAAACCTGTACTACTGTTGTCGGTGTTGGCTTCGTATCTATCTTGACAATGATAACGCGATCACTGTGCTGCTCATAGTAGTTTACCCGCATTCCTATTTTCTTATTCATTATCAGTCCTACTCCTGTGATACCCCCAATTGATTTTGTATTTATAATCCTGTACTCACCTGACCAGAAATCCTGTTCATCCTGCCACCGAACTTCACTAATCCCCACTATATCTAACTTCAACCTATCCATTTCCCTTTTTAAATTTTCTAATTTTCCTACCCGATTAAGGGATCTAACATTCCACGCTCCGATCCGTAGAATGCCAGTATTGTGCTTCCTGATGACAACATCCTCCTGAGTAGTCCCCGCCCGGAGATCCGAATGGGGGACTATTTTACCTCCGGAATATTTTACCCGAGAGGATGCCATCATCATATGTTCATACAGTAGAGCTGCATGTCCTCGGGAAAAGTAGCGGCTGTAGTTTCCCCTTGCTTTCAGCCGTTCGCAGTAGCTGTGTGGCAAAGCCACATTAGCTGATGTTACAAGGCCAGCTCAGTCAATCATCCAGACTGTTGCCCCTGTAACTACTGAAAAGGCTGCTGCCCCTCTTCAGGAACCACACGTTTGTCTGGCCTCTCCACAGATACCCCTCCGCTGTGGTTGCACCTACGGTACGGCTATCTGCATCGTTGAGGCACGCAAGCCACCCCACCTCGGCAATGTCTGTGGTTCATGGGGGTGGAAGGTCTGATAATGAATAAGAAAATAGGAATGCAAGTAAACTATTATGAGCAACACAGTGATTGCATTATCGTTGTCAAGGTAGATACGAAGCCAACACCGACCACAGTAGTACAGGTTTATATGCCAACTAGCTCTGCCGATGATGAGGAAATCGAAGAAATATATGAGGAGCTAAAGGAAATTATTCAGACAATTAAGGGAGAGGAAAACTTAATTGTTATGGGAGACTGGAATTCGGTAGTAGGACAAGGAAGGGAAGGGAAGATAGTAGGTGAATATGGTCTGGGCAAAAGGAAGGAAAGAGGAAGCCGCCTGGTAGAATTTTGCACGGAACATAATTTAGTTATAACAAACACCTGGTTGAAGAATCACAAAAGAAGGTTGTATACTTGGAAGAGACCAGGAGACACCGGGAGATACCAGATAGATTTTATAATGGTAAGACATAGATTTCGGAACCAGGTTTTAAACTGTAAGACATACCCAGGTGCAGATATAGACTCTGACCATAGAGGAGGAATGGGTAGCATTGAGAGATGAAATAGTGAAGGCAGCAGAGGACAAAACAGGTAGGAAGGCAAGACCTACAAAAAATCCTTGGATATCACAGGAGATACTAAATTTAATCGATGAAAGGAGAAAATATAAAAATGCAGTAAATGAAACAGGCAAAATGGAGTACAGACGACTAAGAAATGAGATGGCTAAGCAGGAGTGGCTAGAAGACAAATGCAAGGATGTGGAAGAATGTATAAATAGGGGAAAAATATATACAGCCTATTGGAAAATAAAAGAAACATATGGAGATAAGAAAAACAGCTCTATGAATATCAAGGACACTGATGGAAAACCAGTTCTCAGCAGAGAAGGGAAAGCTGAAAGGTGGAAAGAGTATATAGAGAGGCTCTACAAAGGAAATGAACTTAGCGGCAATATTGTGGAAAATGGAGAAGAAGTAGATGAGGAGGAAATAGGAGATACTATACTGAGAGATGAATTTGACAGAGCACTGAAAGACCTAATTCGAAACAAGGCCCCTGGAGTAGATGATATTCCGTCAGAGCTACTGAAGTCTCTGGGAAAACCAGCCATGACAAAACTGTTTCACCTGGTGTGTAAGATGTATGAGACAGGTGAAGTACCCTCAGACTTTAAGAAAAACGTTATAATCCCCATTCCAAAGAAAGCAGGTGCAGTCAGGTGTAAAAACTACTCAACCATCAGTTTAATAAGTCATGGTTGCAAAATATTAACACGAATTATTTACAGAGGGATGGAAAAGCTGGTAGAAGCCGACCTCGGAGAAGATCAATTTGGGTTCAGGAGAAATGTAGGAACTCGTGAGGCAATACTCACTTTACGGATTATCCTAGAAGATAGATTAAGAAAAGGCAAACCTACATTTCTAGCTTTTGTAGATTTGGAGAAGGCTTTTGACAATGTTGATTGGAATAAACTCTTTCAAGTTCTGAAGCAAGCAGGAGTAAAATAAAGGGAGCGTAAGGTTATTTACAACTTGTACAAAACCCAGACAGCGGTTGTCCGAGTTGAAGGGCATGAAAGGGATGCAGTGGTTGGAAACGGAGTAAGGCAGGGTTGTAGTCTTTCTCCAATGTTATTCAATTTGTACATTGAGCAAGCTATAAAGGAAAGCATGGAGAAATTTGGTGAAGGAATTAAAGTTCAGGGGGAAGAATTAAAAACATTGCGTTTTGCCGACGACATAGTAATTCTGTCAGATACAGCAAAGGACCTGGAAGAACAGTTGAATGGAATGGACAGTGTGCTGAAAGGTGCATGTAAGATGAACATTAACAAGAGAAAAACAAGTGTAATGGAGTGCAGTCTAAGAAAATCAGGTGATGCTGAAGGAATTAGATTAGGTAACGAAGCAATAAAGGAGGTAGATGAGTTTTGTTACTTGGGGAGTAAAATAACAAATGATGGTCGCAGTACAAAGATATAAAATACAGAATGGCAATGGGTAGAAAAGCGTTCTTGAAAAAGAGAAATTTGTTAACATCGAATATTGATTTAAGCCTAAGGAAGTCTTTTCTGAAGGCATTTGTATGGAGTGTTGCCTCGTATGGGAGTGAAACATGGACGATAAACAGTGCGGACAGGAAGAGGATTGAGGCTTTTGAAATATGGTGTTACAGAAGAATGCTAAAGATTAGGTGGGTGGATCGCGTAACTAATGAGGAGGTACTGAACAGAATTGGGGAGCAAAGAAATTTCTGGCATACCTTGACTAAAAGAAGGGATCGATTGGTAGGACACATTCTTAGACATCAAGGAATTGTGAATTTAGCGTTGGAGGGATGTGTGAGGGGTAAAAACCGCAGAGGAAGACGAAGAGATGGATACAGTAAGCAGATTCTGACAGATGTAGGTTGCCGTTCTTATGTGGAGATGAAGAGGCTTGCTCAGAATAGGGTATTGTGGAGAGCTGCATCAAACCAGTCTCCGGACTGAAGACCACAACAACAACAACAGTATCATTCAACATTATCATATTAGACGTGGATTTCAGAGGGATATAAATGCGGAGAAGAATAAAAATGCTGAAAATGTATTGCACTTTTTTTTTATTTCTGCCGAAGGAATGACAAGATTTATGAAAGTCTGTTCTCAATGTAACTAACTGGGTAGTTTTAGGAAGATATAAAATAATTTTTCTGCTTAAGAGGATGGAGCTGATAGTAGGGCGTGAAAAAGGCTCAGTGACAGTGAATATATTAAAATGAACAGACTGTGCACGGATGACGCACTCATCTATCGGTTAGTAAGGTTACTCCAGAATTATTTAGGTAAGATATAAACAAGGTGTAGAAATTGGCGATTGACCCTTAGTAATGAGAAGTGTGAGGTCATCCATATGACCTCTGAAAGAAATCCGTTAAACTTCGGTTAAGTGGCAAATCAGTCAAACCTTCAGGCCGTTAATTCTACTAAATACCTAGGAGTAACAATTATGAACAACTTTAACTGGAAAGAACACACAGAAAATATTGTAGGAAATGCGAACCAAAGACTACATTTCGTTGGCACAACATTTAGAAGATGCAACAGTTCTACTACAGAAACTGGCTACACTACGCTTGTAGATCCTATTATGGAGCACTGTTGCCCATTGTCGAATCAGTACCAGATGGGACTGACGGAAGATTTAGAGAAAATTAAAATTAGTGTGAAATAAAGGAAATGCATGTTTACTGAGGTTACGAAGGCCATGGGATAGTCGATATATCTTATCCATTTTTCTCTATATTACCTCGATGTTGAAGTACAGATTTGTGAGTGTGCCAACCAAAGAGGTTCATTATCTGTTTCTTGACTAATCACAACATGGCTGCTTGAAGTAAAAAGGGAACTGAATATGTTTCGTTTCCGTACTCACGCGAGTCCTTTACTTCGCTTATTGACGAAGTACGGATCCAGAGGTAATCTAGCAGTTATCTGTCACATACTACACACACACATGTTCAAATGTGTGTAGAGCTGATGGGACCGACAGGCAATTAGCAGAGGGCGCGCAGCAGACTTAAAAATCACGTGCTTGCCTTCTGCCTATGAGAGCCATTTCGAGGTCAGATAGAGTAACATAGTTCAGTGTTCAATATTTCTACTTTAAAGTATTCTGCACTGTGCAGTATCCGACTAATAAATTCCATAATGCCAAGATGTAGAGATAACTCAGAATTTTAATGCGAGTAATTATCCACATTATGTTTCTTTTGACTGCGTGACATCGTTAGCGGCTCACACAGCAAGTGCATGAGGCTGCTGAGTTGGTAGGGGGGTGTACATCTAAATGTTTCAAATGTTCAAATGTTTGTATAGTCTATGGGACTTAACTCAAAAAAAAAATGTCTGTAAATCTATCGGACCAAACTGCGTGGTCATCAGTCCGTAGCTTACAAACTACTTAAACCTAGGTAAACTAACCTAAGGACAACCACACACCAATGCCCCAGGGAGGACTCGAACCTCCACGGCGAGCAACCGCGCGCTCCGCAGCGAGGTGCTTTAGACCTGGGACTTAACTACGGGGTCATCAGTCCCTAAACTTACAAACTACTTATGAACTACTTACGAACTAGGACGGCACAAATATCCATGCCCGAGGGGGGATTCGAACCCCCGACCGTAGTGGCCGTGCAGACCGTGACTGGAGCGCCTTAGTCCCCTCGGCCACCGCGGCCGGGCCGGAGTACATCTCCCTCCACCTGCGCGCGCCGCGACAGAGCTGCGACAGGCTACAATCCGACCTTTATCAAAGTCGGAAACGTGATGGTACGCATTTCTCCTCTTTACACGAGGCATCACAACAACGTTTCACCAGGCAATGCCAGTGAACTGCTGTTTGCGTATAAGAACTCGGTTGGAAACTTTCCTCATGTCAGCACGTTGTAGATGTCGCCACCGGCGCCAACCTTGTGTGAATGCTCCGAAAAGCTAATCATTTGCATATCACGGCATCTTCTTCCTGTCGGTCAGATTCCGCGTCTGTAGCACGTCATCTTCGTGGTGTAGCAATTTTAATGGCTAGGAGTGTACTTTTTATTTCGCCTACTGAATTAGCCTACATGATTTATTTGCTAATAATAGTTAATCTGTTGTGTTTCGAAATCTAGTTTGAAGTGAAAAATATCGATTTATATTTTTTAGAATAGGTGTTTCGATATAACATTAGTGTTGGATAAAAATATTGTAAACGATGGCGATAAGGTGTTTCGTCGAATTTTCAGATTCGAAGAAAAAAAAAATAGTAGTCATATGCGATGGGAAATCTGAAGCAATGCAAAACAAATGTTTGCAGTTTAGAGTGCTGGTAATGACCGCAAAGTTCTTTGCATTGGTAGCCCATAACGTCTGTGTTGAAAGGTTGCTGTCCTCAAGACAGACACATTGGACAAAAAGGTGGTTTGGTGTTTGGAATTTTTAAGGGGACTTAACTGCAAGGTCTTCAGTTTCCTAGGCAGAAGGAGAAAAATAGGCTGACATCTGTCACTCCGTAAAAGGGATTCAAAATGTAAAATTTAATTTAGACATTTGAATTGTTTCAACAGAATCCATTTCAAGAAAAATGGTTTGTTGCGATGGAAAGATAGAGGTCTTGATGTAGATATGTCTGATGTAAGTAATAATATTCTTCTTTGTTCCTTTAGTAGTAAATAAAAAATATGGGAAGTGTCCTCATTTTTCATCGTAAAATATGGAAAGAGTCCTCATTTTTCATCCTACAATATAGGGAGAGTTCTAATTTTTGCATTCCAAAATCCGGCTCCTGAGGCCTCTGGCATCCACGGGGCACAGCACTGCCACTGCCACAGTCTCGCACATACAGTCACGACACTCCGACTGAGTTTTGTCATACGCCACGACAGCAGCGCTCCAAGCGGCTGACGAGGTACATTTCCGAATACGGTATCTGATGATTGTGAATACTGTTGTTTAAATTAATTTACAACAAAGGAGGTACACAGTTACATTAAAATCGGCAACAACTACAAAATAACTCCACATTCGTCTTTATCAGTTTTCCAAGAACCATTGGAAGGTATGAAACGGCACATTGCAGAACAGTCTTTAAGATTCTGTTGAAATCTATGGCTCTGTAATAAAGATTTCCTTTTCAATTAATAACAAGAAATGGCTAATAAACCAGTACAGATGACGCGACCATTTGCAGAAAGACGTCAATTTTCTACTCAGAAATGTCAAGGTTACGTCAGCACAATTCCAGTCGAATTAGTAAGCGTTGAAAGTAAGAAACTTGCATCGAATACAATACGTATATTATTTAATGTACGAGATCAACCACCAGAGCTGTAGCTGAAGGAAAATCCTCACAAACGCGAGAATAAAACATCGAAAGCAAAAAACACCGTTTCCTCAATATAGCAGAAACCAGTCTGCAATTACTGCTACATATGAACCACAAACGACATGAAACTTCAAGCCATTCGTTTTGTAAGCAAGCCATTCGTTTTGTAAGCAAAAGTATTTACACTCAAAAGTATATGCGTTTAAACGAAAGACGGGCGAAGTGTAAAAATGTAGTAATCATTACACTCCATACCGAACTTTTACACCTCAAAGAAACTGCCTATTATCTAGAAATAAACCGTAACAGGAATTTATGTTTCTCTTGTGCTCAAATTCTACTTACTTTCAGATGAATAAGCCGCAAATATAGCCGTATTTGTATTTCCTCATGAATGAGTTATTGTTTATATCACAGATTCACTGGAATTCGCTTTATTTTATTTTATTTTTTTAAATTTGTTTCACGATTATTTACGTCTCTAGATATTTCACTAATGCTTGGAATGCAAAAGTTACAAAAACTATTTTGTTAATTACGCAGAAACGTTATTACAAACAAACATTTCTCTTACGACACCTTGCCCACCGCTAGCAACTGTCGGTTGGAAACAACTTTCACAGCAGTGAGTTTCGCGACTGTTTATGTTAAGGCTGGTCTACACGACGACACTAGGTTGCGAAACTCGTTGCATGAAATGAATTGCGCGCAACTAGTTTCGTGTATGTCTGTAGACACGGCGCCAATGCCATACACTACAATTTCGTTGTTTTGTGAGTGCCGTAGTCGCCGTAAAATGAAAGTTTTGGTAGCTGTACGAGTTGTAGCGAATCTGTTGCTTGTCTGTGTGAATTCGCTGCATAAGACTAAACATAAAAAGAATAAGAAACGTGTTTGGGTTCGTGAATGGATTAAAAAAAGACGCCAGCTCTGTTGCTCAGCTACCTTGCTAAAAGAAATTGTGATTGAAGACCCTAGAAGTTATTTTAATCAGCTTAGAATGTCGCCAGAACAGTTCCCGTTCCTAATACACAGAGTTAGTAATTCAATAAAGACACAAGTTACCGTTGTGCGTGAAGCATTGTACCAGAACTGCAATTACAAATTGCATTACGTTTCTTGTCAAGTAGATATTCGTCTCTGCAGTACTTGTACCGTGTTCCGAAATCCACAGTTGCCGTACTTCGTTTGTATAGGTATTTCGAATTGAATGTATTTCAGTCTGCAATTCACTAATTGTCAACCCATCAATATTTGATTTCACAAATAATTGTCAGGAGAGCACTAACACGCCGATAAAACCGCACAGCCGGCCGCAGTGGCCGAGGGTACTGAGGCGCTCCAGTAACGGTCTGCACGGCCACTACGGTCGGGGGTTCGAATCCCCCCTCGGGCATGGATATTTGTGCCGTCCTTAGTATAAGCACAGACAAATATATGTTACTCTGTGGTATAAGGTAGTCGATAAGTAGTTTGTAAGTTTAGGGACTGATGACCCCGTAGTTAAGTCCCATAAAAAAAAAAAAAAAAAAAAAAAAAAAAAAAAAAAAAAAAAAAAAACGCACAAACTTCTACGCAACGCATATATGTCCAAAAACCGAATTATTTCTCCCGTTCCCTCCTTTATGTTGTATTTTGTTCTGTATTGGTCATAACCTAACCTAAAACCACACGCATTCATTTTCGTCAAAGTTGGAACGTGCCGGAACTATGTAGTTTCGTCAACGAGTTGGGCGAACGCCTGCCGCGCATGCGCACTGGCCAGTAGCGCAGTTTCATGAAACGTAGTGTGGTCGTGTAAACTAGCCTTTAGAGTCTGGTACTGCAGACAGCACGGACTACGCGCTAGTCGGCAGCTCGCTATCCGCCGGACGCTCTGCTGGTCCAGCAAACGCCGTGCTGCTCGGGCCTCTGACTCACCCGCCGCGAACCACATCCTGTGTCCGACACTACGGAACATTCCGACGCTACGGAAGATGCCATTATCTGCAGTCTTTCTTCTGCGCAGAATGCAAAGGAATGGATGACCGATTTTGCAAATAGTTTGTCTGAAAGTAAAATTTTCCACAAATAATCCCATTTTGCTCTCTCTGGGCTACCCTGGCATCACGATATATATATATATATATATATATATATATATATATATATATATATATTCCGGAGATTGGTTTCAACACAACAGTAATACGTTGTCGGCGTGTCTGAATATAACTGCTAAAAAGCCGAATTTTCTGATTGCCACTCTAACAAGGAAAGTACATGGGCTCGAACAAACATATCTGTATGCACGTTTGATTACAGGATCCCTGCGTACACCTCAATATGCTGGTGGGTGTCGATTTTATGCAAAACTTTGCAATGATGCTCTAGACAGTCCTGTAGATGTAATTGTAGACGTCATACGTAATGCAGATATCTTAACTATAACTTATGTAATAATCATCGTACATGTTCTGTAGCGGAATTGTCATCAAAAGCCGTGGTGATAGTTGCCACTTTAACCTTCTTCCCGAAAGACTGTTGGTATTCACTGCCACTTCTTCCATCGCCTCTTACCGTAGCACTACCGCTTGCAATGAGTTCTTCGTCATTATCATCCCTATTATCATTATTATGAGTTTGAAACAACAGTATCTAACTTATGCTCATATTTCTGTGCCCTAACAGATACGAGAAAGCATGCAAATGATTCATGTTCTACACTAATACCATCTTCACGAAGAAAGGTTCTTCGTATCTTCAGCTCAACTAATCGCAATACATTAGCAGGATTGATTAGCAATCGCCGCCCCATCTGACACTTCACCACACAAATAACATCACAAAACGCAACTTCGGAGGCACACTGCACCGTCCCTACTGGCGAACCGACAGGTCAAAGTGCAATGCGGCAAGGCACACGCAGAGGCCTCTAACGGACGACTGCAGAGATTTGCAGATGCGGGAGTATCACTAGTGCAATAAGGGACCTTTACATTATCTCCCATACGATTTTGGTGTATATGTGTTTGTTCGAGCCTAAGTACTTTCCTTGTAAGACCGCCGCCTTTACAAAATTATTGCAAAACTGACATTCATTGCCGCCTTAATACAAAGTGCAGAAAAGAAATGTATCTGAAATTGCGAATATCAATCAGCATCAGCTGTGGAATTCATCGGTGAGCTGTATTTTCCGCTTTTGGCGAGCGGTGACGTTAACCATTACGCATCTGTGCACGCCTCCCGCACCGGCCCATATGGCATCTCTGTGTGCTACCCATGAGAGCTCGTGTATTCCATTATGTAATTCGAGCCCTGAGAGAGACGTAGCAGTTAATGCTTCGGCTTAAATATAGTGTGTATCGATGTTTAAATACGTTGGAACGTCGCTCTACGAACCATGGAGATCAGATATGGGAATAAAATGACGCACACAGAACGCGCGTAATAGTTTGACGTAAACTTCAATATTTAAGTGCTACATCTTACCCGTTCATCTAAACGATGACCACTAAATAACAACAAGGAAGATAAAAGCCTTTAAAATTAAAAGAAGCTGTGGTCAGCAAGAATAATTGGGACTGACGTACAACAAAAAATCACATGCGGTGAAAAATATGAACATCGTTTGAAAGCAGTAAAGCTCCATAGCATCTAACCTAGAAGAGGAAAAAAGTCCCAAGACAAGAGCCGAGGGAGGAAACCTTTGCGACTGGAGCGTTTAGTGAGGGCAGCAGCGGTTTGCTTGCTATCTGAGACAAATTCAAATGTTCAAATGTTTGTAGAACTTATGAGACTTAACTAAGGGGTCATCAGTCCCTAAGCTTACAAACTACTTATGAACTAGCTAAGACTAAGGACGGCACAAATATCCATGCCCGAGGGAGGATTCGAACCCCCGACCGTAGTGGCCGTGCAGACCGTGAGTGGAGTGCCTCAGTCCCCTCGGCCACCGCGGCCGGCTATCTGAGACAGATCATGGAAGAATGAGGTGCTGTTTGTAGCGTTTATCTCTCGTTACCAGAGTCATAGCTATATTCACTATAAAGAGTGAGGCCGATTTGATGCAAGGTACTGCTTGCAGGTGAACATCTACGTGACGTCTCCTGGGTCTGATGCGGCTGCGTACCTGGAACTTAGCCAAGTTGTCGTAGTTAGTAGGCAGTCAGTTCATACAACTGTCAAGTGTGCTGAGCTGTGTATGTCTTGTTTGTGTTTTAGGTCTTGTAATCTGGCTTCCCCTCCATGCCTGTCCCTCACACTGTATATTCAGTTGTCGTTGCCCGTCGGTTTACTGTGGTACAGGGGTTCGCCTAATTCATTGTGTTTGCGAGTTAGGGGTCTCTTTGATCTAAGGTGGTTAGTCCTTAGGAAAATGTTTTTGGATACTTACGTCTCCACCTATGGTTATGATCGGAGTTTCCCAAGTGTAGTATGAAGGGGTTGTTCGAGTGACGTGAGTTTCTGTACAATCTACATGTACATACATACTCCACAATCCACCGTAAGGTGCGTGGCGGAGGGCACACTGTACCACTACTAGGCATTTCCTTTCCTATTCCACTCCCAAATAGAACGAGGAAAAAAAAGAATGCCGATATGCCTCCGTACGAGCCCTAATTTCTCTTGTCATTGTGATCACTACGCGAAATGCATGTAGGTGGCAGAAAGATCGTACTACATTCAGCTTCAAATTTCGGCCCTCTAAATTTCCTAAACAGAATTTCTCGAAAAGAACGTCGTCTTTCCTCCATCGACCCCCATTTGAGTTCCCGGAGAATTTCCGTGACATTCCCGCATTGATCGAACCTACCAGTAACAAAACTAGCTGCTCGCCTCTGAACCGCCTCTATGTCTTCCTTTAAACTGATCTGCTGCGGGTCCCAAACACTTGAGCAATACTCAAGACGTGGTCGTACAAGCGTTTTATACGCGGTCTCCTTTACAGATGATCTTCCCAAAATTCTCCCAATTAACCGAAGTCGGCTGTCCGCCTTACTCACAACTGTCTTTACAGGTTCGTTCCATTTCATATCGCTCTGCAATGTTACGCCTAGATATTTGAACGACGCGACTGCATCAAGAAGCTCACTACTAATGCTGTATTCGAATATTATGGGATTGTTTTTTCTACTCATGCGCATCACCTTACATTTATCTACATTGAGAGCTAGCTGCCATTCTTCGCACCAACTAGAAATTTTGTCTAAGTCAACCTGTGTGCTATTACAATCAATTAAAGATGACACTCTCCCATACACCAAAGCACCATCAGCAAACAGCCGCAAATTACAACTTACTCTGTCCATCAGATCATTTATATAGACAGAAAATAATAGCGGTCCTATCACACTCCCCTGGGGCACACCTGATGATACACTCGTATCTGATAACAATCGCCGCCGAGAACAACGTACTGCGTTCCATTACTTACGAAGTCTTCCAGCCAGTCACAAATCTGCGAACCTATTCCATATGCTCGTACTTCGTTAGCAGTCTGGTACCGCGTCAAAAGCCTTTTTGAAGTCGAGAAAAACAGAATCCGCCTGTTGCCCTTCATCCATGCCTCGCAAGATGTCATGTGAGAAAAGGGCAAGCTGAGTTTCACATAAACGATGTTTCCTGAACTCGTGCTGGTTCACAGAAAGAAGCTTTTCCGTCTCAAGGAAATTTACTATATTCGAACTCAGAAAATGCTGCAAAATTCTACAGGAAACTGATGTCAACGATATTGGCTTGTAATTATGTGAATCAGTTCTCTTTCCTTTATTATAAACGGGAGTCACCTGCGCTTTTTTCCAATCACTAAGAACTTTGCGCTGAATTAAAGATTCGCGATAAATGCAAGCTAAGTAAGGGCCAATGCCGCAGAATACTCTTTGTAAAACCGAACTGGTATTCCATACGGAACAGCAGACGTTTTAGTATTTAGCTCCCTCAGCTGCTTCTCTACGCCGGAAATACCTATTACTATGTCCTTCCTTTTCGGAATTAGTACGTTGATCAAATGGTGGTACATCATGTGACGAGTTTCTTGAATACCACCGACGGGACTCCTAGGCGGTATCATCCGTGAAGAGCCGTTTTGTGTGTGTGTGTTCTTATACAGCTGTTCACAAAAGGAAATACTGATAGTAATGTTCAAATGTTTGCAAACCTATTGGACCGAAATGCTAGGATCTCTACGCTTACAGACTACTTATACTAAGGACAACACACACCCATGCCCGAGGGAGGACTCCAACCTCCGGCGGAAACGGCCTCCCAGTCCGCAACATGACGCATTAGACCACGCGGCCATTCCGCGCGGCGACAGATTAATACTTATTCCATAGATCATAAATACGACATTTCGCAATGATATATGACACACAATATTCTTTTTAATTTTCTAATATTTTATTATTATAGCGCAATTACTGAGTTTTATTTAAAAATTCATCTAATATGTACATGAAGATGACATTCAGAAATTCCTTAATTTATTATTAAATACTAGTTGGCTGTCAGTTTCTGATGCAACTTGGTAACTGACGAAAGACGTTTGTGACAGCATAATTCATCCTTTTCTGTGCCAAAGTTAAAGTTCTTCAAGATGAAGGTTATGCCTGCGGCCCTACTTGACGGTGAAAAATC
The DNA here is from genome assembly GCA_026315105.1 of Locusta migratoria. Lineage (NCBI taxonomy): Eukaryota > Metazoa > Arthropoda > Insecta > Orthoptera > Acrididae > Locusta > Locusta migratoria. The sequence continues at coordinate 508,030,825 of CM048745.1, forward strand.
TGACGAAAATGGAGAGGGTAAAATTCAGATTAGTAAAAAGAGCCCTGTCAAAGTTTAAAGTTTACGAAAAACTGCTACACATACGTACTAGCACAGGAACGTTTCTTCCTAGAAGATGACAAGCAATGCTTCAATCTCCCAGAGATCAATGCGTCATCAAGGAGAGAGACAACAAAGCAACGGAGTTACCGAAGGAACTAATGGAAACAGAAGCGATGGTGTCAGATTTATGGAAAGGTCCGAACTACCAGCTCCGGCACCTCTACACGCGTTTTGCTGTCTATGGTTTGCCAGAACGGAGCATACCATGAGCCCAAGGAGGTCTGCATCTGCAAACTGTGCTACGAGGCATACCCCATACCATCTGGTGAACTGCAAGAGCAGATCCCAACCACTAACCACACTCGCAAAAGCCTGGTCGAAGGCGATTGCTGTAACTTGAACATAAGTCTTTAATCTTTATAGTATAAAGCAGAGTGTCTCTATGTTTCTGTGTACGTATTGCTTACCAATCTACAGTTGTGTTCCAATCTTTTTCAAATTGTGTGTACGTGAGCTTCGATCTATGAGGACGGTCGCCGTAAGTGTAAGAATTACGTACAACACATAGTTCACGAGATCATCATCATCATCATTAGAGACTGATTATGCCTTTCAGCGTTCAGTCTGGAGCATAGTACCTCTAATAAACCTCCTCCATGATCCCCTATTCAATGCTAACATTGATGCCTCGTCTCATGTTATGCCTTTTACTTCAAAATCATTCTGCACCGAATCTAAGTACTTTCTTCTTGGTCTACCTCCACTCCTCTTACCCTCCGCGGCCGAGCTCATGAGTCTCTTAGGTAACCTTGCTTCTCCCATGCGTGTAACATGACACCACCATCTCAGTCTGTTCGCTCTTACTGCTTCATCTATGGTGTTCATTCCCAGTTTTTCTTTGATTTCCTCATTATGGACACCATCACGAGATATGACATAAAAAATAAGATGCGTGGAAAACTACTGCATTAAGCGAAGATTTTGCTTATTTTCTCCTAAATCACTTGACCGATCTGAACCAAATTTGGTACACATATTCTTTACGTGAGATAATTGCTGTAGGAGTACGAATCACATGCGACACATGGTTCAGGAGATATAACGTCAAAACATTAAGGGTTGCAAGAAACCGCCACATAATGTGACTAAACTTTATAAATACACTATATGAGACTGACAGTACTTAGCGACTTGCAACAAACTTTAAACATAATTTCAAACCTTTATTAAACTTTTTGTCGCTGACAACCACATCAAAATAATGAAAGGAAAAAGTTTTTAGATTACTACTTTTCCGCTTTTCATGGACTAAAACTACGGCATTCAGTATGACGTTCCAATTTATAATTTCTACACTACAAATTGTAGCCTCAGGAAATTTTACAGACAGTAAACACACACATAGAGCTGAATGTACCTTCGAAAGTGTATCACAGTACGGCACGTAGTTCATGAGATATGAGCACATAAACAGAAACGTTTATGGAAAACTGCCCCATCACGCACCAAGTCTTAATCTATTACTTCTTTACTACTAATTGTATTCGCAACAGATTTTACAGACATACAGCACTTATACATATCTGAAAAATTATACAATTGTACAACATATAACTTAATAAATATGGTACCGTATGCATTTTATATGAAAACTGCACGTATAATTTTGTACATTATGCGAGACAGCATTATTTCTTATTTATTCTCCGATAAATATAGCATATTTTTAGAAAAAAGGACACAAAGATGAGGTATAGGAGAATTACTAACTCAAGGCAGGAATAAATAAATAAATTCCCGGGCAAAGCTGGGTTTTCAAGTAGTGAAACTATATAAAACTCAGATTTAACCGTGAATAGCGAAGAACACCCCTGGCGACGACGTATATCAATGCTTGGGTAACGAAGCGGTGGACATGACAACCAAGCGGAGATCCACTACTACATCTGCAGTTCAAAGAAAAACAGTTACATTGTGTGGTTGTCCTAGATAGAAAAAGAGGGAGACATATACATAACAAACCCTTTTGTTAACTAAACGCAGTCTCACGACGGACAGGGATTCAGAACAAGAGAGACCAGAACATATTCTTTCTCCTCTCTATCGCTAAAAGTGTCAAAAACATTAACGGGCAAAGATAGGAAACAGTGTAAATGTACGTTAAGGGACGAACGTGGAGTAGCTGGTGGTCGGTGTGCTCTGTGCCGGGCTGGACGTGTCCGCATTCAATCAGCTGGTGTCAGAGAGCACCGGGGTTCCCCGTTGCCGGTCACGTGCCCCCAATCTGCGCATCAGGCCAACTGCGCAGTGCGCTTGCAGGCCTACCAATCGCGGCCTCTCGCATTGGGGCACCCGCTACTGACGTCTGCAGTACAGCGTTTATACATTCCTAGGCTAAGGTTCACGGTGTACCAAGGAAACCTGCGCCAACTAAAAATTGCAATTTATGACCACCGAAGCAATAGTCTGCATGTCAACCTTTGACGGGGATAACAGCGGTGATTCGACGGTTTTGCCTTGATGTACAACGTGTTAAACGAGTGCAAATTAGCCGTTAAAATTAAGCTTTCACATATAATATGCTGAATATTTATTAGTATTTATCCAAGAAAGTATATTGTTTGAAAGCGCATACTCCGCAGTGACTGTCAGTCCAGTGCATTGCCGGCCGCGGTGGCCGAGGGTACTGAGGCGCTCCAGTCACTGTCTGCACGGCCACTACGGTCGGGGGTTCGAATCCCCCCTCGGGCATGGATATTTGTGCCGTCCTTAGTCGTAGGTAGTTCATAAGTAGTTTGTAAGTTTAGGGACTGATGACCCCGTAGTTAAGTCCCATAAGTTTTACAAACATTTGAACATTTTTGAATTTGATCCAGTGCATTAACAGTAAGAGGGTCGACTTAACGCTTAGTTTTAACGGATAAATAGCAATCCAGCACTGACCTAGATGGCGGAAAGGCTTCAACTGACGTATGTGCTCGCCATAGATAATACCACCTCCCTTTATTCTAACCTCCTTGGTTCCCACCACAGCTGCACACGCGAGTCATCGACTTTCAGTACTAGGGCTGTGCAAATGATACGTTCGAACATGCTAGGGATTTCCCGATACAATGGAGAACTCGTTACAGTATCGAAATATTCGAACACTCACAAGGAAAGTACATGGGATCGAACAAACATTCCTGTATGAACGTTTGGTTACAGGATCTCTACGTACACCTCAATGTGCTGGTGCGTGTCGTTTTTCTGCAAAGCTCTGGCAAGCATGCTCTAGATAGCACTGTAGATATAATTGTAGACGCCATACGTAATGCAGATATCTTAACTATAACTTATGTAATAATCATCGTACATGTTCTGCAGCGAATTGTCATCAAAAGCCGTGATGATAGTTGCAACTTTAACCTTCTTCCCGAAAGACTGTTGGTATTCACTGCCACTTCTTCCATCGCCTCTTGCCGTAGCACTACCGCTTGCAATGAATTGTTCGTCATTATCATCCCTATTATTATTATTATTATTATGAGTTTTTAACAGCAGTATCTAACTTATGCTCATATTTCTGTACCATAACAGATACGAGAAAGCATGCAAATGATTCACCTACTATACTAATACCATCTTCACGAAGAATGGTTCTTCGTAACTTCATCTCAACTAATCGCAATACATTAGCAGGATTGATTTGCAATCGCCGCCCCACCTGACGCTTCACCACACAAATAACATCACAAAACGCAACTTCGGAGGCACACTGCACCGTCCCTACTGGCGAACCGACAGGTCAAAGTGCAATGTGGCATGGCACACGCAGAGGCCTCTAACGGACGACTTCAGAATTTTGCAGAAGCGGGAGTATCACTGGTGCAATAAGAGATCTTTACATTATCTCTCATACGATTTTGGTGTATATGTGTTTGTTCGAGCCCAAGTACTTTCCTTGTCAGATAATAAATGACTCGCGCTGCGTTTCTGCGAAAGTTACGCGGGAAATTTTTAAGTTACCGGGCTACCGCTTTGCTTAGTACTAATTTCATAGGAAGTAAAAGTACATGTAAAAGAAAAGAAGGGTATAACTATGAAAAACTATAAAGAAACAATGCATACGTGACCTGTCTAGTATCACGGCAAGATTTGATGCATTGATAAAATATCTGCTACTATGACAGAACTACTGCAACACATGACTGAAGGCTAGCATTCAAAGGAAAAAAATATTAAGATTTGAGAAATTGCTTCGGTACAGCAGGTTACGACCAGTAGGCGAAAGATGGTAAAAAATCGCTTATGGGACTTAACTACGGGGTCATCAGTCCCTAAACCTACAAACTACTTATGAACTACCTAAGACTAAGGACGGCACAAATATCCATGCCAGAGGGGGGATTCGAACCCCCGACCGTAGTGACTGTGCAGACTGTGACTGGAGCGCCTCAATCCCCTCGGCCACCGCGGCCGGCGAAATAATATGTATAACATCGCAGTACGTGGAAACTTGTATGCACATTAGTTGTATTTATTTATTTATTATGCCTTACAGTACTATACACATTCAAAACGGGAAACTAAATTAACATACAAATATAACAAAACATTAATCATTATAAATTTAGTTATACATTTAACATTGCTTATAATAAACCTATAGTGCATACATGTAGTAATCTGTCAAAATAATTAACAATTAAGCTGAAACGCTTAAATTACAAAGCGAACAAATGGCAGTATCTGTGAGTCTATGCAGATCCTCTAGTGAAAACCTGGAATTTGACGCTGCGTCGTCTGTATTTCGCCGCAGTCACAGTGAGGACCGTCCACGTAGTCCCACTTGGCCATCAGCTCGTTGCACCGTCCAACACCGGTTCTCATTCTGTTTAACGTCACCCAGATTCTTCGAGCGAGGTTGAAGCCAGGAATACAATCTGCCGGGTTCTTAATTTAGGTGTCCATTGTTAAAATTCGCTTGTTGCCAAAGATGTTCCTATTCTGCTACGGTGTTCCGATTGTTCGAGGAGTGGCTCCAGAAGGGATTTCTTGACTTTAACCGTGTCGGGCCATGCAGATCGGCGTGTTTTGGAAGTGTGGTGTCAGCAGCAATTGTTTGCATTTCTCTATGGATTGCCTGATGCGGAGTGACGGAGGTTCAATATTTGCGAGCACACATAGCCACGGTGTTGGGCTAGGTGCCTCGCCCTTCGTAAACGCCTTGTAAACCTCAAGTAAAGAGTTGGGACAGCAAAATATCGTACTGTATCGCACGCAAATTGCAATTGTAACCGACATCTGAACGAAATACTAGCATATTGTGTATGATATCTTACCCCATTCTCTAATTGTTTTGAGTAGTGTAGTTAAAACGACGGCGGCCAACTTGACTAAATTATAACTAACTAAATTATAAGTTTTTCCTGGTTACGTACTGCGACGTGCTTCGCCCTACAATAACATAGATACCAGAACTACAGTAAAGCTCATGTTCAAATGTTTGTAAATCTATCGGACCAAACTGCGTGGTCATCAGTCCGTAGCTTACAAACTACTTACACCTAGGTAAACTAACCTAAGGAGAAACACACACACACACACACCCATGCCCCAGGGAGGACTCGAACCTCTACGGCGAGCAACCGCGTGCTCCGCAGCGAGGCGCTTTAGGCTACGGCCACATTTGCGTTTTTTGAAGCTGGACGCTCAGCGTCAAAAGACGCCACAGTTATAGGCAGGCTGGAGAAGGGAAGGCCGGTAGTGGCCACACCACAGAGTAATATATATTTGTCAGTGGCCACACACAGCGTCTTTTTCTGCCAGCGTCAGACGGGAAGGCGCATCCTCAAGGTCAGCCGCCAGTCGGATGGGCCGGCGCCCATTCGCTGCGTCAAAAGACGCTCCTCACATTGCGTTCCCACGTGAACTCTGTACTGTCTGTGCATCTGTCAACGCACAGTAGTGTGTGTAGTCAAGCGTTATTACAGTTTTTTTCGATGAGTGAGATGGAAAAAAATTGAACTTGATAGCGAACGTACTAGGTTCGTTCAAGCAGCTGCCAGAAAGCTACTTTCAAGCGCGTGCAAGTAGGCGTTACTGCGCATGCGCAGCTAGGATGACGTATTTGGAGCTTGCACTGCTTGAACGTTTTTCGTCCCAATTCAGGTAGGCTTCTCATGCGTAGCGGTGGAACAACTGAACTGCGACCTCGTTATTTTGGTATTCCTATATAATGCCGAGCGATTATGCAGAACAACAGTGGTTCATTTTTCGGTTTTATTAGCGTGACTTAATGAAACCATGACAAGGGTATTAAAACTTTTCACGTAATACATCATATGCACAAAGTAACGAAAATGTATAAAACATGTGATAAAAGATTGAACGATTTGTTGGCAGTGTGTTTCAGTAATTTGCCAAGGAATGTCAGTCTATAAATTTAAAACGTAAAAAACACAAATTGAAGCCTAGACAGTTCTTCGCATGCGCGAATCTGGCAGCTTGAGCGCACCAGAAATATTTTCCCGGGCAGAATCTGGTAGCTTGCGGTTACTGCTTAAACAGCAAACAGCTGCTCGGCAAGTAGCCAGAAGCGGGCGAAGGCGCTGCTTGAACTTAATCTGTGCTCTGCGCATGCGCGAGTAGCTCGCTGGCAGCTGCTTAAACGAACCTACTATCTTAAAAGTTCAAGCTCGATCATTTTTATACGACATTCAAAATGTGGATTATAAAAACAGACAAAAAAAAAAAGACGGTTGGCTAGCTGTGACATCTAATGTTGTTGGTGAAGGTTGGGACAACATGGACAAAGAAACAAAAGAAGCCTTAGGTAAGTGGAGTAAAAAGTATAAAAGATCAAAAATACAAAAAAAATATTTGAATTTTATGAAAGACATCTGGTGAATTACATTTGTTAAATTAAGTAAGTACAAGACGACACAATATTTGCGCTTTGTTATAGAGTATTAGATGCGTCTTGTTAAGCCAGCAGTCTTTTTCACTCAGCAATGTTTGCGTATCGGTTTTGCCAGGGTACAGAACCACAGAGTAACTGATAAGTTTTTCTTCAGCCCTTATACAATCACATAGTCGAGTATTTCTTCCAGTAATAGCACTCGATACATTAGACAGCAGAGTTTCGTATGACTTAATAGACATCCTGTAGTACTCAAAAAACTATTAAGGGTTTTCTTTAAGTTTGTTGTGTATCAGAGTGAATTTTCCGCTCTCTGATCCGTCTTCAATTATTGGATGAATCCAAATACGTCTTTTTTGTCTACGTCGTCTCCGTCGAATCAGTAACAATGCAGGCACATATTACTGTTGCAGACTGTTTACTTAATACATTCATTTCTCAATGCTGCTCAGGTCTGAAACGCTACTGAGCCAAATGTGGCCACATTCACGTCTTTGGTCGGTAGGACGCGTGTAAGAAGCCGCTGTGTATACGCGGTCGAATGTGGCCACCACCTGGCGCCTTTTAAAGCTGCTTCTTTAGACGCTGAGCGTCCAGCTTCAATAAACGTAAGTGTGGCCGTAGCCTTAGACCGCTCGGCTACTCCACCGCGGCGTAAAACTTATGGAAATGGTCGATGCAATTAGCTACCATACATGAAGGCAGCCGTGTCGATCCCGCCTACCGCAAAAAGGAAAGCAGGGAAGGAGGCAGGCCTCAGTGCGCAACAGCAGCGCGGCCTTGTGGGCAGCTGCTGCCCACCTCTCGACGCCCGCCGTCATCTCACTTCCTGCTAACCGCCGTGTCGCGCCTGTTATATTAGACGCTCGAGCATCGTCAGTCGCGATTACTTCATTGCAATTATTGAAACTTCCTGGCAGATTAAAATTGTGTGCCGGAACCGGGACTCGAACCTGGGACCTTTGCCTTTCGCGGGCAAGCGCACTACCGACTGTGCTATCCCGATACGACTCACGATGCCGTCTCACAACTTTACTTCCGCCAGTACCTCGCCTCCTACTTTCCAAACTTCACAGAAGCTCTCCTGCGAACCGTGCAAGACAAGCACTCCTGGAAGAAAGGATATGGTGGAGACATGGCTTAGCCACAGCCTAAGGGATGTTTCCAGAATGAAACTTCACTCTGCAGCGGAGTGTGAGCTGATCTGAAACTTCCTGGCAGATTAAAATTGTGTGCCGGACCCGGGACTCGAACTTGGGTCCTTTGCCTTTCGCGGGCAAGCGCACTACCGACTGTGCTATCCCGACACGACTCACGATGCCGCCTCACAACTTCACTTCTGCCAGTACCTCGTCTCCTACTTTCCAAACTTCACAGAAGCTCTCCTGCAAACACACAAGACTAGCACTCCTGGAAGAAAGGGTATGGTGGAGACATGGCTTAGCCACAGCCTAAGGGATGTTTCCAGAATGAAACTTCACTCTGCAGCGGAGTGTGAGCTGATCTGAAACTTCCTGGCAGATTAAAATTGTGTGCCGGAACCGGGACTCGAACCTGGGACCTTTGCCTTTCGCGGGCAAGCACACTACCGACTGTGCTATCCCGACACGACTCACGATGCCGCCTCACAACTTTACTTCTGCCAGTACTCGCCTCCTACTTTCCAAACTTCACAGAAGCTCTCCTGCGAACCATGCAAGACTAGCACTCCTGGAAGAAAGGGTATGGTGGAGACATGGCTTAGCCACAGCCTAAGGGATGTTTCCAGAATGAAACTTCACTCTGCAGCGGAGTGTGAGCTGATCTGAAACTTCCTGGCAGATTAAAATTGTGTGCCGGACCCGGGACTCGAACTTGGGTCCTTTGCCTTTCGCGGGCAAGCGCACTACCGACTGTGCTATCCCGACACGACTCACGATGCCGCCTCACAACTTCACTTCTGCCAGTACCTCGTCTCCTACTTTCCAAACTTCACAGAAGCTCTCCTGCAAACACACAAGACTAGCACTCCTGGAAGAAAGGGTATGGTGGAGACATGGCTTAGCCACAGCCTAAGGGATGTTTCCAGAATGAAACTTCACTCTGCAGCGGAGTGTGAGCTGATCTGAAACTTCTTGGCAGATTAAAATTGTGTGCCGGAACCGGGACTCGAACCTGGGACCTTTGCCTTTCGCGGGCAAGCGCACTACCGACTGTGCTATCCCGATACGACTCACGATGCCGTCTCACAACTTTACTTCCGCCAGTACCTCGCCTCCTACTTTCCAAACTTCACAGAAGCTCTCCTGCGAACCGTGCAAGACTAGCACTCCTGGAAGAAAGGATATGGTGGAGACATAGCTTAGCCACAGCCTAAGGGATGCAATTATTGTCTCTCAATAAAATCAGAGTGTAACATAACAGTCGCGACACTCACTAGTGTAAAATTTGTTACGCACTGACAGCTGGGCGACACTAGCGCTCCAAGCGGTCAGCAAGGGAGTCGTCTGTTAGCATCATATGCGTCGTATGGAAACAATTCATGTTCGCCCCATTTCCTAAGTAATTTACGAATGATTATTTTATTTTAGTCTCGAGGGCGTTAGTCAAATATCAGACGAAAAGGATTATGCTAAAAAATAAACAGAAGTGGAACTAAAACATGAATTAAATGACGAAACCTAACACAGGAATGCGTGCCGATTCGAATATTTTTGTAGCTTTCCCCAGCAAAATAATTTACATCAATAGTTTCTTCTCTACTGGGCCTGCAGCATATACAAGGTCAAAATATGACACATCATAATACATAAACCCCAGTTTGCTGCTAACAATAATTATTTAGCTTGTGCAACTTGACTCCACTACAAGCTTGTTTCGGCTTTTGCCATTTTCAAGTGGACGTCTACGTTTGACTGACGTCCATAAAGCATTTTAGGTAAACATAAAGCATCAACAGAATAAACAGTGACTATATCTGTCAAATATAAAAAGTAATGAGATAAAACGTGACCTTACCATCTTGTCACAAAAAGACACTTACTCTAATATGCTTTATGGACGTCAGTCAAACGTAAACGTCCACTTGAAAATGGCAAAAGCCGAAACAAGCTTGTTGGGGAGTCAAGTTGCACAAGCTAAATAAATATTGTTAGCAGGAAACTTGGATTTATATATTACGATAATTTACATCAAGTTACATAAACAGTTTTAAGCGTAATAAGTGTGGCCGTGTAGCTTCAAAGTTAACAGATAAGACACACGATTTCATTTTCGTTTAGTTCTGTGTTTTAGATTTTAGGACACGTGTTAACAAAACTGCGACTTTCGTCTCTGTTATTGTTCTGAGTCGGATAACATGCTTCCAACTAACAGTTGGAATACATTGAGAAGTATTGGCCTTGTTAAATTAATGTGCAATTTTTCGAAAAGAAAAAAAAAAAAAAAAAAAAAAGATAAACCTAACAAAAACCACGGACGAGAATGTCCGCCGACGCTCAGATTTGAATTTGGTGTTAATAGTTTCTACACCTATCGGATATTTGCGCGTCTCACCTGACAATGTCTTCTTATTTTACGAACTTTCAAGAATCTTAAGATATTGTTTATAATACGCATTTTTCTGGGCTTTTGGATATCCAAACTGCAGTATATAGTTCTCTATATACAAGAGCCATTTCTCTACATCTAAAAATTAATACTGATAATAAAAAAAACCTTATCATACTTCAATACATGCAGTTTTCGGGCGAATCGTAACAGAAACATTTCAGCTGTATCATTGTGTTACATTCCTCTCTGGGTCCTTTTCTTTAAAAAAAGGCAAAGGAGGTAGCTTTTTTTCTAGTTGTTGCTACATTTCATTGCGCTACAATCATGTTCCATTCCAAAAAGCATCACGAAAACGAAGCTTCGAGTAACCTTAGAATGCACGAGGTACCGCGATCTCTCTAGTGTTCCCTGCTGACCGCTTGGCGCGCTGCTACCGCGGTGGGTAACAAAGATTCGCTCGAGTGTCGTGACTGGCATGTTAGACTGTGATAAAACTGTCATTTCGTATTTCTTTATGTTACCTTCTGAACACTAACTTACCGAATCTGATGGAATAGTGGGAACAGATGGAGCAGATGGGTTGTTCGCGTACCAGTCCCTAGTGCCAGCTCGTTTTATAGCAGATCGTCTGAGACGTGGCTGTGTATCGCCAGTGGTAGAAGAATTCGGCTTCACGCATTCAACCCTGTCCATCGTGTTACGTGAATGGTTGAAAACTATGCAATCCTGTGGGGCCAAATACTGTCGCAATCGGTTCATAGACTTACAAGCTGCTTTAACTTATGCTAAGGACAACACACACACACACACACACACACACACACACACACACACATGCCCGAGGTAGGACTCGAACCTCCGACGGGAGCGGCCGACCAGTTACTGATATGATGCTGAAACAAGACTGTTTCTCTTTTGCACAAAACTAATTAAGTTGGTAGTACGTTGCTACTATGCGCCAAAGATGTACAGGGTGTAATAATATAATTGAATCGTCTCGCAGAGGTGATTTGTTTGGACGGAGGCAGTGATCTCTATACAAACTGCATTTATAACTCTAGTGTTTGAACATATAATTGCAGCGTGCCTTCACATTCATATGTTTTGCACGCGATTTTGCATTGTCCGCCATGTTTAAATTTGGCAAACGAGATATTACGTGACAAAGAATTGCTTGCTTACCTCTGCATTTGGAATTTAATTCAATATTCGATGGGAGAGGCATCGAAACATTTTCTTCTCTTTTTCTTGAAATGCTGCTTAGCAGCCATGTTTGGATTTGGCCAGAAACTAAATATGAATGTCTTAGCCTGGCACGCTAAGACAGCTGAAGTTCAATATCCAGAGTGTATAGAGATCAATGGCCGGAGGCGAACACTCCAGTTTCTGGCGTCGTACAGAGAGGTCGTCTGATCCTTTCCGAAAATTGTGGGTCGTGAAATAGACTGATGCGCAGGGACGGCAGACACGGATTGATAATATCTGTTTCAGCTACAAAGGTAAAGAAATTTTGTAATTTTGTAGAGATTTTGAGTAGTGAAAAAGTTTTGACAAGGATTGTCATTTATGTAGAATATTGTATAACAATGTTTTAATTTCAAAAAAATGTTCAAATGTTTGTGTAGGCTATGGGACTTAACTACGTGGTTATCAGTTCCTAAACTTACAAACTACTTATGAACTAACTAAGACTAAGGACGTCACAAATATCCATGCCCGAGGGGGGATTCGAACCCCCGACCGTAGTGGCCGTGCAGACCGTGACTGGAGCGCCTCAGTCTCCTCGGCCACCGCGGCCGGCTGTTTTAATTTCTCAGTACTAATACCCCACTTTGATTTACAAGTATAAAACCTGTGTAATTGCATCTGTTTCAAGGTTGCATAGCAAGAAGTGCATTTTCGAATGTACAGAAAGCAGATTAGAATTTTATTAGTGAGAAAGCTGGAAATTATTTTTCGTGAAGATTTCCATTTTTGTCAACAGTCAAAGTGTGATAAAGTTACCATTTTTATTTTCTGAATGAGTTTAATTTCAAATTAGTCAGATGCGTTAATAATAATAAATAAATAAATATCAGATGCGTTAATAAAAAAATAAATTGGTAATGTTGAAGTTCCCAAAAACAATAAATTTGATCAGTAACATTTCTGATGTAATGATCGTCATAAATGTGCAGTGACAATATTCACGTCAGCGTGGTCTTTGAGAGTAAGAGAGCACCTTGTGTATCATCTTCAAATTAAACAGCAGCCGCTGCCGGTTCTCCGTGACTAGTAGAAAGCAGATTTTTACGTTGAGGCGCTGACCTCACTTAACCTTGAGGCAAGTTTCATTAGTATTAGTCCTGTAATTTGTTCCAAACATGTTACAGCCAAGGTCGCCGGAAAATAATTTTATTTGGACGACCGGTTTCACTGGTCTCTGCCAGCATCATCTGGTCCAAAAATTGTTTTTACATAGCCGTCAACAGTTGTTATATACAATAATTTAAAGTGCATAGGTGCACTATGCCATTGTAATAAAAGTGTACATATCACTGTGAGTGACAGTATCCTACCTCATCCAAATAAAATTAATTTCCAGAGATCTTGGATGTAACATTTTTGGAAGATATATTTGGATCGCCTTCTCATAATATAAACAAAATCCTGTAATTGACGACACACAAGTTTCAATGCCTAAAATCAAGCGGCAATTTACGCTAGGTGTGAATGGTTGCATGAGGGTGTGACCGGCAATTTCTGAGACAGGGAGACAATAGTGCAAGAAATCATGGTTAAAATACACGCGACTTTCTGGACATGAGTCCCAGTTGGGATTTTTTGTGATCTCTCAAAGGCCTTTGATTGAGTAAATCGTGGGATTCTTGTAGATAAGCTTAAGTATTGTGGTATGATCGGGACACTGCACAAATGGTTTAAATCATACTTAACTGGAAGAGTGCAGAAAGTTGAAATAAGCAGTTAACATGATATAGATGAAACAATCAATTCCTCGAACTGCGGAGTTATCAAAAATCGGGTCCCACAAGGTTCGGTCTTGAGTCCTTTGCTGTTCTTAATATACAGGGTGTTTTACTAAGTGTGTTTGCCTCTGTAACTTATAAAATAATAGGTGACTGGAAATTTTAACGCGGTAGGTCAACACAAGAAATATTACACTTTCTGCGGAGCTATGGACGTGGTTTATTGTATCATTTTCCAAAGAGTTACAGCACAAAGATATAATTCTTTTAAATGGAACAATAGTTTTTTCTATCGTGCATTGGATTCGTTGAAACCAGCTGTGTCCAAATCAATTTAAACTACATTCCTATCACTGTTAGTTTGGGAGCTACAACCCTTCAAACTTTCAGGGGCAGATACCACAAACGCTGCGCGTAATGCAATTCGCCTTCTAAATGTGGTGCGGCCGAGTTGTAACGTCGCCGGTGTCACGGAGCGAGAAGCTTCCTCGATGCGCTGTTAGACTGCCGACTGTCGCCGCACACGGCCATATACCCGACAGTTGGAGCCACACAAACAACCGGAGCTCAGTATACCACAGTTACTGACATCGGATGACGAACAACGAGTACGTTGACATGTTGCTGATGCTCTGCGAGTGCCGACACGATGCCACTGACGCAGCCACGGCGTATGCCGTGAGATATCCTAGGCGAAGAGCCCCGGCAGCCATTTCGTTCTTACGTGCCGAACAACGACTTCGGGAAACAGGCAGCTTGGTAATGCGCCGCAGTAACAGACGAAGACCTGCAAGAAGTGAGGAGACGGAGGTGTTTGTTTTAGCTGCACTACACCACGATCCTCATGTCAGCTTACGAGCCGTTGCTGCAGTCGCTGGTGTCAGTCTCACATCTGTGTGGCGTATAGTACACGGCCACAGGTTTCACCCGTATCGCCTGTCACTGACCCAGGAGCTGCATGGGAAAGATTTCCATGCAAGAGTGACATTCTGTGAGTGGGCCATGCGTAATTTCACGCTGGAGTCTTTACAAAGTGTTATGTTCTCTGATGAGTCCACGTTCACAAATTATGGTGCAGTGAATCGCCATAACATGCACTACTGGGCCGCAGACAATCCTCGGTGGGTACCACCTGACGACCGTCAACGTTGGTGGTCTATTAACGTGTGGTGTGGAATCCTTGGGGATGAAATCATCGGTCCACACTACTTCCCAGGTACACTGACAGGAGTTATATCGCGCTTTTATAGCCGACAGTTTGGGTGGTCTCCTTGAACATGTGTATCTACACACAAGAGTCCATATGTGGATGCAGCACGATGGTCACCCAGCCCATTCTGCGCATGCTGTTGTGGAAGAACTAAACAACAGGTTTGCAGGAAGATGGTTGGGGCGCCATGGTCCTCATTCATAGCCCGCAAGGTCGCCCGTTTTAACACCAGTAGATTTATTTTTGTGGGGATATCTAAAGGATCGTGTTTATGTCACTGAGACCACATACCCAGATGATCTAAAACGGTGCATCGAGGACGCATGTCGCTCCGTCACACCGGCGATGTTACATCCCGTCCGCAGATCCTTACGACGGCGCATTGCATTATGCATTGAGGACCATAGACACACATTTTAGCATCTCATGTAAATCAACTTCCCACCGTCAAAACATCCATCACCTACCACACACCCATGTATTATGTACAGCGTGTGGTATATGCCTCTGAAACTTTGAAGGGTTGTAGCTCCCAAATTAACAGTGATAGGAATGTCGTTTAAATTAATTTGGATGCAGCTGGTTTCAACGATTCCAATGCGCGATAGAAAAAACTATTGTTTCATTTTGAAAATTCTATCTTTGTGCTGTAACTCTTTGTAAAGTGATACAATAAACTATTTTCCTAGCTCCGCAGGAAATTTAACATTTCTTGTGTAGACCTATCGCATTAAAATTTCCCGTCACCTATTATTTTTCATTTGTCGCCATTCACCACGGATGGACACTAGGACAGTGGCCGTATTACAGGACGATTCGCGATTTTAGCTGCACTGTGCTGATGGGAGGCACCGCGAGCATCAGTGGGTCCCGCCTGCCAAAATGGTGTGATACAAGACGATGGTGCCTCTGGTATAGTCTGTGGCGCAGTTCCCTGTTCTGTTCTGGGAGGGACTCCTAGTGCTCCTCGGTATATTGAGTTTCTGACGGATCATCCGCGCTCATTGTTTGGCCTTCTAACACCCTGCGGTGTTTCAAGATGATAACGCGCCGCCACATCGGTCCCACGCTGACTGGGAAAGGTTCCAGGAGCGTGCAGGAGTCATCGAAAGACTGAATGGCCACCCCGGGGCCCATATCTGACAAGGAGATCCCATGGGTATCGGATTTTAGAATTTCATTATATTTATGGTACGTGAAGATCAGAACTCAAATTACAATCAGCCGAAGCCATTCGAAACAACTTTCAAAAATTCTCGAGAAAATGTTCAAATTTTTGTTAAGCTTATGGGACTTAACTACGGGGTCATCAGTCCCTAAACTTACAAACTACTTACGAACTAACTAATCCTAAGGACGGCACAAATATCTATGCCCGAGGGGGGATTCGAACCCTCGACCGTAGTGGCCGTGCAGACCATGACTGGAGCGCCTCAGTCCCCTCGGCCACCGCGGTCGGCTTCTCGAGAAAAACGACTTGGAAGTTTCGTAAATTACGCGTAAGTACCAATAATTAAAACAATGGCAGTATCTGTTGGTGTAGCTCAGGTGGAGGCTTTCTCGCCTCACTGCTTTAGAGTCGGTGGTTCGAATCCTACTGAGACGAGCTGGAAACCTTGGTGTCAACGATGGTTCAGTAGGTTAGCAGCTTGGAAAGGAATTAGTAGCTATGGAGATGACTTTCCGGAAACAGTGTCGTAGCTCTTCACAAACTGAACAATCAATGACTACCGTCGTCAATTAATAGTACAGACAATACTATAAAAAATGTAACTTATGTTTTTTTTATTGAAAGCATCGTTATTAACGACCTTCTATAAAATACAGAAAATTACGTCCACTTTTCTCACCATTTTAAACAAGGCTGTTGAAACAACAACCGTTTGTGAAAGATTAACATTAAAAATATACCTCATCGGTTGCAAAGGTACAGGTTGATTACTTAACCATGATTTCGGTTTCAACTAAGGAAGCCTTCATCAGAAGTAAAAATTTTTAGTTGCATGAAATGGACAATGGTTCTGGAGCAACAGAGCTCACTTTCAAGTTGTCTTGATCAAGAACCATTGTCCATTTAATGTAACTAAAAATTTTTACTTCTGATGAAGGCTTCCTTATATGAAACCGAAACCATGATTATGTAATCAACCGATGAGCTGTATTTTTGAATGTTAATGTTTACTTTTTGTAGAAACTACCATTAGATTGTGAGTATTTCACCACAACGGAAAAAAAATTGTCACGTCAGGATTCGAACCTCCGACACTAGGATTGTGACTCCAGAACGCTGCAATCTAAGTTACACCGACAGGTACTGCAATTCACTTAATGATTGGTATTTAAGCTTATTTGCAAACCTTCACAGACAATTGTCTCGAAAATTTTTGAGAGTTGCGTCGAATGGTTTTTGGCTGATTGTTATTTGAGTTCTAAACTTCGCGTACCATAAACATAAAAAAATCTAAAATCCGATAACCATGTGGTGTCCTTGTTAGCCCCATCCTGCATTTCTGAGATGTCATGGAGTGTAAGTTCCGTTCTACATTCTCGACCCACAAACAGAGCAGAATTGGTTTCCGATCTACAAACGATTTGCTGTCAGTTGGATCCATCGCAGTGCCATAGACTTGTAGACCCATTTCTAAGGTGTTCAGTTGCAGTTCGCTAGAGCAGAACAGTTCCCACAAGATAATAGGTGCCTAGCCCAGAACATTTGTTAAGTCAGTGTAACATACACCCCGTTTACATGGGCTCCCAAAACCGAATTTGGTAAACCGATTTCCCAAATCCGCCTTCGGTTGGTCATATAAACACTCCAAAATTGATTCTGGAAATTCGCTTCTCTAAAGCGGTTTTTCAGTTCGACAATCGATTTTCGTGCCCATGTAAACGCAACCGTTTTTGAAGCGTTCTTGACTTGACAGCATTTTCTTGTTAAGAATTTTCGGCACATGTGCAAAGGGTCATATTTTCTAAGGTGAAATTAAAGTATAAATATAAGAGTGATGTATTTATATAAAGAAGAAATAGCGATTGTGCTGACTAAATCAAGAATTGAAACAGCTGTTTTTCAGCCGCCATATTAAGTGGGATACGAAATCAGATTCAGGTTATGCCATGTCTTCCGGAAAATGTGTTGCATATAAACTTAGTCATAATGTAGCAGTTCTTTCTGTGTAAGGTCCACATTGTACTTGGCAGTGACACAGCATGCGGAAGTTACTTTCGTCCTTCAGTTTTGCAGCCACTCTAGATGACGAAAGGCGACTGTAGAGTAAGGGTTGCGCCAGTCTCTCGTGATACGTGCGACTCAGAGTTGCAGCACTTAAATGTATTTATTTCCATCTTCCCTGCATCTGACTTTATGTTTGTAATTTACGTCCTGTTTGGAGCGGGAACGATAGTGCAGTTGTATAACCACATACTCTTTATTCTTGTCTTTCTCTACGAGTCCTAGCAACGTTTTGTGTATTACGATGCCACGATAGCAGCGAATGTCTCTCGTGGGACGTAAACAAGTCCAGCTGGTAACTGCGCCGTGCGATCCAAATACGAGACTTTCCGCGCCTATCAGCATCTTTCTGCGGAACCGGCGCTATCTGTCGTGTGACGTCAGCAGCTCGCGGAGTTTGCTCTCGCATTCTGATCTCGCCGACACTCCACAGACCAGTAAACACACCGTCACTGTCACGCACACGCCCTTTGTTTCGTTGTTCCTGTCAGCGCGGTACAACAAGGTGAGCTCCAAAAATTTCAAATGTTTGTAAACCTTTGGGACTTCTTTGGTTGTCCCAGCTATCTTGTCCACCCAAAATATCTCTGAAACAATAACAGCTATTGGAGAACGACTTTCACCGATATCAATGTACGGCTGGGCCCCATGAATGTAAATATTTGGAAACAGTCTAAAACAAAATATGTTTTTTTTTTTAAATAGAAACCCTATATTTTTTTCTTCAGCAATCCATAGCATGACAGATCACATAAATAATGGCGTTGATTGCATCGCAATATTCCAATTACATCCCGAGATATTGCGACGCGAAGTTGACGCTTGAAAAACCCGAAATGCGCTGCTAGCGCATGTCCTGAGGCTCAGGCGTAAACCCCATGCTGCCCGTAATCGCGATGTGACTGACATGCGTAATCGCACTTCCATACTTATCAAGAGCTGTTATTGTTCCAGAGATATTTTGGGTGGACAAGATAGCTGGGACACCCTATATATGTGTGTGTGTGTGGTTGAATGATTCTACGGTTTTATGCCAGATTTCTTCCTGTTTTAATGAAGTGACTGCAAAAGGTCCGTAGCTTTGTCAACAGTTGGATTTTCTTCATATTCTTCGAGCAATTTTTTGCTGTCCTCTCACCAGCCAGGAGTATATTCTTTACGATAGCCTCTAGGGATAAATCGTCTGGCTGCTGCTTTAATTATGCCTATAAACCGATTGTAGTTACTGTGTATTTGCTTGATTCATCTGATAGTATTATGTTTGTTTTCTGAATTCAATCCACTTACTACAAACATTTGAACATTTCGAACAGTCCAGTTAGATTTCTTGAAATTCCAGCTTGGTTTCGGGTGCGACTGCACAAGGGGTACACATATTCCAGTCTCTAAAATAATAGGTCTGTGCTGACTATGGGGGAAATCCTTAAGTACAGAGCGGCGTATCTGGGTATGGCTGCTGTGGAGCTGAGTTGTGAAGGACAGGTCAGGAGTATATCCTCTGTTCCAATTTACTGAATGAAATGTAGGTGGATCCTTGACATCAAAAATTATTTTCAAGTTTTCAGTCTCCATCCATTCACAAAGAGCTTCCCCATTACTGCCATTACTGTCATTTTCACAATATCCCCATAAATTCTGATGGCTGTTGGAGTCTTCCAGGAACAGAGTTGGATGATGCTGAGATGATAGAGGAGTAGGACAGTTTACTTCAAATGTTCAAATGTCTGTATAGCTTATGGGACTTAACTACGGGGTCATCAGTCCCTAAACTTACAAACTACTTATGAACTAGCTAATACTAAGGACGGCACAAATATCCATGCCCGAGGGGGGATTCGAACCCCCGACCGTAGTGGGCCGTGCAGACCGTAACTGAAGCGCCTCAGTCCCCTCGGCCACCGCGGCCGACGTTACTCATTTAGCACCACCCAGGGGGCACGTGTGACTTAAGGAATGTCGCGGACGCGAATAACCTTGCTCCCCCCCCCTTTTGTTATTAAAGCCTGGGCTTAAAAATTACTTCCTAACTTGCCCGAGGGAGGACTCGAAGCCGGCCGCGGTGGCCGAGGGGTCTAAGGCGCTCCAGTCACGGTCTGCACGGCCACTGTGGTCGGGGGTTTGAATCCCCCCTCGGGCATGGATATTTGTGCCGTCCTAGTTCGTAAGTAGTTCATAAGTAGTTTGTAAGTTTAGGGACTGATGACCCCGTAGTTAAGACCCATAGACTATACAAATATTTGAACATTTGAGGACTCGAACCTCCAACGGCGAGCAATCGCGCGCTTCGCAGCAAGGCGCCTCAGACCGCTCGGCCACTCCACCGCGGCAGTTGATATTCATCTTAGTCATCCCAGATGGAAAGGTTTTGCAATATATTATCATATTACGTAGATAGGATCCGTCCACCATTCAACCCGACGCGGCGAGCGGACGAGTAAGAAGGGTAGGGGTGGGAATAACAACAATAGCACAGGCAGAAGGATTTTTTTTTTATTTTTTTTTTTTTTTTACGTCCAAAATCATTTTACTTTTACCTATTTCGGTGTCATGTTTTTCCGATTGCGGAACAGTGTTTTGCTAGATTCAGCGTTTGTTTTGCCAATTTCGATGTTAGTTTTTGCCAATTTCGCATAATTTACTCATCTTACGGAGCGATCGTATTTTATAAATGGAAGGATAGATGCTATCAGTTTTATGTAGGTGCTCAACCAGACATGTGCACTATGGTGGTTATTATTGTATGTATATTCTACTGTTTTTAATTTTCAACACCCGTCTATTTTATTTCTGACTAACCAGCGGTACATGATTTTATATATAAATATGAACCAGTACACCTACCAGATTTTATGTGGGGCATTATTATAAGCAGTTTTTTCTTTGTCGTTGAGACCAGATGATGACACCATAGAGTGTCGGAACCGTTCGTCTTGAATAAATTAAAAAAAAAAAAAGATTGCGATCTTGGCATCTATCCTTCCACCTGCCAATAGTATTATCTCTTTGCCAATTTTCGTGTTATTTCTTAGACTTAGTGATATTATTCTCTCTTTTTGGTGTTATGTCTTTTTAAATTTGTTATTTCCTGTACCAAAATTGGTGGTTTTTTTCTCCAGTTTCGATGCTTTTGTATCTAAGTTATTTTTCCCAAATTCGGTGTTGTTTTTCGGTCAGATTTTGTGTTACATTTTTAAATATCTGTTGTCATTTTTGCAATATTTGCTCTCTTTTTAAGAGATTTGGTGTGTCTTTTACCAAATTAACTATTTCTTTTTGTCAAGTTACTTTTTTTTCGAAATTAGCTGTTTTTGATAATTTTATTGTTCCTTTTTAAAACATTAGCAACCAACTATCGGCACTTAACTTCGTCTTATTGACCGACTTCGAGGACTTATTGCCATTCTTGATCCATGGGGTGAGGTGGTACAAATTCGATATAGATGCAATTCCGATCAACACAAGGTTTCGCGCCATTTGTCAGTCTCGCTCTTTCCTTTGTGTGGCGTTGTTGTGTAGCAGGTTTCTACAGCTCCTCCTGTCTTTTCCAAGAATACACCACTTTATTCTACGGAGATATAATTTTTTTTTTTTCATTTGAAGAGGTACGTGAATCTACTTAGTCTAATGCGCTCTTATAAATTTTCTACTTGGTGATTGGATTCGCTGCCAAAAACGCAACGTTTGGTACCACAAAGTATGCGTCGGTGCCCGAGGGAAAAATTGCTTTTTATGTGGAAGATGCCAGTGATCAAAATTGTTCGAGGAAGTGATCACAATTGTAACTAGTGCGGTACGTTTTCGATTGATTTTTCTCAATTCTGTAATTTTTGTGTGTTTATACCAGCGTTTGTAACTGTCTAATATCTGTGTTACATATTCATCAACTGTACCCTGTCCCCTCCCCATGGATAAGGGTGCCTCCTCGTCTCCCCCACTCCTCCTCGCCCCCTGGACTCCTCTCCCTCCCCTCACACCTCTCCCTGCACCCTCTCCTTTTTCCGAACCTCCCTCTGTCAGTGCGTTAAAAACCCTACATCGTGGGTGTTTTTAGTGCCTCGTCTTTCAGTGTCTTTTATCGAGTTGTGATCGCCAAAAACTTTAACAGTGTCTTCGTTTCGATAAGTGTTTTCGTCAGCTCCCTGTGTTTTACAACGTCGCTCAATTACAGCAGACATCGTGTTTTAAATTTGCATTGTCACGTTTTCATAAACTTACATCTGTCTACGCATTGGCCTTAAAATTCTCTTTTCATCACCATTTGTATCAATAGTATCTCACCTGTTTCACCGTAAAATTCATATGGCTGAAGAACCGCGTATCACGCCGCTGACAGTTTTTCTCTTCTCTTTACAGTTCACAGCTGTAAACCAGCTATATCGTGTAGCTAATTTTTGTTTTCCGTTGTTTCAGGTAAGCGCTACTTCTCCGGGGTGCACATGCAAAGACATTTCAGTCTCTGGAGCTACAAAGTGGATCGAAGTGCTTCAATCGCTTCACAGACTTCTCAATTCAGAAGCCAGAAACAGTGACTCTTAGGTAGATCATTTCTACAGATGGAATTGCATCTGTTTTTAATTGCCTCGTCCTGAAGTTTACATCGCCACTAGGCACACGGAATACACAGGTATGGCAGAAGATTTATTTCGAATATACTACTAAATACGATGATTCGTTTTTGTTTGCCGATCATCGACAGAATTCCTATGAAATCCGTTACATTTACCTGTCGAAACGTTATTTACTTCTACGTTACCTAGTATTAAGCTATAATTTCGCTCTTTGCTACATCTGGTCACTAGAGGCGACATATTACTGTGGTTACAATAGTAAACGCACAAGATAAATTACCTAAAGAGTTAATTTTTTCCGACCGGACTATACCACTTTCCAAATGTCCTCAGAACCGTTTGTTGTATGAGGTTACTGGAAATTGTCAGTATAGTTTTATTGCGCTCATTTCGATTCCATATTTGTAATGGCTGAAATCTGGCCTTCTCAGGGCACAGATAATATCATTAGCATACAATGTAGGTAAAAAATGATTAAGTACGTTACGATCAAAGCAATCATAAGAAAACTAATGGAAGGCTTACTTCGAACCTCACTAGGTTTTCCCTTAACAAGTACGCTACAGTTCAGAACAGCACTGCCTGTTTTGATTACAGTGAGGTAAATAATGTATTAATCACCGAATTGCTAGGGGATGTACTCTTTACATTAAATGACTTCTATAGGGCAGCTGAATCACGTTTATAGATCTCATGTGTCGATCAAAAAAAAAAAAAAAAAAATGTTCAAATATTTGTTAAGCTTATGGGACTTAACTACGGGGTCATCAGTCCCTAAACTTACAAACTACTTATGAACTACTTACGAACTAGGACGGCACAAATATCCATGCCCGAGGGGGGGGGTTCGAACCCCCGACCGTAGTGGCCGTGCAGACCGTGATTGGAGCGCCTCAGTCCCCTCGGCCACCGCGGCCGGCTCATATGTCGATCAAATAAATTTGTCTGAAACGAATTATTAAATGCCGAAACACAATTAAAATTTACTTAAGATTTGCTTTTATCAGTTGATACCATTTTGGCCTTATATTGTGACTAAATTCTAAGAGATTGAAGCTCAATTATTACTTTGTATCGTAGTATAAACGTGGTTGCGGTACGGAATTCTTTCTTTTTCTGATTCGACCTTACAATCGGTTAGGGTTAAATGTTAGAAGCATGTTGTGATCTGTTAATGTGTATCTGAAATGCAAAGTTTAAATTAAAGCCTGTGTCGCCTCAGTAATTTATCTCGCTCGTGGTTAGCAAAGATATATAGTGTGAAAAATCTAAATTTCATAGGGGTTTTTAACTGCAAAACAGAAAAGAAATAATTGTGCCAATGTTAATTGTCAAATATTTGTACACTGTAACTTTGCACGGAAACGACTGTTTTTTTAGTTGTAAGTGACTTTGAAATATTTATTTGAAACCAACGCAATACGATGAAGTCGGCCAGCAATGCGAATAGTTGGGCATCTCTGAAGTCGACAACAACAATACTGCTAGGTGGGCACATACTTTTTATATTTTACCCTAAAATGAATCTCTGAACAATTTCACAGCCATGTCTACCATACTTGATGCATATCGGTATTTCCATTTTCGCCTTGTGCATCGTATTCGATCATGAGGGATCATGAGTATTTGCTTGCGATGCAACACGATTACAACCGCCTTGAAATCAAATGAGCGTCACATTAAACCGACCATACACTGCTTCGGTTTTAAACCGTGACAAATTCAAAAAATGTATGATATCATACATGCTGACTGTCAGTATTAAGAGTGTAAAATATATTTATTTTTTATTTTTATTTTTTTATTTTTAATATTATTTTATTAATTTATTTTATATTTGTTATTTTTTCATATGAAAGCTTACGGCACAATGTGAGGGTTGTAAAAAGAGACAACTTGAACCTATGCACAACATATTTCGTACATGTAAGGGCCGGCCGCTGTGGCCGAGGAGACTGAGGCGCTCCAGTCACGGTCTGCACGGCCACTACGATCGGGGGTCGAATCCCCCCTCGGGCATGGATATTTGTGCCGTCCTAGTTCGTAAGTAGTTCATAAGTAGTTTGTAAGTTTAGGGACTGATGACCGCGTAGTTAAGTCCCATAGATTATACAAACATTTGAACATTTGTACATGTAAGGATGAGTCAGTAAGTAAGTCGCAAACTGAGGTAGACGCACCAGTACTGCGCGCTGTGTAGGGGCATTTCTCTACCACCGCGACACGTCCGTCTTGTGGGTTTCAGTAGTTTAAGGAACCAAGTAAAGTTACCGCTCAAGAGCGTCACTTATAGGATGCAAACGCTGTCACAAAAACTCCAAGCTCCAGGCTATTAAAGCGTTCTCGAATGATGGGACAAGTGTTTAAATTAGAGGTGGAGTCAGCTGAAAAGTAAAGCAATTGTCAGGCTTCTATTCCCAGTACTGGCGTGACTACCTCAGTTTTCAATTTATTTACCGACTCACCAAATGTTCAAATGTTTGTAGAACTTATGGGACTTAACTACGGGGTCATCAGTCCCTAAGCTTACAAACTACTTATGAACTAGCTAACACTAAGGACGGCACAAATATCTATGCCCGAGGGGGGGGGATTCGAACCCCCGACCGTAGTGGCCGTGTAGACTCACCAAATGTTTAAATGATCAAATGTTTGTAAATGTATTGGACTTAGTCCCTAGACTTACACTCACACACCAATGCCCGAGGGAGGACTCGAACCTCCGACTGTGAGTAACCGGGCGCTCTGCAACAAGGCGCCTTGGAGCGCTCGGCCACTCTACCGCGGCGCTGACTCACCCTAGTATTTATTACTAACTAGAAACAATTTTGAAACGCGTGAAGGTCGTGCGTGAATGTGATAAACTCCAACTTACCTCACTGATTCTTAATTACCGAGCGGTCATGAGTCAGAAGCGATTGCGGGCGCACACAGGTTGTGTTTGGTGGGAGAGGCGGGCTCTCATAAATCGAATGAAGTTGGCTGCTGCTGCCTTAACTTTAGCTCCGAGGGAAGACCGTGTTTGATGTATCTTGCATGTCAAGAGATTAAAAAAGTCACATCAATTTTATATTTTTGGATCATGTTTGTTTCACTTATGGGAGGAAATAGCACTCTATTTAAGTTTATATATAAAGAACAGTCTAGAGTGGAAAAAAAATATTTTTTTCCCGACTAGTTTCGGTCTTATATTAGACCATCTTCAGGAAATTAAGCTCCATTGATGTTGTGGAGCTGGCAGGATACTTGGAGCCTTCTAGTGCGTTACTAGAACGTTCCAAGTTTCCTGCCAGCTCCACAACATCAATTGAGTTGAATTTCCTGAAGATGGTCTAAAATAAGCTCGAAACTAGTCGGGAAAAAAATTTTTCCACTCTAGACTGTTCTTTATGAATTTTACAAGGGGTGTTTAAATGAAAAGGTATTACACGTCTTAACAACTAAGCCGGTTGAATATGCCGCTTTGGGATAACGTAAGACGACGTCTGGGGACCTCCCCTTAAAACATTCAATGCTGTGTCCTCAGCAGGCGAGGCGATGCTCACCGTATTTTTCGACGTCCGAGGTCCAACACTCATCGAGTTCCTCGAGCACGGAAATATCATTAACAGTGAAGTCTACTGTGAGCCTACGCAAGTCCAAGAAGAGCAAACGGACTGGACTGCTCATGGAGGCAGTGACTATGCTCTTAGAAGCTTCGTAACTCTGCCACCCGCTGTTTTTTTTTTTTTTTTTTTTTTTTTTTTTTTTTTTTTTTTTGTGGTTTTAGGGCGCACAACTTCTATGGTCATTAGCGCCCAGCCAAGAACATTGATTCGCTATGATCTCAAAAAAATGAACATCAGCAAGAGGCTAAAAACGAAAGAACAGACAATTAAAAGGGTTAAATATCCTTGGATAAGTTGGCCAAATTGATAAAACGCAAAACCCGAGCAGCTGCTCGTGTGTCATCAGCTAAAATTTCCTCCAGAGTAGACGGAAAGTGAAGGGCTACACGGAGATGATTAAAATTAACACAAGTCAGTAAAACATGTCGCACTGTCAACAGTTCACCGCAGGAGCATAGCGGTGCAGGTTCGGCGGATAGCAAGTGACGGTGGCTGAAACGGCAATGACCGATCCGCAACCGAGCCAGGATAGCCTCCTCCCGCCGAGAGGGGCGTGAGGATGTCCTCCAAGCGGTCGGGATCGGTTTGACAGTTCGCAATTTATTGTTGTACAGTGAAAGCCACACACTGTGCCATTGCGACACGATACTCCGGCGAAGAGCCCGTTGAACATCGTCCGATGGGACACAAAAGGTAGCCATGCGAGGTAAAAGAGCTGCTGCCTTGGCTGCTGTGTCGGCGGCCTCATTCCCGGGCACACCCACATGGCCAGGGACCCACAGGAAAGAAACGTGACAGCTGTCATCCGCCAGCAACTGGAGGGAGCGTTGGATCCGATACACGAGAGGATGGTTCGAGAAAGGGTCCTTAAGACTCTGCAGGGCACTAAGGGAGTCAGAACATATGGCATAGAAAGGTTGGCGGTGGCGGCAGGTATACAAAACGGCCTGGTGGAGGGCGAAAAGCTCAGCCGTGAAGGTCGAGCACCGGTCAGGGAGCTTGTATTGGAACCGGTTGTCCCCGACGACGAAGGCAGATCCGACACCGGCAGTGCTCTTGGAACCATCAGTGTAAATAAATACGGCATTATCGAACCGCGAACGGAGTTCGACAAGCCTCGAGCGGTATACCAAATCCGGAGTGCTCTCCTTGGGGAGCGAACTAAGTTCGAGGTGTGTGTGAACCTGGGCCTGATGCCACGGTGGCAATGGGCTTTCGCTCAACCGAAGGGTGGAAGGAAGGGTAAAATCGAGCCGCTGTAGCAGGCGGCGAAACCGAACTCCCGGTGGAAGCAAGGCAATCGCAGACAACTGATATTGGCGATCGAGTGAGTCGTCAAAAAATAATCTGTAAGAGGGATGGTTGGGCATCGACTGTAGGCGGCATGCATACCGACACAAGAGTATGTCACGTCGAGTGGTCAAGGGTAATACAGCAGCCTCGGCATACAGACTTTCAACAGGGCTGGTATAAAATGCACCGGTCGCCAAACGTAATCCACGATGGTGGATAGAGTTGAGACGGCGGAGAATCGACGGCCGTGCTGAAGAGTACACAAGGCTTCCATAGTCGAGCTTCGACTGAACAATGGCCTGGTAAAGGTGAAGCAGGACGGTACGATCCGCTCCCCATGACGTGCCACTGAGGACACGAAGAACGTTAAGGGATCGGGCACAACGGGCAGCCAGGTAGGACACGTGTGTGGACCAGCAAAGTTTCCGATCCAACATGAGTCCCAAGAATTTCGTAGTCTCCACGAAAGGGAGAGCAACAGGGCCGAGACGTAGAGATGGTGGAAGAAGTTCCTTGTATCTCCAGAAATTGATACACACAGTTTTCTCAGTGGAGAATCGGAAGCCGTTTGCGATGCTCCAGGAATATAGACAGTCAAGACAGCGTTGGAGAGAACGCTCCAAGAGACACGTCCGCTGGGCGCTACAATAAATTGCGAAATCGTCAACAAAGAGAGATCCGGAGACGTCGGCTGAAAGGCAGTCCACGATCGGATTGATTGCAATGGCAAAGAGCGCCACACTCAAGACGGAGCCCTGTGGTACCCCATTCTCCTGGCAAAAGGTATCTGACAAAACAGAACCCACCCGTACCCGGAACTTGCGATCCGCCAAAAACGCTTGAATGAAAAGAGGAAGGCGGCCCCGAAGGCCCCATGTGTGTAATGTGCGGAGAATACCCGCTCTCCAACAGGTATCGTATGCCTTCTCCAAGTCGAAGAACACGGCTACTGTTTGACGCTTCTTTAGAAAGTTGTTCATAATGAAGGTCGACAACGTAACGAGGTGGTCAGCAGCAGAGCGGTGTCGACGAAAACCGCATTGGATATTAGTCAGGAGGCGGCGAGATTCGAGGAGCCAGACCAACCGAGCGTTAACCATGCGTTCCATCACCTTACAGACGCAGCTCGTCAGAGAAATGGGACGATAACTGGAAGGAAGGTGTTTGTCCTTCCCTGGTTTGGGGATGGGGACAACAATGGCTTCACGCCAACTTGTGGGAACATGACCTTCAGTCCATATGCGATTGTAGGTACTAAGAAGAAAGCACTTGCCCGCAGGAGAGAGGTTCTTCAGCATCTCAATATGAATGGAATCGGGCCCGGGAGCAGAGGACCGGGACAGGGCGAGAGCACGGTCTAGCTCCTGCATGGTGAAGGCGACGTTATAGTTTTCACGATTAAAAGAGCGGAAAGAAGGCGGCCGTGCCTCCTCTACCTGTTTGCGAGGGAGAAAGGCAGGGTGGTAATGGGCAGAGCTCGAAACCTCCGCAAAGAAACGACCCAATGCGTTTGAAACATCAGCTGGGTCCACGAGGACCGCGTTCTCCACGGTCAGGCCAGGAATCGGGGAGTGGACCTTGATGCCGGACAAACGGCGTAGGCCACCCCAGACAACCGTGGAGGGAGTAAAACGGTTAAAAGAACTAGTAAAATCAGTCCAGCAAGCTTTCTTGCTGTCGTTTATGATACGACGGCACTGCGCTCTCATACGTTTGTAATTGATGCAATTCTCCAAAGTTGGGTGGCGGCGGAAGGTGCGTAAAGCACGGCGCCGGGCTCTAAGCGCATCGCGGCAGGCTGCAGTCCACCAAGGGACCTGCACACGACGTGGAGAAGAGGATGTACGAGGTATGGAACGTTCAGCAGCAGTGAGAATAACCTCTGTGAGGTATTCGACCTGACTGTCACAGTTGGGAAAATGCTGATTGTGAAAAACAGCCATGGAAGAATAAAGCCCCCAGTCGGCTTTAGAAATGTTCCAACTGGTGGGACGTGGAGATGGGGAGTGATGTAGGAAGTGGATGATACAAGGGAAATGGTCACTCGAGTACGTGTCAGAAAGTGCATACCACTCAAACCGACCGGCAAGCTGAGGAGTGCATATTGTGAGGTCTATATGGGAATAAGTGTGTGTTGTGTCTGAAAGGAAGGTCGGTGCACCGGTGTTGAGGCAGACAAGATCGAGGTGTTGGAGAAGGTCCACCAAAAGGGAGCCTCTCGGACAAGGTGCCGGAGAGCCCCATAGGGGGTGGTGGGCATTAAAGTCGCCTACCAACACGAAAGGTGAAGGGAGCTGGTCAACAAGGTTTAGCACATCTGCCCTAGTAAGGGCAGATGACGATGGCGAATATATATTACAGAGGGAGAAGGTAAATGTGGATAAAGTGATGCGGACGGAAACTGCCTGTAGGTGAGTATGCAAGGAAATGGGATGGAAATAGACATCGTCTCGAAGGAGCATCAGAACCCCTCCATGGGCTGGGACACCTTCCACGGGTGGCAGGTCGAACCGCACAGAGGTGTAGTGTGGAAAGTCTGCACGATCACGTGGACGCAACTTAGTTTCTTGAAGACAGACGATAAGCGGGCAGTGCAACCGAAGGAGTAGTTTTAACTCCTCCCGATTGGAACGAATGCCTCGAATGTTCCATTGAAGCAGTGCCATGATAAAAATGAAATAAGAAATAAGGATAAAAACCAACTAGCAAGCGTGGTCACCTCGACGGCCGCTGAGGACCGGATTTCGAGGGAGCACTGCTATCGCCATCTAGTGGCAAAGGGTCATGTTCCATTGGTTCGATCGACGCGTCTGCCACCTCCCGGAGTTGATCAGGAGGGGCAGCTTCCACCGCCGGTAGACGGCCGGGTGCCCGGCAAACGGAGCGTCCCGGTGAAACAGAAGACGGCCGAGGCCGGCAACTGTTGGATGGCGCGACCGACGAGTCGCGCCGCGGCGGGGAAGGTGGGGGCTGTTCTTTTTTGGAAGCCTTCTTAGAAGCATGACGGGTTGAAGAAGCGGTTGACGATTGAGAAGTCTGAGCCTTGAGAAAATCTTCGCGGACGGGTTCCCTTTTTGAACTCCGGGCAGCAGATTTGGGTGCCCGGGATGTGTGTGAACTGGTCGACGAATTCAGTGTAGCACGGGTAGAAGGCATCGGAGAGGTGGAACGAGCAATTTTCGGGCTAGCCGATCTGACGACAGTGTCACTGAACGTTAAATCGCAAGTCTGAATGCCCACCTCCTTAGTTGGTCGAGGGGAGGCGAGGACCTGGCTGAAAGTACCTGACGGGAGTACTGTGGGCTTCCTACTAGCTAATAACTTCCGAGCGGCATAGGTCGAGACCTTCTCCTTCACGCGAATCTCTTGGATGACCCGCTCTTCTTTATAAACGGGGCAGTCCCGTGAAGAAGCAGCATGGTCACCCATGCAATTAATGCAGCGAGGGGATGGAGGTAGACATTCACCCTCATGAGCGTCCCTGCCACAGGTGGCGCACTTGGCTGCATTTGGACAAGATTTACTGGTATGATTGTACCTTTGGCAATGGAAGCAGCGTGTAGGATTTGGAATGTACGGGCGGACGGAAATGACCTCGTAGCCCGCTTTCACTTTCGATGGCAGGTCAACCTTGTCAAAAGTCAAGAAGACAGTACGGGTTGGCACGAGTTCATTGTTAATCTTTTTCATCACGCGATGAACATCCGTGACTCCCTGATCGGACATATAGTTCAATATCTCCTCGTCCGATAACCCATCCAGTGATCTAGAAAACACTACCCCCCGCGAAGAGTTGAGGGTGCGGTGAGCCTCCACTTTCACAGGGAAAGTATGTACAAGGGTAGCTCGAAGTAACTTCTGCGCCTGGAATGCATTTTCTATTTCGAGCAACAAGGTCCCGTTGCGCTGCCTAGAGCAGGTCTTCAAGGGACCAGCGATCGCATCGACACCCTTCTGAATAATGAACGGATTTACTGCAGAAAAATCCTTATCGTCGGTACGTGATACCACCAGGAACCTAGGAATGTTTGGCAATGCTTTCTGTGGCTGAGAATCATGTTTCCGCTTATGGGCCAAGGTTATAGAGGATGTGGAAGGTTTCATAGCGGAGGTGTCCCCCATGATTACCGGCGTCTCCGATGGCGCGCTCCTTCCTTGTGGGGGCCCTCACTGAGGGCGCACCCGCCTTAGGTGACTGTTCGCACCTCAGGTCACACCTCCCGAGAACGGACGGAGGGACCAATCGGCATGTTCGGAAGGTATCAGCTCGGGTAATCACCCCTCCCTGGGCCCGGCCTTTACCGGGGGGTACGTACGTGCCCTACATGTCTACCCGGGGCGGGGAGTTACGCCTTACCCCGTCACCGGCTACGCAGAGCGTGGGTCGACCTTCAGACACGCACAGGGAGGAAAGAAAGGAGGAAGGAGAGAAAGGGATGAAGGAGGGAGAATCTCAAACGCCGAGGCGGAGATTAAAGGGTCAGTCAAGAACAAGGAGAAAGGAAAAATAGGAGAAGGCTGAAGAACAAGAAAGGAAGAGGACCAAGAAGAGAAGACAGGAAGCGAAAAAGAAACCTTTGACTGATGAAAAACGCCCATCTCCGGGCGAAGGCACAAACCGGGGGGGGAAAGAGGGAAGCGGCCTGGGACAGAAGAAAGGTCGCTTCGGCTCGGGGCCCCGTGCGCGCCACACACGTACCCACAAAAGAGCTGTGGGCCCCCTGGGGGGCCACCCGCTGGGAGGAACTGACGCAGGTAAAGCGCAGTCCTGCATTTCCCAAGTGACCGCTTTCTAAAGAAACACGGCCTGTTGCTTCCACACCAACGCCACGCAGAATAATGTCTGCTCCATAGGCAGCCTCGTAATAATTATGCAGCGTTCTTACACGCAAACTACAGCAATTATTGACTAGTTATCAACACGAATATCATGTGCAGCTTATCATATTAATCAGAATAACGATGTGGTTTTATTTGTACACATTAAAATGGCATGTAAGGAGGTCAGAAATTCTTGTCTCCTTACATCAACATTTTGATCTGAAGATGATGACTTAGTTCATTGAAACCGGTAGTAAGAAAGTAAAGGACTGCAATAAGCTACCTTGGCTACCTTTCATTATTGGAGTTGTTGACTGCTTAATTAGCTGTGATCTCCGTCATCAAATCTAAGGTTTTTTTCAGGGTGGCTATTATTCCGGATTCGCTGTTATAATGAAGCTTTGGCGTGACGTCACGAGTGCTGGACTGCTGTGCACATCGCTCTCGACTTTTTATATAATTTTAGGATTAATATAATTATTTTAATTGTTATTTCGTGACAATATTCAATCTAGAGGTGTTCTAGTAAAGGTTCGTCAGTTATTTTAGCGTTTGTTGTGCCGTAATTGCTTTAAGTGGTGTTATTTGTGTTCGCGTGTGCGCCGGCATCGACGTCTTACTGCTTTGTTTACATCTGGTGGCGAGTGGTTCCAGCCGTAGCGGTCTCCGAAAGCTAAGTTCTAATAAATGTTTGTGTATTGTAGTTAAATTATTAAAGTTTTAGATTTCAGGAGGTGTTATCGCGCTAGTTGTTTATTAACTTTAGTACTTTTCAACAGGTGACTTGCTGTTTTTAACGTAGTTAAGGTTGGGAAACTTTAAGTTACGGTATTTGATAACTCTTGTACTCTCACAGTGTTTAGTTGTTTTATTAGTGACGCTTGAATTTGAACTTGTTTATACAAGCAACAGTGTAAAGTTTCTGTGGTAGTGTTATTTGATCTTTTCTGATACTATTAGTTGTTGTTACTTGACTTGTAGAGACTGAGGTTTGTTGATTGCTGTAGTTAAGAGGTACTTCCTACTTATTTTGTAGAAACTTAACTTCATAACGTAGACGTCTAGTTTTTCTTAACAAATTATTGTAAAATTTTACCATGAGTGAAAAGTGTGGGCTCTGTCGTAGGTTCGTGCGTAGTGGGCTGCAGTGTGGGATTTGTAGTAAGTATTTTCATGGGGGGGAGTGCAGTGGGGAAGACAGTGGGCATTGTGGTGAGGTTCTCTCCTGGAACTGTAGGATTTGCAGCAGGAATAAGTTGATAGAGGAGCAGGAGCGTTTGATCTCCGCCCTTCAGGTGCAGTTGAAAAACGCTGAAGAGGAACTAGGTAGGTTGAGGAGGGGAAGGGGGGCTGGGGAATGGGAACTGGCAGTTGGCAAGAAGGTAGCTAGGAGAAGGTAGTCAGATAGCTTTACATTGCAAGTTGCAAATAGGTTTGACCAACTGTCAGAGTTGAGTGGAGATGAACCTCCTGTAGCTGTAGGTGTAGGAAGTACGCAGCAGACCTCAGCTTTTGGTAAGCCGAAATCTGTAGAGAGGTCTCTTAGGAAGAAGAAGGTTCTGCTGCTAGGTAGTTCTCATGGCAGAGGTGTTGGCCAACAGTTGCAGGAAGTACTTGGGAGTGAGTACCAGGTCACCAGCATAGTGAAGCCTAGTGCAGGGTTAGATCAGGTCATTTGTAACATAGGGGACTTATGTAGGAATTTTTCAAAAGAGGATCAGGTAGTTATAGTGGGTGGGGCCGGGAACAGTCTTGATAGGGACGGGGAATATGATATAGGTGGTGATCTGGAAAGGATAGCAAATGAAACTGGTGGCACGAATGTGCATTTCGTGCAGCTGTTTCAGCGTCATGATAGGCCTTGTCTTAATACGGCTGTCAGCCGTCTTAACATGGGGCTTGAAAAGGCGCTGATGACGGAGGGCATGGATCACATTGCAGTGGTGCCAGTTGAAACTATCCAAAGGTCGGATTTTACTAGGCACGGTCTGCACCTCAATAGGTATGGGAAGGGGAGGTTGGCAAAGCTCATAGGTGACAGTGTAGTAGGGGGTGGGGGTTTCACTCATGGAAAAACTCCTGTAGTAGTTGGTGTTAGGGCTGCACCTTTTTTAGACTGAAGACAGCTGATAGATATTCCTGCTTAAAGGAAGTCCCTCTAAGAAATGAACCACCTTTGACAAAGTCTAAGAATATAAGTAATAAGGAAATTACTGTTTTTCATCAAAATATACAGGGTATCAGAGATAAAGTTAATGAAATGCTTATTGATACTGATTCTGACATTATTGGTATTTCAGAGCACTTTTTAAGTGGTGTGACAATTCAGAGACTTCCTTTGCCAGGATACAGGTTAGCTGCCTTTTACTCTAGGAGTTCCTTGCAGTGTGGGGGAGTGGCCATGTATGTAAAAAACGATTTTTCATCGGAGTCAATCGCTTTTTCTAAACACTGCACAGAACAGATATTTGAATGTTGTGCAGGAATTGTTAATGTTAATGGAACTAAACTAGTAATAGTTGTTATTTATAGATCCCCTGACTCAGATTTTAAAATGTTTCTGCCCAAGCTGGAATTGGTTCTGGGTTCACTGTATAGGAAGTATAAAAATTTAATTGTGTGTGGAGATTTCAACATTAATTGTGTAGGTGATAGCTCAAGGAAACGTCAGCTGTTAGATCTATTTAATTCCTATAACATGATGCAAACAGTATTTTTTCCAACGAGAGTGCAAGGAAATAGCAGTTCTACCATTGACAATATTTTTGTTCATTCTTCATTATTAGAGGGGCACTGTCAGCAGAATAGTAAATGGCCTATCAGACCACGATGCCCAACTTTTAATTCTAAAAAGTATTTGTTCTCAAACAAATGTTAAACATAAATATCAACTACTCAGAAAAGTTAATCCAGTTGCAATTGAGACCTTTTTAAGCCTAATTAAGGAACAAGAATGGCAGGATGTTTATAGTGCTGATAATGCAGATGATAAATATAATGCTTTTCCGAACACATTTATTATGCTATTTGAAAGTTGCTTTCCACTAGAACGCTCAAAACAGGGTACTTTCAGTAACAGACAGCCAGGGTGGATGACAAAGGGGATAAGAGTATCATGTAGAACTAAGCGGGAGTTGTATCAAAATGTTAGAAGCAGTCAGAATGAAGATGCAGTAGCTCATTACAAACAGTACTGTAAGGTTCTGAAAAATGTCATTAAGAATGCAAAAAGTATGTGGTACGCAAAAAGAATAGCAAACTCTCGGGATAAAATTAAAACTATCTGGTCAGTCGTGAAGGAAGTGTCTGGTCAGGAGCAGCAGGTAGAAGATATAACGTCAGTGCGTAGTAGGAATGTTTCTGTTACTGACAAGTTAGATATATGTGCAATATTCAATAATCACTTTCTGAATATAGTAGAGGAACTAAACAAAACTCTAGTTTCTACAGGTAATCATATAACGTTTTTAGAAAATGCGTTTTCGAGGCTGTTGCCTGAAATGATCCTTCATGATA
The DNA here is from genome assembly GCA_026315105.1 of Locusta migratoria. NCBI lineage: Eukaryota > Metazoa > Arthropoda > Insecta > Orthoptera > Acrididae > Locusta > Locusta migratoria. The sequence goes on from CM048745.1 coordinate 508,066,516, forward strand.
CTTCCATAGGTGAGATTGAGTCAATAATTAAATCACTAAAGACTAAGGACTCTTGTGGATATGATGGGGTATCTAGCAGAATTCTAAAGTACTGTTCTCCATATGTTAGCCCAGTACTAAGCCATATTTGTAATTTTTCCTTTCGGAATGGTCAGTTTCCTAACAGATTAAAGTACTCAGTAGTGAAACCGCTTTATAAAAAAGGTGAAAGGGATAATGTAGACAACTATAGACCTATTTCTATGCCATCGGTTTTTTCCAAAGTTATTGAAAAGGCTGTTTATTCAAGATTAATTGATCATTTCAGTTCACATAATTTCCTGTCAAACGTACAGTTTGGTTTTAGAAGTGGTTTAACGACCGAAAACGCTATATTTTCGTTTCTCTGTGAGGCACTTGATGGGTTAAATAAGAGGCTACGGACATTAGGCGTCTTCTTTGATTTAACAAAAGCGTTTGATTGTGTTGATCACAAAATATTGTTGCAGAAGTTGGAACATTATGGAATACGGGGAGTAGCCCACAACTGGTTCACCTCTTACTTTAATAATAGACAACAGAAGGTAATTCTCCGCAATGTAGAAAATGGCTATGACGTGCAATCCCAATGGGGCACAATTAAGTATGGGGTGCCCCAGGGGTCTGTTTTGGGACCATTGCTGTTTCTTATTTATATAAATGATATGCCTTCGAGTATAACAGGTGATTGTAAAATATTTTTGTTTGCTGATGATACCAGCTTGGTAGTGAAGGATGTTGCTCGTAATATTGACACAGTATCAAATAATGCAGTTCAAGAGATAAGTTCATGGCTAATAGAAAACAAGTTGATGTTAAATCACAGTAAAACTCAGTTCTTACAATTTCTAACACATAATTTGACGAAATCTGACATTATGATTACACATAATGGGCATGTGATAAGTGAGACTGAACAGTTCAGATTTCTAGGTGTTCATATAGACAGTAAGCTGTCATGGAAAGCCCATGTTCAGGATCATGTTCCAAAACTAAATTCTGCTATATTTACCATTAGAACAATATCTGAGATAAGTGATTTTTCAACACGAAAAGTAGTCTATTTCGCTTACTTTCACTCACTTATGACGTTCGGCATTGTTTTTTGGGGTAACTCGCCTGATGCAAAAAGGATATTTCTGGCTCAAAAACGGGCGGTTCGAGCAATATCTGGTGCAAGTTCGCGAACGTCATGTCGACCCCTTTTCAGTAGTCTGGGAATTTTGACTCTGGCGTCACAATACGTTTTTTCTTTAATGTCGTTTGTTGTTAATAATATCAGCTTATTCCCACGAGTTAGTAGCTTTCACTCGGTGAATACTAGACAGATGTCTAATCTACATTTGCACCACACCACCTTAACACTTGTGCAGAAAGGGGTGCAGTATTCTGCGGCATCCATTTTCAATAAGCTGCCACAAGAACTTAAGAATCTTAGCACTAATCCACATGCTTTCAAATCTAAATTGAATAGTTACCTCGTGGCTCACTCCTTTTATTCTGTCGAGGAACTCCTAGAAAAGTTAAACAATTAAGCTAATTTATTTTTTCTTTATTGATTCTTTTCACTTTTTCTATTACCATTATTGTGTAACAATTAATGTATTGACTTGTTCCATGACCATGGAGTCTTACTCCTGAAGTGGGTCCTATGGAACAGAATAAATAAATAAATAAAATAAATAAGTAACTCCGAATTTACGTCATTTAAGTCACTCGGTATTCATTCCAGGGATCAAACACAAATGAGGATCAGTGCCACATTATTGTCTCTACAACGTGACACATCAAATTGTCACAAAAAACAGTACGTTATATTTTCTTCTTTAGAAAAGCCTAAAACTAAATTGTGTCAAATTAAAGTGTTTCATGAATTTGACGTATGTCATACTGCACAAGGGAAAAGATAATGATAACATAGTAATTGATCTCGTGTGTGACCGAGCGAGGTGGCGCAGTGGTAACAAACTGGCCTCACATTCAGGAGGATGGTGGTTCAAATCCACCTCTGACGTCAGATTTAGGGTTTCCCTAAATCAGTCAAAGCACAGGTTATTTTATTCAACCATGGATGCGGACTGTGATTACACGTTGGGAACTCCAATAAGTACTTGTAAATGATTTCTTAATATAAATTGTTTTAATTCCTAGTATTGATGTTGTGCACTGGGTCATTGGCTGGAATATGACAAATATTACTTACCACAAATTTCAGTAAGAATTATATATACCGATGAGAGTAGTAAACACGTTGAAGTTTTAGAGTAAGTTCCGGTATGATCTTCCTATAGCGGCAGCACAAATGAATCTTATTAGAAGTTCTGTTAAGGCGAGTGCTAACAGCCGTCGTGTATTTAACAAAATGCTTCTGTAACCATGAGATTTTTTATTAAAATACTTAAAATCAACTAGTTTCGGTCCAGGACCATCATTATAGATAAAAAATATTAAAACAGGTTAGTCAACAGCATACTAGATTATCATAGTCAAAACAAACATAAAATGCGAGAATAGAGTCTAGTATGGCAATCGCAATTTTATTGAAAGTGACTCCTGCTGTTTCCAGCCAGATCTATTTTATTTATGCTGTTGATTGACCTGTTTTAATACCTTTTTATCTATGATGATGGTCCTCGACAGAAACTGGTCGATTTTAAGGATTTTAATAAAACATTTAGTGGTTAAAAATGCATTTCACTTAGTAATCTTATTAGACGCTTTTACATTCTAAAACCAATTTCTCTCTTTATGGATATACCCAAAATATGATACCGTATGATGCAATAGAGCATGACTCTCGATGACCTGTTTTCGAAATTTTTCAGTTCACTCAAAATTTATTGTTGGTAACAGCGTATGCAGAGTGCCTTAAACGATTGTTTGCAAATAAATAGCTGCAGCGGTGCTGAGGTATCATGTCAGCACGTGGTGTAGCCTCAGTTTGCGACGATTGCAGCATCCACTCAGTCCTACAGCTGGTGAACCCTGTCTTTGTATACATTATTCCACGCCTGACCTACCTGTTCAAGTAGTTATACAAGAGTTGTGCGTTGACGAATCGCTGTGTCAGTTCTCGTACAATCCTGCGCCATAATTCCGGAGATGGCACTGGCCAGGAAGATTGCTGCACGTCTTGCAGGTCACGCTGTGTTTCGCGGTCAATGTTTGCGCGCGCTTTACGCTGTTGTAACAACACGTCGCCTCCCTGTTGGAATAATGGAAGAAGAACGGGTCTGACAACATCCTGTTCGTACCGAGCGCTGAACAGCGTTCCCCCTACAAACACCAAAGATTAATGACAGCTGTAGCTTATCGTACCCCAGACCAGTGTTTTCCAACCTGTGGGTCGCGACCCCCAGGAGGGTCGCGAGTGATACTGAGGGAGGATGAAGTTGCATGGTAGAACGACCAGCGCAGTGCAACTCTGAAAACTAGGGTTGCATTATACAAACCATAAGATTACGTAGCGTAATTCATTGTTTATCATAAGAAATATACCGTATTGTGTTATCGATGAAGAAACGAAAAGCCAGGCAACTGAATTTAGAAAACTATCGATAGTTAAATTAACAACATTTATATTCACGGAATGTATGACATTAACTGCGAATAGACAAAGTTGAAAACGTGTACCCAGCCGAGATTCGAACCCGGGTCTCCTACTTTCTAGGCAGTTGCGCTGACACCTACACCTCTAGGGACACAGCGATCACCACACCTGCGCGCAATTACTCAAACACGCCTCCCGTCAGATACAAATTCCCAACTTTACCCTGCCCACTAGAACTCAAACTCGTAGTTATTGTAAACTAATTCCCGTAAGAGTAAGGGCCTAGGAGCGCCTCTGCACTGAAGGAAGGATCATTGCCCGAAAGAACAGACGCCACATATATACTGTACCACGTGATCCAGAAGTCAGTATAAATTTGAAAACTTAATAAATCACGGAATAATGTAGAAAGAGAGGTAAAAATTGACACACATGCTTGGTATGACATGGCAAGAGGGAGTTCAAGAAATGTCCGACAGATGGCGCTTCATCTGATCAGAAAAGCAATAAGTAGCATAACAAATTAAGACAAAGCAAAGATGATGTTCTTTACAGGAAATGCACAATATGTTCACCATCATTCCTCAACAATAGCTCTTGCAAACAGCACTGTAAAGCATGTCCGGAGTTATGGTGAGGCATTGGCGTCCGATGTTGTCTTTCATCATCCCTAGAGATGTCGGTCGATCACGATACACTTGCGACTGGGAGGCCGAGCATGACGAAAGTGGCGGCTGAGCACTCGATCATCACCAAATGACGCGCGCAAGAGATCTTTCAGGCGTCTAGCAATACTTTTTTTTGTTCTAATAAAACCCTATGTTATTCCAAGCATATGTGTCAATTTTTACCTCTCTATCTACATTATTCCGTGATTTATTAAGTTTTCAAATTTATACTGACTTTTTCATCATCCGGTATATATAACTTTTAAAAAGATTTAGTTAGTGATTTTGGCGAATTCGAAAAAAAAATCTACTTCTTTACAAATTGATTCTACAGTAGGACCTTGTTTATCGAGGATAATTCTATTCTGCGTCTTGCCTACAATGCGTAACACTCATAGCGCAAAAAAAAGTCTGTTGCAGTAAATATCAAATTACGATAATGTGTTGCATTTCGAAAATAAAATAAAAATTCATTCCATAATGTATAATACTGTACTTTTTTCAAATGTTCAAATGTTTGTTAAGCTTAAGGGACTTAACTACGGGGTCATCAGTCCCTAAACTTACAAACCACTTGCCGGACGCGGTGGCCGAGGGGACTGAGGCGCTTCAGTCACGGTCTGCACGGCCACTACGGTCGGGGGTTCGAATCCCCCCTCGGGCATGGATATTTGTGCCGTCCTTAGTCTTAGCTAGTTCATAAGTAGTTTGTAAGCTTAGGGACTGATGACCCCGTAGTTAAGTCCCATAAGTGCTACAAACATTTGAACATTTTTTTGAACAAACTACTTACCAACTAACGTATCCTAAGGACGGCACAAATATCCATGCCCGAGGGGGGATTCGAACCCCCGACCGTAGTGGCCGTGCAGACCGTGACTGGAACGCCTCAGTCCCCTCGGCCACCGCGGCAGGTACGTACTTTTTTGTTAAAGCAATCTTGTATCAACATAGGGGAATTAAAGCTGTTATGTCTGAAATTACACTCATAGTAGTTTTGCGGTAGGTCACCAGAATGTTTTTACTTGTGGTCGGATACTGAAAAAGTTTGAAAAGCACTGCTCTAGACCATAAGTCCTGGCGTGGGGTCGGTGTGTCTTGGAGTAATGCAGTCTAGGTGACAGTGCTCACCAGGTCTGGGTGCTACGCACAAACCAAAATCACTTGCTTCCAGATGCTTTCATCACTGAAGGGTGAAGACCAACACCTGTCATTCTGTCTTGGAAGTGATCTATCGGCACCAGTGGAGCCGTGCGCGTCAATACTGCAGGGTGAGTGGAAGACGGGTCGGAGTGGTGTGTGTGTGTGTGTGTGTGTGTGTGTGTGTGCCTGAAGCCTCACTTTTGGCAACAGGCTGGCAACCGTGTACACTTCTGGCCTCACAAACCCTCTCATATGTGCTCTGGCAGCTGCACGATGTGCCACTACTTTCCCCTTCGACATTCTTGGTGGATGTTACAGTGAGCACTGTGACTGTAAACATTCTCTATTAAAGGATACCCACAGAAAGCCGCTATTTCACTGTTTTTTGTTGTTGTTTTTTTTGTTTTTATCCTGGAGGAATCGCCCATTTTCTTTAATTTATTATTATTATTATTATTATTATTATTATTATTATTATTATTTTAGGTCTCCTTGACTCCTCTATAACCCATCCTATCTCACGCCATTACGAAAGAACAAAACAGACACTTCTGAAACAAGTTGCACCTCTGCCAAAAACTTTACGTATTGCAGTTGTTTGCCTTCTGGAACAAAACAGAACCTTGTGTGTATAAAAAAGTTCACGTCTCCGACGAATGTGGTAACGTAAGAGACTGTCCAATCTGTGAATGTAAGGGTTAAAAACCCTTAAGGGAAAAAAAGAGGGGGGGCAAATTAAAGGCACCCTTGGGAGTAATAAAACTGGAACTAAAAGTATTTCCAATTAATTCGAACTTCCCCCAGTTCTAAACTCAATGATCGAACAAACTAAGACTAAAACTAGTACTCACTACCTACGACTGTGAGGAAGTATACGATCAGGATTATGACCGCCTGTAGGCTACAGGATTATGGTAGGAGCAAAAACATTGCCAATTTAAAAGAAGAACAAAGGTAAAAAGAAAAGAATTGTTGTCACCTACGGGACAGCTCCGCCCGCCCCTGGGGAATAAATGTCGTTCGACAAAATGTCGTCGCACTACAGACCAATAACAAGACCTGTTGTGGAAAGGGAAAGTTATCAATTCCTACCCAGTACAGGTCACACCAAATGTTTCAAAGGTATGTAAACACAAAACGAAAGAGAGTATCTATATTACCTTATTTTTGTTGCCAGTACGTTTTTGGTAACCATGCTCCAATGCAGCCGTCAAAACGTTTGCAAACAGTGTCCGGTAGTTTTCACAAGACCTTGACTTACGGTGGGCATGCCAAAGGTATGACGTAAAGTCGACACCATCTGTTAGTCGCAATTCGATGATGGCGTAGGACTAATGTCCCAACAGACAGATCGTCGAGTTATGTTTGGTGGACAACGTTGAAACATCAGTAGATATGCTATCCCCCAGGTGGCGTCCGCCGTCATCGAAACAAAAAATAAAAAAATAAAATAAAAAAATCCGGTAGTGTATTTTAGTTCTTTTTTCAATTCAACCAATAAGTTCTACACTACGAAAGTCAGAACCGAGTCGGAGAATAGGGGCTGTAGTTGTGCAGCCGAAATTTATTGCTTCTGTGAGTTCCTTAAAATCGTCCTACATACAATGGGAATAACAGAAGAGTAACCTAAATGTCGGATCTGTGATGACGGTGATGAAACTGCATCACATTTAATCTTCGAATGCATTGCATTGGAGAGTAAAAGGCACAGAAAATTTGGGACAACTAGACCCGAAGAAATTGTGTCTAATAAAGAACTGGTAAAGGGACTCCTTGCTCTGCTCAAGAGCATTGGTTGGCTTTACTAGATATACAGGGAGCGATACCGCACAGTAAACTTAGTTTCGGTGCGGGCAGTGGCGGGTTAGACCAAGTTTGTTTTGGCTTCCCTGGAAAAATCAAATCATCCTTAAAGTCGTGGTCAGATGTCGGCATCTACTCTGATATGTTCGTCACCTTTCGTGAGACGCCTTGCCCAGGATCAGAAGGCGCTATCAGAGGGCCCTTCTGCGGGCCCCTCCTTGGGCTAGGGTCTCCTGTGTGTGTGTGTGTGTGTGTCAGAGCGCCTGTTACGCGTGGCCGGCGCGCCGCGCCCCGGAACTGCGCCGCTGACGACTGGGCGTGCCCGGGCAGCTCGGCGATTGCATTCTGCCGCTGTCTCAGCCCTGCCCACCCAGCACGCCTTGCCGAACCACTCTGCTCCGTATCTGTTACTGCCTGACAAACATCCGCCCCCTTCACAACGCCATTTTTTTTTTTGTTATGACGTTCCTGATTACTCCGCTCCAAGACATTTTATAACTTAAAAAATTATTCCCATTCCATTTTTCCGTGGTGTGGTCAGCAACCGTGTGAAGTCGGATTCTTGTATAGAACAATATCTGGATTGCAATTTTATTTAATGACGCGTTTCACCAGGTAGTTAACGGTTAGTGTTACCGCAGATAAAGTCATTAAGCCTACATCTTGTTGCCTCTCTAACATACCCTATGGCTTAGACAAAATTTCTAGTTGGTGTGAATAATGGCAGCTAGCTCACAATATAGAAAAATGTAAGGTGATGCGCATGAGTAGGAAAAAAATCCCATAATGTTCGAATACAGCATTAGTAGTGAGCTTCTTGATGCAGTCGCGTCGTTCAAATATCTAGGCGTAACAATGCAGAGCGATATGAAATGGAACGAACATGTAAGGACACTTGTGAGTAAGGTGGACAGCCAACTTCGGTTTATTGGGAGAATTTTGGGAAGATGTACTTCATCTATAAAGGAGACCGAGTATAAAACGCTTGTAAGACGCCATCTTGAGTATTGCTCAAGTGTTTGGGACCCGCAGCAGATCAGTTTAAAGGAAGACAGAAGCAGTTCAGAGGCGAGCAGCTAGGTTTGTTACCGGTAGGTTCGACCAATGCGCGAGTGTCACTGAAATGCTCCGGTAACTCAATTGGGGATCGCTGGAGGAAAGACGACGTTCTTTTCGTGAATTTCTGTTGAGGAAATTTACATAGCCGGAATTTGAAGCCGAGTGTAGTACGATCTTGTTGCCGCCTACTTATATTTCGCGTAAAGATCACAAAGAGAAGATAAGAGAAATTAGGGCTCGTACGGAGGCATATAGGCATTCTCTTTTTCCTCGTTCTGTTTGGAAGTGGAATAGGAAAGGAAATGCCTAGTAGTGGTACAGTGTACCCTCCGCCACGCACCTTACGGTGGATTGTAGTGTATGTATATAGATCTAGATGTACAATCTAAACACCCTCTATCACAGAGTAGGTAAAACTTAAGTACCCTACATTATTAAAATTTCTTATTACTAATTTCAGCATTGTTTTGCAGCTACAACATTTTTTTTTAAATTTTTTTAAATATTGTCATGTAAATATTATAAGTTCTGTTTCATTTTTCTTCTTTGTCAGATATCTGAAGATGCCCTAACCGTGCGAAACGCGTCATTAAATACAAACTTTTGCAATCAGCACATTCTTTTATTCCAGAATTCGACTCAAAAATTTCAGTATTTTACGTTCAAAATACTCTTAAATTTACTGAAACAATCTCTTTCGACAATATGCGATCCCCTTCCAAGTAAAAATATTCTGAGGACACCCTGCCCCCGCTCGTCACGAACCGTCAGAAAACTATGTCATCTCAAAGGAAACATGTTTCATCTTGAAACCTCCTGGCAGATTAAAATTGTGTGCTGGAACCGGAATTCGAACCTGGAACCTTTGCCCTCCGTCGTCTGGGCGTTCCCTCCTAGATCTCCAGGTCCGCGCCCAGGGGGGTCCGCCGGCGGTGGCATTCTATCTGTTTCTCCCACCGCCCTCATAGTATGTTTTATTCTTCGTCTTAATCCGTTTAATTGTTGGTTCCTACGCTTTGCTAAGAAAATAGCCGTTGTCTCGATTCAGTTTCAGTTTCCTTATTTTGATCTCTATAGCCTCTTTGATGATGCAATCCCAGTATTTTGAAGTTTGTATTAGCACCTTGGTCTAGTCATAGTCCATACAGTGGAGGTTCGACAGGCAATGCTCGGCGATTGCCAACTTATTTGGCTGTTGTAATCTCGTGTGACTTTGGTGTTCGCGGCATCGTTCTTCACTGGTGCGAATAGTCTGATCTATGTATTCCTCACCACACTGGCAAGGTATATTGTAAACCCCTGATTTACAAAGACCAAGGTCGTCCTTAACAGTGCAAAGAAGTGCTCTGGTTTTTACCGGAGGGCAGAACATGGTTTTAACTTTGTATCTGCGTAAAATACGTCCAATTTTACCGGATAAGGCTACACAAAACGGAATGAGAGCCATGGCCGTTGTTAAAATTTTTGTATTAATTATAATCATCTACATCTACATCCATACTCCGCAAGCCACCCGACGGCGAGTGGCGGAGGGTACCTTGAATACAATTATCGATTCTCAAAATGTTTGTATAGCTTATGGGACTTAACTACGGGGTCATCAGTCCCTAAACTTACAAACTACTTACGAACTAGCTAACACTAAGGACGGCACAAATATCCATGCCCGAGGGTGGATACGAACCCTCAACCGTAGTGGCCGTGCAGAACATGACTGGCGCGCCGCAGTCCCATCGGCCACCGCGGCCGGCTATCGGTTCTCCTTCCTATTCCAGTCACGTATTGTTCGCATAAAGAAGGATTGTCGGTATGCCTCTGTGTGGGCTCTAATCTCTCTGATTTTATCCTCGTGATCTCTTCGTGAGATATACGTAGGAGCAAGCAATATACTGTTAGACTCCTCGGTAAAGATATGTTCTCGAAACTTAGACAAAAGCCCGTATCGAGCGACAGATCGTCTCTCCCGCAGTCTTCCTCTGGAGTTTAGCGATCATCTCCGTAACGCTTTCACGATTACCAAAAGATCCTGTAACCAAGCGCGCTGCTCTCCGTTGGATCTTTTCTACTTCCTCTATCAACCCCACCTGATACGGATCCCACACCGGTGAGCAGTATTCAAGCTGTGGGCGAACAAGTGTACTGTAACCTACTTCCTTTGTTTTCGGACTGCATTTCCTTAGGATTCTTCCAACGAATCTAAGTCTGGCATCTGCTTTACCGACGACTGATTTTATATGGTCGTTCCATTTTAAATCACACCTAATGCCTATAGGTGATATTATCTGTTGTCATACGAAGTAGTATGACAACAGATAATATCACCTCTATGTAGGTATGTTGTCAACGGATATGTTAGACGTAAATGTCATTGTACATTTCACTAAAATTCTGTTTTGAATTTGTTGACAGCACTGAAGATAGTTTCTTGGAAAACCGAAATCGATTTGCGTGAATAAAGCAAAAGATTTTACGGCTAATGCTGCTCCTTTCATTATCGATAAAAGTGATTTTGTGGCCGTTGAGCACACTCCTCCAGATAATGGAATCCAGTTTAAAGAGTTTCTAAATGCTGGTTAGACAGTCGAAAAGGCAGGGTCGGGAAAGTTATCACTTGCTGCATCCGTCAGCCCAGCGTGAGCTCGATGGACCCCGAGCACAAAGGAGACCAGAAGTTTCGCAGGGCTCTGGCCTGCAGTGTTGTCACCTTCTGGACAGGGTAAACAAAGCACACACACACACACACACACACACACACACACACACATCCGGTCCGCTGCCCTCATTCCGCACCCACAACATCCGGCAGAGTCCGCACCGCACCAGAAACGGATATGACGAAGACGGCTTTGGGGAGAGAAAAGTGTGACACCGAAGGATGCAATATCAGAATGTCTGTGACTTCGAAAGGAGTAAAGTCATTAGTGTTTGGCAAAGAGGTTTCTCATTCCGTGACAGTTTGAATCTAAGGTTCGGAACCCACGTTAAACTGTAGGTCTCCTTATAACTGCCTGCTTAAATCAGTTTTAAGGTCGGAGGAAGGCAACGGCGTACCACCTCCATCCAGGACCATGCCTAGTAAAGCACTGTGGCGTTCAAACCAATCTTCGGATTGTTGACTGCTTTACCTTTTTACCTTAGTAATGCCTATGTCTTCATACTCACAGAAACTCGGGTTTGACGACTTTGTCTATAACGGCTGCAACGTGCTTCACCTGCAGCGAGAACTCAATGATGACGACGTACTCTGGTTCCTCACTCGAAAGGTGGCGGAACTTGACAGGTGTATGCGAAGCATAGCACGTTGTTGTGGGCAGAAATTGTTTTCAAATGGGTACTTACCTTTTTTATTCTTCATTTTGGTGTGAAGCAAGAGCGAGTAATATCATGTATGGAGATATTTGCCATATTGTTTTGATTACATCTACGTATATACTCCGCAATCCACCGTAACATGCGTAGCGGAGGGTACACTGTACCACTACTAAGCATTTCCTTTACTATTCCACTCCCAAATAGAACGAGGGAAAAAAGAATATATGCCTCTGTACGACCCTAATTTTTCTTATCTTGTCCTTGTGATCTTGACACGAAATGTAAGTAGGCGGCAGCAAGATCGTTCTGCCGTCAGCTTCAGATTCCGGCCCTCTAAATTTCCTCAACAGAATTTCTCGAAAAGAACGTTGTCTTTTCTCCAGCGATCCCCATTTGAGTTGCCGGAGCATTTCCGTGACATTCCCGCATTGGTCGAACCTACCAGTAACAAAACTAGCTGCTCGCCTCTGAACTGCTTCTATGTCTTCCTTTAAAATGATCTGTTGCGGGTCCCAAACACTTGAGTAATATTCAAGGCGTGGTCGTACAAGCGTTTTATACGCGGTCTCCTTTACAAGTGAAGTACATCTTCCCAAAATTCTCCCAATGAACCGAAGTCGGCTGTTCGCCTTACACATAACTGTCCTTACATGTTCGTTCCATTTCACATCGTTCTGCGATATTACGCCTACATATTTGATGTGACTGCATCAAGAAGCTCACTACTAATGCTGTATTCGAACATAATGGGATTGTTTTTCCTACTCATGCGCATCATCTTACATTTTTCTACATTGAGAGCTAGCTGCCATTCTTCGCACTAACTAGAAATTTTTTCTAAGTCATCCTGTATGGTATTACAGTCAGTTAAAGACGGCACCCTCCCATACACCACAGCATCATCAGAAAACTCTACACGTGTATGCATCAGAGGGTTTTTCAACCTTTTGAAACCTTAATGGTCTGAGCAACCAAAATAAAACTCTGAATATGTGCAGTTAACTGTTCAAGTGCCGCAGGTTGAAACAACATCCAAAGCTGTCGCATACAATTTCAAATGTTCAAATGTTTGTAAACCTGTGGGACCAACTGCTGAGATCATCTGTCTCTAGACTTACAAGCTACTTAAAGTAACTTACGCTAAAGACTCTCTATCTCTCTCTCTCTCACACACACACACACACACACACACACATGCACACACGTGTGTGTGTGTGTGTGTGTGTGTGTGTGTGTGTGTGTGTGTGTGTACGAGGGAGGACTCGAACCTCCGACGCGAGAGAGGTCCCAGAGCGCACGGCCATTCCCGCACTGCTGTCGCGTTCTTGTTGCAGTTTTGATCTGAAATTGAAGCGACTTATGTGTTTGTAAAATATTCGAGACGGCATAGCCCTCACGCAACCATATTATATACGTTTTGCGGACTGCCCAAGGTGTAGCTAAGGAAGGCTGCCGGTTTTGTCGATTTCAGTTATTTACAATTCTTGTTCTTCGCTAGTCGCGACAATTAGATGAATCGGATTTAACGGTCATAACTAGCGCCGACGCCTGAATTAACGAACTCGCACGGACGCCTCTGTACCAACCCATAAGGTAAACTTCAACGTTCTAGCCGGCCGCGGTGGCCGAGGGGACTGAGGCGCTCCAGTCACGGTCTGCTCGGCCACTACGGTCGGGGGTTCGAATCCCCCCTCGGTCATGGATATTTGTGCCGTCCTTAGTCTTAGTTAGTTCATAAGTAGTTTGTAAGTTTAGGGACTGATAACCCCGTCGTTAAGTCCCATAGACTATACAAACATTTGAACATTTTCAACGTTCTAGAGTCGAATACTGTCGTTAGACAATCTCTCTCGGCCCCACTTTTACGTGAGATAACCTACATATTCATCTGTGTTCCTCATTGATGGAATGCTGTCTGTTCATCTCTTAGCCTCAACCTACAGTAACAGAACATTTACTCATTCAGTTCCGTACTTCACACTTTCGAAAATGCATAAACAGGTACCGTCTCTAATGACCACGCTGTCGTCGGGACGTTAAACGCCAAGCTTCCTTTTTCCATAAACGGGTATTTGTGAAACGATTTATGTGTCTAAATGAGGCTGGTTTCTACTCTTGCAAATATACGTACTTATCCTTCCATGAGAAGATCAATTGGCGTGAAGTGCTCGTCGTGAAATTTCCTTGGTGAAAAAGTGCCGACTACAAATGGGTAGTCTGAAAATCCTCGCGGGGACCAAAACCCTTGGATTTATTCCATACGACACTTAAAACAGCATTTATGCTTAGGCCGGATATTGTATATGTTTTACATACTTCAGTAGGGCAAATTTGTACTTCTGAATGTTATTACGTACGTAATGTCTTTATTTTTTGGACCTGACATGAGCTGCGAGTCCATCAGAAAGAGAAAACTTTCAGGTTTAAAAGTCGTTTGACGATGGCCAAGAGTATACACACCGAGGTTATTCAGAGTTTTCTGCTATTCCAGTATCGGCTCTTGATGGTTGCCTTCCACTGCATACTTGTTACAGGATTCAGAATGCATCATTTCATTGAAAATAATTGGTTAACTGTATTTCTGGAAGATATTTTATCATTGCCAGTATAAATTTATCGTCTGCCGGAAGTACATTCTCTGTCTCATGTTGTCCTCTTATTTACCACTAACTTCATTTACGTGAACAATGCTAATACCAGTCCCTTAGGTTACATTTCCTTCCTCACAACGCCCCCTGTTTTTGCGTGTTTTATAAAACCTCGTTCAATGAGATTTTAATTGCATTCAGCAGTTGTCACTGAAAATAACCAGTACACTCTGGTTTCCGGTGTCGTTATCAATACTTCGCCAGTATTATCCTGAAGGTCCGTGGTTGTTTACTTCTCAACGCTGTGCTTTCGTTAGGTTCTAAATGTCTAATATCTGGGTACCGCCCATTCGTATATTAAGCTGAAATTTGGTTTGAAATAAATATTAGTGATAGGAAACGCAGTTTGTTTGCCTTTCTACTTCAATCACAATTATTCTTTTTGTTGAGCAACATGAACGAAAAATATATCATCATCATCATTAGAGACTGATTACGCCTTTCAGCGTTCAGTCAGGAGCATAACCCCCTAATAAAATTTCTCAATGATCCCCTACTATGGTAACATAGATGCCTCGTCTGATGTTAAGCCCTTTTCTTCAAAATCATTCTTTACCGAATTCAAGTACTTTCTCCCTGGTCTACCTCTACTCCTCTTCTACTGCCGAACCCATGAGCCTCTTAACTAACCTTGCCTCTATCATGCGTGTAACATGACCCCAGCATCTCAGTCTGTTCGCTCTAACTGCTTCATCTATGGTGTTCATTCCCAATTTTTCTTTGATTTCCTGATTATGGACACCCTCCTGCCATTGTCCCCATCTATTAGTACCTGCAATCATTCTTGCTACTTTCATATCTGTAACCTCTACCTTATGAATAAGGTAACCTGTATCCACCCAACTTTCACTCCCATACAACAAAGATGGTCGAAAGATAGAGCGGTGCACTGCTAACTTAGTCTTGGTACTTACTTCCTTATTGCAGAAGAGAGTAGATCTTATCTGAGCACTCACTCCATTAGCTTTGCTACACCTCGATTCCAGTTCCTTCACTATGTTGAAACTGTCCACCTGGTTTTTGTTCCTCCTGTTTGACACTCAATCTATTTAATTCTCTTTCCCACAAACGTTACTTTCGTTTTGGAATTGCTGATTTTAATACCATAACCATTACACTGATCTAGCTCTGAAATATTAGATTGCAATCTTTCAATCGAATCTGCCATCACAACTAAGTCGTCTGCTTATGCGAGACTGCTTATTTTCTTTTCATCTATTTTAATCTCACCCTGCCAGTCTTATGTTTTCAAAATATGATCCACAAATAGTATGAACAACAGTGACTGACAGGTTTCACTAAATGTACTGTGAACTCTAACTGATGCCTAATAATTTTCGTAAAGACCTTTGATTGCCTGCAGAAGTTAGTCTCCATTCCAAAATCTTGCCGAACTGACAATATGTTCCTCCTAGGAACACGATAATAAGCCTTTTCTGCATCTATAAACATAGATACAATTTCCTGTTCCACTCATAGCACTTCTCCATTATCTGGCGTAAGCTAAAGATCTGGTCCTGACAGCCTCTAAGAGGCCTAAACCCACACTGTCATTCAACCTAATACTCGTACTCTCCTTTCGGCAGTACCAAAGAAGATTTTGCCTACAGTGCTAATTAAAGAGATGCCTCTGGAGCTGTTACATTCTGTTTCCATGCTTGAAAATTTATGAGATTTCTGCTTTCCTCAAGTCAGACGGAACCTGTCCCGACTCCCACGTCATTTCAGTTATCCTGTGTAACCGTTTGACACCTGACATTCCACTGTGATGAGTTCCAACTTTATTTCATCTACCCCAGAAGCTTTATTGCACTTCACTCTAACCATCACTTCCTCAGATGTGATCCTGTTTCCGTCAGACATTACTTTCGTTTGTAGATGCTGATCTTCATAACCATTATAGTTCTGGATCTAGCTCTGAAATATTAGATTGCAACCTTTCAATCGAATCTGACTTCACAACTAAGTCTCGGCATATGCGAGACTGCTTATTATCTTTTCATCTATTTTAATCTCATCTTACCAGTCTATCGTTTTCAACATATGATCCATAAACAGTATCAACAACAGTGGTGATAGGTTACAGCCTTGTCTTACCCCTTGAAACTACCGTGAACTCAATTTACGTCAAGTCTAACAGCTACCTGATAATTTACGTAAATACTTTTGATTGCCTGCAGAAGTTTCCCTTATTCCATAATCTTGCAGAACGACTATAGGTTCCTCCTCGGTACTCGGTCATAAGCCTTTTCTATATCTATAAAACATATGTACAGTTCCGTGTTCCGCTCATAGCATTTCTCCATTATCTGCCGTAATCTATAGATCTGATCCTGACAGCCTCTGAGAGGTCTAAATCGACACTTACTTTCATCAAAATTCAATTAATACTCGCACTTTCCTTTCGACAGTACCTGAGGATATTTTGCCTACGACGCTAATTAAAGAGATACGACTTGGTTGTTACAATCTTGTTTCCATACTTGAAAATTTGTGTCATTACTGATTACTGCTTTCGTCCAGTCAGACGGAACCCGTCCCAACTCCCACGCCATTTTAGTTATCCCTTTTCAGACCTGACATTCCACTGTATTTGACGAGTTCTTACTTAATTTCATCTACCCCAGCCGCTTTCTTGCACTGCAATCTTTTGACCATTCTACTTTCTCAAATGTGATCCTGTCTCCATCATCATTCCTATCCCATTGTACCTCAAAACCTGATACACCATTGAACGTTTCACCTACACCAAGCTTCAAAATATTCCCTCTATCTGCCCAAGGCATCCACAGGATTCACTAGCAGTTTTCCTGACCTGTCAAAAACGTTAATTCCGTCTTCCCTCCCTTTCGGAAAGATATATTTACAACGAAAAATGTATGCCTTTGGTCTACAGGACAAGTCGTACAAAAGGAGTCGTACCGTCACTTCTGTTGTTTTCCGCAGCACCAACAGGAAAACTGAGTCACTGCCTAAGTTTGGGGTGCAGCGTAACATTCGTAAACAGAAAGACGTATTACAACACATGTGTGCAAAGCAATTTGGAATAACAGACACATCTGTATTTCTTATCGCGTAAACTGAAGAGTTCGAGCAGGTTCACCGCAGTCACTCTGCGTAATCACTGAAATGGGGTTTTCTAATCTCGATTTCTTTCGCTTGGTGTATAGTGATGAAAGTCTCCTTGCTAAAGTTTGCTGGTAAGTTTTAGGAATCGGAGTTCATTTTTGTGTTCGTGTTATTAAAATTGTGTTAAAGCTGATGGCCGAAAACTCCCGTGAGGATCTTCAGCAAGGTAGTTAAAGAAAATTCATTTGTGGACGTTGACATTTCACATCTGAGTGCTACCTCTGTAAGAATTTATGTTTTTTGTAAGTATGTTTTAGGAGCCAGTGTAGACTTAGTGGTGTATTAGTATTATTTATGACGATAGGAGAAAAAATGTTCAAATGTTTGTATAGCTTAAGGGACTTAACTACGGGGTCATCAGTCTCTAAACCTACAAACTACTTATGAACTAGCTAATACTAGGGACGGCACAAATATCTATGCCCGAGGGTAAGCGGAAGGCACCACATACTTGTCAGTCATTTTCAGCCAGGTGTCTGGACACATTTGATCACATAATGTTCGGTAACTCACGGATCTCGGTAACGGATACTATTATGCAAAAAACGTCCAAGGTTTCCTGAGATTATCATCTAAAGAAGAAGTCGTAAAAACTGCGACGATTTACCACGAATAAAAAGTGTAGATGTGGAAGTTCACACAACTGTTACTTATTAGAAATTATGATTTTTCTAGCGTATCGGGATAACAAAAACAGATTTTCGAAAACTGGATACTGATTTTCTAGATAAACATCTAAACAAAATGTAATTTTTAAAGAGTCGTAGCTAGGGGAGTATCAAATGACTCAAATGTTATCTCTTTAAAATAATTGCATTTTGGAACATATTGTTTTTGCGTGCTATCGCAAATATCATTCTACTCTCAACTTTAAATAAAATTTCGAGTTGTAACGGTTACTGGTCAAATGGAGTCAAAGTAGAATGGTACCCTCCGCCATGATAAATTCCCTGGCTTGCAGATTATAAGAATCTCATTCATGGAAACATACATTTATGTGCCGACTTTCATAGTGACCAGTCAAACGATTTGGAAGTTTGTTGTAATGCACCCTCCGCCTTGAACCTAAGGAGGCTTACGAAAGGTGGCCCATGTATTAGTGCTGGGTATAAGGCACCTCTGTCCAAATTTTATTGAAATCTGTCCATCTCTTTCAGCATGATGGAGAAGCAAATGCTTTGCCGAAAATGTGTTGAAATATTTGTTCAGCTTAAGGGACTTAACTGCAAACTTACAAATTATTTATGAGCTACCTTATACTAAAGACGACACAAACAGCCATGCCCGGGGGGGGGGGGGGGGGGGGAGCGGGTCTTGGAATCGAATCCTAGACGGGGAGTGGCCTCGCGCATCGTAGCATAGCCCCTCAATGCACTTGGACACTCCGCCGCGGCTGCTTTGCTGAAGTAACATTTTCAACTAGAGCAAAAGTAGCATATACCGCAATATACCGCGGAATTTCAACTCCCACTATAGCTTGATGGAATAGACTAGAATGAGCTGCCAAAATCTGACATGTATCTTGTATAATGAATATTTACAAGTGCCATTTTGTATGCATCAGAAAAACATCTTCAATTATATTAAGTTTTGAATGTTAAGAACGATTGTCTTTATTAGCTACAGTTATTACTTCTATCGTTGATTATACTATTACATTTATTATTTGTGTTCTGTCACTGACTTTGAAGAATGATTCAGCATATTATTGATTTACAATTTGTGTAATATGGAAAAATGGTTTTTCTCGATATATTTTCGACAAATATTCGGTTATTTTGTTATAATAAACAAATCACGTTGGCTTTGTATTAATTATTAGGGTTCTAAATACTATAAATATGCGATTATTAATAAATTATTACGAATTTTCGTGGGTCAATATAGTTGTTGTGCCGTAATCTGAAGATTTACTGTCACAGTTTTGTATTACAACAATAGGAAAGAAGGAAGGCAGGGGTGTGTGTTTGTCCGTAGGTTAGTTTACCTAGGTTTAAGTAGTTTGTAAGCTACGGACTGAAGACCACGCAGTTTGGTCCGATAGATTTACATATATTTGAACATTTCCGTGCGTTGAATTAAACGTCTTGTTGCCGCATACCGTACGTTCAGACGGCCTGCAGGCTAGACTTGCGCATAATAGTTCGCGATCGGGAGCGCTCACTTCAGTTCACGGCTCTGCCGGGAACTAGTTTGTTCTTTTAGTTCGTCAGCTCCCAGTGACGGCTGAGCGCCGTGGTCTGCGCATGCAGGTCGAAGGAGAAGTTCCCCCACCTAGCTGCTTCATGCCCTTGCTGCTTGAGCCGCTATCGATATCACGCAAACCAAAAGAAACATTTTGTGGATAATAGAGTTATCTCTATATCTTGGCATTATGAAATTTATTAGTCAGATATTGCAGAGTGCAGAATAGTTCAAAGGAGAAATTTTGTAGCACTGAACTATGTAATCTAGCAGGCAGACGCTAACCTCGAAAATGGTTCGCATCAGCAGAATGCAATTCTGTTCGCGACCTATCGAGCATATTTTAGTTCGCGACCTATCGCGCATATCTTAGTTCGCGACCGGTAGCTCTGCTTTTAGTTCGCAGCTCGGTCGCGAAGTAGGTCGCTCTTTTTAGTTCGTCCGCCCGTTTTGGCTTTTGCTACCGCTACTAAAACTACAGCTGAGCTGCATCTCAGCTCGAAATGACGGTAACTGGCAGAAGGGAATGACGCGATTCTGCGCGCTCTCGCGTCCTCTCTCTGCTACCCGTCAGTCTTCGGAAAAGGAACGGACGAACTAAGAGGCGAGGGATCGCGTAGTTGGCCTGTGGGAGCGGTCTTCCGAACTAGTTCGCGAAGTACACAAGACTACTGCAGGCGGCTGCAATGCTCGCCACCTGCTGCCGGCTGAAGTCCAGCATGCGGTGCCCGTCAAAGGCGCGGCGCACTGCCTCTGCCGCCGCCTTACTGATTAGCGCGAGGCGACGCTTCCGGCCGCGGCCGCTGCGCAGCGACGCTTTGAAGCCGCCGCACACCGCCTGCCCGCAGCAAAACTGCCTGCTTGGCGTTTCCTTCACCGACTCCCTTCCTGTGATGCTTCCGTGTGGTATTTATGGCCGTCAGGGCCGGCGCAAGCCCAAGTGCCGCCCCGTGCGAGCTGCTAAATTGGCGCCCCCCCCCCCCCGTTTTTATACCTTTTTAATTTTTTAATTTTTTTTATTTTTATTTCATTTATTTATTTATTTTTTACAAAACTTTTGTGGAATTTTAATTAAACAAAATCTGCAGGAAATGTCAGCAATCAATCGCAATTTTTGTTTTTACTTTTCAGCTCTACCTACTTTTCGTCCACTGAGTGACCCGTCTCAAAGCTTTTAATATGTGCTAACACCTAAACCGTCAATCGACAGTTACCCTCAGCATGACGGGATAGATGTAAACATAACTCAAAGCACTGAGAATAGCCACACAGTGCCCGAAATCTATGTAAATGTGAAAAGTCGGCCGCGGTGGCCGAGGGGATTGAGGCGATCCAGTCACGGCCCACACGGCCACTACGGTCGGGGGTTCGAATCCCCCCTCGGGCATGGACATTTGTGCCGTCCTTAGTTGTAAGTAGTTCATAAGTAGTTTGAAAGTTTAGGGACTGCTGACCCCGTAGTTAAGTCCCATAGACTCTACAAACATTTGAACATTTTAAATGTGGAAAATAAAAACAAAAATTGCGACTGATTGGTGACATTCTCTACAGATTTGTACAAAACAGTCGCTGGACACCATCTCAAAAATGTAGTCAAACCTGATTGAAGAAATCAAGCTAATTTTAATGAGCCTTGTTCAAATGTGCGTGAATTCTTATCGTACTTAACTGCTAAGGTCATCAGTCCCTAAGCTTGCACACTACTCAACCTATATTATCCTAAGGACAAACACACACACGCACACACACACACACACACACACATGCCCGAAGGAGGACTCGAACCTCCGCCGGGACCAGCCACACAGTCCATGACTGCAGCACCTCAGACCGATCGGCCAATCCCGCGCGGCATGAACTTACAATTAACGTAAATAAACATTTTTCAATGGTTGTGAACAGATAATGTATTCAACGGAAGACAGTATACAGTAAATATAATTGGGCAAAGTGTGCGCGAGTAGTATTGTCAAACAGAAGTGCCGGTCAGACTTTAATTGTTGTTCATGCAGGCGGAGACTGGTGTCTAAAAAACCAAAACGTCCTACTATCACTCAGAAACGGAAAGGAAAAAAAAATTGAAAAATGAGTCGTAACACGACTTATGCCGGGCTTACTATCAATGTCTTTATCAGTTGTAGTTACTAGCAGCGTATTTACCCATTCTGAATACTTCTAGCCATTCTAGGTGTTGGACATGTTTGACTGTAGTAATGTTCAACGACTTTTTTTCCACAAATCGGGAAGAATAAAACTTCGGAAACTGCCATTGAAGGGCTTAGCAAAATTGCTTCAGGCTTGACACAAAATCACAGTATCGGACATTGCATTTGAATTTCCTAATTAGATTTCGTCTTCTGCAAAATTAGGTGTGAGTAAACGCACGGCGCGTAACACGCTGGCAGCGCTCCACTCATAAGAATACTGGCGTGTGCGCCAGACTGCTTCCCTTCCTGCGTAAACACGACGGCGCTGCCACAGTGGCGAGGAAAAATTAGTCCTCTTCCCTCCCCTTCTTCAACAGGGGCGGCTGGTAGATAGTCGAGGCGCCATGCCAAAGGGGGGCGGCAGATTTGCCGCCCCTCGGAAATTGTCGCCCTGTGCGGCCGAAAGTTTCGCACGTGCCTTGCGCCGGCCATGCAATGGCCGTTAGACCACAATTGGGGTCGTGTTCGGCCTGTCTGCTGCAAGTCTTTTTAGCTGACGCCACTTCGGCGACTTGCGTCTCAATCATGATGAGGATGACATAACAGCCAGCCCCGAGCGGAGATAATTTCCGACCCGACCGGGACTCGAAGCGGGGCGTCCGTCATGGCAACCCACCAAGCTATCCACTGCACTACGGAGGCGGGCCAACTTCCTGTTTCATTTTAGATGCAAGCCGGAGCACCAACTAGTTTCGTAGCATTACGGTCACATCCTCAGATCAATCAAATTACATTTCATTCCATTCCATGATGGTGGTGGTGGCGGCTGGTGCAGCAACAGTGTTGAATAATCAAAAAATTCTCAGTCTCTGTTGCAATATTTTATTCTCCAATAACGCGTTTCGCGCTGTTAGCGCATCGTCAGACTGGAAAAAGTCAATAGTCCGTGTACCTGGCGGGCAGCGAATCTAATGTGGCTAAGGTGAGTAAATTTTGAAGTCAGACTTACTTGGGCGGAGATGGAGCCACAGAACTATCTATAGCTGTGGAGGAGGTATCTTAACAATTTGTGTTGTCATTGGGTCCCTGCAAAGAGGTAAACGTACAAAGTACAACAAAACTAGTTCAAATAACCCTTACAGCTCGGAGACCACGGCTGTGGTTACCCTTGACGCTGCATCACAGACAGGAGCGGTGGTGTGCACAACGACGAACCTGGGTGCACGAATGGCAGAACGTCATTTTTTCGGATGAATCCATGTTCTGTTTACAGCATCATGATGGTCGCATCCGTGTTTGGCGACATAGCGGTGAACGCACATTGGAAGCGTGTATTCGTTATCGCCATACTGGCGTATCACTCGGCGTGATGATAGGGGGTGCCATTGATTACACGTCTCGGTTACCTCCAGTTCGCATCGATGACACTTTGAACAGTGGCCGTTATATTTCAGATGTGTTACGACCCGTGGCTCTACCTGTCATTCGATCCCTGCGAAACCCTACATTTCAGCAGGATAATGCACGACCGAATGTTGCAGGTCGTGTACGGGCCTTTCTGTCCAGCACATTCTACAGATCTCTCACCAATTGGAAATGTCTGGTCAATGGTGGCCGAGCAACTGGCTCGTCACAATACGCCAGTGACTACTCTTGATGAACTGTGATATCGTGTTGAAGCTGCATGGGCATCTGTACCTGTACACGCCATGCAAGCTCTGTTTGACTCAATGCCCAGGCGTATCAAGGCCGTTATTATGGCCAGAGGTGGTTGTTCTGGGTACTGATCTATGCACCCAAATTGCGTGAAAATGTAATCACATGTCAGTTCCAGTATAATATGTTTATCTAATAAATACCCGTTTATCATCTGCATCTCTTCTTGATTTAGCAGTTTTAATGGTCAGCAGTGTAGTAGTGGTACTGAGTACCTTCCGCCACTCAACTTTGGCTGTATTGCCGAGTATGTATGTAGATACCTAGGTGAATGTCGTCCATGGTTTCTAAGTCCCACGTAGTTCGCCTTCGACAATGAAGATAGGAATCACTCTGATCACCGCGGCACACCATTTTTAATTGGGTGATCATGTTCCAACTTAATGGTTCGTTTTGAACAGTTCTTGCATGTCAACGACGTCCATTTTGAGAAACGTAATACATGTGTCCCACGGAAGGATGATATGTGCACCTTCGGCACACTCGTTTCCTGTCTCACTCCTGTTGCACATACTCAATCATTAGCATGTTATACATATTTCCTGTCACAACTGTTAACGCAACACTGTCAACTGCGCCTGATTACAGACTGAAGTTCCGCCCTCACACTCAGTGAGTCTCTCGTAGATTACGTTTGTAAGCGACACATCTTTCTGAAGTTGAAAACGTAATTTAGTAAACACTTTTCCGTCGACGTGTTGAGAGATGTTGTGTATTTGCTAGCCAAGTTGTAATAGTCCACTATAACTAACTTACTTTCAAGCAACAGTTTCTATGCTTGCGTATTCCGACTCACACATTATGATACAACGAATTCTGTAGCGCAATGGAAACCTACAATTATGTACTAACCCTGCTACTGAGTCCTAAACGTGGCGAGATTCGAATAAATATTTTTACAAATTTTAAATAAACCAATTAAATATGTGACCACGAATTGGCTAATTAAATTCGTAACAACGCTTGAATCTTGATTTATTGAATTAAAAATGCAGATGAATGAAATGTAACAAAAAAAGCTACAAATTACTCGAAGAACAACAACATAATTGATAGATACAAGTTTACTGACACCTGTGGCTTATCAGGAGTTGACACGAATAATTCGAAGGGTTGAGTCGCAAATTCTATTAAAAAACAACTGTCTGTAATATTTATCAGCTGTACTAGTAAAGAAAAGCATTATAAACTATCGGGACTGAATTCAACTTGTGAAGTTTCTCCGGTTTTAATCAGACATAATCACGTAAAGAAAAGCACAAACCACAACGAGGTCGGTCGTCAGTACAGTCCGCTCACTATACTAATGTCGCATCTGAATGTTAAATTCCCGAAGGAAGCGCAAAGCGACCGTTTCCTACGAATGCCTCTGCTCACCAACATCCAAAAGCTCAGATTAGATTAGATTAATACTTGTTCGATAGATCATATATACGACTTTTCGTAATGATGTCAGTCTAGTAAATGTTGTCTACACTTGACAAACAGTATTTTAAGGACTTTTTATTACATTTTTTGTTGTTTTTATTTATTTATTTATCTATTTTTTAAATTTTTTATATATGTTTTTAAATTTTATCTAAAAATGCATCTACATTGTAGAAGGAGTTGCCATTAAGAAATTCCTTTAATTTCTTTTTAAATACTAGTTGGCTATCTGTCAGACTTCTGATGCTACTTGGTAAGTGACCAAAGACTTTTGTGGCAGCATAATTCGCCCCTTTCTGAACCAAAGATAGATTTAACCTTGGGTAGTGAATATCATCCTTTCTCCTAGTGTTGTAGCTATGGACATTGCTATTACTTTTGAATTGGGTCGGATTGTTAATAACAAATTTCATGAGTGAGTATATGTATTGTGAAGCTACAGATCCCTAAATAAATGTCTGCAGGATGCTCTTGGGTGGGCTCCAGCAATTATTCTGATTACATGCTTTTGTGCAATGAATACTTTTTTACTCGACGTTGAATTGCTCCAGAATATGATCCCATATGACAGTAATGAATGAAAATAGGCGTAGTAAGCTAATTTACTGAGATGTATATCACCAAATTTTGCAATGACTCTGATAGTTTCAGGAGATCTTCAATATGTTTCTTCCAGTTTAGTCCCTCGTCAATGCAAATACCTCAGAAGACGAGATCGTGTGAATCGGTCATATTAGGAGCGCAATCCAAAGACTTCAGATGTCTCTAAGTCGCCAGTTTGACCACTCATCAAGCAGATAAGAATTTTCCGACCAGCCCGCTACAGTGGTGATTCATTTCCGCGCCCGCGACGACCCTGGAAGACAGAGGTCCCCCCCCTCTCCTCCCCACCCCCATCAAAGCTTCCGTCACAGTGTCCTGGCCTCCTCTCCCTGAGTTCCTCAAAGTACAGATGAAACGCCACTCTGAGGAATTTTGATCCACTCCGCCCAATATTACTGAGTTGTAGATGTTTAGCAATTGCCCACTCTGTAAAGTGCTACCAAGACAGCTGATTCAAACACACACAACACTCAAGGTTGCTCCCAACAGTCTGACGTCGGATGGCAACGACCAATAGGAATTTTCAACACGGTGTGAGAACCGCATTTTGCGATCCTAAGATAAAGGCAGTGACAATGCCAAGAGTGGCTTCACTACTCATAGTACTGTTTAAGAGTCACCGAGGGACATAACGTTATAAGGTCAGTTTTGAAGCACGGCGCAGTACGGTATTTTTTTGTGTCAAAAATATAGCCAGAAGTGAAACAAGTGACAGTTAAAAATCGTAGGAGTGACTGAGGATCTCACCTACGACTTCGGCTTTATAGTGTGGCACTTAAGCACGACCAGTTACACCGAGCTGCCTTTTCGCACTTATTCGCCCTTTGATAAGCAGGCAGGCGATTTTGACTCACAGCCAAGTGCCGGCGAGTGGAGGGACTTCCCCCCCCCCCTCCACATCCGAGATATTAGGTGCTGCATTACCGTTTTTTGTACTAGTTGTCTATAACTTTTTCTTTCCTATATTTTACCACTTCTCCATCTTCCAATAATTCCTGCACACTGCCCTTCTGACCCAGCTAAGTCTCTTGGTTTTCCACTACGATTCTCCCTCCTCCCCCCCCCCCCCACTCCCCACCCTAACTGTTCCGTACGAGTAGTAAATTTACGATTCCCTGATATAAGAGAATATGTCTCACAAACCGAGCCCGTATTATAGTGACGTCATAACACAAATTTATTTTCGCCGCATTCCTATGCAGTACCTCCTCGTTAATTAGACCATCTACACATCTAATCATCATAGCAACGGGGGAGTAGCCGTGCGCTCTAAGGCACCTTGCTGCGAATTTCGCGGTTCCTCTTGTCGGAGGTTCGACTCCTCCCTCCGTCATTGATGTGTGTGTGTGTGTGTGTGTGTGTGTGTGTGTGTGTGTGTGTATGTGTGAGTGTTGTCATTAGCGTAAGTTAGTTTAAATAATTTGTAATTCTAGGGACTGATAACCACTGCAGTTTTTCGCTATAGTATTACAAAACGTTGGAACATGTTTTCTAATGTTCAGGATTCTTCGGTAGCGCCACATTTCAAAAACTTTTATCATCCTTTTGTGTGAACTGCTTACCTGCAACATTCCATGTAAGCTAAAAGGCAACACTCCAGATTAATGGCTTCAGACTAGATTCCCTAACACTTAAAATTTATATTCTATGTCACGAAATTTCGCTCTTTCAGAAACGTTTCTCTTTCAATCGCCAATCTACAGGAAGAGGTTCAAGGAGGCTCTAAGTTAAAAGGTGCCACAGCCTTGCTTTTTCGACTTGTATATGAACGAGCGTTGTCGTTTTCAAAAATGTGTACATGTTTGAAAAGCTGAGGGGGAAAACTGCGGAGGTCATAGATCCCTAGAGTTACAAACAACTTAAACTGAGCTGTGCTACGAACAACAGGTACTTCCATGCCCTAGGGAGGACTCGAACCTCCGACGACAAGCAGCCGCACGCTCCGCAGTTAGGCGTCTTAGAACGCTGGACCTCTTTAACACGGCCTGCAGAAACCACTTCGCCCAGTGTTGTCGTTGGTAATTACACATGATGTTGTCTATTCACGTAATAAACGCACTCAAGAAACTGGACTGTATTGAGCAAGGATCACACTTCATAACATGCAGGCTTTCGTGGCCAATGATGTGCTCTCTTAGCTGGGAACAGGAGACTGATAACATAGCCGTTCAGCCCCTTTGAAAATCCAACTACAACAACAACTTTCGTGGGCGGCATTTTCATCAAGTAAAACTTCAGGATTAAATTGCCTTGGTCGGTAAGTGAAAATTCTTCCAGCTGACGTTTCGTTGTCATCTGCGAACAACATCTTCATCTTCTGAGGTGAGTCGTCAGGGGGGGGTGAAGTTTCACCGATCGACCACGCCAATTTAGCCCAGACGTTTTAAATGATAAAAGATTACACTTTTCCAGACTGCCCTCCAATGTTCCACTGGTACACATTATTGCAACTGTATAGATCGGTCAGTGGCTTGTCGCTTGATCGTAAATCAATTTGGACCATCCCTCGTAACGAAGGATTACGCTCAGATCCCAGCTCAAGTTCTCCGCCATTCGATGTTCAGTAATTCTGATAGTTTATTGCCGGTACAGGGAGCAGGCGATCTTCTGAGTGTTCGGCGCGGTCAGCCCCTGCTGGTTCTTCCGCACCCACTCACCCACCAGCCCACGGACGTGAATAGCCTGCTATCCCGCCCGCATTCCGTTATTATTTTCGTACGAGCTTCCAGATGCCGACATCTACCTCCGCCTCCAGGGCGAATCCGTACTATACATGTCAAGCTTTTTTATTAAATCTCTTATTTCGCCGTCGTTCAGCTGACACACACCAGTACCGTTGCACATCCTGTACAACTGCAATGCACTGGAAACTGAGCTGTTTGTTAAGATGACTGTAAACTAACGGAAGACGACCCAAAAATAATAATATAATACCAAGGAAGGAAGATGTAGGCCGTTTGGGTTGCCAGTCAGTGGTTGCAAAAAACAATTTTATTGTAAAATATCAGTAAACAAGAAGTAGGCAATAATTAATAAATATCTTCAACTTTTTTACACGTTCACATACAAACCACTGGGTGCAAAAAGAACTAAAGAAGTTAATTTTAAAGCAAACAACAAGTAGACAGTTACAAAAATACGTGAAGGAAATCTTTGTTTTTTACACAAACCAATAAGTGTACCAAAAAATTAATTTTTTTACGAAAGTTTTTATACAGCACCAATTTTAATATAATCTCTATCTATAAAAGGAAGTGTCCCGATTGACTGACTGACTGACTGACTATCATCGCCCAGCCCAAACCACTGAAGATAGAAACTTGAAATTTGTGGAGGGTGTCGATCTTACTCTGTAGGCGTCATTTAAAAAGCGATTTTTCGATATTCCGTCCGTGAGGGGGTGGAATATGGGATGAAACGTTTTTGAAAATACGTAGCTATTTAGGCAATTTTGCAGCTAGAACTACAAAATTTCGGATTTTAATTCAGGGTTCGAATTTAAAAGACACGTGTTTTGGCATTTTTTGAAATTCGACAAATAAGGAGGTAAAATAGGTGACGCAAAAAATGGTTTTTAAAAATATGTTGCTGGTAACTCAAATTTTAAGGTACAACTACGAAACTTCGGATATGGAATCTTGGTCAGGATTAAAAAATCCATGATTTGCAGTACTTTTCGAAATTCAACAAGTTGTTGTTGTTGTGGTCTTCAGTCCGGAGACTGGTTTGATGCAGCTCTCCACAATACCCTATCCTGAGCAAGCCTCTTCTTTCCTGATGATCACATCCTCCTGAGTAGTCCCCGCCCGGAGATCCGAATGGGGGACTATTTTACCTCCGGAATATTTTACCCGAGAGGATGCCATCATCATATGTTCATACAGTAGAGCTGCATGTCCTCGGGAAAGGTACATCTACATCTACATCTACATAGATACTCTGCAAATCACATTTAAGTGCCTGCCAGAGGGTTCATTAACCACCTTCATAACTTTTCTCTACCGTTCCATTCTCTAATAGCGCGCGGGAAGAAAGAACACCTAAATCGTTCCGTTTTCGATCTGATTTCTCATATTTTATTGGGATGGTCATGTCTCCCTAAGTAGGTGGGTGCTAGCAAAATCTTTTCACATTCAGAACTAAAAGTCGGTGATTGAAACTTCGCAAACAGATCACGCCGCAATGAATAACGTCTTTCTTTTAATGATTTCCACCCCAATTCGTGCAACATTTCCGTGACGCTTTCCCCCCCGTAACGTGATAAAACAAAACGAGCTGCCCTTCTCTGAACCTTCTCAATATCTTCCGTCAGTCCCATCTGGTGAGGGTCCCACAAGGGGCAACAGTACTCCAAGAGAGGACGCACAAGTGTGATGTAGGCAGTCTCTTTGGTGGAGCTGGTGCATCGTCTAAGCGTTCTGCCAATGAAACGTAACCTTTGGATCGCCTTCCCCAGAATATTTTATATGTGTTCTCTCCAGTCAAAGTTGTTCGTAATTGTAACTCCTAGGTATTTGGTAGAATTTACGACCTTAAGGTTTGACTGATTTATCGCGTAATTGAAATTCAGCGGATTTCTTTTAGTGGTCATGTGTATTACTTCACACTTTTCTTTATTTAGTGTCAAATGTTTGTTCAAATGTTTGTTAAGCTTATGGGACTTAACTACGGGGTCATCAGTCCCTAAACTTACAAACTCCTTATGAACTACCTACTAACTAGGACGGCACAAATATCCATGCCCGAGGGGGGATTCGAACCCCCGACCGTAGTGGCCGTGCTGACCGTGACTGGAGCGCCTCAGTCACCTCGGCCACCGCGGCCGGCTATTTAGTGTCAATTGCCAATTTTCGCACCAAGTAGAAATTTTGTCTAAATCGCTTTGCAGTTGCTTTTGATCCTCTGTTGACTTCACTAACCGATAAACGACAGCATCATCCGCGAACAGTCTAAGGGAGCTATTCAGATTATCTCCTAAATCGTTTATAAACACGAGGAAGAGTAGGGGACCAATAACGCTTCCCTGTGGAACGCCAGATATCACTTCTGTTTTACTCGATGACTTACCGTCAATTACAACGAACTGTGTCCTTTCTGATAGGAAATCGTGAATCCAATCGCACAATTGGGGAGATATTCCATAAGCACGCAATTTCATTAGAAGCCGCTTGTGGGGTACAGTATCAAAAGCCTTCCGGAAATCCAGAGATATGGAATCGATTTGAGATCCCTTGTCGATGGCACTTAACACTTCATGTGAATAAAGGGCAAGATGTGTTTCGCAAGAGCGATACTTTCTGAATCCGTGCTGACTATTGGTTAATAGGTCGTTCTCTTCGAGGTAGTACAAAATATTCGAACAAAGTATATGTTCCAAAATCCTACTGCAAATCGACGTCAATGAGATAGGCCTGTAATTTTGGGGATCACTCCTATTGCCTTTCTTGAATATTGGAGTAATTTGGGCAACTTTCCAGTCTTTGGGTACGGATCTTTCGCTGAGTGATCGGTTGTAAATTATAGCTAAGTACGGAGCTATTTCATCAGCATACTCTGAGAGGAATCTAGTTGGTATACAATCTGGCCCGGAAGATTTATTTTTGTTTAGTGACTTAAGTTGTTTTACTACTCCAGGAACATCTACTTCTAAGTTTCGCATGCTGGCAGCTGTTCTTGGATTGAATACTGGAGTGTCACTTCGTCTTCTTTGGTGAAAGAATTTCGGAAAGCTGTGTTTAGTAATTCTGTCTTAGCAGTACTGTCGTCGGTAGTATTACCATTGCTATCGCGTAGTGAAGGTATTGTTTGTGTTTTGCCGCTAGTGTACTTCACATATGACCAGAATTTCTTTGGATTTTCTGCAAGATTACGAAACAGGATTTCGTTGTGGAAACAACTATAAGATTCTCGCATTGAAGTCCGCGCTAGGTTGCGAGTTTCAGTAAAAGATTGCCAGTCTTGCGGATTCTGTGTCTTTTTAAATTTTGCATGCGTTTTTCTTTGTTTCTGCAACAGTGATCTGACCTGTTTTGTGTACCACGGGGGTCAGCCCCCTCTTTTATTAATTTATTTGGTATAAATCTCTCGATTGCTACTGATATTATGTTTTTGAAAGTAAGCCACAACTGATCTACACTCGCATTTTTAGTTTTGAAGGACTGGAGAGTATCACTCAGGAAAGCGTGAAGCGAATTTTTATCTGATTTATTGAATAGATATATTTTTCGTTTATTTTTTGTGTATTTGGGAATTTCGACATTTAGTCTCGCTACTACAACTCGATGTTCGCTAATCCCTGTATCTGTTTTGATGCTCTTTACTATCTCGGGATTATTTGTTGCTAGGAGATCAAGAGTATTTTCGCAACCACGTACTATTCTAGTGGGTTCATGAACTAATTGTTCGAAGTAGTTCTCAGTTAAAGCATTCAGAACTAGTTCGGACGATGTTTTATATTTGCGCCCGGTTTTGAATACGTAATTATGCCAACATATCGAGGGTAAATTAAAGTCGCCACCGATTATAACAGTATGCTTCGGATACCTATTTGAAATATGATTCAAGCTTTCTTTGAACATTTCTGCAACCGCATCGTCTGAGTCAGGGGGGCGATAAAAAGATCCAATTATTAATTTATTTCGGTGGTCAGGTATAACCTCTACCCAGACCAATTCACAGGAAGTATCTGCCTCAATTTCGTTGCAGGATAAAACGTTTGTAACAACAATAAACACGCCACCCCCTGTTTTATTTATTCTATCCTTTCTGAAGACCATTTGGCCCTTTGAAAAAATTTCGGCCGAATTTATCTCAGGCGTCAGCCAGCTTTCAGAACCTATAACGATTTGTGCCTCAGTACTTTCTATCAGCGCTTGGAGCTCTGGAATTTTCCCAACACAGCTACGACAATTTACAACTGTTACACCAATGGTTTTTATGTCTACTTTCTTCCCGTGTCTGACCTGCCCCCTTTGAGACTGAAACCCATTTTGTGTATTCCCGAGGCCATCTAACCTAAACAACCGCCCAGTCAACGCCACACAGCCCCCGCTACCCGTGTAGCCGCTTCCTGAGTGTAGTGGACTCCTGACCTATTTAGCGGAACCCGAAAACCCACCACCCTTTGGCGCAAGTCGAGGAATCTGCAGCCGACACGGTCGCAGAACCGTCTGAGCCTCTGATTCAGACCCTCCACTCGGCTCTGAACCAAAGGTCCGCAGTCAGTCCTGTCGACAATGCTGCAGATGGTGAGCTCCGCTTTCATCTTGCAAGCATGACTGGCAGTCTTAACCACTTCTGATAGCCACTCAAAACCAGAGAGGATCTCTTCCGATCCAAAGCGACATACATCATTGGTCCCGACATGAGCCACCACCTGCAGTTGGCTGCACCCTGTGCTCTTCATGGCATCCGGAAGAAGCCGTTCCACATCCGGAATGACTCCCCCCGGTATGCACACGGAGTGCACATTGGCAAGAATTCCCTAGTAGCCATTTTCCTAAGGGGCTCCATTACCCGCCTAACGTTGGAGCTCCCAGCTACCAACAAACCCACCCTCTGTGAGTGCCCGGATCTTGAAGGCAGAGGGGCGAGTACAGGACAAGCAACACCATCCGCATCAGGAACATCCCCTGCCACAGACAGCGCCTCGAATCTGTTGGCAAGACTAACCGGGGAGGCCTCCACTTCGGTCCCCCGGGAAGTCTTACGCCGCCTGACACGCACTGAGGGGACCACCCAATCCACCACGGATTGGGGGGCTACCTCCTCGCGGGCAGTGAGCGGGCTGGCCACAGCCGCAGGCCGATCGGAGGGCACAACAGACGCACAGGGCGTCTGCTGCACCCCCGCGAGCGGCCCACAACAGCGGCGCCCACCCGCCGCAGTCTCAAGCGTTGCCAGCGAAGCCAACGCCGCCTGAGTCACCAACTCTGCCTCCATCCGTTCGCAGCAGTCACAGTTCCTAGCCATTCTAAAAACCTTTGTTTCTTCCAAGTAAGTACGTCAGAGGACTCAGTAGTTTGATAAACAGTGAGCTTTGTAAAGTATAAACCTAACGCTGAACTGTTTATTAACGGCGAATCTGAAAAATATATACGGGAGCTAATAAATAAAAAATTCAGTAACTGAGCTGACAAATAAACGCGATTCTTAATAAACAAACACGCGAGCACACTAAAGTATAAAGAGCTGCAAGAGAAAGCACACACGAAATGTAAATAAGTCGCTTCTATTAAGAAGCCGATTACCGTACAATGTAGAGCTGCTGCTGGTCACGTGTGCACTGGCCGCCGGTCACTGAGCAACTGTAACGGCCTGTAGTTCCCCCTTGCTTTCAGCCGTTCGCAGTAGCTGTGTGGCAAAGACACATTAGCTAATGTTACAAGGCCAGCTCAGTCAATCATCCCCTGTAACTACTGAAAAGGCTGCTGCCCCTCTTCAGGAACCACACGTTTGTCTGGCCTCTCCACAGATACCCCTCCGCTGTGGTTGCACCTACGGTACGGCTATCTGTATCGTTGAGGCACGCAAGCCACCCCACCTCGGCAATATTCAACAAGTAAGAGGGTTAAATAGAGGATCAAAAATTCTTTTTGTAAACACGATACTATTGATACAATTTTGAAGCTACAGCTGCAAAAATTGATATTTGTATAGCTGGTTAGAATTAAAAAATACGTGTTTCGGTATTTTTGGAAATTCAACTATCAGCGGGGTTAAATTGGAGAGGGTTTTTTTCGAAAATATGTTGCTATTTAGGCAATTTTAAGTTAGAACTACAAATTTTCAAATTTGGATATGGGGTTCAAATTTAAAAGACAAGTGTTTCGGTATTTTTGGAAATTCTACCAATAAGGGGGTGAAATACTAGATGCAAAAATTGATTTTCAAAAATATGGTGCTGTTAACTCAAATTTCAAGCTATATGTACAAAACTTAAGATATGGATTCTTCATCAGGATTAAAAAGAAACAACTGGTGCAGACCAATCAGCCTACGCATGCGAAGCAGCGGAGGTTCAGCTAGTAAGAAATATAAGGGGGTTCCCTAACTACCATCACGGATACGCGTATTAATCTTTTAAAAAGAGTCCCAAGAATAACATCTCCCAACACTAAAGAGAAGGTTAAAAAAATTACACACTAAAATGTGTAAGGGAAGCAATATAAAAAGAGCAACGATAAATGTAATTTATATTTGGATGTTAGACAGCAATAATTAATTGTGATGCACTTAATTTACACTAGTAAACGGAATAGTAAATAAACCTTTAAACTCTCAGTACTCGTACACGGTTGCGAGACTACAGCAAATCCGGATAGGAAGAAGAGCAGACTGGAGGCAAGCCATCGTACTCTAAGCGAGCAATGTGCGAAAACTTAACTTGGGGATTTTGGAGTCCACGGCTCATACATGGCCGTTCGCCGTCGGGGGTTGGAGTCCTCCCTCGGGCATGGGTGTTAGTGTTGTCCTTAACATAAGTTACTGTAGGTTACTGTATGTAGTTTGTAAGCAAAGGGGGACTAATGACCAACGTAGTTAAGTCCCTTAGATTTAAAAACATTTGAACAGTTTTGAGCTGATACCGGAAACTGACCTTCAGCCACCCGCAGTAGCAGAATTGGCGGGAAAAAGGCGCGAAGGTCGTGTTTAAAGGTGCATCAACCTGGATAGGAAAGAAATATTAGACAAGTAACAAATAATACGACAAACAACGATACACATTCATAAACAAATAAAAAATATTCTGTCCGAACGTGCCTGGTAACATCATGTGCAGAAGGTGAGTATCGTTAGGGAACCGTTAAGATGGAATGGCGGAGCGCTCTAAAGCGCCGTGCTACGGAGCACGCGGCTGTGCAGCGTCGGAGGTTCGAGTCCTCCCTCGGGCATGTGTGTGTGTGTGTGTGTGTGTGTGTGTGTGTGTGTGTGTGTGTGTGTGTGTGTGTGTGTTTGTCTTTAGGTTAATGTAACTTAGTTTTAGTGGTTTGTAAACATAGGTACTTATAACGATAAAAGTTAGGTTTCACAGATTTAAAATCATTTGAATTTTTTGTGAGGAAACCCACCCAAAATCTCATTATTACAGGTAATTAAACATCCACTTAAGGTGAAAAACTAATGCATATTTAGGTGTAATTTTTCTAATAAAAAATAGACCTAAAATCACATGCGTGAGATGCTTCCGAAATCCTCAAGCTGGAAGACAATCTACATCTACATGGGATACTCTGCAAATCACATTTAAGTGCCTGGCAGAGGGTTCATCGAACCACCGTTATACTATTTATCTCCCATTCCATTCTCTAATAGCGCGCGGGAAGAAAGAACACCTCAATCACTCCGTTCGAGCTCTGATTTCTCGTATTTTATTCTGATGATCATTTCTACACCTATATAAGTGGGAGCCAACAATATATTTTCGCATTCGTAGGAGAGTGTTGGCGATGGGAATTTAGTACGCAGCCCACACTGCAGCGATAAGCGCCGTTGTTGTAATGATTCCCACCCCAGATCCTGTATCATTTCCGTAACGCTGTCTCCCCTGTATCGTGACAAACGAGCTCCCCTTCTTTGGACTCTTTCGATGTTCATATATGTTCATATGTTTGTATAGTTTATGGGACTTAACTACGGGGTCATCAGTCCCTAAACTTACAAACTACTTATGAACTAACTAATTCGAAGGACGGCACAAATATCCATGCTCGAGGTGGGATTCGAACCCCCGACTGTAGCGACCGTGCAGACCGTGACTGCAGCGCCTCAGTCCCCTCGGCCACCGCAGCCGGCTCTTTCGATGTCCTCCGTCAAACCCACTTGATAAGAATCTCACACTGGGCAGCAATACTCCAAAAAAGCACGGACAAGCTTAGTGTATGCAGTTTCTGTAGTAGTTCTGTTGCATCTTTTGAGGGTTCTGCCAATAAAACGCAGTCTCTGGTTCGCCTTTCCCACGACATTATCTGTGTTCTTTTCAGTTTGTTTGAAGTAATAGTAATTCCTAGGTATTTTGTGCAGTTTACTGCCTTCACTTTCGATTGATCTATCTTGTAGACAAACTTTAGCGGATTTCTTTTCGTACTCGTGTACACGACTTCACACTTCTCATTATTTAGAGTCAATCACCATAGTGCTATCTTATTCAGATCGT
This sequence comes from Locusta migratoria, assembly GCA_026315105.1. Taxonomy (NCBI): domain Eukaryota; kingdom Metazoa; phylum Arthropoda; class Insecta; order Orthoptera; family Acrididae; genus Locusta; species Locusta migratoria. The sequence goes on from CM048745.1 coordinate 508,103,079, forward strand.
TCTGCAGTTGGGCGGCCGCGGTGGCCGAGGGGAATGAGGCGCTCCAGTCACGGTCTGCACGGCCACTACTGCCGGGGTTCGAATGCCCCCTCGGGCATGGATATTTGTGCCGTCCTTAGTATTAGCTAGTTCATAAGTAGTTTGTACGCTTAGGGACTGATGACCCCGTAGTTAAGTCCCATAAGCTATACAAACATTTGAACATTTGAAATATTTGAACCTGTCAAACTGACACCGGGCGTTCACTTACGCACGACACCAAAAGATGAACCAACAGCGGAGGTGTCGTTAGGAGAGGCGATCTGGGGTGTCGAGGAGGGACAACAGCTTCACAAAAAGAATGAAATGAAACTGCGTATGGAAGCAAACAGCAGAAAATTATCGCTCTCCGGGATTTCTCAAAAATCAAATGTTTGATAAGCTTAAGTGACTTAACTGCGGGGTCATCAGTCCCTAAACTTACAAACTACTTATACTAAGGACGACACAAACATCCGTGCGCGAGGGGGGATTCGAACGCCCGACCGTGACTGGCGCGCCGCAGACCGCTCGGCCACTGCGGCTGGCGGGGATTTCTCAACGACCAAATACACTACTCAAAAGTGTTTGGGCATCAGGTGAGATATGACGTATGGCAACGTACTTTATTCAGATATTGGTTAGAGTTGTAATTTATATGTGATACAGTACGATATTTAGTTGTTTCAGCCCTTTGTTTGTGGTTTACATGGCGTTTACTTAGAGAGAGGCACCATGGGGCTAACATAATATTGAGAAACATATTCTTGTTGTCAGAATGAAACTTTCACTTTGCAGCGGAGTGTGAGCTGATATGAAACTTCCTGGCAAATTAAAATTGTGTGCCGGAACCGGGACTCGAACCTGGGACATTTGCCTTTCGCTGGCAAACGCTCTACCGACTGAGCTATCCCGACACGACTCACCATGCCGCCTCACAACTTTACTTCTGCTAGTACCTCGCCTCCTACTTTCCAAACTTCACAGAAGCTCTCCTGAGAACCATGCAAGACTAACACTCCCGGAAGAATGGATATGGTGGAGACGTGTCTCAGCCACAGCCTAAGGGATGCCGCCGCTAGTCTTGCAAGGTACGCAGGAGAGTTTATGAGAAGTTTGGAAAGTAGGAGGCAAGGTACTGGCGGAAATGAAGATGTGAGGCATCGTGAGTTGTGTCGGGATAGCTCAGTCGGTAGAGCGCTTGCCCGCGAAAGGCAAGGGTCCCAGGTTCGAGTCCCGGTTCCGGCACACAATTTTCATCTGCCAGGAAGTTCTCGTAGCCTTGAAACATGGTCTGTGATCACCTCAGGCACCCAGTTCGGTTGCACACCTGTGTTGAATGGACAGTATGAGGCAATGAACCGACTCTTGAGGGATATTTGGCCATTCTCTCATGGGTGCAATATCCAGCTCTGTAACTGTTGTGGGCAGTGATGGTCTCGTTACAATGCGACTGCCAAGTGCATCCCAGACCTACTCAATCGGGTTTAAGTCCGCTGAAGAAGCTGACCATTCCATTCGTTGAGTTCCCTCATCTTGTCCAACAGTGCATCTCTGTGAGGACGGCCGTTACCGTCGACCAAAAAGGAACCCATTTCCTATGGCACCAGCGTAGGGCACGACAAGAGGTCGAAGAATCACGTCTTTATACCCCTTGAGTAGTCAAAGCGCCATTCTGAACGACATAGAGATCCGTACGTCCGCCAATACTGACTCCTAACCACACCATTCGTCCACCACCGTGACATGGAGATTCTTCCTGCACATAAGCAGGACTGATCTTTGTTCTCCCCAGATGAGGGTACGACGAGAATTGTCCGGCTGAACAGAAAATCTTATTTCAGTACAGAACACGGGGCTATTGGTTACGACTCATATCCTGATGTTCCTGCGCCCAGTTTCTGAGGGCTAAACGGTGTCGTGGCGTCAAGACCGTAGACCTCCGTGCGTAGAGCCCACATTCCCGAAAGCGATTTCGGAGAGTTTGTGTCGATATTGCGCGTCCTGGCTGCCTGGACGGTGCGTTGCAGCTGAGTTGCATTCAGCCTCCTATCTCGACGGCCTGTTAATCTGCGATACTTGCCATCTCTTGCTGATGTTTCTCATGGGCGAACCTTGGTATTGTCTTCTTTTAACGGTTCCTGTCGTTTGACATCGCGTCCAGGTCCTGGAAATTACATGAGTCGACACCAACCCGCTCAGCAGGAACTTTGTTATTATCTCGATTGCCGCAATGTTGTCTTCTCTACTTCGTAGAATAAACAGAAAGACGTCGAAACATTTTAATTTTTTCTGCCGATGAATTCTGAACTGATGTCCTAATTGTTTTGAGCAGTACAGTTTTATCTGAGGGAAGCAACTGAAATGTATAAGCATGGTGAAGATTATTGATATATTATGTACTGTTGGTCTTCATCAAGAAGGTTAGAATAATGGGAGATGGAATATTATCTATGCCGAGCATATATGTCAGTTGAAGTCTGTCCGCTATCTTGGTCAGTTTTAGAATGCTATTTCTCCGTTAAAACTGTGCATTAAATCGACCTTCTTACTGTCAATGCAATGAACTGACAGTCACTGCAAAGTACTGGGAGATCAAAAAGTTAGTATAAATTTGAAAACTTAATAAATCACGGAATCCGTCGGGGGTTCGAATCCCCCATCGGGCTTGGAAGTTTATGCCGTCTTTAGTATAAGCTAGTTCATAAGTAGTTGTTTAAATGTTCAAATGTTTGAAAATCTGCGTGGCCATCAGTCCGTAGCTTACAAACTACTTAAACTAAGGTAAACAACATATGGACAACACACACAACCATGCCCCAGGTAGGACTCGAACCTCAAATGTTGTTCAAATGTTTGTATAGTTTATGGACTTAACTACGGGGTCATCAGTCCCTAAACTTACAAACTGCTTATGAACTACTTACGAACTAGGACGGCACAAATATCCATGCCCGAGGGGGGATTCGAACCCCCGACCGTAGTGGCCGTGCAGAAAGTGACTGGAGCGCCTTAGTCCCCTCGGCCACCGCGGCCGGCGACTCGAACCTCCGTCGGCGAGCAACCGCGCGCTCTGCAGCAAGGCGCCTTAGACCGGTCGACTACTCCACCGCGGCTTGTAAGTTTAGGGACTAATGACCCCGTATTTAAGTGCCTTAAGCTCTACAAACATTTGAACATTTTTCCTGACAACGCCGATTTTAGACAATTATGCCGCTCTCCGACGTAAGACTTAGCACCGGCAGAAGCACCTCTGAGGATGTCCATGCAGCTCTGGACGAAACTTTAGGAGGGCAAATGTTTGACGTACCACGGCTTGAGGAAACGACTCATCAGCAGCTATACCAGGCTGTGTTATGAATGTTGAGCGGCGAGCAGTGCATGCGACCAGCAAATGTTCACATGTTTGGTAAGCTTAACTGCGGGGTCATCAGTCCCTAAACTTTAAACTACACTAACTTACAGTAGAATCAAAACAAACATCCATGCCCGAGGGAGGATTGCAGCCCCGGACGGGGACGGCCTGGCGTATCGGAGCATAGCGCCTCAACGCGCTCGGCCACTCCTCCGCGGCCAGGCGGCAGTGTGGGAGCTGTATAGGTGGGTCGGTGTTTAGCAGGCAGCGAGACACACAGGCCGGATGCCGGCTGCTAATTGCAGCCGCCTTTGGTCTGGTCCCGCCTCATTGCCTTCATTGGCAGCGGCCCACATCTGCACCGACGCACTTCCAGCCAGTAGGCTATCTTGTCTGGCTGTGCTTTACACACGCGTCAGAAAAAGTGCTTGCATCACCGCGATTCTCGGAGTTCATGACTTCGTAAAAAACGGAACAGAGATATACAAGAACAGCATTTCAGCTTTCTGTAACCCCTCAAGCGTTTGTGCGACGGCATATGCTGTCCGCGCTTTTTTTCTATTTTTTTTTTTTTTTTTTTCTTTTTTTTTTTACTCCATTTTGCAGTTCTGCAGATTAATTTTGAAGGACGGCGGCGAGATGGCAGTGTCATATATTCCTTAGCTTCGTGATAACAGAGTTTATATTAGGTTTACCAAATCACCCGGTTTTTCCGTGGTCCACCCGGTTTTTAAGGAAGGAAGCTTGGATTTTAACGTCCCGTCGACAGCGTGGTCATTAGAGACGGAGCTTACGCTCGGGGTGTTTGGGTAAGGATGTGGAAGGAAATTGGCCGTGCCCTTTGAAAGGAACCATCCCGGCATCTGCCTGGAGTGATTTAGGGAAATCACGGAAAACCTAAATCTGGACGGCCGGAGGTGGATTTGAACCACCATCCTTCCGAATGCGAGTCTAGTGTGTTACCACTGCGCCACCTCGCTCGGTCGGTTTTTAAGCTCTATTTCAGCCGCCCGGTTGCAAACATCCAAAACAGTAGAAATCCCCCGATTTTTTTGGTCCCCGACGTCAAACTGTTGTTCTGTGGTGTCAAGTGTGATTTGACGGAGTAAAACTGGAGAGAAAGAAACAAGCTGACAACTAGAGGAGTGTCATCTGTCGCGGCACACGGCATAATTAAAATATTTGAGGAAATGTATACTGTAAACCATCAGCTGTTTGTTATTTTTCAGACTTCTGCCGATTTCGCTTATAAGCCATCTTCACGGAAGAGAACTAGACAGACTTATTAAACAGGTGCATTATATGCATACTGGAATGCATGTCACACATGCCTAGTGACGTCCTATTTATTTTTATTGTGTGACATGCATGCCAGTAAGCATAAGGAGGCATATAATGCACCAGTTTAATCAGTCTGTCTAGTTATCTTCCGTGAAGATGGTTTATAACCGAAACCCGTAGAAGTTTGAAAAATAATAAACAGCTGATGTTTTACAGTATGCATTACCTCAAATATCTTACGGCTGTTGAACCACATCTCAATAAAAAATTGAGCATAATTACAAGTTTCGCTTCTGTAGAGTATTGTTTGTGCATGATAAGCTGACGACTCGCGCAGTGGCTATGAGGAAAGTCAGGATGCGTACTTTGCTCCCGCACTATCACTGCCGAGTGGCGAGGGGAGGGCGGTGTCGGTTGTCACGATCACTCTCATCAATGTGTACAGTTGAAGTTCGAGTTTATGGGGCAGCTGAACGTTGGATAACTTTCTATTATAGGTCGATTAAAATTACTCGCTAGCTGCCTGTGGTGTCTTAGCTACGGCTGCACTGTTGCAGGCCGCTTCTTACACAGCACCAGCCAACTACGGCAGTGAACTGACCAGCTGTCGCGGCAGCTTGGCAATAGCGCTCTGATTGTACGAAGGCCTACTTGCCTACTTGAGAAACAGAAAAGTTATTGTCAACGACAGTGAATTGTTTGATGAGGTAACTCGCCTAAAAACGTTTCTGTGTGAACAGTTCAAATCCGAAACTGGGACAACATTTTTGAAAAAAAAAACTTTATCTGATAGATGGTGTGAGTTGATGAATCATCTTTCAAGAGATGAATATTCAGAACTTTTAAAAATCGTTCAGAACTTTTTCGCAATCCCCGCCCACAATTCCACTGTGACAGGGTATTTTCATTATTAAATATACAATGGACTGATGAAAGAAATCGAATGTCTGTACAATGTGTAAGGGATTTGTTGATCATCAGTTTCAACTACAGAAATATCACTTGCTCACAGTTCTATGACAATATCAAAACCAACAAAGTATTACTTAAGAAAATTCGAGGAAGTCAGAAATATGATTTTCTAAAAAGATAAGTTGTTGTGGTTGAAATAAAGATTATCTGCAATCCCCTCCCCCCTCCCGGGTTTTTCTAAAAAAAAAAAAAAAAATAATAAATAAAATAAAAATAAAAAAAAATAAAAGAAAAAAAAAAAAACTGTAATACACCCCGGTTTTTTATTTTGAAAATTTGGTAACACTAGTTTACATTAAATTATTTGCATGGACTACAATTATAACTACAATTATAAGAACGTCTTTGTATGCGTGCCGATTTTCGAAAATTGTACGCAATAACTACGCTGATTGAAGACGAAGTTCTGTGAATTTTCTAGAGTGTTATAATAAAGAAGACGAGTTTTTCTGAAGCATTGGGTATTCTGCCATGCTTTTAGCATTCTCAATGTCAAAATAATCTTGTAAGCAATTAATTGATTTAATTAATGTTCTTAAGCTTAAGGGACTTAATGCGGGGTCATCAGTTCCTAAACTTACAAACTACTTATGAACTACTTTATACTAAAGACGGCACAAACATCAATGCCCGAAGGGGGATTCGAACCCCCGACCGTAGCGGCCGTGCAGACTGTGGCTGGCGCGCCGAAGACCGCTCGGCCACTGCGGCCGGCTAATTTAATTAATTTAAACTTTTTGTGCCTAAAGTGATTTAGCCTATACAGTCCTTATATGAAAGTGTTAACGCTATTTTTCAGATTGTTTTTTATGCTAGCTCATTAGCTATAGCATTTACAGCACTGGTGGGCATGCGCAGGAGGTGTCACGCTGCAGCTGCTGTCAGATAAAAGGCAGCGTCACGTCTGAGGGGTTAAGAGAGGGGGGGGGGGGGGTTAGGACGTCGAATGGGACCGAATTGCAGCAGGAGAGGCACCACAAAATATTTTAAATTCTACTGTCTATACTTTCGCAAATAAATTCATTAAAAAATTAAAAAAACAATTCTGGGGAATAGGCCGCGTCGATTTTTGAAATTCCCTACCAGAGCGTGGTTACCATTGGCATGGTAGAGCTTTTGAGGAAGTGGTAAGGTACTGAGTCTTAATTAACTACCATCAAATATAAACAGCTTATTACAACAATTATTTTAATATTGATAAAACTTGATTTAAATAACATATATAGAAACATAAATTTCTTAACAACAACAGTCACTGAACTTGTCAGTAACCAAACAGTCCAGAAATTCAGTTAAAATACGTAAACTTAAAGGCAATAGTGTTTCATTAATAACTTGTATTCCTTGTAGAAATTAACAGAACCAATTAAAATATATTACAAATGACAACATGAACAATTTACTCAACTTAGGAGCCTGGCGCCCAGTAAAACACCAACAACGGAGACGCAATTGAACAGCCTCCTAACGTATTTCTCTTCCAACAGTAAACCAATAAATTTTTTTTCCCCAATGCACAACATCTACATCTACAACCATACTCCGCAAGCCACCTGACGGTGTGTAGCGGAGGGTACCTTGAGTACCACTGTCGATTTTCCCTCCTATTCCAGTCACGTATTGTTCGCGGAAAGAAGGATTGTCGGTATGCCTCTGTGTGGGCTCTAATCTCTCTAATTTTATCCTCGAGGACTCTTCGCGAGATATACGTAGGAGGGAGCAATATACTGCTAGGCTCCTCGGTAAAGGTATGTTCTCGAAACTTCAACAACGCTTCGACAGAACACCTGAAACATAGAATCCGTTACCACAAGCAACTGACATACATAATGTTACCCACACTTAAGGTAGACTAGCTGTAAACCCGGCGTTGCCCGGGTGTTTATTCACTCTACACTCTGTCTACCTCCCCTTTACTGTCCAAGTAAGAGAACTCATCTATCATTTTTTTAATGTTCATATGTTTGTAAATCTTATGGAACTTAACGTCTGTTGTTATCAGTCTCTAAGCTTACAAACTACTTAAACTAACATAAACCTAAAGACAACACAGACACCCACGCCCGAGGGAGGACTTGAACCCCCGACGGCGACCAAGCACGCGCTCCGCAGCATGGCGCTTTAGACCGCTCGGCCACTCCACCACGGCTCTCATCTACCACCTTTATTCTTTCGTTACCTAATCTAATTCCTTCAACATCGCTCGATTTTCTTAGATTGCACTCCCTCGTTTTGCTCTTGTTAATGTAGATATTATATGCACCTTTCAACACAATGTCCATTCCGTTCAACTGCTCTTCCAGATCCTTTGCTGGCTCCGAGAGGATTACAATATCATCGGCAAAACGCAATGTTTTTATTTCTTCGCCCTAAATTTTAATTCCTTCTCCAAATTTCTCCTTACTTCAAAATTATCGTATGACCAGAAATTATCGTACGAGTTGGTAACCTAGCTCAGTACGGATCTGATAGGTAGTGATGGAGCGTGTTTCCGCATGAGGAAGGTGCTGGTCGATAGTTTGCCGCCAACTCCTGACTAGCGTCCAGGGACAGTAGTGCGTCGTGCGTCGGACCCTAGTTACCCGTACCAACCGATAGGTGTCTCTACGGTCACAATCTATGTCTTCCATTTCGTATTTTCATGCTTTTCTCGTGTGTAGCTATTTCAAAGTTACGGCACACTTTACAGGTACCAAAATCATGTCGTTCTTTGTACAATTCGTTATAAATTACAGTCTATAAATGCCATTTTGGCGAGTAACCCTTGATATCGTAAACGTCCTTGTAGCGTAGTGGTTAAACGCATCTCATTGAGGAGCTGTGAAGTGTCGTCGGTGGATCGATACCGGTCCACACAATGTTTTTTCTTTTTGACCTCGACTCCTAAAAGTTTTCTTACACTGTTGCTAATTAAAAGGAATTTAAAATTTGCGATATTTCGACATATTTACGTATAAAAACGCTTTCTGTAAAAAGTTCAATTGTTCTCTTTAGTGAAAATATCATGAAATATGGGCCAACGAATTGTAAACATTGTCTCGTGAACTACTGCACTTAAACTGAAGACACACTATAATAATTAATGTACTAAATGTCATGCCGATTCTAGGTTACGTACTAGAATTATGTGGCAACTGTCGTTTCTTAATGATACTGAAGTGCCTTGTTCCTTTTTTTGCAACAACTGTTATACACGTTCTTGCGTGAGTAACCATCAAAGAGTTACTAAATAAATCTACAGAACAAAATATCTTCACGGTCTGCACGGCTACTACGGACGGGGGTGCGAATCCCCCCTCGGGCATGGATATTTGTGCCGTCCTCAGTATTAGTTAGTTCATAAGTAGTTTGTAAGTTTAGGGACTGATGACCCGTAGTTAAGTCCCTTAACCTATACAAACATTTGAACAAAATATCTAGTGCCAGCGCTACATTCGCCGTAATCTAAATTGACATAATATCGCCAATTCTTCAGGCGCCACCGTCAACGAAAAAGGAATCATTCAGTTTTCTCTAAAAGCCGATCTTTTTTGTCACCATGTGTGAAATAATAACAATATTTAATACACAAGTGCCATTCATTCTCATGCAAATGACACTCGAAAACTAACACTTGAATATTCTCAACAACAAAACAGAAATTCGTGTACAGCCTCAGCTCTCTTTCTGCTTTATTTCTCAGGAAAATATCCTCTGCTTTTTGTTGCGTCTTTTTACAGTTGAAGTTTCGAACTTCAAGTGCCGCGGTGGCGTAGCCGCGCGGTCTGAAGCGCCTCGCTGCGGAGCGCGCTGTTGCTCGCAGTGGAGGTTCGAGTCCTCCCTGTGGCATGGGTGTGTGTGTTGTCCTTAGATTAGTTTACCTAGGTTTAAGTAGTTTGTAAGCTACGGACTGATGAGCACGCAGTTTGGTCCGATAGATTTACAGACATTTGAACTTAAAGTTTTAGACTGCTGGAAAGTCTTACTTGTCATTTTAATAGCGCAGTGTTACGGAAATATCATGTTATATTACAGACACACGTATATTACAGTAATAATGAAGTGTTATAATGATTCATATTTCGAATGTCAAAATATTTTTCGTAAATTAAACAACAGGAATGATAAATAGAAGCCCTGCAGTCGCATAGCATCATGGTAGCATAACCGTAGAGACATCTATCGGTTCGTACGGCTAACTGGGGTCCGACGCACTACTGTCCCCAGACGCCTGTCCAACTCCAGCGCCAGAGTGACAGCGGATGCGAAACTTTCCGCGCGGCTCGGCGGCGCAAAAGCACAAGGAGCTGCCTTGTGGTGTCCACTATCGCCGCCACGGTGACCTCGGGCCGCACTCGCCGTTGGGCAGGTCATCGTCTGCGCATGCGCGATACCGCAACGGACTGGGGTCGCCACATGCCGCGCTGTCTGTGGACACGGCGATAAACAGAAAATGTGAAGCCGCAAATAGCCTACCGAGCGGTATTTAACTGACAGATTTAAAAATAAATCACTCTTGATCCCACGAATTGTTGTCGTTGTGGTCTTCAGTCCGCAGACTGGTTTGATGCAGCTCTCCACTCTACCCTGTCCTGTGCAAGACTCTTCATCTGAGAATACGTACGGCAACCCAGTCCTTTTGAATCTGCTTACTATATTCGTCCCTCGGTCTCCCTCTACGATTTTTACCCCACACGCTTCCTTCCTTCTAATGCTAAGTGGACAATTCCTTGAGTCTCAGAATGTGTCCAACAAATCTATCCCTTCTCTTAGTCAGGATACGCCAGAAACTCATTTTCTCCCCTATTCGGTTAAGCACCTCCTCAATAGTTACGTGATCTACCCATCTAATTTTCATCATTCGTCTGTAGCACCACATTTCATCTTTTTATCTGAACTTCTTATCGTCCACGTTTCACTCCCACAAATCCACGAATTACAATATTAAATTTTTTACGGTTGCCAGATTCAATCCAAGGCAGGGTGCGAAACTTTTATTCTGAACATGGAGGTTTAAAGAGGAGAAGATGACATGACGTCACAAAACTGCAGCCAAGGTCCCCATCTTAATTGACGCAAAACATTCCCAGACAACAGTTTACTTCAGCTTTTTGTTCTTAATTTATGTCTTATGCCCGTAAGAGCTGATTTAAATACTATTGCAGTACATATAGTGTCAGGAAGACAATTTCGAAGTTTCATTTGTAGGTGGAGGAGACGTTCATGAAATCACAAAGCATCCTTTCCACATAACTTATGTATTTTCTTGGTTATTCGAAATGAATAAACATAAAACCGTTACATTAAAGTTGCTAGTTGTGTCGTATTACTCGGTCAAATACACATTCAGAGTCAGAAACAACACTTTAATTGATTTCCTGTGTTATTCACGTAAACACTGTAATATTGTAGGTACTTAGAGATGGGAACAGTGACAGGAGGAAATCAAAGAAAAACTGGGAATCAACACTATAGATGAAGCAATTAGAGCGAACAGCCTGCGATGGTGGGGTTACACGCATGGGAGAAGCAAGGTTAAGAGGTTTATGGATTCGGCAATAAAGACTAATAGGAGTTGAGATAGACCAAGGAGAAAGTACTTAGTTTCGGTGAAAAATGATTTTGAAGTAAAAGTCTTATCATCAGACGAGGTATCAATGTTAGCATTGATTGGGTATCATGGAGGAATTTTATTTGGGGGACTATGTTCCAGACTGAACGATGAAAGGCATAACGATGATGATAATGATAATGAAGACTGGTCAAAACAATTAGGGCGTCAGTTGAGGTATCTATGTTCTGAAGTATTATCATCGGAAGAATGAACTACAATGTTTCGACGTCTTTCTGTCAGTTCTACGGAGGTAGACAACAACATCACGGCAACGGTGATAGTGATAATAATAGAAAGTTGCTGCAGAGGAGGTTGACTTTGTTTACTCCACTAAATAAATTCCACAAGCAGTTGCGTTCAAAATGTTCAAATGTTTGTAGAACTTATGGGACTTAACTACGAGGTCATTCTGTGCGCCTTCCCCTCAAACAATTCTTTAAAAATAAGTAATCTTTTCTTGAGGGAAATTAATCAATTAAAGAATCTTCATTGAACTAAAATACAATGCACATGTCTCCTTCCGCTAAAGACGGCACAAATATCCATGCCCCAGGGGGGATTCGAATCCCCGACCGTAGTGGCCGTGCAGAACCTGACTGGCGCGCCGCAGGCCGCTCGGCCACCGCGGCCGGCCAGTTGGGTTCAGATAGTGTAGTGAGCAGGTAGTGCAATGCAACAACAACGTGACTTACTGGAAGCTACGACGTGAAGAGCCATAGGAATGTTGGAAGCGGACAGACAGAGGGCAGCGAGAAAGACTTTTCGCTATTATGGTAGTCCCTTGGTGCCTCGTTCTAAATAAACGCCATGTAAACCTCAAATAGAGAGGTGAGACAGCAAAGCATCATCGTACAGCATCACACACAAATTAGAGTTACAAATATTTGAAAAAAATACGTTACCATATGTATATTGTGTATAATATTTCACCTGATACCCTAATTGTTGTGGCAGTGTAGTACACGTACCATTACACAAAATATTTGTGTAGATAGGGACAAACGTATATTCCAGCAATGGATACTTCTGATACAAGTAAGTATATTAATATTTTTAATACAACTTCCTTCACCACGTGCAGCTGTCACAGGTAGAAAGTGAGTAGCTGTGGTGGAATAGCCGAGCGCTCTAAGGCACCTTGCTGTGGAGCGCGCGATCACTCCTCGTCGCAGGTTCGAGTCCTTTTTCGGGTGTGTGTGTTTGTGGTCAAATGTTCAAATGTTTGTGAAGCTTATGGGACTTAACTACTGGGTTATCAGTCCCTAAACTTACAAACTACTTATCAACTACTTACGAACTAGGACGGCACAAATATCCATGCCCGAGGGGGGATTCGAATCCCCGACCGTAGTGGCCGTGCTGACCGTGACTGGAGCGCCTTAGTCACCTCGGCCACCGCGGCCGGCTGTCATCAGTCCCTACACTTACAAACTACTTGTGAACTACGTTATACTAAAGACAGCACAAACATCCGTGCCCGGGGGGGATTGGAACCCCTGATGGCGAGCGGCCTCGCGCATCGGAGCATAGTGCCTCAATGCTCTCGGCCACGCCGCCGCGGTTGTGTGTTGTCCTCACGTTAGTTTTAAGTATTTTGCAAGCCTGGCGACTGTTAACCTCAGTAGTTAAGTCCCATAGATTTACGAACATTTGAACATATATAAGGAACACATTATTGGGGCGATCTAGAATTGTTTAATAAGAGGTTTCAGTCCAGATCGCTTTTTTCTTTTAATTACATGACTGGTTTCGGCGTGCTAGGCGCCATCTTCAGACCTGTCGTAATTTTTTAAATCACTGCTATTACAACAGTTTTTAACATAGCAAATTGGTAAACATCACATTTATGTGTCATCCAAATAAAATGTACACGTCAATAATAAAATGACTGAATCCATCTTTCTCAAGGTCTAAGTCAGAGGCACTTCAGAATCAAGTTCTGTACTGTACTGAACTTGTTTCTGAAGTGCCTCTGACTTAGACCTTGAGAAAGATGGATTCATTCATTTTATTATCGACGTGTAAATTTTATTTGGATGACACATAAATGTGATGTATACCAATTTGCTATGTTAAAAATTGTTGCAATAGCAGTGATGTAAAAAATTACGACAGGTCTGAAGATGTCGCCTAACACGCCGAAACCGGTCGTGTAATTAAAAGAAGAAATCGATCTTGGCTGAAAACCTCTTATTTGAACATATTTTGATAGTGCATGTTGACAAATAATTTGTTTCCATGTAAACAGTGCACTCCAGCACGGAGATATGTGTAAATGAATGCATGACCATCTGTCAGTGGACAAAAGCCCAAAACCAGTCGTAAGATAAAAAACCCTTCAAGTATGGTAGCAGAAATTATTTTATATCCAGCGCAGCTTCTTTGTTGGAGAGTGACAAGCAGTGAGTGAGTTGTTATCTGACTGGTACTGAAAACTAAGGCGGTGAAGAGCAGTGCTTGGAAATCCCAAGAATGGCACGCCTTTCGCTGTGTGACAAATAGATTAGCAGTAAAGAGGTCGCACGCAGGTAAGCCGCGTCACAAACTAACACTCTGCACAGTCCACTAATGCTTCACAAGCAACGTTATCCGCCCTGCTGAGGATTTCGATTCCTTTCTCTTGCGAGATCTACCTATGTATTAATGTCCCAATTCTTAATGACATCATACTGAGAGAATGGTTGGATAGCCTCTGCAAATACATTACTGTCAGCAGTGATCTATATATTGTACAAGTGGATCCAATCTACACGGTCAAAACAGTTAGGGCGCCAATTAAAATATTTAAGTTCTGAAGTAGAGTTATCGTCAGAATGAACTAAACCGATTCTAAGGAGTGAAGACTACAACATTACAACAACCGAGACAGTGGTAATATAGCCGGCCGCTGTGGCCGAGGGGACTGAGGCGCTCCAGTCACGGTCTGCACGGCCACTCCGGTCGGGGGTTCGAATCCCCCCTCGGGTATGGATATTTGTGCGCTCCTTAGGATTAGCTAGTTCATACGTAGTTTGTAAGTTTAGGGACTGATGACCCAGTAGTTAAGTCCCATAAGCTATACAAACAAAACAGTGGTAATAACAGGAAGTTGCTGCAGAGGGGGTTGGTATTGACTTATGTTTACTCTACCAATCGAATTACAGAAGCAGGCCGGCCGCAGTGGCCGAGCGGTCTGCAAGGCCGCTGCGGTCGGGGGTTCGAATCCCCCTTCGGGCATGGATGTTTGTGCCATCTTTAGAATAAACTGGTTCATAAGTGGTTTGTAAGTTTAGGGACTGATGACCCCCGCAGTTAAGTCCCATAAGCTTAACAAACATTTTTATTTGTGTACACAAGCAGCGTAGGGCACAACAAGGTCGAAGGATCTCGTCTCTCTATCTCTGAGCAGTCAAAGCGCCATTATGAACGACACAGAGCACAACATCCGCCAGTATTGACTCCTGACCACACCATTCGTCCACCACCATGATGTGGTGATGTTTCCTGGACATAAGCAGGACTGGTCCGAGTTCCGCGTTCATTCCAGATGAAAGAGTCACTATTGTCCGGCTGAACACAAAATCTAATTTGTGAAAACAACCCGGCGGCATTGGTTAAGACTCCAATCACTGATGTTCCTTCGCTCATTTTCTGCAGCCTCTGCGTGTAGAGACCACATTTCCAAAGGCGATTGCAGCTGAGTTGCATTGAGCCTCCAGTCTCGATGGACGGTTAACCGGGGATCTAGTGCTGATGTTACCCGTGGACGAACTTGTCCTTGCCTTCTTTTAATGGTTGCTGTTGTCTGAAATTGCGTCCAGGTCCTGGAAATTACACTTTGGAATACTGCAATAGCTGCAACCACCTCCCTCTCTGTCGGTCCTGCTTCCAACCTTCCTATGGCTCTCCACACCATAGCTATGGGTGAGTCACGCTGTTGTTGCATTGCACTACCTGCTCACTACACTATCTGAACCCAACTGTTTGTGAAATTCGTTTGATAGAGTAAACACCAGTCTCTCTGCAGCAACTTTCTGTTATTACCACTATCTCAGTTGTTGTAATGTTGTCTCCATTCCGTATAACCGACAGAGAGACGTCGGACCGTTTTATTTGATTCTATGACAATATTTCAGAACATAGCTATCTCAACTGATCCCCTAATCGTTTTGATCAGTGTATAGTGCTTGAATGTGTTAGAGTCCACCATTAAATGTGTAGGATATGTGTGTTTTGTTCTATGTTTCTGGCTATGTTGGTTGAGAATGTAATGATAATCGAGGTGGTTGACTTACGTACAGTTTTTGCTCTTACGGTTTGATGTGAAACTTCCAGGCGGATTAAAACTATGTGCCGTAACCAGGATTCGACCGCCTTCCGCAGGCAAGCACTCTACCAACTGAACTATCCTGGCACGCTTCACGGTCCGTCTTCGTAGAGTTTCACTTGCGCCTGTACCTCCTATTTTCCTAACTTCACTGTTCAAATGTACAAATGTTTGTAAATCTATAGGACTCAACTGCTTGGTTATCAGTCCCTAGCTTACAACTTAAACTAAGGTAAACTAACCTAAGGACAACACAAACAACCATGCCCGAGGGGGGAATCGAACCCCCGACGGCGGACGGCCGCGCGCACCGCAACACGGCGCTCCAGTACGCGCGGCTAATCCGCCGCGGCTGTCACTGGGAAACTTCCAGGGCGAGCACTCGTGGAAGAAAGGATATGGTGGAGACATAATAATAATAATAATAATAATAAAGTGGTAGCGCGCTTGGCCGCGAAAGGCAAAGATCCCCAGTTCGTTTCCCGGTCCGGCATAGAGTTTTAATCTGCCAGGAACTTTGCTATCGGCGCTCACTCCTCTGCAGAGTGAAAGTTTTATTCTGGGTGTCGGTATCTTATTACTTTCTATTAAAATGTCACTTGTTCAAGAATACAACGTTTTGCTTGAGAGAAATGATACAAACCACTGTTTTCTTTAGGAGATAGTGTTACTCTAAACACAGTCGTGCGGTTTCGAGTATTCTACTGATGTTGTGATAAAAGTTACGGACCTGCGATATTACCGAACCACTCGCCCCCTCCCGCCAGCCTCTTATTCGTCACTTTGTGTTGGTCTTTGCGACCATTTGACACACCTCCCACGCCCCCCTCCCTTTTGATGTGGTACTGTATGCTAAGCATGATTTGGTCCAAAAGTCCACATGTCCAAAATATCTATTATAAAGACCTACGGGCAGACGATTTGTTTATCATAGTGGTTAGAAATTACACACAGAAACCTACCTCGTGGCTCAGTCTACAGTTCCAATCATGGGAAAAACGAACACGGAACTCTTTCCATTTGAACTCTGATTTTTCTCATTTTATTATTATGATCACTGCCCTCCATATAAATGGGATTCAACAGAATATTTCTATATTCGGACAAGAAAGATGTAATTAAAATTTCGTAACCAGAATTGGCCTTTCTCGTAATGATTATCACTCTAACTCAGGCATCACATCCGTGACACATTCTACCCTGTTAAGTGATAATACAAAACGAGCTGTCACTATTTGTAACTCTTGGAAATCCTCCGTCAATCCTACCTGGTATGGATCCCGTACCACGTACTAACGTTGCAGCAGAGGACGGACAAGCATAGTGCTGGCAGAGACTCTTTAATGTATCTGTTGCATCTTGTGTTCTGCCAACATTGCGCAGACTTGGTTTGCCTCTCGCTTCATGTTGTTTATATGGCCTTTTCAAATAAAGTTGTTTTATGTGTTTAGTTGGGTAATTTATCGTATAACTGAAATTTCACAGATTTCTTTTTGTTCTTTTATAGATGACCTTACTCTTTATTCAGGATGCATTGTCACTTTTCGCGCATTGTTTTTACTGTTTCAGGTCAGTATGTGTGAGTAATGCTCTCGCTGCAACCCCGCGCAAGTCTGCTTAGTCGCGTCTCAGAAAACCTACCAACATCTTCAGCTGCTTCTGCGAATACAGGTAGGCCTAATTGCACACATAGCTGCACAAGAGCGTCAATCCCTTAAAAGTTAATTAACGAACTTTAACAGATTAATGTTTGAGCTGATTTAAAATAATCCGTTGACTTCTCCGAGTAAAGTAACCGTTAATCAGATACATACTATGTATAAAACTTTTTCGGACTTCTTGCCGCGGCTCCTGACGAAGAATATGGAGGATATCTTCGAAAGCTTTAAATTTTATCAAAAATCGACGCGGCAAGAAGTCCGAGAAAGTTTTAAACAGAAGTGTCGCCGTGAAAAACTTCGTACTCAGATACATACTATGTCAAAAATGATGCAGCAACACGAATAACTCAGCGGTAGCATAACATGCGCTACGACGTGGAAAGCATCGAGTTCGATTCTCTCATACCGCAGTTCTAGCAACACCAAATAATTATCACCCTAGAATGTACAGAGAAGCTATCGAAATTCTCAAGCACAAAAACTCTCTCTACAGAACGGAAGAAAGACAAATTGTGGGCCTTAGTAATAAATACGTCACGATCGACCGTTGCGTAAATAAGCAAGAATACAACGGCTTGCTGATCTGACCTTAGTGTCATCCTGTATCTGAAGACATTTTCAACAGTGGAAGACGAAACGTCAGGCAGAGGACTATGCACGGAGCAGTACCGGCGATAAAACGTTGTGATTGTTTCAATGTTGAAGCAACAAACTGCCGCCTCCTCCCCAAGGATACCTTCCGGCAATCACCTGGAGGAGTTTAGGGAAAGCATAAAAAACCTATATCGGGATGGCCGGAAGCGAATCTGATCTGTTGTACTCCCGAAAGCGAGTCCAGAATAGTAACAACTGAAACATCTCGCTCGCTACAAATGTTCAGATGTTTATAAACCCATCAGACCAAACTGCTATGGTCATCAGTCCCTAGACTTAGTAAGTAACTAATGACAACACACACAGACACTCACATACACACACATACGAGCGCGCGCGCCCGAAGGGAACTCGAACCTCCGGTGGGAACGGCCACCCAATCCATAGCATGGCGCCTTAGACCACGTGGCCATTCCACACGTCTCGCTCGCTGCCAACAGTGCACTGCAGTTCCCCGTGATTAGACTGTGGACCTCACTTTAAATGGTGGATACAAACACATTTTACAGGACCCGCTGCCGCGGTGGAGTAGCCGAGCGGTCTAAAGCGTTTCGCTGCGGAGCTCGCGGTTGCTCGCTGTGGCGGTTCGAGTCCTCCCTGGGGCATGGGTGTGTGTGTTGTCCGTAGGTTAGTTTACCTAGGTTTAAGTAGTTTGTAAGCTACGGACTGATGACCACGCAGTTTGGTCCGATAGATTTACAAGCATTTGAACAGGACCCGCTCGGTTAGCCGTATGGTCAAAAAAAAAAAAAAAAAAAAAAAAAAAAAAAAAATGTTCAAATGTTTGTAAATCTATTGGACCAAACTGCGTGGTCATCAGTCCGTAGCTTACAAACTACTTAAACCTAGGTAAACTAACCTATGGACAAACCACACACCCATGTCACAGGGAGGACTCGAACCTCCACGGCGAGCAACCGCGCGCTCCGCAGCGAGACGCTTTAGACCGCTCGGCTACTCCACCGCGGCCCGTGTGGTCAAACGCACTGCTTTCCGAAACGGGGAGGCGTACCGGCCCTCGGTTCGAATCCGTCCGGCGAATTAACGAAGGAGGCAGTTTGCATGTGGTTTGCATGTGGTTTTTGGGCGGTTTTCCACATGCCCCTGGGACCCAAGTAACGCTTCAGTTACACGACTCGCAAACATTTCGTAACACTTTACACTTTCACTCATATAATACTATACTATATTCAGACATTTGCGGAAACACATTTCCTCCTGGAGGGCAGGACGTGTGTCCGGCCACCTCATAAATGTTAACACACCAAATCCAAATAACAACGCCGACCCTGCTTGGGCGGGACATGGCGAAATAGAAGAAGAAGAAACATTTTACAGAAATCTCTTCGGCGTAAAGATGATTGCGTCAGCACGACAAGCACACTGTTACAAAGCAACATCTGTGACACAATGTTATTACATTACCGAAATCAATTGTAATTGTGACATACAATCTCGCGGCGGGAAATTCCAACGTATTGCTGCGCTAATTACAAAGCAGATAAAATGTTCCAATGTTTGTTAAGCTACGGACCCACAGACAGCAGCGTTACACTCTGCAGCAAGGCGCCTTAGAGCTCTCGGCCACTCCCGATCGGCAGCATATCTAAACTAATATGTAAACACTAGTATGTAAACACAATCGTTGTAAACTTCTTGACCAATTTTCTACAAATTATTATACGATGCACAAATAAACATTCGTCCCGACAAACTCTATATATTTATTTAATATACGCAATATACAGGATGTTTATTGTGAAAGCTGTAAGAAGTTTATACAGCAGTTTGAAATAATAGTTACAAGAGCTGCTAACAGATGGTGTTGTAATCGCCATACGTAATGCCTAGTATAAATAGTGATCCAGAGCCCAGAACGATCAGTTCCACTATTGAAACGGGAAAGGAGGTTGGCGTACCGAAGGAAGAGATTAAAACGATATACTCCATTGAACAACGCGTTTTTCTGGTGCTAGAGTACCACAGGTGAGAAGAGAGTCCTACGGCAACAAGGCGAAGTTTTCAAGCATGATTTAATGTTCCAAAAGGACCCGATGTGAAAAACATTCATACGCTCTTCGCAAAATTTCAACGAACAGGCAGCGTAACTGATGATCTGGTGGGACATGTTGGCCGCAAGAAAACCGCAGTTATGCCTCAAAATATCGCCACAGTTTCTGGAATTATTCAGTGAAGTCCAATGTCATTCGTCCGTAGAATTGCATCTGAGACTGGTTTGAAGCGTTCCAGCATGCAGAAAATACTGAGAAAGAGCCTACACATGTTTCCATTCAAAATTCAAACGCACCAGGCCATACCCGTACGAGCTGTGCAACAAAGGGTTGCCTTTACTAATCAGATGCTCACAATGGTTGATAGTGAAGGATTTGATGTTGGCTGCATCTGGTTTACAGACGAAGGACACTTCCACCTGAACGGATACGTGAATAAGCAGAACTGGCGATTTTGGGGTTCCGAAAAGCCATATTGGTGTGAAGCGAAACCCCTGTATTCTCCTAGAGTTACTGTGTGGGCTGTAGTATGCGGCAGATGCTTTATTGGCCCTTATTTCATTCAAGAAACGGTCACTGGTGCACGTTACGTTGCAATTTTGGTACAATTTGTCGCCACACAGCAAGCGTTAGAGGTTCGATCAGGTACTGAATGGTTTATGCAAGATGGAGCCCGACCACATCGGACCGAACAATTGTTTCGCTTTCTTGAGGAATACTTGAGGAATCGAGTTATTGCTTTGGAATATCCAAAAATTTACTGGTGCGGGCATGGATTGGCCTCCACTCCCTGTGACTTTTTTGTGGGGCACAGTGAAAGACATGGTCTACCCGAAGCATCCCGCCACGCTGGACGAGCTTGAATCGGCGATCTCTGTGGCATGTGAATCTATTTCGGTTGAGACACTACGAAATGTGATGGCGAATTTCATTCTTCGTTTGCGGTACCTCTGTAGTGCCAATGATGAACATTTTGAAACCATTGTGATGTGATTTTTTGCAAAGAGTGTTTTCATACGATTATTTTACTTATGTATGCAGATATGAGCTGTACAGCGTACAGAGCCATCTGTTAGCAGCTTTTGTAACTGTTATTTCAAACTGCTGTATAAACTTCTTACAGCTTTCACAATAAACATACTGTGTACTGCATTCCTCTATCGATCTTTGTTTTTGAGATATTTAATTTTGAAATCAGGGAGCCCTTTTTTGGACACCCTGTATAAATATGAGGTTAATTCCAATGAAACATGGTCAGTGCTTCGAACTTTGCCTTACACGTAAGGTGGCACCACGTAACTGCTGGTATGTTGGTGTCATCTATTGGTAGAGAGGCTGACGCATACGCACCGTTTGTCGTTGCATAGCACCAGTGTCGTTTTACGCCGAAGAGAAGGTGGTCACTCAAGTTATCGTCCAGTACCGAACATGCAGGCGAGTAGCAGGAACAACAATGAGAGATTCGATTTATGGCGGCGGCGGGAGTTGGAAGCCGTCAGATGTATCGAAGGATCGAGGCTGTGTACGATGAGTAAAGTCAAGTCCTTCAAGTGTTGTGGAAAGGCGCCTTTCCTCAACCTAAGATAAGACGTAATGTGAGTATTGCCTCACGGGTTCCTTCATTTCTCCTAAATGCAAACTGATCATCCTCTGGGTCGACTACGATCAGATTTTCCGTTCTTCTGTAAACAGTTCGTATTACAATATTGCAACCATAACTTATTAAACTGATGGTTCTGTAATTTTGACACCCGTCTGCACCTGCTTTCTTTGGAATTAGGACTATTACTTTTTTCCTAAAGTCTGAGGGCTTATGGATGGTTCATTAATTTAGATAACAATGTGCCAGGAGAAATCAGCGGTCTTCCTTGACGATATTTATATATAATATTTATATAATAACAATCTTAATCGCATAGGTAAAAGAAAATTATTTTACCGGTCAACCTACTATAGGTCATCTTCAGAAAATACAGCTGATGTGCCTCGTGCTGGACTCTGTAGGGCTGTTGTGGCTGTTCTCTGTCCGTAAGTTGGTAACTGCAGTTACCAACTTGAAGCGACTTGTAGGAATATGCTGCCTAAACAACCATCCATAATTTATATTGTAATGGGAGTCTTGATCGCAGAGGTTGCAGGTTTCAACCTAATATATGTCATCTTCAGAAAATACAACCCATGTGGCCGTTGCTGGACTCTGTAGGGGCTGCTGTGGCCAGAGTCCACCGGCCACATGGGCTGTATTTTCTGAAGACGACCTATATTAGGTTGAAACCGCGAAAATAAAATTCTTTTTACCTCTGCGATCGAGACTGTTATTACAATATAAATTATGGAACAAATTCAGGCAGCATATTTCCGCATGGTTCTTACAGCGACTTGTCTAGTTTTTTTTTTTTAGCTTATGGTACTTAACTACGGGGTCATCAGTCCCTAAACTTACAAACTACTTATGAACTAGCTAAGACTAAGGACGGCACAAATATCCATGCCCGAGGGGGGATTCGAACCCCGACCATAGTGGCCATGCAGACCGTGACTGGAGCGCCTCAGTCCCCTCGGCCACCGCGGCCGGCGCTTGTCAAGTCCACGCTGCGTCGAAGTGTTGCTCTTCACCAGGGAAAAAGGAGGTTCGACACGATATTCGGAGATATCCCAGGACTGTTATCACCTCCGTGAAAAAGCAAAGGATGAATACAACCACTTATTAAAATGCGTCATCAAGTCTCCGGCTGGCTTTGGTCGTTGAGATTTGTCCTAGGAGTGCTGCCCCGAGGACGGGCAGTTAGTTTTGAAACACGGTGTGCAGCGAGGTAAAAAAGGGAGTCGTTTGTAACGGGAGGGGCGATGACGCAGGAGGGCGGGGCGTGTTTACGGTGGCCGCTGCGCCTGTAAACCACGGCCATAGCCGCAGCTGACTTCATCGGCCGCGGGGGGCGTCGTTCCTTTCCTCTGCTCTGCTTCGTGCAGGCGTGCCCGCTCTCGGGTTTCTTTCTCCCTCCTAAACATCGCGCACGCTTTTCATCTCGGCCTCTGACGGCAGACAGCCCGTCAATGCACGGCGTCACTGTAACCGTGGTATCCCCGCTACGATTCATTAGTGTTAAGGCTAGTTTACACCAGTGGCGGCTGGTACAAAATTTGACCAGTGTGCTACAATATTACAAAAATAAACAGGAAACAAAATATATGAAAATAAAAAGTTAACCTTTGTATGATTGCCTTTAATTAAATATCAATTAATACTGTATTGACAGTAAGATCTTCAGGGGAATCTATAACAGCGCTGCCAATTGCATGTATTCACTGCAGATAGTAAATATAACGTTTAAAACATATTACTTTTATTTATAGAAATTAAAATTTTAGACTCAGAGGTATGTGAATGCGAGCCTCACACAGGAATTTAGAGACAACGCGCAAGAGGACTGAATCAGCGCGCTGTAAGCCGCAATATTCGTCATATACTATTTATTCTTCCGCAGCCGTCACACGCAGCGCGAACAGAAATATTGATGTTATCAGGCTTGATTCCATGTTGGAATTGGAGCTCCACGACTGTATTTGATTTGTGGTAATTATTTCAGCATTCAATCGTAAAAGGATAAAAATAAAAAATAAATAAAAATAAAAAATAAAATAATAAATAAAATTAAGAATAAATAAAAATTTATATTTTTTACGACTGATTGCTGAAATAATTACCACAAATATTGATGTGGTGCTGCAGTCGGTCTCAGCACACACGAGTCGCCAGACCTGACGTCACGTCTGCGCATGCGCACTAGCCAACAGTCGACTGCGCCGCCTCTGCGCACGTACCAGCGCGGCTGAATCCCACATCAGCACATGGAGCTGGTTTCCAGATATCGCGGCGAGAGCGCTCCAAAATGCGTTTTCATCCTTATTACTAGCATTCTAATACGCATTGGAAGGGAATTGGCATAATTTTATTGTGATCTCTGGCTCGTATGTCGACGGGACGTTAAACCCTAAGCTTCCTTCCTTCCTTCTGGCTCGTATTCCAAGAGAAAGGATGTAATTTTACTGCGATTTCTCGCTTGCATTCGAAGAGAAATGGCATAATTTTATTAATATATGCACAGTGTGCTGCAGCACATTAGCACATTATCACCAGCCGCCACTGGTTTACACGACGACACTACTTTTCATGAAACTGTGCTACTGACCAGTGCGCATGCGCGGCAGGCGTTTCTCGCAACTCGTTGGCGAAACTAAACAGTTTCGGCACCTTCCAACTTTGGCGAAACTGATTGCGCGTGTTTTTAGGTTAGGTGATAACCAATACAGAACAAAACATAACATAAAGGTGGGAAAGGAACAAATAATACGGTTTTTGAACATATATGCAATGTATAGGTGTTTGTGCGATTTTAACGATGAAAATTTCATGAATAAGCAGCGGCGTGTTAGTGCTCTTGAAGCAATTATTCGTGAATTAAATATTGATGGGTTGACGATTAGTGAATTGGAGACTAAAGTATATTCAATTCCAAATACCTATACAAACGAACTATGGAAAGTGTGGATTTGGGAACACGGTACAGGTACTATAGAGACGAATATCTATTTGACAAGAAAAGTAATGCAATTTTTAATTTCAGTGCTGGTAACAATGCTTTACGCATAACAGTATCTTGTTTCTTTATTGCATTACTAACTCTGCCAAGGAACGTAAACTGCTCTGGTGACTTTTGAGGTCAGTAAAATAACTTCTTGTGTCTTCGATCACAATTTCTTTCAGCAAGGCCGCTAAGCAACTGAGCTGACATCATTTTTTAATCCAGGCATAAACCCAAACACGTTTCTTATTCTTTTCATGTTTAGTCTCATGCAGCGACTTCACTTAGAGAAAGCAATAGCTTCGCCACAAATTTTACAGCTACCAAAAGTTTCATTATACGGCGACTACGGCACTTACAACACAACGAAACTGAAGTGTATAGTATTGGTGCCGTGTCTACAGACAAACACGAAACCAGTTGCGCGCAATTCATTTCATGAAACGAGTGTCGCAACCTAGTGTCGTCGTGTAGACTAGCCTTAAAATCTGCATCTAGAACTAACTTAACCCCGCTCTATACGAGACGTGCAACACGCAGAAGGAAGTCGTTGTCAGCTGCAGCGCCCCTTGCGATAGACCGTCCAACTACAAAGAAGCGTTCAAACCACAGTCTAATGTTAGACTGTGGTTCAAACGGTACACATTTGTTGAGTCGTCTGCTTCACGCGTCTACTCGTGTGTTGTCAACTTACAGCAAATGAATCGCCGCGTTAACATAACTTTTCGAAACTGTATGATATATTGTGATGATTAAAACATTTATTTGTGTTTTCGACTGCTACTGTGAAATTGTATTTAATTGTTTTCGTGCAGTCCATGCGTAAATACTTGGCTCACATGTGTTAACGTCCTCATTATAAAATGCGATTACTTACTTCCCGCCCCTGCGGTTTGAGGCGCCTATGTATATGATGAACAAGCTCAGATGTCTATACATACACCTTTCACTGTGATAAAGTTTCAAATAATGCTCACCAGAAACAAATATTAAATCTGTTAACTACAGCATGTTTCAGGAAAAATAGTAAACATTTTAGAAAATGGTAATAAAGACGATTTGCAGTTAAAATTTTATATAACAAGTGTCCAATTTTTATTTCGTACAGAATACAGCTCTTGGTATGTACAATAAACTGATTTGGATATTTTGACTGGTTCTTTCGTCGGTTCTTGGTAGATCACCATATTGACTTTTATTTAAATAACCTGTTTCCGATAGTTTATAGTCTGAATATGTCCTAGTAAGCAGAAAACCGGGTAACTAAGTGGAAATGAACGTGTAGAACATACACAAAATTCTACTTTTAAGTAAGTGTGATGTTGTACTACCAAGTACCGAATCAGTGAAAATTTCTTGATTTACATTTGCTCTAAATTTTTTGGATGTCATATTAACAGCTATATCTCTGTAGTCAATAAAAAATGTACACAGGTTATATTAAATTTTTAATGCAATTCCTCTATAGTATCACCTCCTAAATTACTTACGACTGAGTCGAAAAACTACGTTCCTCTGAGCAGGAGACAAGTACACATTCTCAAACAAATACCCGACTTGGCTTCATTTGTCAGCTGGCGCCGCGGTGGAGTAGCCGAGCGGTCTAAAGCGTCTCGCTGCGGAGCGCGCGGTTGCTCGCCGTGGAGGTTCGAGTCCTCCCTGGGGCATGGGTGTGTGTGTGTGTGACCGTAGGTTAGTTTACCTAGGTTTAAGTAGTGTGTAAGCTACGGACTGATGGCCACGCAGTTTGGTCCGATAGATTTACAAACATTTGAACTTTTTTTTTTTTTTTTTTTTTTTTTTTTTTTTTTTTTTTTTTTGTCAGCTGGGTTCCCCATTCGGTCGTCTGCGTATGCGCGAAACACTTCCATACGCGTGAGAATAGGGTTTATCCTATACCGTCTACTAGCGATCGTATGCGTGCATCTTGTGCAAGTGGACGCGTCTACACTGTACGCGGACGGCTTGATCGGTGCATCATGGGTAATCTCGTAAGCTCTCACTTCCCGTGTAGAAAGGGCTTTATATCTACAGCTATGCGACTGTTACTAGGCTACAATAATGACCGCAAAAGCCTACGTTCGTACTTACTGTTCCATACGTACACCTCAAGCTACCGTATGGCAGAGGCTACTATAATTATGTGAATCTTCAGGTTTTGGCGGCGCAAAGACTGTTCCATTAAGTTTCCCGTGTGCAGCCGCAAGAATTCTCCTTTTTCTTCCAATGTTTCGGCTGTGTAACGTTCAGCCACCTTCTGAGTGAGCTGTAAGACTGACGCTCCAGTGCCCTTTATAATACTCGCGTACCGCGCAAATACGCAGGCAGCGACAGATACATATGCTCCAGAGACGTTGGTCGGCGGCACTTTCTGTAATAAACTCATAAAAAGTTCGTTCCAGCAGCTACCAGACGGCTACTTTCAAGAGCTAAGAGACATGTGTTACTGCGCATGCGCAGCTATTATGACGTAAAAAAAAAACCTTGTTTGATAGTAGCACTGATGGAACGCTTTTTGCACTGCTTCTGGCTGCAGGCGAAGGTGAGTTTAAAGGAATAATTAAAATACTTTCCTTCCTAATAACGAAGAAGTGTAAACGAGAATTATCTGATCTTAAGTGTGATTGCAGTGACTTTGAAGTAACCGAAAAACGCGCTACAAACACACACATGTATCACGTGATGACTACCCCCACTCTAACTAAGACCTTTCTGTGCGTGCGCAAATTGGCAACTCGACCGCGCCAGAAATATTTTTCCGGGTAGCGTCTGGCTGCTTGCGGCAACTGCTGGAACACCAAACAGCCACACTCCAAGTAGCCAGAAGCGGCAGAAGGCGCTGCTGGAACACAATTTCGGCGTTGCGCATGCGCGTCAAGCAGTCTGGCAGCTGCTGGAATGAATCCTTGTTGTTGTTGTGGTCTTCAGTCCAGAGACTGGTTTGATGCAGCTCTCCACCCTACTCTATCCTGAGCAAGCCTTTTCATCTCCTCATAAGAACGACAACCCACATCCACTTGAATCTGCTTACTATACGCGTCTCTTGGTCTCCCTCTACGATTTTTACCCCACACACTTCCCTCCAATGCTAAATTCACAATTCCTTGATGTCTAAGAATGTGTCCTACCAATCTATCCCTTCTTTTAGTCAAGGTATGCCAGAAATTTCTTTTCTCCTCAATTCGGTTCAGTACCTCCTCATTAGTTACCCATTGCCATTCTGCATTTTATATCATCTGTACTGCGACCATCATTTGTTATTTTACTGCCCAAGTAACAAAACTCATCTACCTCCATTATTGTTTCGTTACCTAATCTAATTCCTTCAGCATCACCTGATTTTCTTACACTGCACTCCATTACCCTAGTTTTGCTCTTGTTAATGTTCATCTTATATGCACCTTTTAGCACACTATCCATTCCGTTCAATTGCTCTTCCAGGTCCTTTGCTGTATCTGACAGAATTACTATGTCGTCTGCAAAACGCAATGTTTTTAATTCTTCACCCTGAACTTTAATTCCTTCTCCAAATTTCTCCTTGCTTTCCTTTATAGCTTGCTCAATGTACAAATTGAACAACATTGGGGAAAGGCTACAACCCTGTCTTACTCCCTTTCCAACCACTGCATCCCTTTCATGCCCTTCAACTCTGACAACCGCTGTCTGGTTTTTGTACAAGTTGTAAATAACCTTACGCTCCCTTTATTTTACTCGTGCTTGCTTCAGAACTTGAAAGAGTTTATTCCAATCAACATTGTCAAAAGCCTTCTCCAAATCTACAAAAGCTAGAAATGTAGGTTTGCCTTTTCTTAATCTATCTTCTTGGATAAGGCGTAAAGTGAGTATTGCCTCCCGTGTTCCTACATTTCTCCTGAACCCAAACTGATCTTCCCCGAGGTCGGCTTCTACCAGCTTTTCCATCCTTCTGTATATAATTCGTGTTAATATTTTGCAACCATGACTTATTAAACTGATGGTTCTGTAGCTTTCACACCTGTCTGCACCCGCTTTCTTTGGAATGGGGATTATAACATTTTTCTTAAAGTCTGAGGGTACTTCACCTGTCTCATACATCTTACACACAATGTGAAACAATTTTGTCATGGCTGGTTCTCCCAGAGACTTCAGTAGCTCTGACGGGATATCATCTACTCCAGGGGCCTTGTTTCGACTTAGATCTTTCAGTGCTCTGACAAATTCATCTCTCAGTATAGTATCTCCTATTTCATCATCATCTACATCCTCTTCCCTTCCTACAATAGTGTCTCGAAGTTCATTTCCTTTGTAGAGCCCCTCTATATACTCTTTCCACCTTTCAGCTTTCCCTTCTTTGCTGAGAACTGGTTTTCCATCAGTGTCCTTGATATTCATAGAGCTGTTTTTCTTATCGCCAAATGTTTCTTTTATTTTCCGGTAGGCTGTATCTATTTTTCCCCTATTTATACATTCTTCTACATCCTTGCATTTGCCTTCTAGCCATTCCTGCTTAGCTATTTTGCACTTCCTGTCTATCTCATTTCTTAGTCGTCTGTACTCCATTTTGCCTGTTTCATTTACTGCATTTTTATATTTTCTCCTTTCATCGATTAAATTTAGTATCTCCTGTGATAACCAAGGATTCTTTGCAGGTCTTGCCTTCCTACCTATTTTGTCCTCTGCTGCCTTCACTATTTCATCTCTCAATTTTACCCATTGCTCCTCAACTGTTTTATTTTCCCCTGTTTCTGTCAATTGTTGCCTGAAGCTCCCTCTGAAATTCTTAAGAACTTCAGGTTCCTTCAATTTATCTAGGTCCCATCTCCTTATTTTCCTACCTTTCTGTAGTTTCTTCAGTTTCAGCCTACAGTTCATAACGAACAAGTTATGGTCAGAGTCTATGTCTGCCCCTGGGTATGTCCTACACTTCAAAACCTGGTTCCGAAATCTATGTCTTACCATTATAAAATCTATCTGGTATCTCCCGGTGTCTCCTGGTCTCTTCCACGTATACAACCGTCTTTTGTGATTCTTAAACCAGGTGTTTGTTATAACTACATTATGTTCCGTGCAAAATTCTACCAGGCGGCTTCCTCTTTCATTCCTTTTGCCCAGACCATATTCACCCACTATCTTCCCTTCCCTTCCTTGTCCTACTACCGAATTCCAGTCTCCCATAACAATTAAGTTTTCCTCTCCCTTAATTGTCTGAATAATTTCCTTTAGCTCCTCATATATTTCTTCGATCTCCTCATCATCGGCAGAGCTAGTTGGCATATAAACCTGTACTACTGTTGTCGGTGTTGGCTTCGTATCTATCTTGACAATGATAATGCGATCGCTGTGCTGGTCATAGTAGTTTACCTGCATTCCTATTTTCTTATTCATTATCAATCCTACTCCTGTGATACCCCCGACTGATTTTGTATTTATAATCCTGTACTCACCTGACCAGAAATCCTGTTCATCCTGCCACCGAACTTCACTAATCCCCACTATATCTAACTTCAACCTATCCATTTCCCTTTTTAAATTTTCTAATTTTCCTACTCGATTAAGGGATCTAACATTCCACGCTCCGACCCGTAGAATGCCAGTATTGTCTTTCCTGATGATCACATCCTCCTGAGTAGTCCCCGCCCGGAGATCCGAATGGGGGACTATTTTACCTCCGGAATATTTTACCCGAGAGGATGCCATCATCATATGTTCATACAGTAGAGCTGCATGTCCTCGGGAAAAATAACGGCTGTAGTTTCCCCTTGCTTTCAGCCGTTCGCAGTAGCTGTGTGGCAAAGCCACATTAGCTGATGTTACAAGGCCAGCTCAGTCAATCATCCAGACTGTTGCCCCTGTAACTACTGAAAAGGCTGCTGCCGCTCTTCAGGAACCACACGTTTGTCTGGCCTCTCCACAGATACCCCTCCGCTGTAGGCTGTAGTTTCCCCTTGCTTTCAGCCGTTCGCAGTAGCTGTGTGGCAAAGCCACATTAGCTGATGTTACAAGGCCAGCTCAGTCAATCATCCAGACTGTTGCCCCTGTAACTACTGAAAAGGCTGCTGCCGCTCTTCAGGAACCACACGTTTGTCTGGCCTCTCCACAGATACCCCTCCGCTGTGGTTGCACTTACGGTACGGCTATCTGTATCGTTGAGGCACGCAAGCCACCCCACCTCGGCAATGTCTGTGGTTCATGGGAGTGAATCCTATAGACAGTGATGTATCGACATGCCAACACAGACCGACTGCGGAGTGTGTTATATGCTTCAACAGTGGGAGGTGCGCCGTGGCCAGCATGGATATGGACTAGGTCTGCAACTGAAAGAAGTGATTAGTCCACATATACTTATATTTCTATATATAAAACGCAATGTCCCGACTGATTGACTGACTGACTGACTCATCATCGCCCAGCCCAAACCACTGAAGATAGAAACTTGAAATTTGTAGAGGGCGTTGATCTTACTCTGTATACTCGGGCCGCTGAAACTTTACATTTGACGTGTACAGATAACAAGTGAAAAGCAAGAAGCGCGAGCGCTAGGAACGATCCAATCACAGCGCGAAAAACACTTCCAGTGGTCACGTGACGTGACGTCAACATTCCCGCGTTGTAGGCTTTGTTCAGTTCAAACTTAAACAAAGTTGTGTATCGTCTTTATCGCGTGTTTACGTTGTGTGTGCTTATTTCGCTGCGATTTGTTTTACTGTGAGTGGTTTAACTTTTACTTTCCAAGTTCAAGTAATTGGATAATGTCACCGAAAAGACGTTTGTCTAGTGACGTTTTCTGAGTAAGTTCTCAATTTCGTACGAATAAAAACTTCGAAGCTTATGCTGTGAGCAGGAAGTTCATTCTCGCTTCAGACGATCGGAAAGAAGTTATGGTGCAGTGGTTGCAAGAAAGAAATATTGCTGCAGATATGTCAATGCCAAAATTAATTGCCGGCCGCGGTGGCCGAGGAGTCTAAGCCGCTCCAGTCACGGTCTGCACGGCCACTACGGTCGGGGGTTCGAATCCTCCCTCGGGCATGGATATTTGTGCCGTCCTAGTTTGTAAGTAGTTCATAAGTAGTTTGTAAGTTTAGGGACTGATAACCCTGTAGTTAAGTCCCATAGACTTTACAAACATTTGAACATTTTTTTCAAAACTAATTTTGTAATCGCTCGTGAAACAAAATGAACCTATTACACCCATATATGCAGTAGACGAAATCGCAAAGGAGCAGCGTCACAATGTAATAAATCTGCCCCATTTCACTGTCGTGTTAACCCTATAAAACTGGTATGGAGTGACGTGAAGAATTACTTAAGGAACAATCAGTATTTCACAATAACAAAGGTGGAAAATCTGTTGCATGAAGCTGTTGCCAATGTGGATGCTATATCTTGGTAAAAAAAAAAAAAAGGGGGGGTCGAGCACGTTGAAAAACTGATTTGGGCAGCGCAAATAACGGAAGGGATCATCAGTAATCATGAACGGTTAATGATTTGTTTTGGTGATGACGACGATTTTGGCAATGACGACAACAGTGAAGATGGGGAGCTGGATGTAATTGTACCATTGTCGCCGTAAACTGGTGAGTGAAAAGCATTCTGATTATAAAACGTAGAGAGAGAAGTTATTATCTTGATTATTCTTTATTTCGTATCTGTCGTGATTCAATGCATTTTTCTATATTCCTTTGCTTCGTTATTGAAAGCGTCTGCATTGTTGTGCTCTGGTCTTCATTAATATACCGTTAATTAATTGCTGCTCAAGAACGAATTATTATATGCACTTTTATTGCTCAATAGCTCACATTTACGAAATGCAACTGAAAATCGTTTCGTCTGCTGTGCGTATAGACGCTAGTGTTGCAACATCGCTAAAGCAGTGTAGCCAACTTAACTCGCCGTAACGCGAAACGTCAAGTGCAATGTTTCAGCGGCCCGAGTATAGGCGTCATTTAAGAAGCGATTTTTCGATATTCCTTCCGTAAGGGGGTGAAATAGGGGATGAAACTTTTTTGAAAATACATTGCTACTAAACCAATTTTGAATCCATAATTACAAAAAATATTTGCATACTTGGTTGGAATTTAAAAGACATGTTGGGGTATTTTTCGAAATTCAACTTCTAAGGGGTGCTACAGGGGGTTACAAGTAGTAAAATCAAATGTTTGTAAATCTTAAGAGACTTAACTACGGGGTCATCAGTCCCTGCCGGCCGCGGTGGCCGAGGGGGCTGAGGCGCTCCAGTCACGATCTGCACGGCCACTACGGTCGGGGGTTCGAATCCCCCCTCGGGCATGGATATTTGTGCCGTCCTTAGGATAAGGTAGTTGATATGTAGTTTGTAAGTTTAGGGACTGATGACCCCATAGTTAAGTCCCATAAGCTATACAAACATTTGAACATCAGTCCCTAAGGTTTACAAACTATTTAAACTAACTTAGACTAACTTATGCTAAGGACAACACAAACACCCATGCCCGAGGGGCGAATCGAACCCCCGACGGCGAACAGCAGCGCACACTGCAGCATGGCGCCTCAATACGCACAGCCATTCTGCAGCGGCTACAAGTAGTATCACAACATTTCATTATGACCGTACTTAAGCTATATCTATGAAAATTTATATCAAGAGGGAGAAACAACTGGTGCAGACCAACCAGACTACGCATGCGAAGCAGTGGACGTTTAAGCTAGTTACAGATAAGGAGAATACTCAACTTTTAGGTGCTTGTGGCTGTACAATTATGATGTTGCAGTTCTGTTATGCTTAACTTCTACATCAGTCAATAGTAGTGTTCCGGCTTGTGCTAACGTAGACCTTTGCCTCGCTGTTGACGCATCTCCTGGAACTGCGGCACTCCTAGCTCTGCTACGTACTGACTGGTACTGACTTCTGCTGACTGCTAGACTCACTGACTGACGCGGCTGCGATGCGCCGGCACATGTTGGCGGATCCCCTCCCTGTCTTGCGATTGGGCGGCGAGCGGAAGAGGCAGACAGGTCGCGAGACTGCGGGCGCCACCGGCGGCCGAAGTAATGTCCAATGACTCAGCGCCTCTTCATCAAGTTGCGCGGCGACGCGTGTACACCGCCGTCGTTGACGCGAATAGCGACGCCACAACAGAATCATGGATTTAACTCGTGCATTATGCATATCTTTGTCGCCGGGACAGTCTTTTATTAAACAATTTCTACTTCATACAGCTGATGTACCACACCACAATAATGGAATGGGAAGACTTTTTTAATTTAAAACGTCATGTCAGAAGCTGAGCCTTAATTGCTCTAACGGGAAAAACGTATTTCCCTCCATGATTTTGAGACGGGGGGGGGGAGGGGTGTCAGGAAGAAAAATTTTCGTAAAGGTTTGATATTATATGCGGAGTTTTTGAAGTTGTCAAGTATTACCAGTTTCGACAAATGGTCGTACAAACCTGGCATATTTGACTGCTTCAGTATACAATATAATTTCTACTTCTATTACTGTGTTAAACTTTACATAAGATTACACTTATTAATTAGTAGAGGATGACAGAATAATATATTTTTCAATTCGGTTGGTAATTATGCGTATTACTGAAAATCAAAATTTTATTCATCGTGACAAATGTTAGGAGTCGTGCAATACGTGAGGACCCTATCCCGGGAAACGGATATCAAAACTGTTGGCAGTGCGGTTCGATAGACTCAAGCTAAGTAATCTATATCTATATATAAAAGGCTTGTGTGTGTACGTGCTGACAGACTTTTTTCCATGACCACATACTGCCACCCACTCGTGGTTGTGGTGGTAGATAGCCCTTGGTCTAATGATGTTAGTAACGGAGTTTGGTCGCGGTGCGTGGCAGTGGGTGAGTGTGCCACGCAAAAAATCGCAAAATAAGCAATAAATACTCTTAGGAAAAGCTATATACTCTGTGACTTACGAACTTTACGGTACGAGTCAAAATCTGTTTATTCTTTCAATCTTCAGACAATGCGGTCCTTTCAGACTTTAATAACGACGAGGAATATCAAATACGCAATTTTTTAAATAGATCACATGTTTCCGTCAACCACACATTACCGACTATGAACAGAGACACAAAACAAAGATAAAAATCCAGATAGACTCAAAGATAAAAATACTCGTGGAACATTGATCTCTGTCGTGGAAACGTGGTGGAAAAACATACATACATTAATGAATGTATCTTAGGCCATAGATATTGATATGCCTGTTCCAGTAAGCTCACTGGTCTGTGCTAATCAGTGATCTCTGATACATATAGCCGCGACACTCTCTACTGTGAAAGGTGGTATCGTTTGACAGCTGGGTCAAGAAAAACTATGCGACGTAGTCCTACTCATATCCCGGCGACCTCCTGTGATAATGTTGGCAACAGATGTTTAATAACGAGAATCATGTGACATCGTCATAAGCCAATCGCGTGACACGCAAATATTTTGTCGTGAAATCAAGAATACAGCAGAAACAGCAGTATTTATCTACACTCTATGTGGTTCGGTCATCTTTGCAACGATTTTATATCGTGTTATTGATGTTGCCAACATAAAAACACGAGGCCGCCAGAATAGAAAGTAAAATTTTACCGACTCAGATACATCCGTTGTTGTCACATCTCACTTTCACGCGAAACTCTTTTGTATAGAGTCTCATGATTCACACAGTCTTACAATTCATTCCAAATTCCTATTTAAGAAGATATTTGTGAAAACTGTTACAAGTCAATATTCTCAACTTATCCAATATCGTTTTCAGAAATGTAATTTGCCAGCCGCTTTCGCCGCTGCTGTTGCAATGTGTAACAAAATTGAGTATAACGACGCACAATATCAAATATATAAGTTTTTAACTTCTCGGAGCGTTTTCCTCAATCACACTTTACCGACGATCAACAGATACAAAGATGAAAATGCAGATAGGCTAACAAATGAATAATAGAGCGCTACGCTACAAGCACTTCCTACAAAATATACGTCGTTACAATTCTTGCTTCCAGATGACATCGTTCGGGGTTACATCAGTATATTCTAACCCAACCAACGCTGGGTTTCTCAGCTGGTAGAAAAAAAATCGCACTTACGTGTTTTACGGCCCACTTTAGATTTGTATTTTTATGAGTTTTTGCAAACATTTTGGAGCAAAATAATAATCTAAATAATAAAAAATTAATTAATAAGAGTGTCAGAAACCCTTTTAGGAAAAAAAATTAGTTAATGGCGGGTTCCGAACCACTGACCTTCAGCGTCACAGTCCAACGCATTGCCCACTATGCTGCAGCTTTCTTTCTTTTTTTAACTTTTTTTATTACAAAAATTGAAAAGAAATTTACATCAGGTATGTACAGTTTTCTGGATTTTTACAATTAACAATATCTATTGATATAAAAATTCTGTAGAAGAAATTCACATACAGTAAGATTAATACAAAATTATTTATCACATGAAAATCAAGTCATAGGCCTCATTCATAGCTTATTATTGCTTTGGATCATTTCTGTCAACAACTTTCCTTTCTGTGAAGTTCCTTCTTTCAGTTTGTTACTCTTATCTCCCATCCGTCTAACCTCCTTTACCCAATCCCTTGCTTTTCAAAAACGATGTCAAGCATGTTGCCAAAAAGATTTTTGTGATTGCCAAATCTCTTTATTCGCCAATATGCCGTCTCCAACTAAAAGTTAGGAGTTGTGTTCCTTAATCTCATACTATTTATGGCTGTCGTTGAATGATGTTATTATGGCATTTGTAGACAATAGATTATCATTTATCGTACGAAGAATGATATGTTTTTGTTAATTCTTCAGTGCGCCATTGCTTTGAAATGACAATGTGTAAGCTGCAATAAGAAAATCATCAAATACGCAATGCAAGATGGTGTATGCCACAGAGAGTTCTAGGCGAAGAATGTCACGCGACATCTCCGAACGGCTGGTTTTCGTAAAATCGATGGACGGTGTCAAATCGCCGTTATTTTTGCAAATATATCTCAAACGATACGAGATATAAAAAAAAAAAAAAAAAAAAAAAAAAAAAAAAAAAACCCTAAGGGAACAAAGTTGTAGAGAATGTTCTCTTCTACAAATTCTTTTATTCAATTTTCGCGTCAGATGAACAGTTTATTTGCAATTAAAATTTCATTACAAACGGCTTTTTTGGTATTACTAACGTATTTCTTGTCCAATATTTCAAAAAGCGAGCTCCTGGTCTCTGGTAGCCAACAATTATGTCTAAAATTTAGTGCCGATCGGTTGAACGGTTCGACCTAAAAAGTGGGAACACGTTACAGCCAGACAGACATAATCAAATCGCCGTTATTTTTGCAAATATCTCTGCAACGATGCAAGATATGAAAAAAAAACATATTAGAGCGAAGTTGTAGTGAATTTTTCCCTTTACCAATTGGGCTATTCAATATTCGTGTCAGATGATCGGTTCGTTTGCAAATACAGTTATATTACAAACGGCTTTTTTTGGAATTACTAACGTATTTTTTTTGTCCGAAAAATTTGAAAAAGGAGGTTCTAGTCTCTCGCGGCCTATAATTATGTCTGTAAAATTTGGTGCTGATCGGTTGCACGGTTCGTCTTAAAAACAGGGAACACGTCACGGACAGACATACCAAAATCGCCGTTTTTTTTTTGCAAATATCTCTGAAACGATACGAGATGTGAAAAAAACATAAGAGAGCAAAGTTGTAGAGAATTTTTTCCTCTACAAATTCGGTTATTCAATTTTAGTGTCAGATGAATGGTTAAGCCGTTATTTTCATTTAAATTTCGAGCTGTCAAAAGACGATCGCAAAGGCCCACTTTTAGTGTTACTACCGTAACCTCTGCACTGGACGGTATGGTGGTGTCATAAGCCTGTGACCCATCTCTGTCACTTGTCTCACGCTGGAATGTTCTATATAACAGCAATCAACATGCAAATCTATTCACCTACTAGCTTGTCTCTCATTACATCTATTTACCAGTCTCAATTCAATACACAGAAACGTGCCCCTCCGGGAGGATTTAGTTTTGAATTGGTTAAACCATTTGTTTATCAGATAGACAATAGCAGTCTATGTTGCTTTCGTCTGTCAAAGACTTAAATACTCGGGAAAGAAATGTATTCAGAATCAAGAATTCGAATCTGGGATACCTTAGTTTCAGTATAAACACCACAACCTTATGAAATACGGTCGCCAGCCTAATAAGGATTAATCAGTTCGACATGTACTACAACAAAAAATGATTATAAATTGGAAATGATATGCACAGTGACTATGCACTTGAACACAACAGTTTCTACAGAATTATGTCGTCTGTTTTGGATTGCATTATTATTATTATTATTGGTCACCTTTTGAAGGTAACAAGCTATATTAACTACCGAGTACACATTAGTTTTAAAGTAAACTAGCTTAAACCCGCGGTTCCGCTCGCGTGTTGGTTGACTATGATAGATAAGCTATGTTTCAATAGTGTGATATGAGACTGGTTTTGAAGGATGAAATGAAATAAAATACCTTCTTTAGAAACAAACACTTTTAACCGACATTAAAATAAAAAGAAATATGTAAAGTGCTTAATGATTTACAATAAATAATAC
The DNA here is from genome assembly GCA_026315105.1 of Locusta migratoria. Classification (NCBI taxonomy): domain Eukaryota; kingdom Metazoa; phylum Arthropoda; class Insecta; order Orthoptera; family Acrididae; genus Locusta; species Locusta migratoria. The sequence goes on from CM048745.1 coordinate 508,141,080, forward strand.
ATACATTACTCTTTATAGCCTGTGTTGCAATTTTTATATATTAAAAGACATTTCTTTTTTACTGCTTTATTTATTTATCCTTATATTTCCTTATTGGTATGCTTATCCTTACAGAGAAAGAGCTGAAAACATTGTAACACGCATAGACCGAAGATATAGTCTGTGTCATCACGTTTCGCTGTATGTAATCTCCTTGCTATAGAGTCGCAAACGTCATCGCTGGCCTTCAGTACGAATTTTTTGTTTATAATTTTATGACTTTCAACCACCATATCTTCCAATCCCTTATAGCTATCGGCATGGAACTGCTAGGTGTACAACGGGAGACTTCGGACAACAAGTAAACACAGACCATTCGTTTACGTTCTGTTGTTCTCGCTACTCCACCATTTTATCATTATCAACCCTCAAGCAACAATGGAACCAATAAAACCATTTTAAAATAGTAAATATAATATTCAAAGAGTAATTATTGTTCGGCATTTGGCGTTATATTCTTCAAATTACTAAATATCTATCAGATCGCTATAAAACTGTGCCTAAAACCTTTCTCAGGTATAAATTAGTTAGTGTACAAATATTTAAGTCTCTGCGTCTTGTCCTTCCCCGGCTAAACATTAGTAACTATACAAATTTTTAGCTCTTTATGTCTTGTGGTTCTGACGTGATAAACGTACACCGAACACTCACATTTATAGATATAGATAATGAATTTCAAGGAATCATTAAATTGTATTTAAATCTACTCTTTGCATACTAGTGCGGAGACACTATCGGGAAATCTTTAATATATTTTTAACACAGTAACACTTCAATGATACCATGAAAAAAATATTCAAATTATTTTATGCTTTAGTGTATACTCAGCTCTGAATCAGTACTAATCACTTCTTTAATTAATGTAAAACTGAGAGGATGAATGCCAAGGATTTCTGTGATGGTAGCAATTTCTTTCACCGAAATAATAGCACACATCAACAGGTTCCACTACATTATGCCTCTCTGGAGTACAGTGTCAACATACTCCAGCGGCCGCCGCGGAGCGGCCGAGCGCATTGAGGCGCTATGCAACGATGCTCGAGGCCGTTCCCCGTCGGGGGTTCGAATCCCCCCCTCGGGCATGGATGTTTGTGTCGTCTTTACTATCAGGTAGTTCATAAGTAGTTTCTAAGTTTAGGGACTGATGATCCCGCAGTTAAGTCCCTTAAGCTTTAGAAACATTTGAACACAACATACTCCAGCTATTCATGTAGTTTCAGTACTGGTTCGACTTTAATCGGTAATTCCTTTAAATTGTCATTAAATAATTGTCTTACTTTTGTATGAAGTATAAATATTATTTACGTAAGTAATGGTTTTACCCACCCCTCAGGGGATTTACGGATCTTTCGTGAGTACGTGCGTGGACAGTACGGGGCCCCGAGCTAATGCAGTCCTCCTTCCTCCTTTACTTCCCGGGCTGCATTTCCTTTCCCCCTCCCCTCCTTTCCTATTCTCACTCCTTCACGCCCCCACCTGACCTTAGCAATTTAGTCCCCCTATCCCAACCAAACAACCCAACCCCCGCTATAACTTTGATTACTTACTTTGGCAAATACTTCAGTATTATGTGTGGTACTTTAAATTGTGCGGCTCGCTAGCACAGTGGTACAGTGTCAGACTACAAATCCAAAGGTTGTGGGTTCGATCCCTGCCAGGTCCTAGGATGTTTATCTGACACTTTCCACTTCTTTCACCTCTGGCAGTGTTGCTGATGTGAAAAATATCGAGTAGCACCGTGGTTCGGAACCCACGTTAAACTGTAGGTCCCCCTATAACTGGCTGGGTAAGTCAGTACGAAGGTCGGAGGAAGGCAACGGCATACCACCTCCAAACAGGACCATGCCTAGTAAAGCACTGTGGTGTTCAAACCAATCTTCGGATTGTTGACTGATTTACCTTTACTTTAAATTGTGACGCTATTACAATCACTTAAACAGTTGCACATTCTCATTGAAACCAAATAAGAATAAATTGACTTTGACGTATTAAATGTGACTTATAAATCCATTAGGTCGGAAATTACTTTCCTTATGAGAAATTACTGTAAATGTTACTTGACTAACATCAGCAAAATGCAGACTCCAAAATTGTGAGTTTATTCTTATTTTCATGCTTGCTTATCAGATCACATCTACAGAATCTAAGTTAATACTTTGATCATTTAATAATCATTTACTATTCTGAGGAGTTGAAAGTTCAACCCTCGAACCCCCGACCGTAGAGGCCGTGCAGACCGTGACTGGAGCGCCTCAGTCTCCTCGGCCACCGCGGCCGGCCAACCATATAAAATCAATCGTCGGTAAAGCAGATGCCAGACTTAGATTCATTGGAAGAATCCTAAGGAAATGCAGTCCAAAAACAAAGGAAGTGGGTTACAGAACACTTGTTCGCCCACTGCTTGAATACTGCTCACCAGTGTGGGATCCGTTACAGGTGGGATTGATAGAGGAAGTAGAGAAGATCCCACGGAGAGCAGCGCGCTTCGTTACAGGATCATTTGGTAATCGTGAAAGCGTTACGGAGATGATCGCTTAACTCCAGTGGAAGACTCTGCAGGAGAGACTCTCTGTCGCTCGGTACGGGCTTTTGGCGAAGTTTCGTGAACATACCTTTACCGAGGAGTCTAGCAGTATATTGCTGCCTCCTACGTATATCTCGCGAAGAGATCATGAAGATAAAATCAGAGACATTAGAGCCCACACAGAGGCATACCGACAATCTTTCTTTCCGCGAACAATACGGGACTGAAATAGGAGAGAGAACCGATAGTGGTACTCAAGGTACCCTCCGCCACACACCTATCGGATGGCTTGCGGAGTATGAATGTAGATGTAGATGTAGAGTGAATGAAAGTACGGGTGCTACTGCCTGACCTACGTTCAACGAAAGGGTATGTTTGTTTACATTTTACGACAGCTGAAAAGGCCAAGCTTTGTAATCATGTCAACGTAGTTTCAGGAGAAAGGTATTTGTGGCATACACTGGTGAGGGGAATTTTTTTGGTACACTTTAGGTTGTGGTAGTAACACTAAAAGTGGGCCTTTGCGATCGTTTTTTGACAGCTCGAAATTTAAATGAAAATAACGGCTTAACCATTCATCTGACACGGAAACTGAATAACCGAATTTGTAGAGGAGAAAATTCTCTACAACTTTGCTCTCTTATTTTTTTCATATCTCGTGTAGTTTCAGAGATATTTGCAAAAATTACGGCATTTTGGGATGCATGTGTCTGTCTGTCTGTCCGTCCGTCTGTCTGTCCGTAACGTGTTCCCTGTTTTTTAAGATGAACCGTTCACCCGAGCAACACCAAATTTTACAGACATAATTGTAGGCCGCCAGAGACCAAAACCTCCCTTTTTCAAATTTTTCGGGCAAAAAATACGGCAGTAATACTAAAAACGTCGTTTGTAATATAATAGTAATTGCAAACAAACCGTTCATCTGACACGAAAATTCAATAACCGAATTTGTAAAGGAGTAAATTCTCTACAACTTTGCTCTGTTATGTTTTCTTCGTATCTCGTATCGTTTGAGAGATATTTGCAAAAATAACGTCGATTTGACACCGTCCATTGATTTTACGAAAACCAGCCGTTCGAAGATGTCACGTGACATTCCACGCTCAGAATTCTCTCTGGCATACTCCATCTTGCGTTGCGTATTTGATGATTTTTTTATTATAACTTACACGTTGTTATTTCGAAGCTACGGCGCCCTGAAGAGTTAACAAAAACACGTCGTTCTTCGTACGATAAATGATAATCTAGTGTCTAAAAATGCCATATTAGCATCAGTTAACAACTGCCATCAATAGTAAGAAAATATAGGACGAATTTCGTACACGCTGTAGTGTAGTGGGCAGCGTCTTGGATTGTGATCCACATGGTTCGTGGTTCGAAGCCCGCCACTGCTAAATATTTTTTTCCTCCATTTTCCTCCAGGGTTTACGTATTGGGTGCATAGATATTATCACAATAGTAGAATCGTAATCATATAACTATATTTTTTTAATTATTTACATTATTATTTTTGTCCGAAAGGTTTGCAAAAAATGATAAAACTACGAATTTAAAGTGGGCCGTAAAACACGTCAGTGCGATATTTTTTTTTTTTTTTTTTTTTTTTTTTTTTTTGATACGTTTGTTTGTATGAGTATGGCAATGTGATAAAATAAGGAGCGCAGTAAAGAAGGAGGCTGGTGGCCGCTAGGAGGCGCGGTGTCCGGCACGCAGCTGGCGTCGTTCCACAGAGCGCGCGGCGCGTGGGTGCCACGTGTGGGTGACGTCACGCCAGTAAAGCACTCCTATCCGCCGGCGACAGCTGGACAGGGCGCGGCCCGCATTATACCGACACACAGCACAGCGGGGCTGCGGGGCAGAAGGTACTCGACGGCGCCACACACTGATGGCTGACGACAATACACCAGCTAATACAGTAGGCGTGTACTGTCGCCAGTTTACTGTAGAATGTGCACTGCTGAAACAGCTTCCATAAATGTACAGCTGCATTGTTAAGTTGCCAACAGGTAATTTTGGCTTTAAGAATGCATCGAGAATTCTTCAGCATGTAATGTTGCAATTACTTACTGTTTCTATTTATTGGCCCACTTTAGGTTACGGTAGTAACACTAAAAGAGGGCCTTTGCGATCGTCTTTTGACAGCTCGAAATTTAAATGAAAATAACGGCTTAACCATTGATCTGACACGAAAATTAAATAACCTAATTTGTAGAGGAGAAAATTCTCTACAACTTTGCTCTCTTATGTGTTTTTTTTTTCATATTTCGTATCGTTTCAGAGATATTTGCAAAAATAAAGGCGACTTTGATATGTATGTCTGTCTGTCCGTCTGTCCGTAACGTGTTCCCTGTTTTTAAGACGAACCGTTCGACCGATCGGTACCAAATTTTACAGACATAATTGTAAGCCGTCAGAGACCAGAACCTCGCTTATGGAAATATTTCGGACAAGAAATACGTTAGTAATAACAAAAAAAAGCCGTTTGTAATGTAATTTTAATTGCAAATAAACCGTTCTTCTCACGTGAAAATTGAATAAACGAATTTTTAGAGGAGAAAATTCCCTACAACTTTGTTCCCTTTTTTTTTACATTTCGTATCGTTTTGACACCCTCCATTGAATTAACGAAAACCAGCCCGTCGCAGATGTCACGTGACATTCCGCGCCCAGAACTCTCTCTGGCATACGCCATCTTGCGTTGCATTTGATTATTTTCTTCTTGCAACTTACACGTTGTCATTTCAAACCAATGGCGCACTGAAGAATTAACAAAAACACGTCATTCTTCGTACGTGCCTACAAATGCCATATTAGCATCAGTTAACGACGGCCATCAATAGTATGAAATTAAAGAACACAACTTCTGTTATCCGTAGCATAGTAGGCAATGTGTTAAACTGTGACGCTGAAGGTCAGTGGTTCGAAACCCACTACTACATACTTTTTTTCCTTTTCCTTTTTTTCCTAAAAAGGTTTCAGACACTTTTTAATTAATTTTTATTATTTAGATTATGATTTTTGTCCAAAATGTTTGCAAAAATTCATAAAACTACAAATCTAAAGTGGGCCGTAAAACACGCCTGTGCGATTTTTTTTTTATGTTTTAAAATATTGTAAAGAGATGATGACGAATTTTTAAACTATTGCTGAATTATAGGAGAAGGACAACAAGTGGAAAAATAATTCGTCAGTTCTGTCAGGTGTACTGGTAGAATTTCTTGGCCCATGGCCAAACAGGTTATGTCACTGATTTGGGCCTCTTTTACTTTGAAGATTTTCAAAGTATACACAATGAAGAGCCCTTTGGGTTACAGTCTCTTATAAATGATCAACCTCCGATACCCGTCTTTTCTTGTGATTCAGGAAATTCCTGCCCTCCGTCGAGTCGTTTGACAACGGCGAACAGCTGAAGACGATTGTCACACTCTGCCTCCAGTCACAGGCGGCAGACTTCCGCGTTGAACCGACGATATGACAAGTATCGCCGGCCGCGGTGACTGAGGGGACTAAGGCGCTCCAGTCACGGTCTGCACGGCCACTACGGTCGGGGGTTCGAATCCCCCCTCGGGCATGGATATTTGTGCCGTCCTAGTTTGTAAGTAGTTCATAAGTAGTTTGTAAGTTTAGGGACTGATGACCCCGTAGTTAAGTCCCATAGACTTAACAAACATTTGAACATTTTTTGACAAGTATCGTCATGCAACTATACACATGAAGTAAAGTGCTGCATCACCACGATTGTTAGGGGGTCATGACTCTTTACATAAAAATGGAATAGAGATACGCAAAAACAACACTCCAGTTCTCTTTATTGCTTATGAGAATGGAAATTGACAAGTTGTAGTACAGTGAACTAGATATTCTGAATTTGTGTTGCAGATACCAGCATACTCCAGTACCCCTAATATCCGGTAACACGTCATCTTGTAGTGACGAACAGCTGTACTCATCGTGGCGTACTGTCCACTAGATCGTCAAGGGACTGATGGTCCAGATTGTTCCACGCATGAAGCGCGATTCGACGTTGTTGGATGTTTCGTCTCATACAAAAAAAAAAAAAAAAAAAAAAAAAAAAAAAAAAAAAAAAAAAAAAAAAAAAAAGAGCTCTTTTCATTGTCTCTCAGGCATGTTCGATAAGGGACATGTTTAGTGAACCTGCCATTCTAATCTTGCGATGGCACTATCACGAAGGTTCACAGTCACGAGATGTGCACGAGCAGCACGAGAGTGACTATTGAGACGAAGTCCACACGGAAATGCTGCCGATACGATTACATTACACGTCGGAAGATGTCATTCTTGTACCTTATAGCCATTTGATTGCCTTCTACGACCACCATTGGCATACGCTGGCTCCACATAATTCCACCTCCAAAACATGATGCAATGAACACCTTGCCTCACTCGCTGGACGGCGTGTCCAAAATGTTTGTAAACTTTATTGGACCAGAATGAAACTTTCACTCTGCAGCGGAGTGAGTGCTGATATGAAACTTCTGGGAGATTGAAATCGTGTGCCGGAACCCGGACTCGAACCTGGGACCTTTGCCTTAAAACGAGACCTTCTGTGAAGTTTGGAAAGTAGGGGGTGAGGTACTAGCGGAAGTAAAGTTGTGGGGCGGCATCGTGAGTCTGTCGGGATAGCACAGTCGGTAGTGCGCTTGCCCGCGAAAGGCAGAGGTCCCAAGTTTCAGTTCCGGTTCCAGCACACAATTTTAATCTGCCAGGAGATTGTCTGGATGAAGCTGAACGCAAGTCTCATCCCTGAGCACCGGTACTACTCAATGCTTTTTCTGCTGAGTCCAGGCAGCGTGTTGTTGGGCCCATCTGTACCACGTTGCATGCTGTTCAGGTATCCTTGCTGGACCTCGCCGTGGACGTCGCGATTGAAGTTGATGTCTTGCAGCCTGTTACGTACAGTTTAGCCTATTGCGTACAGTTTAAGTCGAAACACAGCGTCCTGTGGCTGCTCGAAAATCATTCAGCAAGGTGTCCTTACTCTGGGGATTCCTCCAAAACTTCCACTGATGATAGTAACGTTGCGGATACCTCCAAACTTCAGAACTGACCTTCTAGGCACGGCAGAATCACAGTCAATACAAGCAGTGTACTTCCGTTGTGGTGCTATGATGGAACTAATTCTCCAGCTCACCCAAACAGCCGCATTGGCATTGTTCATGTGAGGTTGTTCGCATGTTTGTGTGTGTTGAGTGATATTGTAGGTATTACATCTTCTGGGTTGTAAGGCCGTGTTCTTGGAATCTTGCTGCTTCCTGACTTTTCGTCCGATGCTGCGTCGGACTTCTTCGGAGGTAGTCCGTCTGTTGCGTCTTGCAAACTTTTTTTTTCCCTCAGCTGGTACTTTCGTAGGTGTTATGGCAAAGTTTTCTCCTTTAGAAAGGACAGAAATCTTATCTGGGGCAATACTTTATCAGACTTATTAATAACAGTATCGGTCATAACTTGATTATTATTACATCCTACGTTAGTTCTTAGATTTTCGAAATTCTTATTATGCCTACGTGTGGTCGTCTCCATAACAGCTTCCATAGAAGTTAACGTAAGGTCATCTACTTTGTTCCATAAATCTATTTGTGCTGTACTAGCAATCAGTAAATGCAGGTGCAACGACTCACGGTTAACAGCACCATCTCTCGTCGCCGGCCGCGGTGGCCGAGGGGACTGAGGCGCTTCAGTCACGGTCTGCACGGCCACTACGGTCGGGGGTTCGAATTCCCCCTCGGGCATGGATATTTGTGCCGTCCTAGTTCGTAAGTAGTTCATAAGTAGTTTGTAAGTTTAGGGACTGATAACCCCGTAGTTAAGTCCCATAGACTATACAAACATTTGAACATTTGATTTGAACATCTCTCGTCTTGTGTAATGTATCCTCTCTCTGAGAAGTGCTACTTCAATATAAATCCGTTGTCCTCGAGCTGTCAGGAACATCCTCTTCTGCTTTAGGAACTTAGGAATACACGAAGAATCTCTGCAGTGTAATAAAAACGTTAAGGTACAGTACATATTAAATTAGCTCTCTTCTTACGTAAAAATTCCAGACGTCTAATTTTGAAACATTCTCCCCATAGAGTCATCTGGTGATAGAGTGAAGGCTTTCACGACCGGTTGACATTGTAGGTATTATATCTTCTGGATTGAGTCGGCAACACTCAACAGACGGACTACCTCCGAAGAAGTCCGACGCAGCATCGGACGAAACGTCAGGAAGCAGCAAGATTCCAAGAACACGGCCTTACAGCCCAGAAGATATAATACTTACAATGTCAACCGGTCGTGAAAGGCTTCACTGTATCATATTGAGTGATACTTGTGGACAATCTAAAGGACTGTGCCGATGATGCAATTTACACATTCAACGACTGTGTGTTTGTGTTTTTTTTTCTTTTTTTTTTTTTTTTTTTTTTTACTACAACAAAGTTAGAAAAAGTTTGTGGATGCGCGGACCGCAGCTGCCCTCGGCAGCCCGTCAGCTCGTGTTCCGACGATCGCCCTCTGCGGTCTGTGCCTGGTGTCGAGTTCGCCTGTCTGCACTAACACGCCGACACGCGGTAAAAAAGGAAAGCAGGCAGAGGGTTGAATGTCCCGTGAACAGCGTGGTCAGTAGAGACGGAGCTCACGCCCCGATAGATTTTGTCACGGGTGGCGAAGGAACACGGATTCAGAAAGTATCACTCTTACGAAACACAGCTTGCCCTTTATTCACATGAAGTGTTAAGTGCCATCGACAAGGGATCACAAATCGATTCCATATTTCTGGATTTCGGGAAGGCTTTTGACACTGTACCCCACAAGCGGCTTCTAATGAAATTGCGTGGTTATGGAATATCTCCCCAATTGTGTGATTGGATTCACGATTTCCTATCAGAAAGGACACAGTTCGTTGTAATTGACGGTAAGTCATCGAGTAAAACAGAAGTGACATCTGGCGTTCCACAGGGAAGCGTTATAGGTCCATTACTCTTCCTCGTGTTTATAAACGATTTAGGAGACAGTCTGAATAGCTCCCTTAGACTGTTCGCGGACGATGCTGTCGTTTATCGGTTAGTGAAGTCAATTGAGGATCAAAAGCAAGTGCAAAGCGATTTAGACAAAATTTCTGCATCGTACGAAAATTGGCAATTGACACTAAATAAAGAAAAGTGTGAGGTAATACACATGACCACTAAAAGAAATCCGCTGAACATTAATTACGCGATAAATCAGTCAAACATTAAGGTCGTAAATTCTACCAAATACCTAGGAGTTACAATTACGAACAACTTTGACTGGAGAGAACACATAGAAAATATTGTGGGGAAGGCGAACCAAAGGTTACGTTTCATCGGCAGAACGCTTCGAAGATGCACCAGCTCCACCAAAGAGACTGCCTACATCACACTTGTGCGTCTCTCCTGGAGTACTGTTGCCCATTGTGGGACCCTCACCAGGTGGGACTGACGGAAGGCATTGAGAAGGTTTAGAGAAGGGCAGCTCGTTTTGTTTTATCACGTTACTGGGGGGAAAGCGTCACGGAAATGTTGCAAGAATTGGGGTGGAAATAATTAAAACGAAGACGTTATTCATTGCGGCGTGATCTGTTTGCGAAGTTTCAATCACCGACTTTTAGTTCTGAATGTGAAAATATTTTGCTAGCACCCACCTAATTAGGGAGACATGACCATCCCAATAAAATAAGAGGAATCAGATCGAAAACGGAACGATTTAGGTGTTCTTTCTTCCCGCGCGCTATTAGAGAATGGAACGGTAGAGAAAAGTTACGAAAGTGGTTAATGAACCCTCTGCCAGACACTTCAATGTGATTTGCAGAGTATCTATGTAGATGTAGATGTAGAACCGTGCCTCTTTTTCTGTTAGTGTCCCCGATTGTCGACATCTACACAGACAATGATTCGTAATAAACAAGACGTTAAATGGCATGAGCAGGGAGTTAATAACGCACAGTGCCGCACTTACAGTTATATCACAGTCTAGCATATACAGTCACGATACCCCAACAGATTCTTGTTATACGCTGCGATAGCCCTGCTCCAAGCGGTCGGTAAGCACGTTTCTGAATACGATAATTGATGAGTGCGAATAGTATCGTTTAGATCGACTTCAGCATACTTTTTACATTAGGGAACGTATGTAATGCCTTATAAATAGGTAATAATTTAAAAATAACTATCCATTTGTCTTTCTTAGGTTTCATAAGATCCCTGGTAAGGTACGAAACGGTACATTACAGGACAGTTAATTCACAATCATCCTGTAACATACAGACTTTAAATGAGTAATTTCATTTTCTATTAAAAATAAAAATGCCTGGGAAACATCAGTTGACATGCCCTTTAGCAGAGAGCCGGCCGCGGTGGCCGAGGGGACTGAGGCGCTTCAGTCACGGTCTGCAAGGCCACTACGGTCGGGGGTTCGAATCCCCCCTCGGGCATGGATATTTGTTCCGTCCTAGTTCGTAAGTAGTTCATAAGTAGTTTGTAAGTTTAGGGACTGATGACCCCGTAGTTAAGTCCCATAAGCTTGACAAACATTTGAATTTGATTTTTTTTAGCAGAGACGTCAATTTCTACGCAGGAACGTTAAGTATTTTTCATTACAATACCAGTAAAATCGGTGAGGGTGGAACATAGTAAACGTATATAGAATGCAATAAATACGGTATTTAACATACCAGATCAACCATCACAGCTGTAGCTGTGAGAATCATTAAACTTCGTACCGAATTGATACATGTCAAAAACTGGCTGTCACAGTAAGAACAGACCATAATAGAAATTTATTATATCATTATGTTTATATGCAACTTACTTTCAGCGGAATAAGATGAAAATATACACATATTCGTAAGTATTTGTTCATGCCAGAGTTGTTCTTTACACCACTGAATCATTTAAATGAAGCTGTTTTTATATTAATTTCCGTATTAAGTTTCTCTCGATATTTTAATAACGCTTGTAACGCAAAACTTCTGGTAAGTATTTCGTTAATTACGTACAAAAGCGATTAAAAACAAACATGACTACTTCGTTAGCTTGCCCACCGCTAGGAGCGCTAGTGTCGCTGCAACTGTCAGTTGGTAACAACTTTTACAGCAGTTAGTGTCGCGACTGTATAATGTTAGACTGTGGTTATATTCTCCAAATAGAAGACATGTCCGAGAACTAGTATGGAATTTGGTGGAAATGTTTGGGACTTGTTTTTGTAGAATTTCCAACGTTTTAAGCGTGTATGTCTCATGACCTGTCTGCCACTTGCAGACAGACATAGTATCATCATCCAGACCTGATCAAAGGTATAATAAATCATGTTTGCCTAAAAAAAATCGATTTTGGAACTTTTTTTTTTTTTTTTTTTTTTTTTTTTTTTTTTTTTTTTTTTTTTTTTTTTTTTTTTTTTTTTTTTTGGAATGAACTCTTCTCTTTCTTAGACAATTCATAAGGCTTCCTTTTTCTGTCTATTTCAGTTTTGGTGGGTCGTTCAAAGGTATAGCAAGAACCCAAATGTTCTTTGTACCGGACATTCCAATTTATCCTACATATCAGGATGGACAACATTGAAACAAAGCTTATGTATGCATTATCTTCTGTTTGAGAGGGGTGTTGTTTCGTAAGTTGTGAATGGCTAGCTGTTCAAATGTTTGTAAAATTATGGGACCAAACAGCAGTGGTCATCAGTACCAGTACTTCAAAATAATGTACGAATGCATAGTTTCGCGGCGAGTTTTGATAATAACATTTTCTCGTGCTTCCAGCAGCGTCAAGTTGTTTGATATTCACGAGCTTTCGCTCGAGATCTCCTCGGCCATTGTCAAGTGGTGACTGTGTTATCATTGCTGCTGCCGTCCTTACATACCTGCGCGGCCCCCTGTGACGTCACTGGTGCTCGTCGCATGACCATATAGGACAATGTTTTGGCCGCGTGCCTGCCGCGCCCGCTTCAACCGCCGGATGGTCGGGTCCCAAGCTGTGCTCAGCTGCAAGCCGCCATCTTTATTAAGAGCTTTTTTTCAGATATTTTAATTTCTATCGCCTCTTTTATTACGCTATACCACAAAGTGTTTGTTCTGGTAATGACTGAAGTCTCATCGAACGCAATGAGATGTTTCTTTTCCAGACCGTGCTCCGAAATTGCTGAGTTCTCAGGATAAAGTAAACGGAAACATTTTTCACGTTCAACGCAGCGCTGTTTAATATTGTCTGCCCGATGTAAAACTACCCATACCCACGCTTGTACACACCTTGTAAGCGTACTGTAGGTAACATCTCTGACTGTCCGAGTGATATCGATTGTCGATCGAGTCCAGGCAGTCGAGTTTTTTCTTTTCTTTTATTTCATCATTATTATTATTATTTTAAAAAAAAGAGAGAGAGAGCAGCAGTTGTGGGTGGCTGAGAGCGGGCAGTGGCACGAACGATATGGTTATTATTGAAGCTGGTGCAACTAATTGAGCAGTGACTCTTACTGATGAGCCGCGCTAAGGAAAATCAAATGTTCCAATGTTTGTTAAGCTTATGGGACTTAACTACGGGGTCATCAGTCCCTGAACTTACAAACTACTTATGAACTACTTACGAACTATGACGGCACAAATATCCATGCCCGAGGGGGGATTCGAACCCCCGACCGTAGTGGCCGTGCTGACGGCGACTGGAGCGCCTCAGTCACCTCTGCCACCGCGGCCGGCCCGCGCTAAGCCATCGTGTATCTTTACAGTCCATGGAATGCTTATTTCTGTCAAAGTGTGCGCTGACGTGTGTCGTGTCGTCGAGAAAAAACAATCAACCGCGTCGCGACGGTAACGGTTTTATATATGGACTGGATCTAAATGAAGAAAATCTGACTAACGTGGAACTTTGATCTCGTAAAATACAAACTTTCGTCGCAACCGTGACATCAAGATTATCGGGCAACCGCGTCGCGATCGGACGTGTCGAACTGGCAACAATTGCTGTAACTGAAGCTGGACTGCCGTTGCACGTGAACAACATATTGGGTTAGCATACTGTGTAGTATGTGCTAATACCTCAAACTATTCTTTACTCTGGAACAGAACAGCCAATTACTCGCTTTTGTACTGTTGATTTGGGACGATATGTGAACCTTCAACCTGTCTGTTATTCTCTTTGTGTAACTACAGTGCAACCGAATATTATTGCACGAGTTTCAATACACTGATTAAAAGCTGAATTAACCCTACATTGCATGAATTTTGGTTTTGGCAAAAAAAATTATGAATAAATAAATAAAAAAGTATGATAGAAAATATCTATGCAGGGGAAAAATATTGAAAAACTTATATAACTCATTTAACAATGTGAAAGTCATTATTTACTTCTTGCCATTATCAACATCATGCATTTAGACGTAAGTGACTTTGAAGGAAAATATTGTTATCTAATATGTTTTCTACTCCGATTACGTGTAACCTGATAATTTTTTTTTACTAGACAGAAGTCATATCAGTTTGTAATTACATTAATGCTCAACAGTGAGTAAAATTCGCTGGAACTCTGTTTGTTGAATTTATCCTCAATTCATGACTGCGCTGCCTTCTATGGCGAAAGCGATGAACTAAATGTTTAGAGCAGACTCCAATGTATACTATATGCATGGTGTTGCCATCTGTCAACAAGAAGAATGTCTGAAAAAGTAACAAAACTTAACTTTGCCAAACGGCAACACCATGCAGTGTAGGGTTAACGTGTGTTGATGAATGAGAATCCTTTATTGACAATATTGCAACAGACTGAAGTGCATACTCTAGAAGTAGGGTATATTAATGGCTCAGGGGAATAATGTGGACAGGCACACGGCCAGTTCTAACTAAGAATGCACCCACAACCATCTAACGATCATTATCAAAGTGACATTTCATACCTAACGTAATATATATAGAAGTATTTATTTCCCCGAGCGCGTTACAAAATCAAATGTTTGTTAAGCTTATGGGACTTAACTACGGGGTCATCAGTCCCTAAACTTACAAACTACTTATGAGCTTCCTACAACTAAGGACGGCACAAATACCCATGCCCGAGGGGGGATTCGAACCTCCGACCGTAGTGGCCGTGCAGACCGTCACTGAAGCGCCTCAGTCCCCTCGGCCACCGCGGCCGGCGCGGTGGAGTAGCCGAGCGGTCTAAAGCGTCTCGCTGAGGAGCCCGCGGTTGCTCGCCGTGGAGGTTCGAGTCCTCCATGGGGCATGGGTGTGTGTGTTGTCCTTAGGTTAGTTTATCTAGGTTTAAGTAGTTTGTAAGCTACGGATGACCACGCAGTTTGGTCCGATAGATTTACAGACATTTGAACATTTGACTCCTGCTTTTGAAATCTGGCGGTTGCTGTAGCCATTTTTCTTGAACACTTTCCATAAGTGCCTCAGTTCCTTCTACAGATCTTCGTTGTCTGAGACGACTTCTGCTCGGTGCACCAAAGGAACTTTAAGTAACTTATGCTAAAGACAAAACACAATACCCTTCCCCAAGGAAGGACTCGAACCTCCGACGAATGGCTACCTGGGGCAATTTATTGTGTGTGTGGAAGCTTATCTTTATATTTGAAACTACTTTTCTTGTGGGGTAGGCTGTCTGAACGCGCGGAAAACTTTTTATCCCTCTGCTGCACAAGAGTAATTAAAGTAAGAATTTACAGTAATAACACTGGGCCGGCCGCGGTGGCCGAGGGGATTGAGGCGCTCCAGTCACGATCTGCACGGCCACTACGGTCGGGGGTTCGAATCCCCCCTCGGGCGGCATGGATATTTGTGCCGTCCTTAGTCTTCGTTAGTTCATAGGTAGTTTGTAAGTTTAGCGACTCATGACCCCGTAGTTAAGTGCCGGCCGCGGTGGCCGAGGGGATTGAGGCGCTTTAGTCACGGTCTGCACGGCCACTACGGTCCGGGGTTCGAATCCCCCTCGGGCATGAATATTTGTGCCGTCCTTAGTTGTAGGTAGTTCATAAGTAGTTTGTAAGTTTAGTGACTGATGACCCCTAGTTAAGTCCCTTAAGCTTAACAAACGTTTGAACGTTTTTCGTAGTTAAGTCCCATAGACTATACAAACATTTAATAACACTGGAATTGTACTTCACGGTGCTCCTGAATTTAAAATAGATTATGATAAACTTTCTGGTATATATATTTTGGAAAATATCACTCATACTCAAATATAAACTGCGCAATAATGAATTTTGTGAGTACTTACATATTAGTTAGTAGAAGGTACTAAATATTTGGGGAACAGCGTTCAAAATTTATGGTACATCAGCAAATTAAGAATTTAAAGTAAAATGATTTACTAAAAAAATGAAAAAAAAAAGAAACATTAGAAAGGTTGGGTGTATATCAGTTGGCAAAGTGTTACTGCTTTGCAATTACATAATTCCAGAATTTATATATTGTCAATATTGTTGAAACAATTCCTATCACGTACAAAACACAAATAAGTGTCACATTTTGCACACACTGCTTTTTTTATTTTTTTGACATTTATTATATTTACATCTGGCAGATTTTCCACTGTAGTCAGGCCAGTGATGGATTCGGTCCTTCCTGATATCAGCATATGCTGTATTCGGCTGCCTTCCCTTTTTTGTGATATTGCCTGGTGAGCTACACAGCGATTGTCTCTTGGATGGTTTTCCTGACCAGCATAAGGATTCAGCAACATCAAACTTGAAATCAAACAAAGCCATCTGGGTTTCCTCTTCAATACTTTTTTCAATGCAGGCGCTTTGTGAAGTAGCCAATCAACAACACAACTCATTTCCAATAAATGGAAGAACAGTCTCATGAAATATTTCTCTGACCTGATTTTTGTTCTGTACAGAGCTAATAAGGAGTCAATAGTGTCAACACCTCCGATAAAGTTGTTGTACACCTTCACAATTTTTGGCATTGAATTTGGACACGTTGCTTTGTTTTTTGCCGTATCTTGCAGCCTGGCTTTCTGAGTATGTGCCTAAGAAAGTGCTCAGAAGGCTGACACCCCTATTGTCTTGTCATTTCAGAAAAATCAAGTCATGTCTAGAAGCTGATGCAGTCAATTCAACAGATGTGCCTCTTCCCTACTTTTTCATTTCAGCGTCGGATGGCACCTTACTGTTTCTCACTCTATTTTGTTGTACCAGGTACCCGTATTTTCTTCAGGTATAGTTCGCTTTTACCTTTACTGCACACTGTTCTTTCAAATACACACATACAAAAGTTTGTATAAAAACCAAAGACACAATTATTTCAAAAGAAACAATACGTTTATAACTTATTGTATCTTGGGCCCATAGTGTTAGAAATGTCGTATATTGACATAATGCGAAAGGATAGTACAAAACACTGTAATTAATATTTATTTACATATCACACAAGATATCTTTCGGTATTAAATGCCATCTTCAAGTGATTCTGAAGAAACATTTTCTTTTATCAGCATGTATCCAAAAGCTACATCAATAAATTTACGTAAATAAAATTTTACAAATTTCACTTAGAAAGTGTGCAGTCGTACGGTATTCAGAGGTTGTAAGTGCTTCAACTGA
Source organism: Locusta migratoria (assembly GCA_026315105.1). Lineage (NCBI taxonomy): Eukaryota > Metazoa > Arthropoda > Insecta > Orthoptera > Acrididae > Locusta > Locusta migratoria. Next base: position 508,158,190 of record CM048745.1, read on the forward strand.
CTATTTATAGATTATGTTTTACATTTAATTTACGGATTGTGAACGTATAGTATTCTGAGGTATTGACAGATGCTGTAATTGGCTACAATTAGTAAACCAAATTTAAACATCACCTATAAATAGTCAGTTAAAGCAGTTACAACCTCTAAATACCGTACGTACTGCACACTTTCTAAGTGAAATTTGTAAAATTTTATTTACGTAAATTTATTGATGTAGCTTTTAGATTCATACTGATAAAAGAAAATGTTTTTGCAGCAATACCTGAAGATGACATTTAATGCCGAAAGATATCTTGTGTGATATATAAATATATATTAATTACAGTGTTTTGGACTATCCTTTTGCAATACGTTTATAGCTTGTGTAGATTCTTGCTAGAGAAACACAGCGAAAAAAAAAAGCTCTGGGAGACTTCACTCACGAATAAAGAAATTCAGACAAATGCACGCCAGGATACTCTGTCTTCTAGACATACCAACAGTTCTGCGAACTTTTGCTCATCTACTGTAATCAGATGCTGCCATCTGCCGTGAAACGCGAGCTGCATTGTTGTATATCGAAGTACACACTGTTCTTGAACAGCACAGTTACATTGCGTGAGCTAGTATAGAGTTATGAAAATATGTGTATTTAAATACACGCAGTGCAACAGAGGATTAAGTGAGTGAGGAGCCACACGACGATCGTGATTTTCTTCGGCCCGCTGCGTGGTAGGTTCCATGCACACGGGAACCTGTATAACTGGTAATGAAGCGGTTAACCGGTGTTGTTGGCAAGACTGCGTATCAGCAGCGGAAGGGGTGTGTGCGGCAGTGCTGGAGGCGCAACGCGAGGCCCAGCGGACAGCTGCTGCGCCCCAAGGCCGCCAACATTCCGAGCCGTGGCAGACCGACCGGAATATTGGCCCTGTGCTACACCGGTATTTCCGGAATACGGCTGCGCGATTCTGAGGAGGCGAGCCACAGCTGGTAGCCTAAACTTAGAAAGCAAACGAGAACGCGAAGTCGAATTAAGGATATAGAAATGGAAAGCGACGTTCATACACGAGACGGATAAGAGAAAGAGAGAGGATGGAAGGGAGGGAGAGAGACTGAACAAGAAAGATTGAGAGCGAAAGGAAGACAGTGAGTGTTAAGGGTGAAGATGAAAGAGAGTAATAGTGTACTTGGTAGATATGCTGCACGTACACTGCTAAAAACAATTAGGGCATAAGGTAACATATCATACACACTATACATATGGTAGCGTATTTTATTCTGATATTGATTACAACTGTTATTTTTGTTTTGTACCTTACTATATGTTTCGTGGTTACGGTATATCGCCCCAAATTTGCGACTGGATAGGGGATTTCCTCTCAGAGAGGACACAGTTCGTAGTAATCGATGGTAAGTCATCGACTAAAACAGAAGTGATTTCGGGCGTTCCACAGGGTAGTGTTATTGGTCCTCTGCTGTTCCTTATTTACATAAACGATTTAGATGAAAATCTAAGTAGCTTTCTTGGATTGTTTGAAGATGACGCAGTCATTTACCGTCTAGTTAAATCATCTGAAGATCAGAACCAACTGCAGAACGATTTGAATAAGATATCTGTATGGTGTAAGAATTGGCAGTTGACTCTAAATAATGAGAAGTGTGAAGTCGTCCACATGAGTACGAAAAGAAATCCGTTAAACTTTGTTTATATGATACCTCATTCAAATGTGAAGGCCGTATAAACCACAAAATACCTAGGAATTACAATTACTTTTGACTTAAATTGGAGAGAACACGTAGATAATGTCATGGGAAAGGCGAACCAGACGCTGTGTTTTATTGGCAGAACCCTTAAAAGATGCAACAGAACTACAAAATAAATTGCATACACTACGCTTGTCCGTCCTTTTATGGAGTATTGTTGCCCAGTGTGGGATCCTTATCAGGTGGGTTTGACGGAGGACATCGAAAGAGTCCAAAGAAGGGCAGCTCGTTTCGTATTGTCACGATACAGGGGAGACAGCGTTACGGAAGTGATACAGGATCTGGGATGGGAATCATTACAACAAAGGCGCTTATCGCTGCGGCGTGGGCTACCTACGAAACTACAATCGCCAACATTCTCCTCCGAATGAGAAAATATATTGTTGACTCCCACTTACATAGGAATAAAAGATCATCAGAATAAAATACGAGAAATCAGAGCCCGAACGGATAGATTTAGGTGTTCATTCTTCCCGCGCGCTATTCGAGAATGGAATGGGAGATAAAATAGTATAATGGTGGTTCGATGAATCCTCTGCCGGGCATTTAATGTAATTTGCAGATTATCCCATGTAGATGTATATGTATATATTGCTGCCTCGACTCTTTACTTATTAGTCGATATTGTCGGTATGGAGAGCGATCCTAAAATATTATTATTATTAATGACTTCAGTAAGAAGACAAAGGCAATATCGCATGTATAAATTACTCGTTTACTGTATATCATTACTGGTTTTGGCAAGCTATGTTGCTATTATGAAATGATCAAACGTTACTTTATCAAACTAAGAAAATACTAAACTCCGCCCCTACAGGCCTCGAGGGACCAACGGGTACACCAAGAGAGGGGGCGCAGTGGTATCGCACTGGACTCGCTATTCGGGAAGACGGTGGTTCAAATCTACCTCCGGCCATCCAGATTTAGGTTTAACGTGATTTCCCTAGCTCACTCGAGGCAAATGCTGGGATGGTTCCTTTGAAAGGGCATGGCCGATTTCCTTCCACATTCTTACCCAAAACTCCCAGCGTTAGCTCCGTCTCTAATGACCAAGCTGTCGACGGGACGTTAAACGCTAAGCTTCCTTCCTTCCTTCCAAGGGGTACCGACCGGCCGCCGTGTCATCCTCTGCCCGCAGGGTCATCGGATGCGGTATGAAGGGGGACGTGTTTAGCTTTCTGCACTCCCGGCCGTTTTGCGTCGGTTTTCCAGACCGGAGCCGTTACTTCTCAGTCAAGTAGCTCCTCAGTTTTGCCTCACAAGGACTGAGTGCACGCCGCTTGCCAACAGCACTTGGCAGACCCAGACGGTAACCCATCCAAGTGCTTGCCAAGCCCGACAATACTTAACTTCGGAACCGGTGTATCCACAGCGGCACGGCAGTTGGCTAAACTGATAAAATACTTGATACAAATTGCAAGACATCAATTAAAAACTGATACAGCACTGTACATATCACATGTTGTTTGACACACAGTGAAAATGATATCTCTGACATCTGATGCTTTCACATCTTAAGTCAGAATTGATATAGCACTGTACATATCACGTGTTGTCTGATGCATCATTCTCGTAATACCTTCGTCATCTGAGCTTGCATACTGACAGTTAAAATTAGTCAAGTACTTGCGTTCATTTGTACTCCTGAATTCGGCGTGTGGTTCCATACCTCTTGACCTTTACAAGCATTACTCACTGATCGACATTTGTAGCTACTAAACTTCGTCCATAGAGGTCATTGTGTAATCGCTAAAGAATAAATATACGAAAAGGTTTAGTGACGTTCACTTAGAGCGACGCACGATGGGGCTACTATAATAGTGAAAAAGACAGTCTTGGTGCCCTCTAATATGGTGTATTATCACCTCGGACGACCAGTACAGTTGCACACCTGCGTGGCACGGACAATATCAGGTTACCATTCAGCTCTTGAGGGATATTCGGCCATTCTTCCATGAGAGCAAAATCCACTTCTGCAATCGTTGTGGGAGGTGCTAGTCTGTCTGCAATGTGTATGCCAAGTGCATCCCTGACATGCTTAATCGGGTTCAAGTCCGGTGAACAAGCTGGCCATTCCATACGTTCAATCCTCCCAGCTTCACGCATGTTGTCTATCCACCTCCGGCCATCCAGATTTAGGTTTTCTGTGATTTCCCTAAATCACTCCAGGCAAATGCCGGGATGGTTCCTTTCCAAGGGCACGGGCGATTTCCTCCCAATCCTTCCCCGAAAATCCGAGTGTAAGCTCCGTCTCTAATGACCACGCTGTCGACGGGACGGTAAACCCTAAGCTTCCTTCATGTTGTCTACTGGTGCAGCTCTATGTGGACGAGCGTTATGGTCCCCAGAAGGAAATCTCCTGCGGCACCTGTTTAGGGCACAACAAAAGGTCGAAGAATCTGAACTCTGTACCTCTGAGCATTTAAAGCGCCATTCTGAACGACATCGCCAAACTGACTCCTGTACACACCATTCGTCCATGCAAGACTAGCACTCCTGGAAGAAAGGATATGCTGGAGATTCTGGAAACATCCCTTAGTCTGTGGCTAAGCCATGTCTCCACCATATCCTTTCTTCCAGGAGTGCTAGTCTTGCAAGGTTCGCAGGAGAGCTTCTGTGAAGTTTGGAAAGTAGGAGGCGAGGTACTGGCGGAAGTAAAGTTGTGAGGCGGCATCGTGAGTCGTGTCGGGACAGCACAGTCGGTAGTGCGCTTGCCCGCGAAAGGCAAAGGTCCCAGGTTCGAGTCTCGGTCCCGGCACACAATTTTAATCTGCCAAGAAGTTTCATATCAGCGCACACTCCGCTGCAGAGTGAAAGTTTCATTCTGGAAATGTTCAAATGTTTGTAAATCTATGGGACTTAACAAAGCTGGTCATCAGTCCGTATGCTTACAAACTACTTTAATGAAGTGCTGCTAATGACGACAAATGCAGCCAAGAGCGAGGGTCGAACCTCCGACTGCGAGCAGCGGCGCGTTCCGCAGCTAGGCGCCTCGGATCGCTGAGCCATTGCACCGCGGCCACTCCTTATCAACAACAAACAGCCACCGCTGCACGCTGTGTCCGCTTTCCAACTAGCGGCAGCCAACAGACACATGCGTGGCCGGACAGTAGAACACCGAGTCTAGTGAGAGTATACATAAAGTAAGTTTATTGAAGACAGATACTTAACTTGGAATTGCCGAAGGAGGCGACCAATAAACAATACATCAATGAATAATGTGTAGAAGAAAACTGAGATTCACAAGACGAACATGCACCGTCAATGTTGTAGTGTCAGTGCTAGTGATCAGTGTTCAGTGTTTCAAGTTTTAAAACGTCAGCAACCGCGGAGGAGGCAGAATATTGCTTTGCCATGTGTTTCTAAATGTCTGCTCTCTTCATCGTCTATTGTCCTCCAATGACCGTGTTTTAATCACTGAGAATTTTAATTCTGCATATCTGTGTGTTTTAACCAACGTGGGTATTTTAATTTCCGAATGTTTATTTTAAAATTCTTTGTTTTTGTATATGTCTCCATTTTTAATCTCCTGTAAAATTATTACTTCTGCGATTTTTTATCACCGTTCCATGTTTTTGTGCGACTTGAGTAATTTTAAAACCGATTGGTTGGCCGCTGTCAGCCTGCCACCATAGGTGGCTTTAAAATATCAATAAAGGAGAAGAAAAAAATCACTTTAGTTATATTTATTAAGATTAGTTTAGCAGTTGTTTCCGGGCACTTTCGAACACTGCCAGTCTGGTTAATGTTTGTCTGTGGTCGGAACTCATTTTGCACAACGATGTGACGTGTTACGAATTTTTATTGACTTGCCTATAAACATGGATAGATTGCTAGATAATGAATCCGCTTAATCAGTATGTTTAGAAAGCTAAGTAACAAATATAATAAACAGCTGGTGGTTCATAATATGCATTCCTTAAAATATCTTACAGATGTAAGATCTCAGCAAAAATTCTCGCATAGTTAGTTTTATAAAATACATAAGTGTTAAATCACTCCACGATACCGGTCTGTGAAACGTGATAGCGCTCACTTGAGACAACTGCTAACAGAAACTTAGCATTATTTGAGTAAATCAGTCACAGCAGTCTGTCTCAAGCGTACCGATTAACAATTTGCGCAGTGTTTCATAGAAATTTACCAGTCCTCTCCCTCGTGTGTAGAAGAGTATGGTGTGTAACAGCGTGCGCATATAAATCAGTGACATTAATGATAAATCTGAAACAGTGAATTAAAATTTGTGATGCGATCCGGAATCGAACTCGGAACTCCATACTTACTGGGCAGACGTCTTACCGTTTTTTTTTTTTTTTTTTTTTTTTTTTTTTTTTTTTTTTTTTTTTTTCTCTCTATGGGTAGTTTTGTTCGTTGCGGACGCTGATCATGTTTGTTCGTTACTGTTCGATGTGGTTTTGGCTTAGCTTTTTTTATTAAGGACGTTGAGCCCTCTGACCAGGCGCGCTGAGCCACGGCGCCCGGCACCGCTAGACGCTAGATCACCGCATCACTAGCGATTCAGGCGCCTCAGAATAGTCTAAGCACGACTTCCTTCACTTCACAAACTTAAATTCCGTGTTCCATATAGAACATTGCCACTGCTGCCAAGGCTCTCCATGCAGTGGAATAGCACCTCGGCAATGGACGTATAGGAACATTCCTGTTTTAAGGTGATATAAATATGAATGTAAATAGAAATATACAATCCCTGAGACGGATTTTCGTCTCGAATATGTGAAAGACATTAATGATAAATCTGAAGCATTGAATTAAAATTTCTGATGCGACCGGGAATCGAACCCAGACTTACATGCGTACTAGGCAGACGTCTTACCGCTAGATCAACACACAACAATGGAACACAGAAGCTGTCTTAATCACTAGGGATGCGGTAGTCTAGCGGTAAGACATCTGCCCAGTAAGCATGGAGGACCGGGTTCGATTCCCGGTCGCATGACAAATTTTAAATCAATGCTTCAGATTTATCATTAATGTCTTTGACATATTCGAGACCTCTTTGATTCTGGCGAGAAGTCAATACTTGGATTATTGGAACTTTTTTAATGAACGACACTGCGTCCTAACTCGTAACCCCAAGTACCAGCAATATTTTTCCAACTTTTTGTGGAGTGCCTTTCATAACCCGCCTCGCAGCTGGAACGTCCAAGCCATGAGAAGATAAATCTTAACACAACCAACCTGAACTGAACATGACCCTCAATGGAACATAAAAATCAACGAGAAGACACGTTTGGACGTTTCTACCTATGCCGGCGGCAACACTACGGCGCACCTCTTATTATATATTAAATAAATAAATATATATAAAGAATAAGAAAATATAAAGTACAAAAAAATAAATAAAAGAGACGAAAATCCGTCTCAGGAATTGTATATTTGTATTTACATTGATATTTGTATCACTGACATTGCTGTTTTTGTGTTACTTAGATTCCAGCGTATGTCACTCTCCAGGCGATGATTGCAAAATCTGTCGACCGTATTGCCCCTCACTCGCCACATCAAGTACCGGCTGCTGCTGTCACTTAAGGGTATATTACACGGAGCGAATTTGGTCGCTAGTCGCTGGCGTATTTGGACGCAGCTGCTAAATTCGCTCCGTGTAAACAGGGACAGCGAACAAAGTCGCTGCTCCAAAACGCGAGCGTCTTAAAGTTGAAGGTGAGGTGGGCTACTTTAGACGCTGGTCGCTGGCGTTTTTGGTCGCCCCGTGTCATATACGGGAGCGTCTAAAGTAGCCACCAGTCGAGTCAAAATGTCGAAGGAAATCATAAATGCTGGCGTTGTGTTTCTCGCAACAGTTTTAAAATAACAATTAATGAACCAAAAGAAAAAATGGAAAAATAGAAAAGAATAAAAGAAAATGGATTAGAAGGTGGATTGCGAGGAGGGATAAATATGGTTCTTCTGCAAATCTTTTGGGTGAATTATCGTGTGAAGGTCCTTCTGCCTACAGAAATATAATGAGGATCACATAAGAACATTTTGATAGATTACTGTAAATCGTAGAGGATAAAATATGGAAACAGAATACCGTCATGAGGTGGCGATCTCGCCAAGAAAAAAATTTAAATAATCGTTATTTTTAATGTCCCAAAATACTGCAAAACTTCGATAAATTTTCAGAAATTTCATTACAATTCCATATTTAGTTTGGTGGGACACAGAACTTTTAATATCTTTATTTACGTGAATGATCACAAAATTTCTCATCGTTTTGACGACCGGTTTCGGTCAGGTTGACCATTTTCAAGTCTACAACAAATCAGAAACAGAAGAACACATCAAGTATTACACTACCTTAGAAAACATAAATAATGCATTACAGACATCAATACATTTTAATATAGCCATATGGCATCATCACAGCATAAGTGTATCTTCATTAAGGACTGCAAAAAACAGGTATGATGTATAATATTTTTAACACGTTTTTTATATTGATGACTGTAATGCCTTATTTATGTTTTATAAGGTAGTCTATTACTAAACGTGTCCTTCGGTTTCTGATTTGCTGTAGACTTGAAAACGGTCATCACTGACCGAAACCGGTCGTCAAAACAACGAGAAATTTTGTGATCGACGTAAATAAAGATATTAAAAGTAATTACAAAATCGATCACTGATATAAATTCCCGACCATGTCGCACCTTGGGAAACAGAACTGTTTGGTATCACCTAACCTCCAAATCAATATATCATATGCTACGTCGTGTTTCAGTTGTCTGAAGTCGCTGCGTGTCATTGCATCAGCGTATTCATTCGCTATTCGCCCATACGCCGAGCGACAACAGACGCCAGCCACTAGCGACCAAATACGCTTCGTGTAATACACCCTTTAGTAAGAGTGTGGGCAGCATGCAGGCGGCGCATCACGCATTCACAGGCGTCTCTGTGCAGAGGCGGCCGGTGCACAATGGGGACCTCTGACTGCCAACGAGGCCAGATTGCTGGAGCGCGGGTAGGCCAACTGAGACCACACCAGGGGAACGCCGCCACAGAGCGACCAGACCGAGCAACTGAGCAGATTGACCGTCACCAGTGGTAGTACTGTAGGAACTAACAACGCGGAATGTCCAAACAAATATTCAGGATCAAGTAGCAAACGTCGAACCTCTAACAACGAGAAGGAGCGCGACATTTCTACAGCACTTCTGACAGCTTTATCCAACATTTTTGAAAAAAGTTATGTATTCTCGAGTTGCTTCACATATTAATAAAAATAAAGTTCAAACAAAATGTCAGTTTGGTTTTCAAAAAAGCTTTTCAACTGAAAATGCTATATATACCTTCAATGATGAAATATTAAATGCTTTGAATAACCGGACATCACCAGTTGGGATTTTTTGTGATCTCTCTAAGGCTTTTGATTGTGCAAATCATGGCATTCTTCTAGATACGCATAAGTATTCTGGTAGGAGTGGGACAGTGCACAAATGTTTTAATAATACTTAACTGGGAGAGTCCAGAAAGTTGAAATACGCAGTTCACGTGATATAGATGAAAAATTAATTCCTCTAACTGGGGAGTTATCAAAAATGGGGTCCCACAAGGTTGGGCCTTGGGTCCTTTCCTGTTCTTAATATATATTAATGACTTGCCATTCTACATACACGAAGATGCTAAGCTAGTTCTTTTTGCTGATGATACAAGTATAGCTATCTCCCCTGACAAACAGGAATTAACTGATGAAATTGTAAATAATATGTTTCAGAAAATTATTAAGTGGTTCTCTACATATGTACTCTAATTAAACATAGATCAAACCCAGTATATACAGTTTCATACCGTAAATGGCAAGACACCATTAATAAATTTAGACTTTGAACATAAATCTGTAGCTACGGCAGAATATTCAAAATTTTTATGTTTTTACATTGACAGGGTTTGAAGTGGAAAAAACACACTGAAGATCACCTGAAACGTTTAACCTACTTATGCTATCAGAGTCATTGTAAAATTTGGTGATATAAATCTCAGTAAATTAGCTTACTACGCCTATTTTCATTCATTGCTTTCATATGGAATCATGCATCCTGCAGACGTTTATTTAGGGATCTTCACTGTAGCTTCACAATATATTCACTCATGAAATTTGTTATTAACAATTCGACCCAGTTCAAAAGTAATAGCATTGTCCACAGCTACAACACTAGGAGAAAGTGTGACATTCAGTATTCAAGGTTAAATCTAACTTTGGCTCAGAAAGGGGTGAATTATGCTGCAACAAAAGTCTTTGGTCGCTTACCAAGTAGCATCAAAAGTCTGACAGATAGCTAACTAGTATTTAAAAAGAAATTAAGGAAAATCTGAATGGCAACTCCTTCTACAATGTAGATCAATTTTTAGATAAAACTTAAAAAATAATTTAAAAAATAACAAAAAATGTAATAAAAAATCCTTAAAATATTGATTGTCAAGTGTAGACAACTTTACTAAACTTACACGTTCCACATCATTACGAAATGTCGTGTATATGATCTATGGAACAAGTATTAATCAAATCTACAACCTCTGACGATAAAGTTCGGTGAATAGTTCTGTAACACTGACGTATGTGAACTGTGAATTACAGTACCCTGCATAGACGCTGCATGAAACGGGTCAAAATTTCTTTGTACTTCGCAGCGTTCACCGTCGTACCCCCAGGTAGAAATTTTGTGTATAATGCCTTGGCTATCTGAAAAAAGGTGATGAGCATCGTTTTGATTTATTTTTGGCTCTGCCCTTTTTCTGACGAGGTAGTCTCTAAGAACGCTATTTCATGGTTCGCAGTATCGTTTCAGACACATCAGGGTTCGTCCTCACTGTCAGTAAGCTTCAAAAAGTTGCGTGTCGTATCCGCCATTTCGACAAAATCCTGTGAAGTCTCTAAACTTGCCTTCGTTTCATGTTAACTGATTCTTCCGTCGCTTCTTGGTAGAACGAATTAATTATGAATTTCTGTGTTTATACCAGTCTAGCTTTCCAATGTATCACAACAGCTTTGTATCTTTCTTTGTTAGTGCTAATATTCCCAATTATTCTGTACTTGGTCCTTACAGTCATTCTTTAGTTAATTGTGAACACTGTAATGGAATATGTTTATTTTCACCGTTTTTCAGATCGAGTGCATAGCTCCGATTCGTTAAGCTTTCTCCACTGCACCCCACCTATACCCTCCTATGCCACTCCTATATTTTTGTCTGTTTGTTTGTTTAGCTATAACATTGTGCCAGGTTTATAATGTTTCGTCCGTATTTCTTCGATTTTGTGTCACGTTGTGTTTTGAACAACCCTTAAAACATTAGATTCTTGTTTAATTTTATTTTTATTCACTATAGTCATTTGTAGGAATTTATGTTTGCATTGTTTCTCGATGTATAGTATCTATGTTCCCTTTTTCAGTACTATTAATTTACAGGTTTCATTTAAATATTTATTTACACTGTAACTGCTCCATCAAAGAAGATAATTTATTTTTCTGAATGTAACGTCTCTTCTTGTTTATTGACAACGCAAGTTCTTTAACTGAACTTCATTAAATGTCTGATGATGGCCTAAGAAGCCGAAAATCGATTAAGAAAATAAACAAGCCTCTAGAACAAACACAAAATTGTGTATTTTAATTTTCATTGCCTTCATTTGATCGTCATTGAAGTGATGTGGCAGAAGATACGTTTTCCTCTTCCTTAAATTCTGGATAAGGATTTGTCGCACCGATTGACATCCCATCCGCCATCATGCGTACAGTTAATGTACGATCGTTGGCGATTAATGTCCTCACTTTATTCGTCACTGACGGCAGCCGCCGGGCGTCCGCTGCAGGGATTGTCAGGGATTGTTCTGGCCTCCTCGAAAACCGCCGAACGAATCGTACACACACGTCATGGGCAGTGCTTGATCCCCACAAATACGGACAAGCGTAGTGTATGCAGTTTCTTTTGTAGTTCTGTTGCATCTTTTAAGCGTTCTGCCAATAAAACGCAGTCTCTGGTTCGCCTTTCGCACAACATTATCTACGGGTTCTTTCCAGTTTGTCTTAAGTAATAGTAATTCGTAGGTATTTTGTGGAGTTTACGGCCTTCACATTTGATTGATTTATCTTGTAAACAAAGTTTAACGGATTCCTATTGGTACTCATGTGAACGACTTCACACTTCTCATTATTTAGAGTCAATTGCCAATTTTTACACCATAGTGATATCTTATTCAGATCGTTCTGCAGTTGGTTTTGATCTTCAGATTTTACTAGACGGTAAATGAGGGCGTCATCTGCAAACAAACTAAGAGAGCTGAAACTTCCTGGCAGATTAAAATTGTGTGCCGGAACCGGGACTCGAACCTGGAACCTTTGCCTTTCGGGGGCAAGCGCACTACCGACTGTGCTATTCCGACACGACTGACGATGCCGCCTCACAACTTTACTTCCGCCAGTACCTCGCCTCCTACTTTCCAAACTTCACAGAAGCTCTGCCGCGAAACATGCAAGACTAGCACTCCTGGAAGAAAGGATATGGCTTAGCCACAGCCTAAGGGAAGTTTCCAGAATGAAAGTCCGCAGGAGAGCTTCTGTGTAGTTTGGAAAGTAGGAGGCGGGGTACTGGCGGAAGTAAAGTTGTGAGGCGGCATCGTGAGTCGTGTCGGGATAGCACAGTCGGTAGTGCGCTTGCCCGCGAAAGGCAAAGGTCCCAGGTTCGAGTCCCGGTTCCGGCACACAATTTTAATCTGCCAGCAAGTTTCATATCAGCGCACACTCCGCTGCAGACTGAAAGCTTCATTCGGGAAACAAGCACATCGTGCAACAGGTCTAACTGGGAACACACGCGATGCTCACCTGAATTACGGCGAGAGCGTTTCGTCGACACCGGCCGCTTCGCAGCTGCCGCGTTGTGATTCGCCTGTGCTGGCTGCTCGCCCGTTCTGACTTCATTCACCGAACTTTATTGGCAGAGGTTGTATAAAATGCACTATACAGCAAGTTCGTAATACTCTGCCGGAATTAAACATTAGTACACCCTCCTCGGGTTTTCCAAGGCACTCAAGGTTTATTGTTAAAACTGTGCATGTAATGGTTACATTTTCTGAGCAAAACGCAGGTGGTACTTAGAAACAATGTATCGATCCATGCTCAAACGCCTTAATGAGTATGCTGATTCTGGCATCCACTGGACCATACAGAGGCCAAGTAGTCTTGCTCTGCTCGACCTGTTCACGTACTTCTGTAAAGGTTGTGGATTAACGAGCCAACCTACTGCACATCTTGCAGGGTACGTTGAGTTTCACGCGCAGTGCGTCGACGGACATTATCAAACGTTTGCAAACCTACTGGAGCAAACTGACCATGGTCAGCAATCCATGGACTACTTAAACTTACACTAAGGGAAACCCTCACATCCATGCCCGAGGGAGTAGTCGAACCTGAGGCGGGAGCGGCCGCCCAGTCCGTAGCTTGACGCCTTAGACCACGCAGTTACTACAGCGCGGAGCGAACATTATCCTTTTGGAACAACACATCACCTTCCTGTTCCAACAATAGCAAAATGTAGCGTAGTTTGCAGCCCAAGGACGAGGTGCCTTAACCCTACACTGCATGAATTTTTATTTTAGCGCAAAATATATACATATATGGTTGAAAATGTTCACCAATGCAGGGGAAAAATATCGAAAAAATTATATAACTTATTTAACAATGGCAAAGTCATTATTTATTAACTGTTGCCATTTGGCAACATCGTGTACAGAAACTTTCTTTCGAGGAAAATATTGGTATCTAACGTGTTTTCTACTCCAATGAGATGTCTGTAGCATGATAATTTTTTATTTTATTTGACAGGAGTCGTATCAGTTTGTAATTACAATTTATTGCTCAACAGTAAGTAAACTCCAATGGAACACTCTTTGTTGCAATTTTCCCATGTTCATGACTGCGCTGCAATCTGTGGAATAAATGATCAACTAAATGCTTAGAACATACTCCAATGTATACAATATGCATGTTGCTGCGATCTGGCAACAAGAAGTATGCCTGAAAATGTAAGAAAAATTTGCGTTTACAAACGGCAACACCATGCAGTGTAGGGTTGACTACTGCAAATATTGGATGGGAGGCCATGGTGGCCTAAATGATGTTCTACGGACTCGCAGTTCAGCCGAGTAACTTAATGAAGGAGTAGACAGCGAGTGGATATTTAACCTAAAATTCAACACTACTACATTGCTGTCAAAACCATAATTACAAACTCTTTCTGGTTTCTAAAATTTCAGGTGATCAAGAGCTGATGACTAATAACTACTCCTATAGGAGGGTTGAGCGGGTACCGTTCATAAAAACCACAGCAGCCGGGCATAAGCAGGATGTGCTTCTTGTACCACTGTTTTCACATGAATGACGACACTGGCACTTGAAACAAACATTTCCCCTTATTGTAATTACATCACCACGGAGAGCCTTGTTCGCAAAAATGCACATGTTAACAAAACAGTTCTTGGAGGTCCTCCTAACTCACGACAGCTTTACGCAGAATGCGTACAGCATCAACAAACGATATACCAGTTAGACAAGACGCCTACGAGCATGTATACGGTCTCTGATGACCGATAACGAACCCGGAAATTCACTTCGACACAATGTTTACTAGCAGTCATCTGCTGCCCCAATACGAAACGCCGAGACATACCTCTTTTACGTGTACGGTTTTGCGTTTCGTTCAAAATATGCAATTATATTTCTGAAGAATATTAAAAATAGGGTAAGAGCTCGAAATATCGCCTACCTATTATTTCTCTGTTTATCAGCCTCCTCATTTGTGAAATCAAGCTTGAAAATCAAATGAATATCATGAACTATCATCCTCCTTTGGTTTCCATAGGCCAAAGCACGGTTACATTCAGGAAAACGTGTCATTTATCATACGGCCTGGAACAGTACCAGTGGTACCGGATCATTCCATTAAAATTGGCAATGATAATTGATGGTGCAGTAATTATTGTAATTATATACAGTCTTAAAGGTAATTTGTTCATATATTAGCACAAAACCTCTGATACCTTCTCTCTCTCTCTCTCTCTCTCTCTCTCTCTCTCTCTCTCTCTCTCTCTTTCGTACATCTCTTCCTCTCCTATCTTCTCCTTCCCCTTTCTCTGCTCATCTCTTCCGCCTCCTTTATCTCGAGTTCTCTGTGTTCACTCCGCCGCTTTAGTTCACCACCTCTTCCTTCTAACTTACATGTATCTCTCACTTTCCGTGGTAATCAGTGAAACACTGATATATACGAGGGTTGGAACATTCACAACTTGCTAATGTTCTTCAAAGTACCCACCATTCATATGTAGAACTCGTTACCAGCGATGTGGAAGGCGTAGTATAGTGTCGGCCGAGCTTGTTCTGTTGGTGCGAATAGAGCAGTCTACTGCCAGTCGAATCTCTGGAACAGTTCTGAAACGAATAATATGAAGTGGTTCGTTCATCTTCGGAATAAAATCAAAGTCACAAGGACTTAAGTCTGGAGATTATGGTGGATGGTCCCATCGACCGAACAGAGCAGCCACAGCGTGCGCTGTATGCGCCCCCGCATTGGCGTGCAGAATGATGGCTGGGTTGCGCAGAAAGTGTTACCGCTTCTTTCGCAAAGCTGGTCGCAGGCGATGCTCCAAAAACGAACAGTAATACTGGGTAGTGACCATCTGCCGTGGAGGAACGTTAGGATAACACCATCACAAATGTTCAAATGTTTGTTAAGCTTATGGGACTTAACTACGGGGTCATCAGTCCCTAAACTTACAAACTACTTATCAACTACTTACGAACTAGGACGGCACAAATATCCATGCCCGAGGGGGGATTCGAACCCCCGACCGTAGTGGCCGTGCTGACCGTGACTGGAGCGCCTCAGTCACCTCGGCCACCGCGGCCGGCAACACCATCACAGTCGTACACGAGAACCACAATAACTTTCACCTTACTATTGAAGACTTTGGTGAAACTGTCGTGCTGTATCTCTGGCACATTCAACCTTGACCCAACTCCGTTGTTCCTATTTCGAAAACATAGTGACACCGTTACGTTAGACCGCTCGCTCACAAGTAACTGTGTTTCCCTCGATTGTGCGCACGCCGGTGACGTGGAACGGGCGATTCCATTTGATCGGCGTTTAAGGAAGGTATGTCAACAACACGTGGTATCAGCGACAATAGTAAATTCTATTGCATTAGTCTCTCCACAGCACTGTTACCACTATTTAAGTTTCAACCTTCGTATATACTACTTTGTCAGCTGTTCTTTTGGGTTTTTCCTTTTGTTTTGGTGTTCCGTCCGCAGGCTGGTTTGATGCAGCTTTCCGCCCTACTGTAAGCGTTTCCATCTCCTTCCTCATAAGACCGGAAACCCACATTTATTTGAATCTGTTTACTGCATTCTTCTCTCGAATTTACCCCCGCACGTCCCTCCAATGCTACAGTGATGATTCCATGATGCCTCAGAATGCGTCCCATCAATTGAGCCCTTGCTTTAGTCAAGATATGTAAGAAACTATTCTCCCCACTTCTGTTCAGTACTTTTTCGTTAATTACGCGATCTACCCATCTAATCTTCAACCTGAGTTTGTAGCACAACATTTCAAAATTTTCTATTATCTTTTTATCTGAAATGTTCAAATGTTTGTTAAGCTTAACGGACGTAACTGCGGGGTCATCAGTCCCTAAACTTACAAACTACTTATGAACTACCTTATACTAAAGACGGCACAAGCATCCATGCCCGAGGGGGGATTCGACGGGGAACGGCCTCACGCATCGCAGCATAGCGCCTCAATGCGCTTGGCCACTTCGCCGCGGCTTTGTTCTGAACTCCTTATTGTCCATGTTCTGTACAGTGGTACACTCCAGACAGATGCCTTCAGAAAGGACTTTCTAAAATGTAAATCAGTAGGGTTTTCCCTATTTTTTAATTTTTATTTATTTATTTATTTATTTATTTATTTATTTATTTATTTATTTTTTTTTTTTGTATTTTATTTAATTTTTTTTTCTAAAACACTTTTGTATTTTCAATCCAATAAGTGCGATTCCAAGACCGCAACATCCCCTTGTAAGTGATTCATAATTGTATCCCTATTTTGTTGAATCTCTCACCTTGGAATCTGCATTCTTCATCGTGTAACAGAAATTGTTATTGTTTAGTACTTATGTAGAGGAACTCACACTTTTAATTATTTAAGTTCGAAAATGTTTCGCACAACATATGTTTTTTTAGACTTTTAACGTCTAACAAAACTTTTTATAATCACATATTGACCTGAAGTTAGGCTCTAACCTCGACCCTTCACATGGAAAGCGAGTCCGCTATGGACTCAGCCTGTTCGTTAATGTGCCATGTGTAAATATTGACCAATATATGAGTGTCGCGTAAAACTTTGAAACCCTTTATTCTAGTGCCTTCTGAAACTTGTATGGGTGGACACCTATTGAACCAAACTGCTATGGTCATCAGTTCCTAGACTTACAGACTACTTTAACTTATACTAAGAACAACACGCACGTCCATGCCCGAGAGAGGACTCGAACCTCCGGCGGGAAGGGCCGCCCAGACCGTGGCATGACGCCTCAGACCACGCGGCCATTCCACGCAGTCCCTCAATGGTGCCCCACGACTTGTATTTCTACAGAAGACGTACGCTCCTGCACGTAATATGTGAGCTTGATTGCATTGGTGTCTCCCACACGCAGACACACGCCCTTGGCTGCAGAGAATCTGGTGGGCGCCTTTATCCTGGCGCCTCGGCAGCTACCAGCTGAGCCCCTCACCACCCACAGCTCGGCATGTCATTTCCTCACACAGTCACACCCAAGTGCCCTCGAACCTGCGTCGTAGTTCGTAACTCAAGAGCAGGGAGTGCCAGTATCGCTGTTTCCGCTTCTCGCTACACTCATAACGGCGAACGCCGGTTTCAGTCTTCGAGCAAAAGCCGTAATTCTCGCCCTCTGACAGCTAACAACGCTCCCTATAATGCTGTACTTGCGGCAGCTGACAGGCTCTCGTGTACGGTACTCGGCAACAACTTGTGTCGCTCCTCCTAGCCACCACTGCAATGGGCCGACAACTTCGGGTATCCCTGTCAGGTGAGTAAACAATTTTCAGGGAATGTAGGACAAGGGATATCGATGGCCAGGCCTTTGACTCGATCCTTGACCTCCAGAAGGCTTCCGGTACAGTTCGGGAATATCGCTTCGCACAACACACACATTGTATACACTACATTTTAGTTTTATAGTCTACTATTTTTCGACCGTTTTTTGAAAAAATGTTCAAATGTTTGTATAGCTTATGGGACTTAACTACGGGGTCATTAGTCCCTAAACTTACAAACTACTTATCAACTAGCTAATCCTAAAGACGGCACAAATATCCATGCCCGAGGGGGGATTCGAACCCTTAACCGCAGTGGCCATGCAGACCGTGACTGGAGCGCCTCACTCCCATCGGCCACCGCGGCCGGCCCGTTTTTTGAGCATGGATGTGCATGTTGTTTTTAGCATCAGCCAAAATAGTCTGTACGTCTAGGAACTGATGACCATAGCAGTGTGGTCCAATAGTTTACAAACATTTGAACATGAATCTAATCATTGAGGATTTTTCCACCTACACGAAGCTTAATTACACTCCCGGCCATTAAAATTGCTACACCACGAAGTTGACGTGCTACAGACGCGAAATTTAACCGACAGGAAAAAGATGCTGTGATATGCAAATGATCAGCTTTTCAGAGCATTCACACAAGGTTGGCGCCGGTGGCGACACCTACAACGTGCTGACATGAGGAAAGTTTCCAACCGATTTCTCAGACGCCTCGTGTAAGGAGGAGAAATGCGTACCATTGCGTTTCCGACTTTGATAAAGGTCGGATTCTAGCCTATCACGATTGTGGTCTATCGTATCGCGACATTGCTGCTTGCGTTGGTCGCGATTCAATGACTGTTAGCAGAATATGTAATCGGTGGGTGCAGGAGGGAAATACGGAATGCCGTGCTGGATCCCAACGGCAGTCGAGATGACGGGCATCTTATCCGTATGGCTGTAAAGGATCGTGCAGCCACGTCTCGATCCCTGAGTCAACAGATGGGGACAACAACTATCTGCACGAACAGTTCGACGACATTTGCAACAGCATGGACTTTCAGCTCGGAGACCATGGCTGCGGTTACCCTTGACGATGCATCACAGACAGGAGCGCCTGCGATGGTGTACGTTACGACGAACCTGGGTCCACGAATGGCAAAACGTCGATTTTTCGGATAAATCCAGGTTCTGTTTACAGCATCATGATGATCGCATCCGTGTTTGGCAACATCACGGTGAACGCACATTGTAAGTGTGTATTCGTCATCGCCATACTGGCTATCATCTGGCGTGATGGTATGGGGTGTCACTGGTCACACGTCTCGGTCACCTCTTGTTTGCATCGACGGCACTTTGAACAGTGGCCGTTACATTTCAGATGTGTTACGACCCGTGGCTCTACCTTTCATTTGATACCTGCGAAACCCTACATTTCAGCAGGATAATGCACGACCGCATGTTGCAAGTCATGTACGGGCCTTTCTGGATATGGGAAATGTTCGCTGCTGCCCTGGCCAGCACATTCTCCAGATCTCCCACCAATTGAAAACGTCTGGTCAGTGGTGGCCGAGCAACTGGCTCGTCACAATACGCCAGTCACTACTCTTGATGAACTGTGGTAGCGTGTTGAAGCTGCGTTGGCATCTGTACCTGTACACGCCATCCAAGCTCTGTTTGACTCAATGCCCAGGCGTATGAAGGTCGTTATTACGGCCAGAGGTGGTTATTCTGGGTACTAATTTCTCAGGATCCATGCACTCAAATTGCGTGAAAATGTAATCACATGTCAGTTCTAGTATAACATATTTGTCCAATGAATACCCGTTTATCATCTGCATTTCTTCTTGGTGTAGCAATTTTAATGGCCAGTAGTGTATGTTACATAGAACATTTCCTTTTAGTTGCATCTATCAGTTCCAGATGATACAGGTTACCAGAGGTGTCCGTAATGAGTAAATCAAAGAAAAATCTGGGAAATAACACCACTGCTAAAGCCGTTAGGACGAACAGGCTATGGCAGTGGGATCACTTACACGCATGGGAGAACCAAGGTTACATAAGACTCTTTTGTTCGGCATCAAAGGGTAGGGCGTTTAGGTAGAGCAAGAAGAAAGTAATTGGATTCTGTGAAAAATGTGTTAGAAGTAATAGGGATCAGACAAGGCATCAAAGTTAGCATTGAGTAGGGAATCATGTAGGAATTTTATTAGGGGGACTATGCTCCAGACTGATGATGATGATGATGATGAGCCTACTCTCTGTACCTGATCGCCGCGGTGCAGTAGCCGAGCAGTGTAAGATGCCATGCTGCGGAGCACGTGGTTGCTTGCCGTCAGAGGTTAGAGTCCTCCAGCAGCCATCCGTGAATGTGTTGTCCTAAGGTTAGTTTAGATTAAGTAGTTTGTAAACCTAAGGACTAATACCAAATGAAGTTAAGTCCCATAGATTTACGAACATTTGAACATTTTTGTACCTGATCTTAAGTTGCTGTAGATTGCTTCAGATAAAACATAAAAGAAAGAAAAGTGGAAGCACACATATCTAATATCTGTAATTTCACAATGCCTCGTGAATTGGGTAAGGATATACATCCTGCACTGCCAGATCCCCTTATCTCTGTCACACTCTCCCTGTCACTCTCCCCATCTCTTTCTTCATATGCTCCTCCTCCTCTCCCTCCCTCCCCGCCCCTCCCCTGATCTCTTTCTCGCTCTCTCTCTCTCTCTCTCTCTCTCTCTCTCTCTCTCTCTCTCTCTCTCTCTCTCTCTCTCTCTCCTCTTTACCTGTCGTCTCTGCCCTCTTACACCCGATTGTACTGAAATGTTTGCCGGCCGCGGTGGCCGCGGGGACTGAGGCGCTTCAGTCACGGTTGCACGGCCACTACGGTCGGGGGTATGGATATTTGTGCCATCCTTAAGATAAGCTAGTTGATAAGTAGTTTGTAAGTTTAGGGACTGATGACCCCGTAGTTTAGTCCCATGAGCTTAACAAACATTTGAACTTAAATGTTTACACAACGTTCCACTGTTATAAGCCCGTGTTTCAATCTATCCAATTTTATATATATGCCATATATGCAGTTATAAATTTTATAATAGGGAAACGAAGTTACACAAATCACCAAAAGTTACATATATGTAGGTCATATATTATATATTAAAGAGTTATATAAAACTATCCACCATTAGAATGCAGCGTGCTGTCAAAATTTAAAATCAATCGCTCAAGCATTTTCGGAAATTTGACATTTTGAAGAAACAAACAAACATTTACATGTGTCAACAACTTGTTACAGTTTGGGCCTACACTGTAATATCTGTTAATATTTCTATCTTTCACGAGATGTATCTTTCGGCAGAAGAGCCGTCGTCAGGTGTGTTTTTCTGCAAAAAACTAACAGATATAATTTATAAAATTCTAAATTATACATGGTGGTCTACATGCGGTATTCAGAAGGGCTCTTATTTTGTTTTAATGGACTCTTATTAGATTTTTAGGAGTTATGTTGTAATATCTCATATACTCATTTAATTTTATTTTTTCAGCAATGAATTTCCGGCAGTTATTCACTAGCACCTCAGACTACTGTATGTGTACGAACTTTCGTCTCAAAGAGAATATATAAATATATATTCAATGTCTATTAACGGCTCTCCTGTTAAAAGATAAAACTCATGGGGGAAGGAAATATTAACAGATATTACTGTGTTCTGGTTTAACCTAATATAATTATGTCCATTTATATTTGAACATAAGCAATGTAGATATTTCTAAACGAAACTTTTCGAAAGTTCTAGATCAAATACTACGAAATTTTGATACAAGTTTGCACTGTGATACGCACATATTGTTATATACCTAATTTTTAATACTGTCATATACCAGTTATATAAATTTTATAAGGGGGAAACAGTTACAAAAATCGCAACAGTCAACAATCCGTGATTGGTTTGAACACCACAGTGCTTTACTAGGCATGGTCCTATTTGGAGGTGGTATGCCGTTGCCTTCCTCCCACCTTCGAACTGACTTACCCAGCCGGTTATAGGGGGACCTACAGTTTAACGTGGGTTCCGAACCACGGTGCTACTCGGTATTTTTCACATGAGCAGAATTGCCAGAGATGAAAGAAGTGGAAAGTAACAGATAAAAATCCTAGGACCTGGCGGGGATCGAATCCGCGACCTTTGGATTTGTAGTCTGGCACTCTACCGAGGCGCACTGTATATAGGTTATATACATACTGTATATTAAAGAAATAGGTATTTTATACATACTGTATATTAGAGAAATAGGTATCTAAAAACTTTCCTGCATTAAAATGCAACATTGTATCAAAATTTCATTCCAGGTCATAAACTTTCGGAGATAAATGACTTTGCACAGGAATGGCTGATGAAGTATGTGTGCAGTAATCACATGGGCTTCTGGGAGATTTTGTTGTTACATGTACAAGGAAAGAAATGCTGAAATGTGTGTAAATATAAGGGACCAAACTGCTGACGTCATCGGTCCCTAGACTAAGAAACTAGGTAAACCAACTAATGTTCAGATCAAACACACACACACACACACACACACACACACACACACACACACACACCGGAGGGGCGATTCGAACCTACTACGAGGAGCGACTGCGCAATCCGTAGCAACAGCGCATTAGCCCGCGCTGCAAAGATATAGTCACATCAGAATGAACAGCAGCTGATTTGACATAAGCGTATACAATGCTGAAAAATTGGAGTATGTGTGAAACCTCTGTGTGTTTTAGTTGTAACCCTTTGTTAAACCACTCGAAATATTATCATCCATCCATCTTCTGATGTCGATTCTTTGAGTGTAAGGCGACGAAGTCTGGAGGTGATGCTTATGAAAGCAAATGGAAACTTTGAGGCCTCTATTTAAATCGTTTACACATGAAGAAACACTCTTCCAAATATTTCACACTGCCGTGTTATATCCTCCTCACTTTGATGAAGCCGCGGCTGAGTGACCGAGCGCATTGAGACGCTATACTCCCCGTCGGGTGTTCGAATCCTCCCTTGGGCGTGGATGTTTGTGTCGTCTTTAATATGAGGTGGTTCATAAGTAGTTTGTAAGTTTATGGACTGATGACAATGCGGTTAAGTCCAATAAGCTTAACAAACATTTGAACTTAGATGAAAAGCAGCCTAATCAGCGAATATCCCTCGAACGAGAAAGTCGTCTTCCCGGTGCAACAATTCAATTGGAAAGTGGTAATTAACACTGTTTCCAGCTCGCTTTAAAGCAAGTACAAATTCACTGTAACTGTTATGTACTAAACTGTATTCGATTTCTTAAAACCTCCTACATAACGTCGTTGGGAATTGCATTCGAGAGGAAGGCGGTTCAAACCCGCTTCCTTCAATCCAGATTCCGGTTTCCGTGATGTTCCTCAGTCACTCTAGGCGAATGCTGGGATGACTCCTTTCAAAGGCAAGGCAAAAAAAAAACGGGAAAAAGCGCCGAGGTTGTGGTTCGTCTCTTACGGTTTTGTTGACAACGTTGTCTTCAGGCAACTTCGGTAGTCCCCTGATTTTTCGCTTTACATATACCTCGTGATTACTAAAAAGTTGCCGGAGGGGCCAAGCACATTGAGGAGCTATGCTACGATGCGCGAGGCCGTTCTCCGTCGGTGGTTCGAATCCCCCTCTGGCATGGATGTTTGTGCTGTCTTTAGTATAAGGTAGTCCATAAGTAGTTTATAAGTTTAGGGACTGATGACCCCGCAGTTAAGTCCTTTTTTTTTCTTTTCTTTTATTTATTTATTTTTTTTTTCTCTCTCTCTCTCTTCTCCTCGCATTTTGATGTTTCAATGGCGAGCAGTGCATGTTTTCTGCAGGTCGTGCTTACAGATAGTAAAGCAGACAGCAAACAAAATATTCGATTTTCACTACTGAGTAGTATGACGTAGATTCCAAGTCACGGCGGATCTGCATTGTCTCTATATACACACACGGTGTTACGAGGGACGAAAATCAGGTTAGACACGATGGAAACAGTGAGATTACAGAACGGGACCCAGAAAGCAAATGTTTAGATTTGCTGTCGGTTAGTGATCCCGGGATGAAGCAGATGGGCGCGCACGGTTCCCACATATCAGCTCGGCTGGCGGGCCTTAGGTATTTCTGGCCCAGACGCTGAATGTAAGGAATGAGAGGTGGGGGGTAGGAGAGCAGCGACAAGGCAGGATGTTGATATGAACGGCTATTTCTGGACTGTCCGAGCCGCGCCGCGCGGTCCTCTCTGACCTTGAGAAACCGCTGCAGTGTTCGCTCTTGCCAAAGGTGGTGACTCAGCACGAAAAGAGAGAGAGAGAGAGAGAGAGAGAGATGTATACCAACTGCTTCAGACAGCAAATGTAAGTATGGACAAGTGGCCATATCACAAAATCGGGTACATCTACGAAACCAGGTAAATATTTTTTATCTGACGCCATGTTTTACAAAGTAAAAACATTTGTAATCTAAAGATTTAGTATTTCAGTTACCATTCAAAGTCCATGTCTTCTAGAAGTGATCTCTTTATAAACCGCAGTTGTATCAAAAGTAACGTTTGAAGGGATCTTGTTTTAAAAATTAACAAAAGATATCCCACGTCAACAATTCAAGTTTATGCCTCAGCTTGCTGACATGCTCTGAGAAGAGTTGCAGAATCTAACAAATAACTGTAAATTCCACTAAAATATGTTAATGGAGTCTCTCTCTCTCTATTCGTTATGTCGATTCAGACTCTTCGTGACCCCATGAGCCACAGCACGCCACTTCCCTCTGTCCTACACTTTCTCCCGTATATCTTCCAGGTTGTAACCCGTTGCTTCTGTGATGCCATCGATCCACCTCATCCTCTGCCGTCCTCTTCTTCTAGTGCCTTCGATTTTCCCCAGCATTAAAGTTTTTTTTTTCCAGTGAGGCATGTCTTCGCATTGTGTATCCAAAGTAGGTCAGCTTCTGTTTTAATATTAGACTTTCCAGAGAGAAATCTGGTTTTATTTGCTCTAATATAGATCTGTTGGTTCTTTTTGCCGTCCATGGAATCCTAAGAATTTTCCTCCAGCACCACAATTCAAAGCAGTCAATTCTTCGCCGTTCAGCCTTTCTAATGGTCCAGGTCTCACATCCATACATTACAACTGGGAAGACCGTAGCCTTCACAGTACGTATCTTTGTTGTTAAAGTTAAGTCTCTGGACCTTGTAATCTCTCCAAGGTTTGACATCGTATTTCTTCCGCCAACAAGCGTCTCCTGATTTCGTTGCTGCAGCCGCCGTCATCACAGAGATCTGGGAACCGAGATAACTGAATGTGGACACCACCTCCAGATTCTCCTCCTATATCCCAGGAATTAATAGGTTTAGTTGGCATAATTTTGGTTTTCTTCACATTTAGCCTGAGACCGGCCTTTTCACTTTCGTTTTTTACCTTCAGCAACAGAGTCTTTAACTCTTCTTCACTTTCTGCCAGCAGTATGGTATCATCTGCATATCTGAGGTTGTTTACATTTATTCCAGCTATTTTAATTCCTGTCTCTTGTTCATCTATCCTGGCATTCCGCATAACTTGCTCTGCAAACAGATTGAATGAGAACGGAGACAATATGCAGCCTTGCTGGACCCCTTTCTGAATCTTTATCCATTTTGTTGTGCCATACGAAGTTCTCACTGTGTCTTCTTGGTCGAGGTATAAACTCCGTATGTGTATATGTAATATACACACATATATATGTATATGTAATGGAGTGCTCTAGTGCAAAAGCAAAACAAAAATTAGGGAACAATCTTTGTGTGCTGCATCAATGACAGTGGCTGCACATTAGTAAGATTTGCCAGAAAAATTTATAATGTTCCTCTCGACACATAAAAATCAGTTTTGAATGACAAAAGATGACCCTGATTTATCATTAACTAAGAAATATCAAAGGGTAACAACAATGGAAGGTCCAGTAAGGAATGTTAATAATAGTATGTAGATAGGGGACAACTCACCGTAAAGACGAACGTTGAGCCGCCGACAGACACAAATAAAAGTCACACAAACACACACACAATCCTAAATTTTCGGTCGCGGCTTTCTGTGTTGGGCGGCCAGAGTTGGCTGACGTGTGTGGATGAGTGTGCCTCAGTGATTGTGTGGATTAGTGTTCTCTGTCTGAGGAAGCCGCGGCCGAAAATTTAGAATTGTATGCGTGCCTTTTATTTGTGTCTGTCGGCGGCTCAACGTTCGTCTTTTCGGTGAGTTGTTCCCTATTATTATTAAATACCAAAGAGTAATAGACTAATTAGATGAGACTCATCGGACAGCACCGAGCAAGGTGGCACACAAGTTACCGCACTGGACTCGCATTCGGGAAGACACCGGGCCGGCCGCGGGGACTGAGGCGCTCCAGTCACGGTCTGCACGGCCACTACGGTCGGGGGTTCGAATCCCCCCTCGGGCATGGATATTTGTGCCGTCCTAGTTCGTAAGTAGTTTATAAGTAGTTTGTAAGTTTAGGGACTGATGACCCCGTAGGTAAGTCCCATAAGGTTAACAAACATTTGAACATTTTGAAGACACTGGTTCTAACCCCCCAACGCCATCCAGATGTTGGTTTTCCATGATTTCCATAAATCACTCCTTGCAGATACCTCATGGTTCCTTTCAAAGGGGACGTTCGAGTTCGCTCCTCATCCTTAACAAAACCAATCCGAGTCCACTGACCACAGCGTCGACGGGACGTTAAACACTACTCTTCCTTCCTTTTCTTTGGCGCAGTACTAATACACTGGACTTGTTCAAGAACCCTCGGCCATCCTGCTTTAGGTTTTCCGTGATTTCCCTAATTTGGTCCAGGCAAATACCGGGGTGATACCTTTCTAAGGGCGCAGACGATTTCCTTCCCCATCCCTGACAAAAACAATGCGAGCGCGACCTTCGCCTCTAATGACGACGATGTCGACGGATCGTTGAGCCCTGAACTTACTTCCTTGCCTGTTTTCATCAAGTAGAAAATCAGAAATTTAGGCGAGAAGAATTACTTCATGTCTAAGAAGGAATGAGCTATAATACTTAAAGGAAAAGCTTAGAATATTATAAAACGCCAGCTACCCAAAATGAACCAACAGTAAATACGTCTAACGAAGTGCCAGTATTTGGCCTGCAACGGAATTAGAGGTGACAATGTCAAGCTTGTGGTCACATAACTTCACGAGACATCCATAATTGATTGAAAAGCACTCGAAGGCGTTATAGGACTCCTGGTGAATATAGGGGATCAAATTCAAAACCTGTTCCATGTAGTGAATGGGCACTGCCGGGAAAAGTACACCTGCAAAGACGACGTCGAATTCGACTTGATGTAGGCAGATACCACCTGAAGGCCAGTAGACTTACTGTTGTCCGCCAACAGATGGGGTAGGGACGTAGCAGGCAGAACGACACCTGTGAGCGCCCTTTAATGGGGACTGTTTACAGCTATTAGGTACACCGGTACCAGCATATCCCTCCCTCCCTACCCTTCACACTCCTTACGTAACTTTCGCCACCTCCCTCGACCTCTCCCGAATGACGTCCGTCCCGATATTTTCCCATCCTATCAGCCCTAATCCCTCCCCTCCACACTCCCCTCCCCTTTTCCCCTGCTTGGATCTCCCTTCCGCTTCCTCGGAGTCCTTACGTTTTCCTTCTGCACTCCCGCACTCCTCCCCTTCCTACCAAATGTTTGTATAGTCTATGGGACTTAACTACGGGGTCATCAGTCCCTAAACTTACAAACTACTTATGAACTACTTACGAACTAGGACGGCACAAATATCCATGCCCGAGGGGGGATTCGAACCCCCGACTGTAGTGGCCGTGCAGACCGTGACTGGAGCGCCTTAGTCCTCTCGGCCACCCCTTCCTACCCCTCCGCGCCTCTCTCCCTTCCCCTATCCTCTTTGTGGGGTCTCAGTGCTTCACTTTTAAGGCCATTCCATACTGCACATTGCGTGCGTGTCCGGATGTATGCTAGCTACTTTTAAAAAATATCGCTTCCCTTGTTATCAAACGAGGCTGTTCACACTGCAGGCCACGGCAACGTGCTACGCCAACTACGCTGGACACGCGTGGCTTCCGTTCGCTCGCTCAGCCATCTTTCTAAACGTGCCCGACAATCTACTCGTGTGGCTCGTGTACTTTCGAGACTTTAGAGCCTTAAGGGGGCTTGACACGGACATGTATCGTTGGCGCACGTTGACTTGCGCACATCGAAATGTACGTGTGAACACCCAAATTCGCAACTTGCGCAAGTTACAATGAAAGTTGAGGTCGAGTCAACTTACTTGCGCAAGTTGGCTTTCCCCCACTACTTTTTCATCGTTTCACAAGATGACCGCTAGTGTCGAATAACATCTGTAGTCTCTTTTTTTACGTTTGCGTGTTGGTTTTGATCTCTCTCTCTCTCTCTCATATATATGGAAAATTCATCTTCCAATTTATAAAGATAGAAACATGAAAGAGGACGCAATAAAATCAATCATCAACGGAATGCGAGAAAACGTGCCACGGATAGATGAGAATGCGTTATTATATTTTGAGAGAAACTAATATTTCAGTAAACTGAAGAAGAAGAAAAGTTTAAAATTAGTTACTGTTATATTCTGTTCAAACAATATCATAGAAAATGTAATAATTATAAATAAAATGCACACGAAAATCCAGACTGACACAAAGGAACTGTTGGAGTTGACATATTCTGCATACTGGCATAAAACGTGGCTGTTACAGCATCGCAGCTGTCGCCTCTGTGTGAGCTGGTACGTGGCTAGCGTGGCCGGCGTAACGTACGTCCAGATACGCACGCAACGTACAGTCTAGAATGGCCTTTAACAGTGCATCGTGATGAAATGTTGTGTCAGTGTCAAATTGTGAGTGTCATTTTAAGACTTCAGCAACTGCCGCATAGGCAAAACTATGTGTTGCCATGTTTTTTCCCATCTCTCTGTTCTCGTCGCCATTAACTGTGCAGTGCCTGTGTTTTTCAGCCAGCGTGGCAGTTTTTAATACTGATTGTGTGTGTTTTAAATCCCTCATAACACTGTTCTTAATTCGCCAATGTTATCTCCTGCTTTAATATTAAATTCAACTTTAATTTTCTTCTGTTTTAAGCTACAATTATCAGTTGTCATACCTGAACTCTGGGCTGAAGAGCTGCTGCCAGCCTGCATTAAAATACAATAAAGAAAAAACGAAAAGAAAGAAAAGCCATTAGGCACAGTGGCCAAGCCATTAGGCTCAGTGGCCGCTGTGGAGTGGCCGAGCGCTCTAAGGCGCCTTTCTGCAGGGCGTGTTTTTTCTCGTCGCCGGACGTTCGAGTCCTCCTTCGGGCATGGCTGTATGTTTTGTCCCTAGCATAAGGGACTGATTACCGCAGCAGTTAAGTCCCTCAGATTTACAAACATTTGAACATTTGAAGGCTCAGTGCGATATCAAAGTGTGATGTAAGCAGTCATCATGCCACAGATACAAAGTTTTCTAAGCCAACTGAGCGACTTTGCAAGGGGTCAAATCGTGATTCTTCCAAGGAGAATTGCCACACGAGTTGGACATGTCGCGTCTATTGTGACTGCAGTGGTCATGTGAACATCCGCACACCTGTAGACGAGATTGTGGACATCCAGCTGCAGAGATGTCCGTCACGTTCACCGTTTCGCAAGGGCAGCAGTGGCAGATGGTTCAGCGACCACAGCACAGTAAGATCACTAACCGTGTGACCAGTCCGCGTATTCCACACACTCCACAACATGGCAGTGCACGGCTCTACTGGTGCGGTCAGAGGATCACTTGGCATGATGGACCGAGGTCCTCTGCATCTGCATCTACATGGGATACACTGCAAATTTAAGTGCCTGGTAGAGGGTTCATCGAACCACCATTTTACTATTTATCCTCCATTCCATTCTCGTAAAGCGCGCGGGAAGAAAGAACACCTGAATCTCTCTGTTCGAGCTCTGATTTCTCGTATTTTATTCTGATGATCATTTCAACCAATTTAAGTGGCAGTCAACAAGATATTTTCTCATTCGGAGGAGAATGTTGGTGATTGGAGTTTCCTAAGTAGCCCGCGCCGCAGCGATAAGCGCCATTGTTGTAATGATTCCCATCCCAGATCCCTAACGCTGTCTCCCCTGTGTGGTGTCAATACAAAACGAGCTGCCCTTCTCTGGACTCTTTCGATGTCCTCCGTCAAACCCACCTGATAAGGATCCCAAACGGGGCAGCAATACTCCAAAAAAGGACGGACAAGCGTTTAGTTGTTCTGTTGCATCTTTCAAGAGTTCTGCCAATAAAACGCAGTACCTGGTTCGCCTTTTCCACGACATTATCTACGTGTTCTATCCAGTTGAAGTCTGAAGTAATAGTAATTCCTAGGTATTTTGCAGAGTTTAGGGCCTCGGTGATGAAAGCATATTAGGCGTAGATCTAGCGAGCGCTGTCTCGTAGAGAGCATTCGCCCAAGACACACACGCCTTATGGCGATAAGCTGCAACTCTCGCTTAACCTTTGGTGTTTGTGGAGAAAAATGTTCAAACGTTACTAAATCAATGGGACTTAACAACTGTCGTTAACAGTCCCTAGGCTTACTTAACCTAAACCAAAGACACACACATGCCCTAGGGAGGACTCGAACCTCCGACGGTGAACAACCAAGATCTCCGCGGCAACGTGACTTAGAGTGCTCGGCCACTCCATCACGGCGTTTGTGGAGAAAATTCTGGCCAGTGCCGAACACGTTGCAACAGCTACGCTAGCAAGCACGATTTTCGGACTTGTGTGATATGATGGAATGACAGGTGCGATGCCTTAACCCACAACACTTGCAGAACGACGTGAACAGGTCGAGCAGGTGTGCAATGATGTATCCCAAGACATGTATCCTACATCTACATGGATACTCTGCGAGTCACATTCAACTGCATGGAAGAGGCTTCATCGAACCAGTTTCATGATATTTCTCTGTAGTTTTCTAATAGCTCGCGGGGAAAAGGTATACCTAACTAAATTTTTCCGTTTTGGATCTGATTTATTTTGTTATGGCGATCATGTCTCCCTATGAAGGTGGGTGGTAAGAATATAAGTACGCATTCTGAAAAGAAAGTTGGTGAAAGAAATTTCGCATTTAGATATAGTCGCAGCGAATAACGCCTTTGTTTTAATGATTTCCACTCCAACTCCTGCATCATTTCCGTGACACTCTCTTCCCTATATCGCGATAATACAAAACGATCTGCCCTTCTGTGAATCTTCTATAAACCGTCCGTCAGTCCCACCTGGTCTGGATCCCACAATGCACAGCAATATTCCAAAATAGGACACACAAGTGTAGTGTAGGCACAGTACAACTGTTGCTTCTTCTGTTTTGCTACTGTAACGGAGTCTTTGGTTCGCCTTCCCTACAATATTTTCTATGTGTTCTTTGCAATTTAAGTTGCTGGTAATTGTTACTCCTAGATTTTAGTAGAATTGGCGGCCTGTGTGTTTGACTGATTTGTCGTGTAACTGAAATTTAAAGGATTTCTTTTATTGGATGACCTCACACTTGTCCTTTCTAGGATACATTGCATGCTAAAATCGTCATACTCATATGGGTGTTTCAGCATGGATCGACACGGTATCGCAGTACTGCCTGAGATACTGGTCTGTAAGTGTAATCATTTCATGTACTCCATATGCAATGTATTTGATACTGTTGGTAGTGAGCCTTTCGTCAGTTCGGGATGTGTAGCTTGGAGGTACCATCGTTGCAGTTCGACACCAATTCGATGTGTCGGCTTCGGATTTCATTCTCTTCACAAACATGACGCAACACTACACACACGCCCACAACAACACTCAAACAGGTCCATTTAAGACACAATTCTCACGAGAACTAAAGAAAGGTCAGTTGCACGTGGAGCTAGGAAACCCTTGCAACTAGGCAACCGAAATCACTGCTCGGCGTGTCTCAGCCATCAATGGGATACGACTTCATTTATTTTAGTAGACGTTTCCAGCTAGCAGTTGCTTCACACTGCTGTCGTGCCAATTTTCTTCTAATACACCTTGAGGGTTGCAGTACTGTGATTTGTTATTGCCACTATCTGGCCAGAGAGGTTATTGCGAACTGTGGTAGAACGAGTCTGAGAGTGGAACTAGACAGACGGAGTTAGGTGTTAGTTGACAGCAATGGACTGCGAGAGAGTTGTTGTTAGCCGTTAGGATTCTTGATAAATCTCATTTTGATTTTTGTATTTTTTTATTGTAATGGTCACGTTTATAAGGTAATAGTAATAATAATAAGAAGAAGAATCATAACTTGCAATTTTGTTTTACTTCATGATAGCTTTGTTTCCATTTGTTTAAAGTGAAAGATCTTACTATTGTCGCCAAGTTAAATTAGGCTGCAAGTTTTCAACAGTAGGATAAATACAAGTTTTAACATGATTTAGATTTCATTATTAATGTACTGCAAGAGACCAAGGTGCTCACTACAGATAAGAGGTAAGTGAACTTAAATTTCATTTATGATTAGGATCACAAGTATGGAAGTAAATTGTTCAGTCTCTGTTAAACATTTCGCACATACTTAGTACCACAATTTGTTGAGCTCTTACATTTTTTTAATACAAGACAACTAGTTTATCAAGTAGCTACCAATATTTCTTGTCAATTGAACAAAATAAATTATACCACCCGCTTATTGTTCACCTTGGTTAAGTCATTCACATTCAGTTGTTGAAGTCGTAACCAACTAGTTTATTAGGTAGCTACCAGCATTTCTTGTCTATTGTGTAACGCGCCTTTTCTCTTGCAAATAATGTATTTATTTTTTCGAAGTCCGATACGTATCCATGAAAAATATTTCTGTTAAATTCCATTGTTACGATCTGATCCCGAACATAATACTCAGTCTTGTTGTACATGATACCATACTAATAACTGGTAAGGGTCACTCTAGGAATAAGTTACCAACACAAAGATTATAAGTTTACAGCATAATCGACGGCAGAATGATGCAGTAGCAGCATTTACAAGAACATGAGGTAACTTTATTCCTAATTTTTTTAGTGCTACTAGCCGAATTATTTACGACCTTCATGTTCAAATTATATATCACAATATAGTTATCAGTTTTAGGTCTTATTTACAGTTCAGTATTTTTTAAAAAATTATTCGATATCTTTTGCAAGGTCTTTGACTTAAAAAGTTTCCGTAACGCAAACAGGCAGTAGCATTATAGTATATGTGACGTCTTCCTTTCGGACATGTCCGGAAGAATAGACCTAAAATATATATATAAGGAGTGTGTCAAAAATCAAATGTTTGTAAACTAACAGGTCCAAACTGCTATCGTCACCAATCCCTACACTTAAATAAACTATTTAAACTAATTTACTCAAAGAACAACACACACACATACTGTCACGCACATACGCATGTTTGCCCGCAGGAGGACTCTAACCTCCGGCGGGAGCGGCCGCTTTAATCCCGCGGCCATTCCGCGCGGCTATTTATTTTTATTTTAGTTACATTTTTTTATTTATTTTATTTTATCTGAAGTTTTTGTCCGTCATTTCTCACTTAAAGGATAATCGGAAACGGAAAATTTCGATATTTTGTCAGCACTAAGAAAGGTGACAAAACATTTTTACCTTCTAATTCTTCTCAGGCACCAAGACAAGGCCCTTAAATAGTCATTATAAAATATAACGCTTTATTCTCTCGTGATAGCTTTCAGATTAATTGGGTTTGTCTGCAGCTTTAAGAATATAAGAAAGGCTAGTACATTATTCTAATTATTAACCACAAGGCATACTGTGTATTTGTCTTCAACCTTCTCTTAATTTCCTTACGTAAACACTGTTCAGCTTTGTCTAAGCTTTTCAAATATTACGCGCAACATCTAGTTTTTCACCACAGATCCAAAATTTTACACACTAGATTCTCGCCAAACTGACCCTGATTCACACCACGAAACAGTACTGTTGCCACGAAACAAAAATACTTATTCTCATAGTCTGGTAAAATACAAGACTGTGCCACGCTATGACAAGTGCCTACAAAATTTCGGCAGCTATGTAGAAAAGTAGTTTAACAGTTGTAGATTTTTGTACAATAAATATTTTTTCTGTATCTGTACACGTTTGTTTCATATAACCAAACGGAACTTACTTTCTGGACGTACCTCGTAAATATAGGGGACTTTTAGCAAAATGTTCAATTGTTTGCCAACCTTAAGGGACTTATCTGCAGGGTCATCAGTCCACAAACTTACAAACTACTTATGAACTACCTTATACTAAAGACGACACAAACATCCATGCCCGAGGGGGGATTCGAACCCCCGACCCTAGCTGCCGTGCAGACTGTGACTGACGCGCCGCAGACCGCTCGGCCACTGCGGCCGGCGACTTTTACCAGACTATGAGAAGAAATATTTTTGTTTCGTGGGAAAAAGTACTGTTTAGTGGTATGAATCACGGTCAGTTTGGCGAGAATCTAGTGTGTAATATTTTGGATCTGTGGTGACAAGCTAGTTGTTGCGCGTAATATTTGAAAAGCTTAGACAAAGCTGACCAGTGTGTACGTAAGGAAAAAGAAGGTTGAAGACAAATGCATTGTATGCCTTGAAATTTAGAATGAAATTTAGAAAAATTAGGATATTGTACTAGCCTTTCTTATATTCTTAAAGGTGCAGACAAACTCAACTAATCTGGAAGCTATCGCGAGAGAATAAGGCATTATATTTTATTATCGAGTATATAACATTACTAGCTGATAACCCAGCGTTGCCCGGGTATTTATCTATTTATTCCTGTCATTTTTCAAATATATATTCATTTGAATAAGGGCTGTATGTCTGTAAAATATCTTGGAAATACAATTAGTAGTAAAGAAGAAATAGATTAAAACTTGGTGCGCGATGGGGCGGTTTTCCATGAACGTTATTGTTTATGTGATCATATCTCATGAACTACGTCTCAGACTGTGATACAATTTAGAAGGTATATTCAGTTATACGTTTGTATACTGTCTGTAAAATGTCCTGCAGCTGTAATTGAAACTGTACACTTACAATTTGTAACGTCATACCGAATGCCATAGTTTTAGTCCATGAACAGTGGAACGTTACTGTTTACGTGCTCATATCTCATGAACTACGTGTCGGAATGTGATACAATTTAGAAGCTACATTCAACTATATATGTGTATACTGTCTGTAAAATTTCCTGTCGCTACATTTTGTAGTGTTCAAATTATAAATTGTAACGTCATACCGAGAGTCGTAGTTTTACTTCATAAACAGCGGCAAAGTAGTAAGCGAGAAACTTTTTTCCTTTCATCATTTTACTATGGTTGCCAGCGAGAAAAAGTTTAATAAAGGTTTAAACATAATTTCAAAGTTTGCTGCAAGTCGCTAAGTACTGTCATTCTCATACAGTGTATTTCGGAAGTCTCTCCGCATTATATGGCATTTTTTGCGATTTCTATTGGTTATGACGTAATATATTTTTTGAACCATGTGCCGTATGCGATTTTTAACCATGCAGCAATTGTTACCTCACGGTAAGGAATGTATGTACCAAATTTGGTCGTTTTCCCCCCTGCCCTGCGGCATTGCAGGTCTCGACACGGCCATGTCCCTGTTGTTTCCCTCGCGTGTCTCACTGCCTCCCTCCCGGTTTTTACCGCAGAAGAGCGCCAGACGTGTCGAGTGGAGCTGTCAGCGCGCAGTTAGGGCGGGACGGACGACATGAGGCCGGTTGTCGCATTCCAGGCGGTAATCTGTGCCCCATGTGTGCTGGGCAAACACGGCGCGGCGCTCCCAAAATAGCCGAACAGCCGCTCACCAGACGCACGCCTCACACCCACACCTTCCCCTAGCCGCCTGCAATTAAATAGCTAGCGGCGGGTATTCCACGTATTTGGGCCACCATCGACGCTAGCAAAATGTTCAAATGTTTGTATAGCTTATGGGACTTAACTAAGGGGTCATCACTCCCTAAAATTACAAACGAACCAGCTAATATTAAGGACGGCACAAATATCCATGCCCGAGGGGGATTCGAACCCCCAACCGTAGTGGCCGTGCAGACCGTGACTGGAGCGCCTCAGTCCCCTCGGCCACCGCGGTCGGCCGACGCTAGCACCTTGTCACTACGCTTACATGCAACACATCTTCCGGAAAACGAAAACCGATTTTCGTAAACCGTTTTTCGCTGTCGCGTTTACATGACATAGTCTGAATCGGATTTCCTAGCGCACTTAAAATGGCGGCTGAAAAACAGCTGATTCGGTTCCTGATTTAGTCCGCACAATCGCTATTTTTCTTTATTTAGATACACAGATTCATTTTCACTGTAAATGTTTATACTTTTATTTCACATTAGAAAATAGCACTCTGTCCATATGTGCCGGAAATTATTAACAAGAAAACACAATCTGACAAACTAAGAACACCAAAAACTGTTGCGTTTACTTGGGCACGAAAACCGATTGTGGAACTGGAAAACGGCTTTAGAGAAGCGGATTTCCGGAATCGATTTTGGAGTGTTTACATGATCAAACAAAAGCGGAATGGGGAAATCGGTGTTCGAAATCCGGTTTTGAATGCCCATCTAAACGGGGTGAGTGTGACTCTCAGATTTTGCTCTTTACTGTAAATTTCAATTGCCCCCTGCTGGGGGTGGACTGGTAGCAACATACTGGCAGTTCTTCAACCAAGGGCTTTTTACAAGGTCGACATACATCTACATCTTCATGGGATACTCGGCAAATCACATGTAGTGCCTGACAGAGGGTTCATCTGCCATTCCATTCTCGAATAGCGCGCGGGAGAAAGAACACCTGAATCTCTCCGTTCGCGCTCTGATTTCTCGTGTTTTATTCTGATGATCATTTCTACATATGTAAGTGGGAGACAACAATATATTTTTGCATTCGGAGGAGAATGTTGGCGATTGGAGTTTCGTAAGTAGCCCACCCCGCAACGATAAGCGCCGTTGTTGTAATGATTCCCATCCCAGATCCTGTATCATTTCCGTAACGCTGTCTCCCGTGTATCGTGACAATACGAAACGAGCTGCCCTTCTTTGGACTCTTTCGACGTCCTCCGTCAAACCCACCTGATAAGGAACCCACACTGGGCAGCAATACTCCAAAAATGGACGGACAAGCGTAGTGTATGCAGTTTCTTTTGTAGTTCTGTTGCATCTTTTAAGGGTTCTGCCAATAAAACGCAGCCTCTGGTTCGCCTTTCCCACGACATTATCTACGTGTTCTTTCCAATTTAAGTCTGAAGTAATAGTAATTCCTAGGTATTTTGTGGAGCTTACGGCCTTCACTTTTGACTGATTTTTCTTGTAAACAAAGTTCGACGGATTTCTTTTCTTACTCATGTGGACGACTTCACACTTCTCATTATTTAGAGTCAATTGCCAATTTTTAAACCATTGTGATATCTTATTCAGATCGTTCTGCAGTTGGTTTTGATCTTCAAATGATTTTACTAGACGGTAAATGACGGCGTTATCTGCAAACAACCTAAGAGAGCTTCTTAGATTTTCCCCTAAATCGTTTATGTAAATAAGGAACAGCAGAGGACCAATAACACTACCCTGTGGAACTCACGATATCACTTCTGTTTTAGTCGATGCCTTACCATCGATTACTACGATCTGTGTTCTCTCTGACAGGAAATCCCCTATCCGATCGCAAATTTGGGGCGATATACCACAAGCACGCAATTTGATTAAATGCCGTTTGTGAGGTACTGTGTCAAAAGCCTTCTGGAAATCGAGAAATACGGAATCGATTTGCGAACCCTTGTCGATAGCGCCCATCACTTCGTGTGAATAAAGAGCTAGCTGTGTTTCGCATAAAGTAGGGTGATCCGATAGGAATATCAATAATAGAGGGTAGGTAACAACTCACAGTAAACAGGCTCGCTGGGCTGCTGACAGACACGAAAATAGATAATCACATTCGCTCAACTTAAATCTTTGGCCATGGCAATCGTTCACGCAATCACTCAGACAACTATACACACGGCGACACAAGCATCTGGACTGTGAGTGAGGTGGGAAGTGAGGGGGAAGGGATGCCAGATAAAGGTGGGGATGGAAAGTTCACGGCGGAAAAGTGAATGTAGGAATGACAGGTATGGGATTAATCGCGAAATCAACAATCGCCCAGTTACTTATCCCGTATTATTGATACTCCTATCGGATTTTCCGTTGTTAAAATTTTGCCAAATGGCCCTTCTTCCTTCCCAGGCCCTGGTTTGTCATTTCGTACTCCTCTAACTTTCTTTACTCGTTCCTTATTTTCCTTGTTTCCTTACGTTTCCAGTTGCCTCGTATCGGTATCACAATTAACGGTCCTGTCTGCTTACAACAGTGCTCCATTACTGCGCGTATGTAGCAATTATTCCCATACAGTGGCGTATCCAGGATCGTGTTCTGGGGGTGGGGGGGCTGAGGTCAAATCGTGTTCTGGGGGAGGGGGACTCTTTTAAGTATTGTCATCGGCACCAGAACTGAAATGATTCGAGGTCTTTCAGTCGCCCTATGGAGCGGAGGCAACGACATTACGACAAAAATACAAAGTTGCTGCAGAGGGGGCTCGATTTAACTTCTGTTATACAAGCATTTGCGATCAGACAGCGCAGTGAACAGGTAATGCAATGCAACAACAACGTGACTTACCCGAAGCTGTGGTATGGGAAGACATACGAAGGTTGGAAGTGGGCAGACACAGACGGAGATGGCTGCATCCATTGAAGTGTTCCAAAACGTAACTATCAGGACCTCGACGTGTCAGTGTGGTAAGTTGATGGAGATGTGTAGGTTTACAAGCCCTAGCAATTTAGTACAACAAATTCTTTATGTATCATCATATGTATAAAATTAAAATTAAAAAAAAAAAAATGCGAAAGTTTTAAATAAAATTGTAGGTGTACTCCATTACGTGTTAAGATAAAATAATATTTCAGTCTTAATGTTATCAACGTAATGAAAAGTACTTGTAATTACATGTCTGCCAATATTAATTGTATCAAACTGAACGTTGATTATCTCTAAACTATAATTGAATTACTTACTTCATAAAGTTCCAAAATATTTACGTATTGAGTCAATAATGTAAAAATCTGATTTCTTACTTGTCTTTTACTAATAAACAAATAAACCATACACATAGATGCCTCTTTTATTTCTGATGCAATTTACCTTTATGCGGTACTCGTCATATCTGTCTTACTGTGTGCGGAAATGCAGTAGTTCCAGATGTGTTGAGCTTCCCTTAAATTAATGAAGTACAGAATTGTCCTCTCCTCTTTGCATCACGTTCACAGTTTGCAATATAGTACGATATTAATGGCTGAAGAGACCGGCAATCGGTATTTGAAGAGATATGTCACTAACGATACGTTGTGCAACCGCACTGCTGTGAACCTTTTCTATCGCCTTCTTCTAGATTTCACGTATTTGTTGATGCATGTAGCGTATTGCATATCGCATACGATATATTGGTTATATTATATCGCCTTAGGCGCCGTTCATATTAAGGTGATAAAAGATAAGCGATATTTATAAAGCTATATATTGCCACGATATATTGCTAGCAAGGTTCACAACAGCAGACGATAAATCGGCGCGACCAGGGCTATGAAAATTTGGTGGGAACACAATTTTCAATACTTGAGTTGCAAATATGAGAAGATAAAGGAAATACTGAGTACATCCCTACAATCTTACCACCCTGGAGCATAGCTCAGTCTTTTTTTTCTCGACAGTTGTCTCGACATGACCCAAAATTCAGGGAGTTTTATGAAATGATCCATAAAAAATTTTAATTTTCTGAAACTCCTTTGTCACCAGGTCTTTAAAAAAAGAATTTATATATACCCTTCAGGAAAGCTTTTCCTGCAGATGAAAAACTTCTGATTACAATACGGTACATAGATATGAATATAAACAACAGTTTCAAAAAATTGAGAAGTTTTATTTTTGTAATCTTTACACATTATACCAGGATTCCTGTAAGGTAAACACGCATCAATACAAACAGCAGTGTTAACAAAATTGAGTAGTTTTATTTTATTAAGTTTTACAAAGTATACCAATTATTTCCACTTCATTGTGGCAATGTGCTAATCTTATCGAATACCGAAGTTGATGGAACTGTGTAGGTTTACAAGGCGCAGCAATTTAGTACAACAAATTCTTCACCTATCAGCATATACCTGAAATTAAAATTTAAAATAAAACTGTAGGTGTACTTCATTATTTGTTAACATAAAATGATGTTACATTCTCAATGTTATCACATTAATGAAATTTTAACCTGTAGCTAAATTTTTGTCATTATTAATTCTGTTAAACTGAATGATGATTACTCTCTGAATTATAAATGAATTACTTTTTTCTTGTGTCAGAATTCCAAAATAATTACATTGTGAGTCAACAACACAAAAATGTGATAACTTACTTGTCTTTCACATAAGAAATAAATATTTATTTTTGATGTATTTTTTTCTCCATGTGGCACTCTTCACATTAATATCTTACGGTAAGCGGCAATGGAATAGTTCCAGATGCATTGATGAGCTTTTAATATATAAAAATAGTAAGTCCAGTATTACACGATCAATTTTTGGTCATATATGTCATACTAGCTGAACCCCACAGCTTCGCATGCGTAGGCTGGTTGGTCGGCACCAGTTGTTTCTTTTTAATCCTGATGAAGAATCCATATCTTAAGTTTCGTAGTTATAGCTTGAAATTTGAGTTAGCACCACCGTATTTTTGAAAATCAATTTTTGCATCTCGTATTTCACCCCCTTATTGGTCGAATTTCTAAAAATACCGAAACACGTGTCTTTTAAATTCGAACGCAGAAGCCAAATCCGAAAATTTGTAGTTCTAACTTCAAAATTGCATAAATAACAAAAGATTTTCGAAAAAACATCCCCTCTCCAATTTAACCCCCTTGATGGTTGAATTTCCAAAAATACCGAAACACGTATTTTTTTAAAATCATAACGAACATTACAAATACCAATTTTTGTAGCTATAGCTTCAAAATTGTCTTGACAACTATGTGTTTTCGAAAAGAATTTTTTATCCCCTCTTTTATCCCCTTAGTTTTTGAATTTCCAAAAATACCGAAACTCGTGTCTTTTTAATCCTGACCAAGATTCCATATCCAAAGTTTCGTAGTTGTAGCTTAAAATTTGAGCTAACAGCAACATATTTTTGAAAATCAATTTTTTGCGTCACCTATTTTACCCCCTTATTTGTCGATTTTCAAAAAATGCCGAAACACGTGTCTTTTTAAATTCGAACTGAATTAAAATCCGAAATTTTGTAATTCTAGCTTCAAAATTGCCTAAATAGCTACGTATTTTCAAAAAATGTTTCATCCCCTATTTCACCCCCTTACGGACGGAATATCGAAAAATCGCTTCTTAAATGACGCCTACAGTGTAAGATCAACACCCTCCACAATTTTCATGTTTCTGTCTTCAGTGGTTTGAGCTGGGCGATGATGAGTCAGTCAGTCAATCGGGACACTTCCTTTTATATATAGAGATTTCTAGATGGCGGACAGTAAAAACTTACGCTCTGCAATTGCTACCTCCACAATTACATTTTGTATGCAGTTGGACTAAGACAAGTTGGAGACAAAAGAAAACGTAATTACGTGAAGATGGTGACAACAAAAACTTTCAGAAAAAATTGTTATGGCGCTGTAAGTGGAAGAACTCAAGTCAAATAATGACCTAAGAATGGGTGCCACAACATCTCAGTATTTGCTCAGTAAACAGGCTCTTGATATCAAAAAGGGAATAGACGCATGAGAAATGCTATATCTACAGTAGATGAGGTTACAGCGACACTGATTTCTTGCTACTGGATAGATCTATTCTAGCCTCCAGTACAACAGGCCTACTCGAATACCACGGTGTGCGGTAAACAGAATAACTCTTGAAACGTGTGAATCGATTTATAATGCAATGAAGGATGAATATCTGAAACTAAATAAATGTTTAGTGCACTAGATGGACTTTAAGTACTATTTTTAATAACTGTATAATGATTATCTACCTCTACATGGATACTCTGCAAGTCACATGGAAGTGCGTGGCAGAGGATTCACCGAACCGCTTTAATGATATTTCTCTATAGTTCAATTCTCTAATCGCACGCGGGAAAAGGTTATTCTCCATTGTGGGAGAAAACAAATAAAATACAATTTATGTTCCATCAGCAAGAAAATGTATAAAAATTCATGGGGAAGATAATGCGCTGTTTAACGTGAGCACTCTGGTTACAAAATTAATTGTCTTCTCTACATTATCTGCTGTACAATCGGATTGTATTTCACGGCTAATAACCTCCGCCGTTTTCTTACAGCTCTCCAATCTTCTAAATCTATTTTTATTATCAGAATGTCTCATATTATATAACGTCTCATCTACTTCATACATTTCTATTAATTTTGTGGTTGATTGAACATACCAACTAAACTTTGAGGCCGTATTTACAAACACACAGCAGTCAAGTAACTGCAGCGATGTTAGCGCTCAAAGGAGTGAACACTAGACAAACTACTTTTATGGTCAAATCTCCAGATTTGGTAATATTTCTTTGATAAAAGACAAGATTTGTCAAAGTTCCACATTACACTGTCAAGTTTCTTTGGCGTAAATATTTGACATACCAACATAAAAAAAAATATTATCGTGCAATACTGACCTAAGTACAGACACAGTCTTAACATATACAGTCATGATAATTCCCGTCTTCCAGTGACTTTTGTTATACGCCATAACAGCGCTCCAAGAGGCTGGGGAGGAATACGATATCGGGTGGGTTTAAATTGATTGTAACATACTTTTTACATCGGGGAAGGTATGTAGTGCCGTAAAAATAGGTAATAACCACAAAATAACTCCACATTTGTCGGTATGAGGTTTCCTAAGAAGCACTGGGAGGAATGAAACGATACTTTGCAGGACAGTTTCTTTAAGATTATCTTGAAATCTACGACTTTTTAATCAAGAATTTCAGTTTATATTAAGAGCAAAAGTTGCTAATGAAGAACAGAAGACCCAGCCGTCTACAGAAAAACGTCGGTTTTCAACTCGGAAAAGTCAGGATTTCTTCACTACACTTCCAGACAAATTATTAAGTGTTGAACATAAGAAAGATACATGGGATCATCCACAATAGCTGTAGCTGAAGGGAAATCCTCACAAACATGACAATAAAACATCGAAAGTCAAAACACAGTTTCCTAATAAAGCAGAAATCAAATCCACATTTATTAGGCTACTACATACGAACCACAAACAGCAAGAATCTTAAAGACATTCGTTTTACAATCAAAATTAATTACACTCAAAAGCATATGGGTTTTTCTTCAGCTCTTTTCCCACACATGCAGGATCGGCTTTGTCTATTGGGATTTGGCATGTTAATAGTGACGGGGTTGCCGGATGCCCTTCGTGCCTCCACCCCCTACCCTGCCCCATGGGAGGAAATGTGTTATATGTGTGAAAGTGTACTGCTATGAAATGCGAATCGTCACAGAGTAACATTTACAGAGAAGCAACCCACCCTAAACCACTGTCCTACGCTCCCCTCGTAGTTCCGTAAGATGCTAGCAGGTGTCAGGCGGTTCGCTGGCTTAGGGTGCCTCTCGCACGTCAGAGGGTAGCGTGGAGGGGAGGCTGAGGGGAGAGCTCGTGCCGCCTGCCACGAGGCCACGGCTGTGTCCGGCTTGCTGGCGTTTGAGGGGAGGTGGTGGTGGGGACAGCCGCTACCTGCCGCCTGCTCTGGCCAGTTTAAAGGGCTGCTTCTGACTGCAGCGCCATCATGGGACATCTTACGGAACTACTGAAAACCCTCCCTCCACACACCCCGGAGCGTAGGACCGGGCCCTTACGGAGGTTTCCCATCTGTATATATTTGTCTGTGGAATCATGTAAATGACTTGGGGACCAGCCCGGTATTCACTTAAGGGGATGTGGAAAACCACCTACAAACCACATCTAGGGTGGCCGGCACTCCGACCCCCTTCGTTATTCCGACGGGTGGATTCGAACCGGGCCGGTACACCTCCCCGTCTCGGAAAGCGGTGTGTTAGACCACACGGCTAACCTAACGGGTATTTATAACAAAGACGATTGAAGTCTGAAAATGCTGGAATCGTTATACTCCATATGAAATTTTAAACGTCAAAGTTCTACATCTACACGGGATACTCTGCCTGGCAGAGGGTTCATCGAACCACCATTATACTATTTATCTCCCATCCATTCTCCAATAGTGCGGGGAAAGAAAGAACACCTGAATCTCTCCGTTCGAGCTCTGATTTCTCGTATTTTATTCTGATGATCATTTCGACCTA
Organism: Locusta migratoria; assembly: GCA_026315105.1. Classification (NCBI taxonomy): domain Eukaryota; kingdom Metazoa; phylum Arthropoda; class Insecta; order Orthoptera; family Acrididae; genus Locusta; species Locusta migratoria. Next base: position 508,202,489 of record CM048745.1, read on the forward strand.
TGTAAGTGGGTGTCAACAATATATTTTCGCATTCGGAGGAGAATGTTGGCGATTGGAGCTTCGTAAGTAGCCCACGCCGCAGCGATAAGCGCCGTTGTTATAATGATTCCCATCCCAGATCCTGTACCATTTCCGTAACGGTGTCTCCCCTGTATCGTGACAATACGAAACGATCTGCCCTTCTTTGGACTCTTTCGATGTCCTCTGTTCCTGTCGTATGGGACCAAACCACAACAATGATTAATGTTTGTCGTCTGTTTATATTCTCTCACATTCAGCGGAATAGGCTACAAAATATACACATATTCTTAAGTATTTATTTATGAATAAGTTGTTGTTTATATCACTCAATCAGGGAAATTCGGCTGTTTTCTTCACTTTATTTTTGTCTGTTGATATTTTAGTAATGTCTGAGACGCAGAAATTACACAAAATAATTAGTTAATTACGTGAAAAAGTAATTGCAAACAAACATTTCTCTTACGGCACCTTCCCCACCGTTAGGAGCGCTGGTGTCGTTGCAGCTGTCAGTTGGTAACAACTTTCACAGCAGTGACTTGTGTGTTAGATTGTGTATGTTAAGCCCTTTCTACACAGGAAGTGAGAGCTTACGAGATTACCCATGATGCACCGTTCACGCCGGCCGCATATTGTGCAGAAGCGTCCAGTTGCACAAGATGCATGCATAAGTGCTTCACGTATACGCAGACGACTGAATGGGAAACCCAGTTGACAAAGTCGCGAATTTGTTTGAGGATGTATACTTGTCTCCTGCTCAGAGGAAAGTAGTTTTTCAACTCAGTCGTAAGTATTTTAGGAGGTGATACTATAGAGGAATTGCATTGAAAATGTAATATAACCCGTTTACAATTTTTAATGAATACAGAAATATAGCAGTTAATATGAAAGCCAGACAAACTTAGACCAAATGTAAAATCAGACATTTTCACTGATTTATCCGTCGGTTCTTGGTAGTACGACATCACACTGACTTCAACGTAAAATTTTTTGTATGTTCTACGGTTCATTTCCACTTAGTTACCCGGTTTTCGGCTTACTAGACATATTCAGACTTGAAAGTACGTCGAAAACCGGTTATTTAAATAAAAGTCAATATGGCGATCTACCAAGAACCGACGAAAGAATCAGTCAAAATATCCAAATCAGTTTGTTGTACATACGAAGAGCTGTATCTCTGCACCCGATAAAAATTTGTTACACGTTATATGAAATTTTAACGACAAATCGTCTTTATTACCATCTTATAACAATTTACTATTTTTCCTGAAACATGCTGTAGTTAACAGATGAAATACTTGTTTTTGGTGAGCATTATTTGAAGCTTAATCAAGTGAAAGGTCTATGTATAGACACGTGAGCTTGTTCATCATACACATAGGCTCCTCAAACCGTAGGGGCTCGAAGTATGTAATCGCATTTTATAATGAGGATGTTAAGACATGTGAGCGACGTAGTTAAGCATGAACTGCACGAAAACAAATACAGATTCAGAGTGGCAGTCCAAAAGACAAATGTTTTAATCATCACAATAATTACAATATATCATACAGTTTCGAAAAGTGATCGTAACTCGGCGATTCATTTGCTGTAAGTTGACAACAAACCCAGTAGATGCGTAAAGCAGACGAATGAACAAATGCGTATCGTTTGAACGCTTCTTCGTAGTTCGACGGTCTATCGCAAGGGGCGCTGCAGGTGACAACAACTTTCTTGTGGGTGTTGCACGTCTCGTATAGAAAGGGCTTTAGACTGCGGTACGGAGTTGTCTTCTCCTTCCCGTCACGTTGACAGCTCGAAATATCATATAATAATAATCGCTGAAGAGACGTTCAGCAGTATTTGAAGAGATACTTAACCACAGAGTAACATATACAGAGAAGCAGCCCCCCCCCCCCCCTAAACCACTGTCCTACGCTCCCCTCGTAGTTCCGTAAGATGCTAGCAGGTGTCAGGCGGATCGCTGGCTTAGGGTGCCTCTCGCACGTCAGAGGGTAGCGTGGAGGGGAGGCTGAGGGGAGAGCTCGTGCCGCCTGCCACGAGGCCACGGCTGTGTCCGGTGTGCCGGCGTTTGAGGGGAGGTGGTGGTGGGGGCAGCCGCTACTGCCGCCTGCTCTGGCCAGTTTAAAGGGCTGCTTCTCTCCGCAGCGCCATCATGGGGCATCTTACGGAACTGCTGATAACCCTCTCTCCCAGCACCTCTGAGCGTGGGACCGGGCCCTTACGGAGGTTTCGCATCTGTATATATTTGTGACTGAACTTACGATATGTTGAGCCTTTTCTGCCGCTTCCCTCTATACAGATTTGCAGTACCTGTCGCTTATGTTGTGCACCTGTGCCGGCAGGATGTGTGGGCCGCGCCCCCTGGTGATCGCGCGGCTGCTGCTGGCGGCGGTGGCGGTGTCGGCGGTGCCTCGTCAGCCGCAGCTGGGCCCGCTGCCGCTGCCGCTGCCCGGGTCGCGGGTTCGCGTCCCGTCGCTGGACGAGGGCTGCCCCGAGCAGTGCAGCTGCGCGCCCGTGCAGCTGACGGCGGTTTTCGGCGTGATGCTGTTCGTGCGCCAGGTCGTCATGAACTGCAGCGCCGCCGCGCTCTCGCAGCTGCCCGGGCCCGTCTTCTACGAGGTGTACGCCCTGCTGCTCTCCCACAACAACCTCACCAGCCTCGGGCCGCACGCCTTCGCCGCCGACATGCAGGTACCCTACTGCTTACCCGCGTACACTATCAAACTGTTGGACAAAGAAGTGGCTGAAATATTGGTCCTATACTGTGACAGCCGCGGTGGAGTAGCCGAGCAGTCTAAAGCGTCTCGCTGCGGAGTGCGCGGTTGCTCTCCGTGGAGGTTCGAGTCCTCCCTGGGGCATGGATGTGTGTGTTGTCCTTAGGTTAGTTTATCTAAGTTTAAGTAGTTTGTAAGCTACGGACTGATGACCACGCAGTTTGGTCCGATAGATTTACAAACATTTGAACATTTTTTATACTGTCACAAATATATTCGATGAAACGCTAAAGAGGGCATTACCAGCAGTGGCGGGCTAAGGCTGTCGGAGGCCCGGAGCGGCGGCGAAACGAAAAGAGCCCCCCCCCCTCCCCACTTGGAAATACATGTATTGATATAAAAAAGATTTGGAGGCCCCTTCCAGGACGAGAGGCACAGGACAGTCTGAAAAAATAGCTTTCGAGACTTGGAGGCCCCAGCAGAACCAACGAGATGCCAAGAGCGCTCAAAAAAAAAAAAAAAAAAAAAATCCTTTTTAGGTCTTCGAAGTCTCTGCGGATTTTCTGCCGAATAATAAAATCAAACCGATTCAATAATTCGACGGCACAACTGTCCGCCTGCTGACATGCAAACCTTCAGATGTCAGACACTCATATCGGTACCAAACGTTGTTTACCAATAGAGTATGAGCCGAAACTTCTATGTAATTCGTGCTATGTGATGCCGTCCAGGAGATCGTGCGTAAACTGTAATAATAAGTAATACCTAACCTACGGAGTAGAGGAGAAGCATAACTGCGAGAACATCACGTTGCGCCACCGTTGGCTAGGTGCTATGTTCTGGTTATGTTTATTTATTCTGTGGAACTACGAATGAACTCTACAGATTTACTAATTTCAAATAAACGAAGCAAGAGCAAACTGCCGATAACTCATTGCTATAAAATCCAAACAGTCCTTTTACATGTGAGGAACACGTTGTCCCTTTTAACAATTTCCAACGTACTGCAGAAAGAAGAGGCTCGAGGTGGAGCTTTGACCTAGGACCCGCTGTTCGATGAACTAACGCTTTACCACTTAGCTCACGGTAGCACAACGTGATAAGCTCTCACAGTTACGGTTTTCCTCTACTCCGTAGGTTAGGTGTTACTTGTTATTATAGTTAACGCACGTTCTCCTGGACGGCAGCACATAGCACGAATTATATAGGAGTTTCAGCTGATACTCTATCGATATACAACGTTTGGTACCAATCTGAGTGTCTGACATCTGAAGGTTTGGGTGTGAGTGCCGCTGAATACTGGTGCAAGATCAAAGTACCGCGTCCTATATAGGCATCGGTCACTTGCACGGCACATGCGTTACAGTTGCTACCTCCTACATAGGGCTGGTGGCGCCGCCCCTACTGGAACAGGGCGCAACGATATATCGCACCTTACCTTAACCAGTCCCAGGTGCTGGACGCCGGGTCGAACAATGCAATTTGATATTATTTAATAATTGATTCCATGTTCTACTAAGAGGAAACCCCATGTTTCAATTTATTATATTGTCCGTCACCGTGATTTCAATGGCTTCTCTGTAAACACTGTTCCAGAAACCGGAGGTATTGGTTACTATGCTGGCTTCATCATATATCATCTTGTGTCCTTCCGTTAAACAGTGTTCTGCTACCGCCGATTTATCCGGCTGCAATAGTCTCGTGTGGCGGCAATGTTCCACGCATCTATCATGTATGGTTCGAAGTGTACGGCCGATGTATGTCTTGCCACACTCACACGGTATTTTATAAACACCGGGTTTCTTGAGTCCGAGGTCATCTTTGACGGAGCCAAGCAATGCCCTAATCTTGGACGGCGGACGGAAAACAGTCTTTATGTTAAAACTTTTCAAAAGTCTTCCGATTTTAAAAGAAACGCCCCCGGCCTTCAGGAATGTAGGCTAGATTCAAGCACTTTCGGAGATAGTCCAAACTCCATAGCTCGGCGAATCTGTTTTTCAGAGTCGTCACATGTTCCAGTTCCGATGATAAACTGTCTGCATATGAAATGGCATATGCTCTGCGTACCAGAGATCTATGGACGCCGTTGCGTTGGTATGGTGGATGGCAAATCAAAAATGTTCAAATGTTTGTAAATCTTATGGGACTTAACTACGGGGTCATCAGTCCCTAAACTTACGAACTACTTATGAACTACTTACGAACTAGGACGGCACAAATATCCATGCCCGAAGGGGGATTCGAACCCCCGACCGTAGTGGCCGTGCAGACCGTGACTGAAGCGCCTCAGTCCCCTCGGCCACCGCGGCCAGCGGATGGCAACTATTGGCATGCAAATACCTGTCAGTATATGTCGGCTTTCGGTGAACACTATGCCCAATGGTGCCATCATCTTTTTTGTAAACCATTACATCCAAAACTGGAAGTTTACCGTCACTTTCGACCTGCATAGTAAATTTGATGTTTGGGTGAAGGCAGTTAAAATGATCCAAAAATCGATGGAGCTTAACACGTCCATGAGGCCAGATGAAAAATGTGTCGTCAACGTATCTCCAAAAACACGTTGGTTGCAACGCTGAAGTTCTCAGTGCCCTGTCCTCAAAGTCCTCCATAGTGCTCGACGCCTTACATAAGACGCGATACTTCGATCTTGCACCAGTATTCAGCGGGACTCAGGAGCAGCAGTTTCCTGAAGATGGCGGACAACTATACCGTCGAAATACTGAATCAGTTTGATTTTATTATCCAGCAGAAAACCCGCAGAGACTTCGAACATTTGTAACGCCGGGAAAGCCTACGAAGCTACGTCCTTTTCAGGCATTTGGAGGTCCCTCAAAACCGGAGGCCCGAGGCGGTCCGCCCCCTCTCTTCCCCCCTCCCCCCCCTCCACCCTTATTCCACCACTGATGATTACCAGCGAGCACAGAATGACATAGATAGCCCTTACAATGACAGTGAAATGAGCCGGCAGGAGAGCGCGACACCCAACCCACCTGGCATGAATCGTCCTGCAGGCCACACCACGTAGGAAGGCGGCACAGATTTCAGCAGTTTTGTTTTGTAATCGAATTTCGCTTGTTTGGATCTCAAAGTTGAAGGCTGAACTACTTCAGAGGACGATGAGAGTGCCTGTCTCTTTAAATGAGCGTTGGTGGATTGCGGCCGGATGTAAGTTTTTCGACATTCATTATGAATCAGAAGGATGCCCAAACCTTCTAAAGATGAGCCATTGCTGTGTTCCCTTTCTCTAATTGCTTTGATGAGTGATAGTATTCCTTTTTTGTCACTGTGGAAACACCAACATCTGGTCCATCTATTGTTTCATCACATCAAAATTCCGAGTAGCCATTACGCTGATTACATAGTCAACATTTTCATAAGTAAATGAAAAATATCACGAAAAGCCGACATACAAAGTTTTCTATGCTTGGAGAACTTTTGAAGTGAACTGAAGTAAGAAGTGAGTGAGAACACTCCATCCCACCCCCCTGTCCAGTCTCTTGTAAGGAGCCAGTGTCAGGCCTTCCATGTTCGTCGTGGGTTTCCCTATCGTTAACCCTCTGCCGGGCGTTAGGTACCGGCGACCTTGAAGGCGTTTCCACTGCAGGTGACAATAAATGAGCGTCGACCATTCCTCCTCATAAAAATGAAAATGTTGCTTTGAAATGATTCATTTTAAATCACTATCAGTGCTTGTAAATACTTTCATTGTATGATTCATAATATTATAATAAAAGCTATAATTCTAAAAAGGTGTTCTCTTACAATTCCAGTTACCTTGTTATTGTTAAAGTGTTGTTATTTACCATGCCAGCAAGTTTCATAAGACATAAATGTCACAGCCTCTCAAAACACTCATTTCTAGAAGGACCTCGAAACTGACCGCACATCTTACAAATGATGTAACTTCTGATTGGCTGACGATAAAGTAATAAATGCGCATATCAAACTGAAGGAAATTTAATGCTCTACAACTTTCTTTCTGACAAATTTTCTGAGAAACGCTCGAGTGAGTCACTAGAAGTAAATGTTTGACAAAATTAGTGAGGTAAAAATGATTTTTTCCGAAATTGTCGATTTTCAGTAACGTATACCTCGAAAACCGTTGGGCATTCGACTAATATGTATAGAAACAATTTTATAGCAAATTCAATTATCTTTCATTTTTATTTGGAACATTTTCTTCCTAAAGCGGACCGCTTTCGAGATAAAAGCGAAAAACCAAAAAATTGTACCTTTCCACCCCCACCCCCGCTTTAGCTCACCCCCGAGGGGCGGGGACTTTTAGTATGTTCACCTCCTAACTATCCCTAACAAAGCCCTGAACTCAAAAATTCTCGCATATTCCATGCACTCTACACCCCTCTTTTGAGCACTCATTGACTGGACTACCTTCCTACATGACGCTGACTATAGTGCCGAGCGCCACCCGGCCACAGCTGCGAGCACAGGGTATTTTATTGAGTTCGCTGCCTGTTGATTTCTTTTTCATATATTCTAAGGCGTTCCTTTTTGACAATCTGTTTTTGCCATAAATAATTTCAAATTTCAGCTACGGATAGCATATCATACTACAGTAAAACTTCTGAATAACGGACACCAATGGGGAAAATAAAACTGTCCGCTTTTAAGAAGTGTCCGCTGTTAAGAAAATCATGAAATACAAAGTAGTAAACTACCGTTTATTCGACATGATCGGTATGGCGGCCGGTTCGGATAATGGAAAATCTCAGATAAAACCAAAGTCTCCTGTTTTCATGCTTGAAACACACCGAATTGCTAAGTATGATCGTAAAACGTGCGAATGCACGTACCAGTACCACCTAGATTAACAAGGCCTGTGCGCTGCCTGCCAGGAGTACTCACAACACAAGCAAACTAAATGTCTTATATAGCGTTGTGCTGAGTTTGGGAGTATGTGCACGTTGCACAATGTGTTTCGGAATGTTTCTTGTGTTATTTGATTCTCTGGGCATATTTTTACTTCTTATCTTAGAAGATAGATTAAGGAAAGGCAAACCTACATTTCTAGCTTTTGTAGATTTAGAGAAAGCATTTGACAATGTTGACTGGAATACACTCTTTGAAATTCTGAAGTTAGCAGGGGTAAAATACAGGGACAGGAGAGTTATTTACAACTTGTACAAAAGCCAGACCGCAGTTATTAGACTCGAAGGGCATGAAAGGGAAGCATCAGTTGGGAAGGGAGTAAGACAGGGTTGTAGCCTTTCTCCTATGTTATTCAATTTGTACATCGAGCAGGCGGTGAAGGAAAGCAAGGAAAAATTTGGAATAGGGATTAAAGTTCAGGGGGAAGAAATAAAAACATTGCGTTTTGCTGATGACATTGTAATTCAAAGGACCTGGAAGAGCAGTTGAATCGAATGGACAGTGTGTTGAAGAGATCGTATAAAATGAACATAAACAAGAGCAAAACAAAAATAATGGAATGCGGTCTTAGAAAATCAGGCGATGCTGAAGGAATTAGATTAGGTAACGAAACAATGAAGGTGGTAGACGAGTTTTGTTACTTGGGTAGTAAAATAACATGCAATGGTCGCAGTACAGCGGATATAAAATGCAGAATGGCAATGGGAAGAAAAGCATTTTTGAAAAAGAGAAATTTGCTAACATGGAATATTAATTTAAGTGTAAGGAAGTCTTTTCTGAAGGCATTTGTGTGGAGTGTTGCCTTGTACGGGAGTGAAACATGGACAATAAGCAGTGCGGACAGGAAGAGAATAGAGGCTTTTGAAATGTGGTGCTACAGAAGAATGCTGAAGATTAGGTGGGTAGATCGCATAACTAATGAAGAGGTACTGAACAGAATTGGTGAGAAAAGGAATTTTTGGCATACCCTGACTAAAAGAAGGGATCACTTGGTAGGACACATTCTTAGACATCGGGGAATTGTAAATTTAGCATTGGAGGGAAGTGTGTGGGGTAAAAATCGCAGAGGGAGACCAAGAGGTGCGTATAGTAAGCAGATTCAAGTGGATGTGAGTTGCCGTTCTTATGAGGAGATGAAAAGGCTTGCTCAGGATAGAGTAGGGTGGAGAGCTGCATCAAACCAGTCTCTGGACTGAAGACCATAACAACGGTGACAAAATGCCTAATATGAATCATACAATTCCAATATCGGTAACATGTCTTACTAGTAGTTGATAATTATACAACACACTTTTGTCTGTGAGCCAGATAAATAACATTAAGTACATTCTGAAACACACAGTGCAACAAGCATGTATTCCAAAATACAGTACAAGGCTAAGTAACACAAGTAGTTTTCTTGTGTCACAACTAACCTTGGCAGGCAGCGCACAGGCCTTATGGCTGTGCCCTAACAGCCAGCCAGTCAGCTAGCAATCACATTCACTCAGCACTACTCTAATCACATTGCCTGGCCTAAGCATCCGAGTCTGTCTGTCTCGTTGGCCTCGCGACAAGATGATGTGTGCTAAGTGTAAGCTAGTTTAAGTAGTGTGTAACTCTAGGGACAAATGATCACAGCGGTTTGGTCCTTTATTACAATTTGAACTTTGAACTCTTCAGGCCCAATGTAAACAATTAAACTTCTGTAGTCATACCTTATAGCATGTCACATAAAAAAGAAATAAAAAGTAAAATGCACATGTCGTTTAAGTAAAAAAGAAGTAATATTATAGGCCATAATCAGTGGTGTACTAGAAATCTATAACACAGTTTGGATAGACGATATATCATATTTAAATATCTGATTGCCATTCCTTCTAAATGCGGTAGTATAGATTGTCTTGGTGTCAATAACCATTCTTCACGTGAAACTTAAAGCTTTCCTGGCTTACTGATTGCTCTATTAAATTTCACTATTCTGTGTAGTAATTCACATGTTTCACCTGTCACACAGATAATATAAGGATTAATAAACTACTGATTAATAAATTTCTGTGTAACCAAGATGGTTCTTATTTCAATTTTTTCTGAGCCACCTCTTTAATAAAGCGAATAAAACAAAATTATTCCAATTAATCAAGCAATTTCTGAATCTTAGCAAGACTAGGGCAGAGCAAACCTTTTTTATGTATATAGATGTCATCAAGTTCACTTCCAACACAACCTGTGTTACTGTTACACTTAATGTAGCCACACATTTCTTTGAGTTGTCTGACTGCTACAGCCTAAGGCACCCACCTGATGTATGTGCTGCTGTTCCACAGGTGTCGGACTTGAGAGAACTGGACCTTCGGGACAACGCCATCAGCTCCATCGACGAGGCTGCCTTGAAGGGCCTGCACAGCCTCACCAGCATCGCGCTCGACCGCAACAAGATCCAGACAGTGCCGCCACTCCTCTTCGAGGACTGCCCAGACATAGAATATGTGAGTGCTCGCCGTGACTTATCTTTCATTCAGTGGTGGCCGATAATATGACGCAAGGCTAGGGTTCCCATTCATCTTGATTTATCTGGAACAGTCCCAATTTCTAACAAAATGTCGCGATGTTAGCAAGGCCTCCTTGGGGAAAGTGAAATGTCCCAGATTTTCTTCTCGCATTGGCTTTTTTCTGCTCCATTTTTCTCAACTCTCTGAACTAATTCAACTTTTGTAGGAGCCATTAACCCTTTCAGTCACAATTTTTTCTTCGCCAATAATTTATTTATTTATTTTGCGTTTTTCTTGATCAAATAATTTATCTAAAGGTGTTTTCTGAGGAAAAAAAAGAGATTTTGAAAATTGTTTTTGAAAAATGGAATGTTGTCATTTGACACCACTGTGTCAGTACAGGTACATATAAATAAATAGTGTGGTCAACATCTTCTTGGTACAGTAATAATTAGCACACCATTCAAAATGACAATATTTATTGCAAAATATCATTTAACATGAAATTTAACTAAACAGTTGTTGTTTTTGTTCAAACAGAGTCTTACATGGCATCTGGCACACTGAACTTGGCCGAAAATGGTACATCATTCAAATTGAGAAAATGTATTTCAGCAAATCATTTAATATGAAATTTAACAAAACAGTTGTTATTTTTGTTCAAACAAAATGTTACATACCATTTGGTACACTGAACTCGGCTTCTGCCAGTGCACTTTTCTAATTGGCATCTTTGCTCCCTCCCTTCAATGTAACGTGGACAATGAGAAAACCCGTCATATCTGGCATCTGATACTGGCCTCACCTCTCTCAGTGATGTTTTTACCACATCCATTGTGGGTTCTTCATCTTCAAACTCATCCTCAGTCAATCGTGGACGGCCTCTTTTCCTCGAAGTTGGACTGGTTTCCTTCTCCATTAGAATTAAAGCTTCGGCTACCTGGTTTCTGAACTTCAGCAGGTCCATCTTCTCTTTACGTCCTTATCCTTTGGCATCCATATCTCTCAGGTATTGTAGCCATGAGTTGCACATGGAGAGATGGACCATGCGAAAAATTACTTTTACAGTCCACTTCTTGGTTCTCATGTGTATTCTGTACAGAGAAATCCAGACTCTTCAATGTGAGAGTCGTGAAAGCTCACTGTCATTGAGCTCTAGTAGAATCTGCTCAATTTATAAACAGAATATCCATTAAATGTATTAAGAAAGATTAGTTTTCAAAATTATTTCAACTGAACATAAAAAATATTAGTACCTACAAAATCGAGAATTTCATACAACATGACTGAACGTCGTCACAGTGGTGTCAAATGACAACAATAAGATTTGAAAAAATGTAGCTAACAATGTAACAAAAAAACATTCACCAAATTAACACAAACACAATAACCTTACCTTTAAGAAACTTTTAACACCTTTGTATTCTATAAATCTTCGACAGGCACGAAACACGAAGAAAAAAAGTGACGCATGATCCACACACAACAGCACACGTAACACAGCACGACAAACACTCGAATGTTGACTTCCGTATTCAAAGGAGATGAAAGTGCGTCATGTGGCACACGCCTGTACTAGATTGTTATCATCCGCCATCAGTGTGAGGAAACGCAGACAGTCATTGTTTCCACTCTGCAGTTGGTGAAACATGGTGGTGTCAATTGACAACACAATGAACGAAAGAGTTAAGTTAATATAATGATTTGTTTCAATTGTAATTGGCAAAAATCAATCAAGAATACCACTTTTATGCTGCACATGTTGAGAAACTAAAATCATTCTGTGAGTTTGTTGAAGTGAGGTGAAAGAAACTTTTAGGTCATAGTAAAATAAGATGGTTATCACTTTTCCCAGATATTGAAAGAGCCATTAGTGTTTTTGCAGCATTGAAATCCTCTTTCCTGTCCTTGACAAATTTCATATAACCCTGAAGAATTTTTTCGAAAATCCGCTGCCTTTAATCACCCTTCAGTTCCTTTCAGGCTAGTCAAGTATATTCTACAATTGTATTCTGTATACTGAAAAAGAAGTGTAACTATAATTGAAGTTGCTAACCAAATATTTTTTTAGCAAATTAGAAGCTAGAAAATCAGAAATATTTTTGACTTTGCAATGAAACAGTTGTTACATGAGTTGGAATGTGAGGTAACAGTGACAGCTAATCAATTCAACAATATCATTACAGCTTTCTATGATATATGCTTAGGATATGTTTGTGGAAGGTGTGAGCTATTTCTGGAACCTCTTTGGACAATGAAGTGGATTGTGCTGAATAAAACTATCAGCTGGTTTAGTGTTCCACAAATGTACAGTTTTTTACAATCTAGTGTTATGAACTGGACTGCAATATAATATCAGATGTTAGTGAAGAATGGCAGATTTTTTTTTTTTTTTTTTTTTTTTTTTTTTTTTTTTTTTTTTTTTTTTCATTTTGATAATGAACGAGTGTTTCTAAAACATATTAGATATTTAGTTGATTTATAACTGCCTAATCCAGGTTATAATGTATCTAGCAAAAGAGTGTTCTCAATTAATAAAGTTTTCTGGACAGTGATCTGTCACTTACCACTTGACTCACCAAAAAAAATTATTTTAATCGGAGTTATAAGAAATACAATTGACAGAAACAGGGGAAAATAAAACAGTAGAGGAGGAATGGGTAGCATTGAGAGATGAAATAGTGAAGGCAGCAGAGGACAAAATAGGTAGAAAGGCAAGACCTACAAAAATCCTTGGATATCACAGGAGATACTAAATTTAATCGATGAAAGGAGAAAATATAAAAATGCAGTAAATGAAACAGGCAAAATGGAGTACAGACGACTAATAAATGAGATTGACAGGAAGTGCAAAAGGGCTAAGCAGGAGTGGCTAGAAGGCAAATGCAAGGAAGTAGAAGAATGTATAAATAGGGGAAAAATAGATACAGCCTATAGGAAAATAAAAGAAACATTTGGAGATAAGAAAAACACCTCTATGAATATCAAGGACACTGATGGAAAACCAGTTCTCAGCAAAGAAGGGAAAGCTGAAAGGTGGAAAGAGTATATAGAGGGACTCTACAAAGGAAATGAACTTCGAGACAATAATGTAGGAAGGGAAGAGGATGTAGATGAAGATGAAATAGGAGATCCTGTACTGAGAGAAGAATTTGACAGAGCCCTGAAAGACCTAAGTCGAAACAAGGCCCCTGGAGTAGATGATATTCCCTCAGAGCTACTGAAGTCTCTGGGAGAACCAGCCATGACAAACCTGTTCCACCTGGTGTGTAAGATGTATGAGACAGGCGAAGTACCCTCAGACTTTAAGAAAAATGTTATAATCCCCATTCCAAAGAAAGCAGGAGCAGACAGGTGTGAAAACTACAGAACCATCAGTTTAATAAGTCATGGTTGCAAAATATTAACACGAATTATGTACAGGAGGATGGAAAAGCTAGTAGAAGCCGACCTCGGGGAAGATCAGTTTGGGTTCAGGAGAAATGTAGGAACACGGGAGGCAATACTCACTTTACGGCTTATCCTAGAAGATAGATTAAGAAAAGGCAAACCTACATTTCTAGCTTTTGTAGATTTGGAGAAGGCTTTTGACAATGTTGATTGGAATAAACTCTTTCAAGTTCTGAAGCAAGCAGGAGTAAAATATAGGGAGCGTAAGGTTATCTACAACTTGTACAAAAACCAGACAGTGGTTGTCAGAGTTGAAGGGCATGAAAGGGATGCAGTGGTTGGAAAGGGAGTAAGACAGGGTTGTAGTCTTTCTCCATTGTTATTCAATTTGTACATTGAGCAAGCTATAAAGGAAAGCAAGGAGAAATTTGGAGAAGGAATTAAAGTTCAGGGGGAAGAATTAAAAACATTGCGTTTTGCCGATGACATTGTAATTATGTCAGATGCAGCAAAGGACCTGGAAGAGCAATTGAACAGAATGGACAATGTGCTGAAAGGTGCATATAAGATGAACATTAACAAGAGCAAAACTAGGGTAATGGAGTGCAGTGTAAGAAAATCAGGTGATGCTGAAGGAATTAGATTAGGTAACGAAACAATAAAGGAAGTAGATGAGTTTTGTTACTTGGGCAGTAAAATAACAAATGATGGTCGCAGTACAGAGGATATAAAATGCAGAATGGCAGAATGGGTAGAAAAGCGTTCTTGAAAAAGAGAAATTTCTTAACATCGAATATTGATTTAAGCCTAAGGAAGTCTTTTCTGAAGGCATTTGTATGGAGTGTTGCCTTGTATGGGAGTGAGACATGGACGATAAACAGTGCGGAAAGAAAGAGGATTGAGGCTTTTGAAATATGGTGCTATAGAAGAATGCTGAAGATTATGTGGGTGGATCGCGTAACTGATGAAGAGTTACTGAACAGAATTGGGGAGAAAAGAAATTTCTGGCATACCTTGACTAAAAGAAGGGATAGATTGCTAGGACACATTCTTAGACATCAAGGAATTGTGAATTTAGCGTTGGAGGGAAGTGTGTGGGGTAAAAATCGCAGAGGATGACCAAGAGATGGATACAGTAAGCAGATTCAGACAGATGTAGGTTGCCGTTCTTATGTGGAGATGAAGAGGCTTGCTCAGGATAGGGTATTGTGGAGAGCTGCATCAAACCAGTCTCCGGACTGAAGACCACAATAACAACAACAAGAAATAAGTAACTCCTGCTTCTAGCTGCCTTACAATATCAGGTGCTTTAGCAATGGAACAGATTTCTAGTTTCATATTGACTCTGGTGTTCAGCATAGATTAACACATTACAGTGGTCTAGAGGTGCAACAATCCTACAACATTGTTATTAACCATGGATGTATTAATGTTGAATTAATATTTACATATATAGTGAATTGTATAACTCAAAACGTGGGGGCAACAGAAGTTCTTGCCAAAAGGGATGAGGCCATGGCGAATTAGCTGTGCATACTGGAGCGCCGCGCTGCAGTACGCGCGGCCGTTCACCGTCAGGGTTCGAGTCCCCCCTCGGGCATGGGTGTTCGTGTTGTCCTTAGGTTAGTTTACCTTAGTTTAAGTAGTTTGTTAACTATGGACTGATGACCACGTAGTTGAGTCTGATAGGTTTACAAACATATATATGAACAAAAGGGATGAGTGGGGGGGGGGGGGGGACTGAAATATTTGCCATGTCCCCTCAACTCATTTTGTGTGCTTCCTCCACCGTTGCATCTCACTCTCGCACTCACTCAACAGAAATTGGCAAAAACAGAAAACCTTTGGTCAAATAATATTTTTACTTCCCTACCCACTGGCTGACCAAACTATCCTACAACACCATTGCTAACTAGCAACAAGAACTCATTTGCTCAACATTGCTGTGTAGGCAGCCACTGAATAAAAGCATGTAGGGAATCAGGCAGTCCCTGTATGTCAAACAAGATGAGAATAGAGGCATATCTCTCTTTTATCTTTGCTAAATAGCATTGAAAAAGTGATGTCATTGCTCAAGGAAATTTCTCAGTGGACACTTATACATTTAACACGTCTAGCATAACAGCTAAGATGCTTTTATTTGGAATCAGGTACAGAGCATCATTGTAACTCTCCCCCCTGTGCCATGAAAATGTGTTCAGTCAAACTTTACATCTTAACATTGACCATTAACATTAGCATTCACATATTTAGGTTGATATTTACAAATTGTATATATAAAAAATTAGGAAAATAAAAATCAGTTTCTAATACACATGAAGTATGTCAAAAGTGTACAGTATTAGTAGAAAAATAAAATAAAAAATGTAAATGCTATAATTTTGTGAAAAGGGTCTTTCATGTATAATATTAATTTAAGGTTATAGTTTTATGTACATTATGCAAGCTTTCAATTTACTTTAATCATGTAATACCACCACTGTTTACTTCCATGGTGGTGTTTGTCTGAAAAATGTTGCTGTAATAATATAATTCACATGGTTATTATAGTTTTATTTCAACTTAATTTCTTTCAAAATGATTATCAATGTACATCAGTTTACAACTCACTGCAAAGACGTGGCGACAAGCACATACAAAAGACACATACATACAACACTTTCAGCTATCGGCCATGGCCTTCTTCAGAAAACAGAACACTCACGCAATCACACAGGCATGTGTGTGTCTTTTGTAAGTGCCTGTCGCAGCTCATCACCACATCTTTGCGATGAGTTGTAAACTGTCCTTACTATATTATTAGTGTGTATATAAGATATTTTAGTTTCCGATTTGCTTAGCAGCTCCATGTTCACAAAAGCTTATAGAACTAGTGGTATGCACATATTAAGAGTTACTTAAATTAAGCTACCTCAAGAAAGACTCTGAACGTCACACATTTCAGGATATTTAAGTCTTTTTTTTCCCCCTTCTCAAAAATAGAGCACTTTTTCACTTCTTTAATTTTCACAGTAAGAAAACAATTTAAAATAGTAACTTTTTAAGTTTTTTCCTTTGGTTTCAAAGGGAATACCCCTTGTTTCTTTTGTTGGCAACCCCCCCCCCCCCAGACACAAAATTTCATTAATTGGTCACTGGTTCAAATAGAGCCCCAGTTTTATTTTTAGCCCAGAGCCCTGAACTACACAGCTATGCCACTGGTGAGGTAACATGTTTTAAATGCTAATTGTTTCTGTTCTTGTCCTGAAAATCTGCACTTCTTATCTCTAGTCTACACGTTCTGGTTTTCTTTATGAACATGAGTGTATTTGTTGTGAATTCTTCTTTTCTGATATGTTGTATGTCTCCACTAACTGAATCTGTAAAAAGTACATCTAGTCTAATGTATTGTTGAGTACAATGCAGGTGGTGTGCACAGGTGAGCCTGAGCGAGAACCCTCTGGTGCTGCCAGCAACAGGCCCCTTCTTCAGCGCGCCCTCACTCAGCATCATCGACATGAGCAAGTGTGGCCTCACCTCTCTGCCGGATGACACCTTCTCCGAGATGCCCATGCTGCACATTGTCTACCTCTCAGACAACCCACAGATCGAAAAGGTAACTGACCAGTGTCTGCTATTCCATTTCAGCAGCAAATGATGATGACAACACTTCAAATTCACCTCGAACCATTCTGGTTTAGGTTTTCTGTGATTCTGTAAATCACTCCAGGCAAATACCAGGATGGTTTCTTTCATAGGACATAGGCAATTTACTTCCCAGTCCTTAGTGAAAACAATGCAAGTATGTGCTCCATCTCTAATGACAATGATGTCGACACGACATTAGACCCGAATCTTTCTCCCCCCCCCCCCTCCCTTAACCCATCCTCTCCCCCTCCACACACACACACACACACCTCCATTTTCTGTATTTTGAACTTTCAATTAAGTGGGTGATTTTAAACACAATTAAGCCCTTCGGAATGAAAATAACTGTAATGACTGGAACATGTTTTTACAATTTATTTAACAGGATGATCAGTTTCGAACTACTCTGAGACCATCATCAGACTGATTCAACGTTGATGCCAAGGCGATGAGAATGCGGCGAATTGGTTTCATGATGGTCTCAGAGTAGATCGAAACTGGTCGCCATATTAAATAAATTGAAAATACATTTTGCGAATGTGACTGTTATTTTCATTCCGAAACATATACCAGTTTGCTGACTTTCCAACAGGAAACTGTTTTCCAAACTCATTAAATAAGTCTTTGTTGCAGAATTACAGTTTTAATTGTTCACCAAAGACATGTCTTGCCCATTTCGGGCAGCTTCAGGTTGCCTTAAAAATGAGAAAAATTAGAAGTGGCTTATGAGTAGTAAGGAATATTGGAATACAAGGAAGAAAATTTTAATGCAGCATCATGATATATTTGATGGTGTTAAACACATAGGATGCCCCAGTAAGTAAATGCCCTTGTCAAATTTTCAAAAACAGTACACAGTGTCCTATAAAATAAAATACAGCTGAAAAGTAATCAAAACAAGTAGCAGGCTGTGCCCCAAGATAACAATGTAAGTCTAGCTGCAGTGGAGGCTCGGGCTCAATTTTGTTGGCGAAACCTCAGAGGAAAAGTCAACTTTTAAAATAGTCTTGTTTGTTAAATAACCTCAGTTTTTGTCTTACTTCTAAAAAAGGTCAGAACATTATTAATTTGGTTTTTATATAGTTGTAAATATAATAAACAATGTACAGTGGTTAATAATAATTTTTGTACTGAAGTGAACCATCAGGAGCGCAGGTAGTGAATTACAGTATGCTCTCCACCAGCTCCAAGCATGTAAGTTAAAGTGCTGTTACATACTCAAACAGTCAGCAATATGAGCAGAAAATTATTCACTTTAGTCCGTAGTTGCAATTTGATTAAAGGCTATTACCAGTGCCAATACACAATTCCATCCACATGCCATATCCTGGTACATAGTTGAAAACTCTGTTCCTGGGCAGATGTGTCAAGCACTTGTAGAAGCGAGCATGATGACTACATATCAGGTGATAACCTAAGGAGGTATTGTGTATTGTAGGTTTTAACCAGTAGCCTAAATAAAAAACAAATTGTGATTAAAACATACTTTTTTTCTATAAAAGTGTCACCCTATTGTAACCCACAAACCTACAAAAGTAAAAGTAAAAGTACAGGGTGTCCAGAAAAGGATTCCCTGATTTCAAAATTAAATATCTCGAAAACAAAGATCGATAGAGGAATGCAGTAAACGGTATGTTTATTGTGAAAGCTATAAGAAGTTTATATGGCAGTTTCAATTAATAGTTACAAAAGCTGCTAACAGATGGTGCTGTAATCGCCATTAGTAATGCCTAGTATAAATAGTGATCCGAAGCCCAGAGCGATCATTCCACTATTGAAACTTGAAAGGAGGTTAGCGTACCAAAGGAAGAGATTAAAACCATTCTGGTGCTAGAGTAGCACAAGTTAGAAGAGAGTCCTACAGCAACAAGGCAAAGTTTTCAAGCATGATTTAATGTTCCAAAAGGACCCGATGTGAAAACCATTTGTACGCTCTTCGCAAAATTTCAACAAACAGGCAGCATAACTGATGATCTAGTGGGGCATGTTGGCTGCAAGAAAACCACAGTTATGCCTGAAAATATCGCCACAGTTTCTGGAATTATTCAGTGAAATCCAATGTTATTCGTCCTTAGAATTGCATCTGAGACTGGTTTGAAGCGTTCCAGCACGCAGAAAATACTGAGAAAGAGCCTACACTTGTTTCCATTCAAAATTCAAACGCACCAGGCCATACCCGTACGAGCTGTGAAACAAAGGGTTGCCTTTGCTAATCAGATGCTCATAATGATTGATAGTGAAGGATTTGATGTTGGCTGGATCTGGTTTACAGATGAAGCACACTTCCACCTGAATGGATACGTGAATAAGCAGAACTGGTGATTTTGGTGTTCCAAAAAGCCATATTGGTGTGAAGCGAAACCCCTGTATTCTCCTAAAGTTACTGTGTGGGCTGCAGCATGCAACAGAGTCATTATTGGCCCTTTTTTCATTCAAGAAACGGTCACTGGTGCATGTTACGTTGCAATTTTGGAACAATTTGTCGCCACACAGCAAGCGTTAGAGGATCGACCAGGTACGGAATGGTTTATGCAAGATGGAGCTCGACCACATTGGACCAAACAAGTGTTTTGCTTTTTTGAGGAATGCTTCAGGAATCGAGTCATTGCTTTCACCGGATTTGACTCCCTGTGACGTTTTTTTGTGGTGGTTCTAATCCACCTCCAGCCGTCCTGATTTAGGTTTTCTGTGATTTCCCTAAATCACTCCAGGCAAATGCTGGGATGGTTCTTTTCAAAGGACATGGCTGATTTCCTTCCCCATCCTTATCCAATACTGTGTGCGTTATCTCCATCTCTAATGACCAAGCTGTTGACAGGACGTTAAACACCAAGCTTCCTTCCTTTAAAATCAGCAGTGAGAGAAGAGCCTGATGGACTGTTGCAAGACCTGGAAGAAAGGATATGGTGGAGACATGGCTTAGCCACAGCCTAAGGGGTGTTTCCAGAATGAAACTTTCACTCTGCCGGATCCGGCACACCATTTTAATCTGCCAAGAAGTTTCATATCAGTGCACACTCTGCTATAGAGTGAAAGTTTCATTCTGGTGTCCAATATGTTTGCTGCATTTCCTAAAAAATCTGTTCATAATGGAGTTTTCCGTATCTGCTTTGGCTTTACTTAGTGTTAAAATTGTTGAATATCATGTCAATAATAATTCTTCTTTCTTAAGCCACCGTGTTCAGGCTACCTATTATGGAGGAATATACATACCAGGCGATCAAAAAGTCAGTATAAATTTGAAAACTTAATCAATCACGGAATAATGTAGATAGAGAGATAAAAATGGACACACATGCTTGGAATGACATGGGGTTTTATTAGGGAAAAAAAGTATTGCTAGACACATGAAAGATCTCTTGCGCACATCGTTTGGTGGTGATTGTGTGCTGAGCTGCCACTTTCTTCATACTTTGCAATCCCAGGTCCCCAGACCTGAGTCCATCCAAGTATTGACTTTGGTGTTACCTGAAGTCGCAAGTATATCGCGATCGATCGACATCTCTAGGGGTCCTGAAAGACAACATCCGACGCCAATGCCTCACCATAACTCCGGACATGCTTTACAGTGCTGTTCACAACATTATTCCTCGACTGCAGCTATTGTTGAGGAATGATGGTGAACATATTGAGCATTTCCTGTAAAGAACATCGTCTTTGCTTTGTCTTAATTTGTTATGCTAATTATTGATTTTCTGATCAGATGAAGCGCCATCTGTTGGACATTTTTAGAACAATTCTTTTGTTCTAATAAAACCCCATGTCATTCTAAGCATGTATGTCAATTTTTACCTCTCTATCTACATTATTCCGTGATTTATTAAGTTGGTGCTCTGTCAAATTCTTTTCACACTATTGTATCTCATATCACATCTTCATCTACTTCCTTTTTCATTTCTACAATACTGCCTTCAAGTTCATTCATTTTTCATAGCTGCTCTGTATATTTCATCCACTTTTAAGATTCCCTTTCTTTGCTTAACATTGATTTGCCATTTGAGCTCTTGATATTCATGCAGCTGTTTTTCTTGACTCCAAATGTCTCATTTATTTTCCTGTAGGTGGTATCTATATTTTCCTCAGGTATTCATTCTTATAATTTGCATTTTTCCTCTAGCTATTCATGCTTAACCAATCTTCACTTTCTAATAACCACAATTTTCATCCATCTGTACTCTCTTTTGATTGCTTCACCTTCTGCATTTTTATATATTCTACTTTCATCAATTAAGCTCAGTATCTCCTGCATCATCAAAGGATTTCTACTATGTCTTGTTCTTCTGCCTATATGATTCTCTGTGGTCTTCATTACTTTCTCTCCCAAAGCTATCCACTGTTCATTTTTCCCGTTTCCATGAATCCTTGCCTAATGCTCCTACTGAAACTTTCAAGAACCTCAGGTTCCTGCAGTTTATCCAGATCCATCTCATTTCTTTGTTACCTTTTTAAAGTTTCTTCGATTTTAATCTACAGTTCATAACTAATAAATTATGATCAGAATCTATATCTGCCCCTGGATATGTCGTACGGTTTAAAAACTGGTTTCAAAGTGCATGTATTACCATTATAAAACCTTCCAATGTCTGCTGATCCCTTCCACATTTATAACCTTATTTTGTTTTTCATAAACCAAGTGTATGTGATGATTAAATTTTGTTCTGAGTAAAATTCTACCAGTCAACCTTATCTTCCATGCCTTTTTCCCAAACCTTCTGCCAACGGCCATTCCACTAGATCAATGAAGCAGGATGCACTCAGGCCTTGTGAGGCCAATTGAGGAGCTACTTGATTGATAAGTAGCAGCTCCAGTCACAGAAACTGACACAATGACTGGGAGTGTATGAGCTGATCATTTCCCCTCCACACTGCATCTGATGAAGTCTTTGGGCAGAGGTGGACAGCTGTCGGTTAATAGCTGATGGACCTTTCAAGAACTATGGGATGGAGTTTATATTCTGTCCTTCTCTTCCTTTTCCTGCTACCAAGTTTTGGTCCCTCACCACAATCACGTTTTTATATTGCTTAATTGTCTGAATAACTTCTGGTACCCCATGATACTTTTTTTTTCAATCTCCTTGTCATTTGCAGAGCTAGTTATCAAACAAAATTTTATCACTGTGGTCAGTTTTGTTTTTGTGTCTACCTTTGCTATGATAATGCATTCACTATGCTGTGAAGTGACTTACTCACATTCCTATTTTCATATTTATTATTGAACCTACCCCTGTAATACCCCCAACTGATTTTGTATTCATAACCTTGTACTCAGCTGACCAGAAACCCTGTTCAGACTGCTGCTGAACTTCAATAATCCCTGCTAGATCTAACTTTAACCTGTCCAATTCCATTTTCAAATTTTCTAACTTGCTTACCCAGTTAAA
Source organism: Locusta migratoria (assembly GCA_026315105.1). NCBI lineage: Eukaryota > Metazoa > Arthropoda > Insecta > Orthoptera > Acrididae > Locusta > Locusta migratoria. The sequence continues at coordinate 508,224,983 of CM048745.1, forward strand.
TGATAGAACATTCCATGCTCTGATCCGTCGAATGCCTATTTTGTTTTTCCTGATGATGACATCCTCTTGCGTAGTCCCCACCTGGAGATCAGAATGGAGGACTATTTTAACTCTAGAATATTTTACCCAAAAGGATGCCATCATCATATATTCATACAATAGAGCTGCATGTCCTGAAGAAAAGTAACAAATGTAGTTTCTCCCTGATTTCAGGCATTTGTAGTTACAACACTGCAAAGCCACACTGGCTGATGTTACAAGGCCAGCTCAGTCAATCATTCAGAGTGTTGCCCATGTAACTAATGAAAGGGCTGCTGTCCCTCTTCAGGAACCACACGTTTGTCTGGCCTCTCCACAGATACCCATTCACTGTGGTTCGACCTTTGGTACAATTATCTATGTAGTTGAGGTTCACATCTGTGTTTCAAGGGACTAAACTATCAACTTCAATTTCACCATATTATGTTGTTTGGGTTGTCACAAAGATGTCACCACCAATTTTTTTATTCTGTCATTTGTTATCACTGTTAGATCATTGAGACAGCTTTCATAACTGATGGCTTTCCTGATCTTTCATAATCATACAAATCTGGAAATTAAAAAAATAGTATACCCTCTTAAAGTTTTCCAGTTCATTCAAGATTTATTGTTGAAACAGTGCACATGGAATACATTAAATGATTACACGTCCAGATCATTAGTTGAGGCAGTACTGGGGTGCCAGGTGTTGATCCATAATGAAACACTCGTATCAGAACATGGGTAACCTTCATAAGTGGCAATGCAGGCACTGATTCTGGAATCCATTTTATCATACAGCTGTCAAATACTCTTTTGGGGAACATTATTTCATGCCTGCTCAATCTGTTCATGCAGTTCTGCAAGGCTTATGGGCTGACAAGTCAGATGTGTCTGTTGGCATACCATCATACCCATCATACACATGCTCAGTTGAAGACAAGTCCAGAGACTGTGCAGGCTAGTAATTTGCTGTACATTTTCCAGATCTCATTGAGTTTCATGCACAGTGCATGAGTGAGCATTATCCTGTTGGAAAAACATCTCACCTTCCTGTTGCAAGAATTGTAAAAGAACTGGTCTTAAAGCATTTTACACATATCAAGTGCTGATCGGCTTATCTCCAGAAACACCAAAAGTGAACAACAGTTGTTGCTTATCACACTCCATACTATAAGTCTTGGGATGGAGCTATTGTGTCTTGTATAAATGCACTCTATGAGACAATGTTTCTAGATCTATGTGGTATGCACAAAGGACCATAACTTGCAAAGAGGCAGCATCTGTTTTTGTAGCTGGAGATCTACATCTACGGGATACTCTGCAAATCACATTTAAGTGCATGGCAGAGGGTTCATTGAACCACCTTTGTACTATTTATCTCCCATTCCATTCTCAAATAGCGCACGGGAAAAAAGAACACCTGAGTCTCTCTGTTCGAGCTCTGATTTCTCGTATTTTATTCTGATGATCATTTCTACCTATGTAAGTGGTAATCAACAATATATTTTTGCATTCGGAGGAGAATGTTGGCAATTGGAGTTTCGTAAGTAGCCCAAACTGCAGCAATAAGTGTTGTTGTTGTAATGATTTCCATCCCAGATCCTGTATCATTTCCGTAACACTGTCTGCCTGTATTGTGACAATACAAAATGAGCTGCCATTCCTTGGACTCTTTCAATGTCCTCCATCAAACCCACCTGGGCAGCAATACTCCAAATGAGGATGGACAAGTGTAGTGTATGCAGTCTCTTAAGTAATTCTGTGGAATCTTTTAAGCGCTATGCCAATAAAACGCAGTCTCTGGTTCACCTTTCCTATGACATTATCTACATGTTCTTTCCGGTTTAAGTCTGATGTAATAGTAATTCCTAGGTACTTAGTGGAGTTTGTGGCCTTCACATTCGATTGATTTAACTTGTAAACAAAGTTTTATGGATTTCTTTTCATACTCATGAGAACGACTTCTCACTTCTCATTATTTAGAGTCAATTGTCAATTTTTACACCACACTGATATCTTATTTAAATCATTCTGTAGTTGTTTTTGATCTTCAGATGACTTTATTAGACAATAAATGACGGCATCATCTGCAAACAACCTAAGAGAGCTGCTCAGATTTTCTCCCAAATAGTTTACGTAGATAAGGAACAACAGAGGACAAATAACACTACCCTGTGGAACACTGGATATCACCTCTATTTTAGTCGATGCCTTACCATCGATTTCGACAAACTGTGTCCTCTCTCCCCTATCCAGTCTCAAATCTGGAGTGATATTCCATAGCCACGCAATTTAAGTAAAAGCCATTTGTGAGGTGCGGTGTCAAAAGCTTCTGGAAATCTAGAAATACAGAATCAATTTCAGAACCCTTGTTGATAGCACTCATCAGTTCGTGTGAGTAAAGAGCTAGTTGTGTTTCACATGAACGATATTACTAAATCCATGTTGACCTTGGGTCAATAGATCATTCTGTTCGAGATAATTCCTAATATTTGAATACAGCATGTGTTCCAAAACCCTGCTGGAAATTGACGTTAATGAAATGGACCTGTAGTTTAGTGGGTTACTCCTACTGCCTTTCTTGAATATTGGTGACCTGTGCAACTTTCCAGTCTTTTGGTACAGATCCTTCTTTGGGCGAAGGGTTGTATATGGCTGTTAAGTAAGGAGCTGTCACATCAGCATAATCACATAGAATTCTAGTGGGTATACAGTCCGGACCAGAAGACTTGTTCTTGTTGAGTGATTTCAGTTGCTTCAATACTCCGATGATATCTACTTCTACATTACTCATTCTGGCCTCTGTTCGTAATTCGAAATCTGGAATATTGGTTTCATCTTGTTTGGTGACTGAATTTCAAAAAGCTGTGTTTAGTAACTCTGCTTTAGTAGTACTATCATCGGTAGGATTCTCATTTATACCACGTAATGAGGATATTGTTTGTGTTTTGCCTCTAGTATATTTGACACATGGCCAAAATCTCTTTGGGTTCTCAGTCAGATTTTGAGAAAGAGTTTTGTTGTGAAAAGTTTTATAAGCATCTTGCATTGTAGTTCTAACTAAATTTCGAGATCGTGGCCTGCCATTATATCTTCCAAGTGATGCTCTAATAGCATCAGTCTAGCTGTGCTTGTCAATGCTGTGGTATGGACATAAGTGTTAGTAATAAGGTGTCAGTGGTTCATGTTGACACTTCTGGGCTCACAAACCCTCCTTATCTGTGCTGTGGTAGCTGTACAGTCTGCCACTGCTGCCCTTACAATATGATAATCTTGAAATCCGTGATGTGTGGACATCCACAAACTCATCTACTAGTGTGACAATTGCAAAACTGATGCAGCATGTCCAAGTTGTGTACAATTCTCTGAAATGACCACCATTCAGAAGGCTACAATTTGACCCCTTTCAATCTTGTACAGCTGGCTGTATGATGCAGGAATGCATGTCCATGGCGTGGTGCCTGTTTTCTTCATATGTACTGAGCCTTATGTGTGTAAAAATCCATATTAAAGGGCATGCGCAGGTGATACTCTGGTAGCTATTTTAGTACACTATATGTTGACAGGTGACATGGGAACCATTATTAGTATATATACTATACTTCAGGTGGCATTTGCCATCATTAGATCAAAATCGACATCGTCTTTCCAGGTGTAATAATTTTTTTCTCCAGCAGTGTCTAAAGAAGGTTTTCCCTGTTTGAACTGCATCCATATTTAACAGTCTACACAATAAAACTGCTGGCATAAAAAATGAATGACACATTCCACTGAAGTGTTGCAGACTATACTCATAGCAGCAATAGATACTTGCAGGATTACTACACTTTGGTACAGGAAATTGCAACAATCTCTTTACAGTTTGACTTACCAGCATATATTATTAGTATGGTGGATTAATCCAGGTTCACTAATCATCATTTCAGAGTATGTCATAAAATTTGCTTTGTGCTTCACACATCACTTTAAGTGCATAAATTGTGGCCACAGTCACAAAATATATATATGACGCACTTTGTTCCGGATGCTTCAAGGTACCAACGAGTGGCCCAACTGATTGTTGCAGACGAACATAATTGCGCTGTCTCAGCTGGAGCATCTGCACGGGCTGACACTGACGCGCAACGAGCGCATGTCATTTGTGGGGTCCACCAAAGTACCTGTGCGTGAGCTGGGTGCGTCTGGCGCGTGCCAAGTGCTGAACGATCCCTGGGCACCTCAACTCACCAAGCTGTCGGCGCAGGGCTGTGGGCTGACCCAGCCACCCACCATCATGATGAACGCATGGTCTAGCATCGAGATGCTGCTACTCGGCAGGAATGCTCTCACCAACTGGGACAAAAATGCCAGAATGCCACATCTCGCTGTTCTCGGGCTAGACCTCAACAACATAACCAGGTAGTGCCCACCAGTTCAACATTTGGCAAGTGCTCTGCTCACTAGAGTGACCCACTTTTGATCACAGGTTTAAGGGAGATGATGGAAATATGGCCATGATTATAAGGGAGATTTAATCTCAGTAAATTTCAACTGCACACCTATACATATTTCTTTGGAATGGATGACAATGAGGATGTAAACATACTGTGCTTGCTTTTACTCGTGTTTTGGGGTAGCTCTTTAAGATAGGTAAAGTTTTAAGAGTGTAATGGCATTAATAATTCATTTGTGGAGTTAATTGGAGAACAGTATACCAGAACTTATTCTCAAAATATGACATTATTGTAATATAGAACCTATTGTATTTGCATTTCATATAACTATTTAAGCAATGGTAGAAGTTAATAAAACCATCTTTGATACATTTTTCCACAGATGGACTCAAGCTGTTGTATAATTTTTCAGTGGCAGTGCCAAATAACACTGTATTTAAACTTCTTTTACAATGTGAGAGCAGAGAAATTAAACTGATATACTTTAAAACCAAATGAAAATACACATGAACACTTCACACTAGGTATTACCCAAAAACAAAGAAGAAGGCACAAATCAAAACTTTTAGCACTAATAACTAATGATAGATACACTTTATTCTGCTTTCATGATTCATTACTTCCACATGTTGTTATGGTATAAAAATGTTAATTGCTTTTAATATATAATAATGGAAAGTCCAGGTTGTATTTAATAATATAGTAAGGACAGTATACAATTCGCCACAAAGACGTGGTGACGAGCTGCGACAGGCACATACAAAAGACATACACATACAACACTTTCAGCTATCGGCCATGGCCGTCTTCAGAAAATAGAACACTCACGCAATCACACAGGCTCACAACACAATCATACAACCATCACCTCCGGCTGCTGCACTTCGATTTGAAGAGCCCTCACTGGATTCTGAAGATGGGTGACAACACCGTCATCATCTCCCTCAACAACTCTCCCGAGTACGGAGGCTGAAAAGGAGGATGGATGGTGTCATCAGCAAAGATGTTGTGAGGGCAGAAAGAAGATGAGGAGCTGGAAGACAGTAACTAGATGGAGATGGGAGTGAAAGTTTGGAGCAGTACAAGTGGATGTGGTCTACAAATGATGGGAGGTCAGAGGAGGGGGATGAGAGTGGATGAGCTCACCAAGAAGGGACAGGGTTTGCCCATAGTCAAACTCAACCATTGTTCCTTTGAGAACAGGTTTGTATGTAGTGTGCAGGCTGAGGAGGACTAAAGGCAGCGCCTCCAATCACAGAGTGCTGTGACACATTAAGGCTGCCTTTAGGGTCAGTCCATTGCCTAGGGGGTGATAAGTTATTGTGTGAATATGTCTGATGCCGAGCAGGTCACAAAGGTTTTGAAAGAGGAAAGACTTGAATTGTCAGCCATGGTCAGTTTTTATGATGGCAGGACAGCCAAATTGAGAGATCCAAGACTGCACGAATGTGCATGCAACCGTTTCCAGTGCGATGTTGGGAAGGGGCCTGGCTTCGACCCAGAGCGGGGTGCGGATGACGGAAGTTAGTAGATAGCGGAAACTGTCGACTGGGGAAATATGACCATGTTGGAAACAGCTGGATGGAATAGGCAAAGAGCTGAGAGGAAGGGATGTGTGGGTATGAACTTTTGCTTTTTGGCAGGGAACACAGGTGGGAGCCGAGGCCTGGCCATTGCACTTTGTCTCGCCAGATGAATCAGTCCGTGACCAACTTGGTGGATGCCTTTACCCCGAGATGAGCAAGATTGTGTAACTTTTCAAAGATCTTGCATTGTAGCAAGCGAGGAATGTAGGGGCGAAGAATTCTTGTAGATTTGTTGCACCAGACATCGCTCGATACACCAGGGAAGTATGGTGTGGATAGGTCACAAAGAAGAGGAAGAATCTTGAATTAGTTGTATAGTGTCATCATCAGCCACTTGCAAAGTGGCAAGATGAGAGAGGTCCGAGAGAGAAAAATGACATCAGTGTGTGAAAGGAAATCAACCACGACATTGTCCACATCCTTGATGTACCGAACGTCAGATGTGAATTGAGAAATGAAGTCAAAATAGCAGCATCAATGCCGAGGAGGGCCCGCTGGAAAGATAGATAGCAGCCGCAAGAGATTTATGGTCTATGAGAATGGCTGTCTATGGCAGAGTGGAAGTGTTTGATGGCCGCATAGATGGCCAGGAGTTCTATATTGAGGGCTGAGTACTTTCTCTGATCATTATTGAGCTTCATTGAGAAAAATTGCAAAGGAGAAGTGACGCTGTCAAGGGATTGGATGAGGACTGCACAGATGGTGTTGGCATCGGCAGTAATGAACAGTTCAGCATCTGGTTTTGGGTGAGTAATGGTGACAGCTAAAGCGAGCAGATCTTTTAGGGCCAAAAATGCTAAAGCATCTGTCCAGGGTACAGGCCGATTACCCGAGGCATCTGTGAATCTGTGAATGGGGCTTGCAGCTTGGCCACCAGGCAAGTGTCATCAATAATAATTAATGGTGTGAAGGAAATTACGTAATTTTTTAAAAGTTGTGAGAGGTGGCAAGTTCCTGGTGTGATCAACCCTATCAGGAGGGGTGTTATCCCATCAGCCAAACCCGTGAAGCTGAGGAAAAGCACTGAACTCTGACACAGCTGGCATTTGTTGTCATTCAGTTTGATGCCAGCTGCAGCCAGCGTGCCAAGAAGGATTTGTAAATGTTTCTTATTCTCCTCAACCGAGTTACTGAATATTAAAATGTCATTGAGATACACAAAACAAAACTTCAAGGGAAATAAAATCTCGTTGATAAATCTCTGCCAAATCAGAGTGGCATTCTTGAGGCTGAAAGGCATGAATCGGTAGTGCAATAAACCTATGGGCATAGTAATGGTAGTCTTTTCAATGTCTTCAGGAACCATAGGTATTTGGTGATAAGCACATTTGCAGCCCACAACCAAGAACACTTTCACACCTGCCAGAGTCTGTGTAAAGTCAGCAATGTTCGAAATTGGATAATTGTCTATCATGGCACGAGCATTGAGCTGGCGGTATTCTCCACACGTACGCCAAGAACCGACCTGCTTGGGCACTAAATGAATGGGAGGGGACCAGCTGCTAGATGAAGGTTGAATGACACCCGACTTGTTTTTTTCTTGTTTTGTTCTTTAATGGCCACCAATTTCTCCGGGCTGAGATGGTGCAGTTTGCTAGTCATGGGAGGACCATCAATAAGATGTAGTTTGTGAACCGTGCCATTCGTAACCACTGAGACACCACAAGAAATGGCAGGAAGGCTATGTTTACTCTTGCGGTCATTGTTTGTTGTGAAGGGTCAGGTGGGAGCTGAGGGAGGGGGCGTGGCTCGGCACGCATCACGTGGAGTCTGCGAGGACGGGGGTAGCTCAGCTGTGCGTGTGGTGGACAGAACAAGCCAAGGCACCTTGGAAGTTACAGTTCCGGCCATGTGTTTACTTGGGTGTGCCACTGGTGCTGTGAATCAAGAATTTTATTCACCATAGATCATTGTACAATGTTATTGGTTTCGTCATTGGAATATATAATACAATATGAAGTATTAAGTACAGATAATGAAGTACAGTAATCTAATGGCAATAAGACATGTTATGCCTTCAAACATAGAAATAATAAAATACACAGGAAAGTATTAGATAATAATGTCTTAAGGTATACTATTCTGTAATTATGGTGTAGCAAATCATTTGTATAGCAGTTCTTTAACATGTGTGGTATACAATTACATGAACTTAATACACATAAATCAAATATTATTAATCAAAAAGAATTGTTAAATGTTAATATCCTGCTCTGGTATCTCTAGGAATTCTTTAATGTCATAAAAACGATGATCAGATAGCCAGCTGTACCATTTCAATTTAAACATGTTTATATCCATAGATCTTGCGTATGGTGGTAATCTGTTAAAGAATATCAGAGGGTTCACTTTGTGAGAATTTTTAGTCCTTGACAACCTGTGTCTTGGATATCCAAGTTATTCTTAGCCCTGGTATTGTGTTCATGTATTTGTCTCCTAGCAACAAATTCTGAGATGTTGTTTTTAATACAGAGCACAGACACATAGATGTATAAATTTATAATTGTGAGAATTCTTAGTTTTATGAAAACAGGACGACAATGTTCCCTACAGCCCCTTTTACACATTATGCGTAAGACTTTTTTTTTTTGTACTTTTAAGATATTCTTAGTGTGAGAGGAGTGTCCCCATATAATCAGAACATATGAAATATGGGACTGAAACATCCCAAAATATGTCACTCTGAGGTACTCCACACTCACTACTTCCCTGAGTTTCATAATGAGGAATGCTACCCAAGATATTATTTTACATACATGATTTACATGTTCTTCCCATCCAAGTTTGGAGTCTATGTGAATACATAGAAGTATTGCAGACTTATTCTCTACTTCATTAGACATTCCCATTAACAGTTGTTGGGTTTTATTAGGGTTACATAGAGACTAGGTGGCGTCACGTGCAAGTTCCTGAGGTGGCCACTAGCGAGGGAGGCACACACATTGTGGTAGCAGACTGCTCGACTGATGGAGCGGAAACATTTGATGAACGCAGGGCGTGCTCGGAGGAGGCAGTGGTTAGATGCAGCTGCCAGAGTGGGACACCACACAGGTCGAGCGCTCACTCGAGGCATTGTCGTGAACACACAGGTCTGTTTACAAATTCCCACATAAGAGTGGTGAGGAGGAGGAGGAGCAGTGTCACAAACACTATTTACTTTGTGCGCGAGCATGACAGCACTGGGAACACTGGGGTTTGAATCCCCCTTCGGGTGTGGATATTTGTGCCGTCTTTAGTAAAGTTAGTTCATAAGTAGTTTGTAAGTTTAGGGACCGATGACCCCGTAGTTAAGTCCCTTAAGCTCTACAAACATTAGAGCATTATTGCACTAATACCGTAGCTACCATACCTGTCACTTTATAGCATCCATGCTGTTGGACAGCCCATTCAGTGCACACGTTGTTTTATTCATTTGTAGAGCAGCCAATCTAAAAGTTAACTGCCACGTAGAACTTTTTGTTAGTTGGTCTATAATACAGTATCGTATACTTCACAACACAGATATTTGTCATCTACAAATAAGTGATAAATATTCCCATCTATGAAGATATTCTAAAACTCAATATGTTACAAAATTTATTTAACAACAGCTGTCTGATATTCGCCTGTTCAGAAACCTGGTCCCTCAGATGGCCCGGACCCCCGCAAGACTCGGGCCCCACAGATTGTTTCCCCCTTTCCCTCCCTCTCCTCGGCCCTGGTAGCAGGCCAAAAGTCAGGTCTTGACAGAGAACAAGAAAAGTGAGCGTTTGTGAGGTGGTGAAACACCTAACATTGCACAACATCTGGAGAAAGTTTATGATGAGTTTAGTTGATGCCTAAGATCGGTTCCAACACATCCGCTACCAAAAGGTTCCATGAGAGGTTATTCTTTGGTGATGAGCAAATAGTAAAAGTCATTGAAACTGCACTTATAAATTACAGTAAAACTTCTGAATAACGGACAGCAATGGGGAAAATAAAACTGTCTGTTTTTAAGAAGTGTCTGCTTTAAGAAAAGGATAAAATACAAAATAGTAAACTAGCGTTTATCCGAAATGATCAGTATGGCGGCCAGTTCGGATAATGAAAATCTCGAATAAAACCAAAGTCTCCTCTTTTCATGTGTGTAACGCATCGAATTGTGTCAATACCGCTAAGTACGCCGCTTGTTGAACCGATCCAGCCAGCCATAATATCCGAGGAATTCTTACTCCTTTCCTTCAATAAGCTCATAAAGTCATCGCATTTAGACGAAGTAGAAGACCTTAACTAGCACACCTTGGGATCTTATTTGTTCATGCCACAAAAGTATAACGTCTTCTGAGGACATGAACCTTTTCTCATTCATCTTCGACATTTCATTGCGCTGCTTGACACTTGACTGGAACAAAATGTTTAAAAATCTGATCAATTTGTTTTTCAATCAGTAATCGCACTCATACCGATGTTCAAATCCACAGCAACTTTCACGGGTGGCTCACCAGCATCAATTTTCTGCAAAGTGTGAAGCTTTTGTTACAACGAGGTAACATTCTTTTTTAGTTTAGCGCCTGTAGTCAGCGTTTTTTTTTTTTTTTTGTTTTTTTGCCACTTTCATCTCTGGGCATTTTAAAGCATGTAGAGTGAGCACGAAACTTCAAATCAAAATCACTCAAGACGCATTAGACAAAGCTTTTGACTTTTGAAACCAGGCTGTGGCAGCCATCGAATGAAAACTTCCGATACACCTATCGCCTCTTCCCTGTACTACCCAAGCCCACACTGCAACTCAACGGTGAGTCTACTCTACTGAACGCTTGGATTTGTCTGATGTACCGACTACAGGCTGAAAGTGATCGTCTGTTTCTGCGCGGCATGAACCAATTCTGTACGTACTGTACTTCCAAGAAGTTCCAATAGGTGGTAATGCCATGTAACCACGCAATATGAAGAAGAAACATGCTAAATCTTCTATCAACACACGTTGACAACACTCAGACTATTGACATGCAAGAGTGCACTAATTCATTCACGCTGTCCGTTATTTGGAAGTTTTGATTGTTGTTGGGAGAGATATTACGGTGTCTGTGTCCGTTATTGAGAATGTCCGCTATTCGGAATAATTTTAGCATAAGGGCTAATGCCACTCCCATGAACCGCAGACATTGCCGAGGTGGGGTGGCTTGCGTGCCTCCACGATACAGATAGCCGTACCGTAGGTGCAACCACAGCGGAGGGGCCAGACAAACGTGTGGTTCCTGAAGAGGGGCAGCAGCCTTTTCAGTAGTTACAGGGGCAACAGTCTGGATGATTGACTGAGCTGGCCTTGTAACATCAGCTAATGTGGCTTTGCCACACAGCTACTGCGAACAGCTGGAAGCAAGGGGAAACTACAGCCGTTACCTTTCCCAAGGACATGCAGCTCTACTGTATGAACATATGATGATGGCATCCTCTCGGGTAAAATATTCCGGAGGTAAAATAGTCCCCCATTCGAATCTCCAGGCGGGGACTACTCAGGAGGATGTGATCATCAGGAAAGACAACACTGGCATTCTACGGGTCGGAGCATGGAATATTGGATCCCTCAATAGAGTAGGAAAATTAGAAAATTTAAAAAGGGAAATGGATAGGTTGAAGTTAGATATAGTGGGGATTAGTGAAGTTCGGTGGCAGGATGAACAGGATTTCTGGTCAGGTGAGTACAGGATTATAAATACAAAATCAATTGGGGGTATCACAGGAGTAGGATTGATAATGAATAAGAAAATAGGAATGCAGGTAAACTACTATGACCAGCACGGTGATCCCATTATCATTGTCAAGATAGATACGAAGCCAACACAGACAACAGTAGTACAGGTTTATATGCCAACTAGCTCTGCCAATGATGAGGAAATTATTCAGACAATTAAGGGAGAGGAAAACTTAATTGTTATGGGAAACTGGAATTCGGTAGTAGGACAAGGAGGGGAAGGGAAGATAGGTGAATATGGTCTGGGCAAAAGGAATGAAAGAGGAAGCCGCCTGGTAGAATTTTGCATGGAACATAATTTAGTTATAACAAACACCTGGTTCAAGAATCACAAAAGAAGTTTGTATACGTGGAAGAGACCAGGAGACACCGGGAGATACCAGATAGATTTTATAATGGTAAGACATAGATTTCGGAACCAGGTTTTAAAGTGTAAGACATACCCAGGGGCAGATATAGACTCTCATCATAACTTGTTGGTTATGAACTTAGGCTGAAACTGAAGAAACTACAAAAAGGTAGGAAAATAAGGAGATGGGATCTGGATAAATTGAAGGAACCTGAAGTTCTTAAGAATTTCAGAGGGAGCTTTAGGCAACAATTGACAGGAACAGGGGAAAATAAAACAGTAGAGGAGAGATGGGTAAAATTGAGAGATGAAATAGTGAAGGTAGCAGAGGACAAAATAGGTAGGAAGGCAAGACCTACAAAAAATCCTTGGATATCACAGGAGATACTAAATTTAATCGATGAAAGGAGAAAATATAAAAATGCAGTAAATGAAACAGGCAAAATGGAGTACAGACGACTAAGAAATGAGAAGTGCAAAATGGCTAAGCAGGAGTGGCTAGAAGGCAAATGCAAGGATGTAGAAGAATGTATAAATAGGGGAAAAATAGATACAGCCTACAGGAAAATAAAAGAAACATTTGGAGATAAGAAAAACAGCTCCATGAATATCAAGGACACTGATGGAAAACCAGTTCTCAGCAAAGAAGGGAAAGCTGAAAGGTGGAAAGAGTATATAGAGGGGCTTTACAAAGGAAATGAACTTCGAGACAATATTGTATGAAGGGAAGAGGATGTAGATGAAGATGAAATAGGAGATACTGTACTGAGAGAAGAATTTGACAGAGCCCTGAAAGACCTAAGGTGAAACAAGGCCCCTGGAGTAGATGATATTCCCTCAGAGCTACTGAAGTCTCTGGGAGAACCAACCATGACAAACCTGTTTCACCTGGTGTGTAAGATGTATGAGACAGGCGAAGTACCCTCAGACTTTAAGAAAAATGTTATAATCCCCATTCCAAAGAAAGCAGGTACAGACAGGTGTGAAAACTACAGAACCATCAGTTTAATAAGTCATAGTTGCAAAATATTAACACGAATTATTTACAGAAGGATGGAAAAGCAGGTAGAAGCCGACTTTGGGGAAGATCAGTTTGGGTTCATGAGAAATGTAGGAACACGGAAGGCAATACTCACTTTACAGCTTATCCTAGAAGATAGATTAAGAAAAGGCAAATCTGCATATCTAGCTTTTGTAGATTTGGAGAAGGCTTTTGACAATGTTGATTGGAATAAACTCTTTCATGTTCTGAAGCAAGCAGGAGTAAAATATAGGGAGCGTAAGGTTATTTACAACTTGTACAAAAACCAGACAGCGGTTGTCAGAGTTGAAGGGCATGAAAGGGATGCAGTGGTTGGAAAGGGAGTAAGACAGGGTTGCAGTCTTTCTCCATTGTTATTCAATTTGTACATTGAGCAAGCTATAAAGGCAAGCAAGGAGAAATTTGGAGAAGGAATTAAAGTTCAGGGTGAAGAATTAAAAACATTGTGTTTTGCCGACAACATAGTAATTCTGTCAGATACAGCAAAGGACCTGGAAGAGCAATTGAATGGAATGGACAGTGTGCTGAAAGTTGTATATAAGATGAACATTAACAAGAGCAAAACTAGGGTAATGGAGTGCAGTGTAAGAAAATCAGGTGATGCTGAAGGAATTAGATTGGGAAACAAAGCAATAAAGCAGGTAGATGAGTTTTGTTACTTGGGCAGTAGAATAACAAATGATGGTCGCAGTACAAGAGGATATAAAATGCAGAATGGCAATGGGTAGAAAAGCGTTTTTGAAAAAGAGAAATTTGTTAACATCGAATATTGATTTAAGCCTAAGGAAGTCTTTTCTGAAGGCTTTTGTATGGAGTGTTGCTTTGTATGGGAGTGAGACATGAACGATAAACAGTGCGGACAGGAAGAGGATAGAGGCTTTTGAAATATGGTACTACAGAAGAATGCTGAAGATTAGGTGGGTGGATCGCGTAACTAATGAGGAGGTACTGAACAGAAATGGGGAGAAAAGGAATTTCTGGCATACCTTGACTAAAAGAAGGGATAGATTCGTAGGACACATTCTTAGACATCAAGGAATTGTGAATTTAGCATTAGAGGGAAGTGTGTGGGGTAAAAACCGAAGAGGAAGACCAAGAGATGGATACAGTAAGCAGATTCAGACAGATGTAGGTTGCCGTTCTTATGTGGAGATGAAGAGGCTTTCTCAGGATAGGGTATTGTGGAGAGCTGCATCAAACCAGTCTTCGGACTGAAGACCACAACAACAACAAGGGCTAATGTTGTTTTGCAGGGGAATTTTAAAATGTCCACTATTGAGAGGAGTCCGCTATTGGGAAGTGTCCGTTAAGGGAAGTTTTACTGTATTTTCATGTAATATGAGATAAGTCGTAACATAGTAGATGTATGGGAAAGTCTATCCACAGCAGCTGAGTTGCATTGAAAGTACAAAGTATAGCACTGTGAGGGCTGAGAGGACCGGTAGCCATCAAAGACTGTAGGAGTGATACATCAGCACCAGTGTTAATCAAGAAATTAACATTTGAGGCACAGTCACATATATACAAAAGACCACATAATATAGAAAAGTCACTGACGGAATGAAATACATATAGGTGCCTGTGAGTGTCTGAGCAGGAGGCAGTGCTTAAATCATCCTGTGCTTGACATTTGAGCAGTGACATGGCAAACAGCACTTCCTTGCCACATCTCTGAACCAGCTGAGGAAATAGCAGTATGGACAATACGAAGCTTGTTCTTCTGGGAAGCGAATGAGCAGCAGTGGGCCATCCTCATTGTCAGAGGAGCTGATTGCAAGTAGTGCTGGAGGGAATAGTGGAGACACCAAAGCTGACACCTGGTCTGCATGCAGACGGATGTGGATGCCCGGTTTTTCAGCAGACTGTCTGATGTGTGAGCGGCCCCGCCCAGTAGCGGGTGTGTGCTGGCAAGATTGCATCTTGGACTAAGCTTGCCGCTCACGTGTTTCATGTAGGTATGTTTCATGAACCCTGGTCTCAATGCATATTCTCTTGCTTGGAATCTGCAGAATGTTATAAGTGAGGGCAGTCTGGACTGGACTGCAAGTGGGAGTTTGCTCAACCACACAGACATGAGGGTGGAATCTGGCATGTCATTGTCATTGACAAGGAGACAAAGACGGCTCCAGAGCTGTGTTGGATTCTTCTCCCACAAGTGTTCCTCATGGATAATGTGTCAGATAGTATCTTCTGGCGTGTGAATGACTCTCTTGAGGATTGTCTGTCTGGCTATGGCGTACTGGTCAGTTACTGGAGGAGAGGCCACAAGGTCGCAGATTAAATCAACGCACTCGTGAAGGTGCATGATGAGCCACAGGTAATGAGCTGAGTCGTCGTGCTTGTAATGGTCGAATATTTGTTCAGCCAATGCTAACCACATCGTAGGAGCCTCGGAGGAGAAAGGCGGCAGCTTAGGAAGGTGCCCAGGTGGTGGTGACAGAAATGCCTCCAAAACATCAGTGACGGTGGAGGTGCCAACTTGCTGAGGCATCACGAGGGGAGCTTGACGTGGTTGTTGCTCCTGGAGGACCCTCGAAGATCAGTGAGAGGATCGCAACAGGTAGAGGTGAGACAACAGGGGTGACCGACTCAGAAGAGAGGCACTGGTGTTTACTGTGAAAGCAGGCAGGGGTGCGGCCGAGAATGTTCTTGTGTGTCAACAGTGTGGAACAATGGAAGTGGTTGTTGAACATGCAACATGGTAGATGCATCACATGATGGGGGAAGCACAAATGACACACTAGCACTATGAGAATTGTTAAAGTTCATATCACCACTGAAAGCGCAAAAAGATCCCTCTGGAGAGTCACTAAACACGCTCGGTGTTGTAAACTGCTCGAAGTTGGCTGACATGTTGCTAACATTGTCCATGACAGCAGCGCAGGCAGGAAAAGGTGCATCCACAACTCACAAAAATTAACCATAATTGATTGTGTGGTTGATGCGTGAACTGTGGTGAATGCCGTGAGAGGTGAGTCCAAGTCCAGTAGTACTGACAAAGTTATTGGAAGCAGCTGCACTTCATTGGCGGAGCATGTTGTTGGCAAAAGGATACATGCACATGCTTGGCAGGGCAGTTGCCAGTCTGAAATTCAAATTTTGCATGTTTGATAAGTCCATATTCTGCAAAATCTGAGTGTTAAGTGCACACAAGTTGTGGTGAGATAACTGATTAACACTGTTCATGGATGAAACACTAGAAAACATGAGTGGCAAACTGAGGTCTGAGTCCATTAAGTTCCTTGCAGCACTAGAGGCACTCGGCATAGTGAACATGTCCTGTGAGAAATCGTTCTGCGAATACAAATTTGATACACTAGAAGCAGGAATACATTGGATTTGTGGCGATGATATTGCTGCATCTTGGAATCCAAGTAGAGGTTGCACTGTCGAGGTCATTGTAGCAAACGTCAGGACAATGACTTCCACATTTTACAATGATATTTCACACAAAAAACCAGATGCCGCTGCAAAACTCACTTAAATAGAGAGTGACCTTGACTTCAGGGTCACCAGTATGGGTTTTATGCGGGGTTGCAGCCCTAATAAGAACCACATGTTCTTGATACAGCACTTTGTTGCTACAGAAAGGCTTGTGGGCCCAAAGAGGCTGAAACCCCAAAGATGCCAGCTGTAAAGATACATCACACATTGGTTCTATTGATTCGGTGGCCGAGCCGTCACCACACAAGCACTTCATATATGGTCTCCTTTACAGATGAATCATACCTTCCCAAAATTCTCCCATTAAAGCGAAGTTGACCATTTGCCTTCCCCACGCTGTCCTTATATGCTGATTCCATTTTATATCACTGTGCAGCATTACACCTAGGTATTTAATTGACAAAACTCTGTCAAACAACATACTACTAATGCTGTATTACAATGTTATGGGATTGTTTCTCCTACTCATCTGCATCACCTTACATTTTCCTACAATTAGCGCTAGTTGCCATTTCTCACACCACCTAGAAATTTGGTCCAGTTCATCCTGCACCCTACTACAGTCATTCAATGATGATGCCCTCTTGTACACCATAGCATCATCAGCAAACAGACGCAGATTGCAACTCACTCTGTCCGTCAGGTCATTTATATAGATGGAAAATAACAGCGGTCCTAACACACATACCTGAGACACCCCTGACAATACCCTAGTGTTTCATAAACACTCCCCATAGAGGACAATGTACTGGGTTCTATTACTTAAGTAATCTTCGAGTCACTCGCATATTTGGGTACCTATTCCATAAGCTCGTACCTTTGTTACCAGTCTGTAGTGTGGTACTGTGTCAAATGCATTTCGAAAATCGAGAAATATACAGTCTGCCTGTTGCCCTTCGTCCATAGCATGCAAGATGTCATGAGAGAAAAGGGCAAGCTGGGTTTCACACAATCAATGCTTCCTAAAGAATGGACAGAAGCTTTTCCGTCTCAAGATAATTTACTGTATTAGAATTTTAAGATATAGGTCTGTAATTTTGTGGGTCCATTCTTTTGCCTTTCTTTTACATGGGAGTTACCCTTGCCTTTTTCCAGAAGCTTGATGCTGGATCAAAGATTTGCGATAAATGCAAGCTAAGGAAGGGGCCAGTGCCACCAAGTATTCTTTGTAAAACTGGATCGGTACCCCATGTGGACCTGGTGGCTTGTTTGTTTTAAACTCTCTCAGCTGCTTCTCTACACCAGCTATCCTTATTACTGTATCCTCCATTTGGGAGTTAGTGAGATCATCAAATGAAATGGTTTGTGCATGGTCCTCCTGTGTGAATGATTTCTTAAATGTTAAATTTCATTTTGGTGTCTTCTATCACCAACCAAGTTGGTTTCAATCTGGCCCGCAACAGAAGTAAGTGAGAGAGAGAGAGAGAGAGAGAGAGAGAGAGAACTATTGTAAAGCATTGACAAATTAAGAAAGTATGTTGAAGATGCATAAATAAATGTAAACGCATGAAATGTGGTGGACATAAACTGAATGTAAGCTCAAAGTGCTGGCTTTGTGGCATAATTTTTGGCATGTAATTTCAGAAGAAGGGTGCCATTCATATTGGTGTATTACTCCATAAGACAAAGCAGTCTGTGACCTTCAGTAAGTGTGTGAATCTGCCCACAAGTAGCAAAGTGTTGCCCAGGCTTAGCCTAGCACATCATCTGACATCCTCAGCCTTTTGCTTATTGCATTTAAGACAGTATCAACTAAGGCTGACTCCCTCTTAGATGCCATAGCAGGCCAAATATTTTCATTGTATTTACTCTACTAAAGAGCAACTGTGATTGGAAATAGTCTGTTCAGCCCACAATTTTTGGCACAAATTTTCATATGTCTATGTTGTAAGACTGCAACACCTACAAGCAGCTGATACTCAAGAACCCAGATAAAATCTTTATTTATAGATATTACTTTTTACAAACATTCCTTTTTTCAAATATTTTTTTTATTGAGAAAAGTAAATTGTAATTCTGAAATAGTGTAGTATTGGGGTTGAATATGCTGAATAATTGTTGTGTGAGGTTTGTGATACCTATTTGTTTATTTACTCTATTATATCCTTTTTGATAACTTCTCTGCAGTACTTGCAGTACATAATTGTTTTCTTTTCTGAACTAATAGGTTTCTGCACAATTGGGGTTATGTCAGCTCTCTAAATTTGAATATTGTGGTTCTGAAAACAGTTGAGTTGGTGTTTTGTAATCTTTATGTGTCTAGTGTATATATAGGAATGTGGCTGTCATGAAAGTCTATTATGGATGACCCATCTGTAATTAAATAAAATGTTACAAACACGATAAACTTCAGATAAGAAATTGTTTTAATGTGGGTGTACTGGCTACTATTTGAGTGACCGAATGATGTGTGCAGGCTGGAGCCGTCAGTATTCTCGAACCTGGAAAGCCTGGGCCTCCTGAACCTGAGTGGCAACGCACTGCAGGTGCCGGAGCGCGGCCCACTGCTGGAATCCACCACCCTGCACTCGCTGGACCTCTTCAACTGCTCACTGCACAGTCTGCCTGAAGAGACCTTCTCAGCACTTCCGATGCTCGTCGCTATCGACCTGTCGCTCAACGGCCTGGAGCAGCTGCCCTCTAAACTGTTCCACAACCTTACACATCTGCAGCAGGTGAGTCAACATTCTGAAATTTGTATTCTATCTGTCAACAATGCAACCTGTTCCAATATGGACTATTCCATTTGAAATTGGACAAAAATATGAGAAAGTAGACCGCAGTTTTTTTTTTTTTTTTTTTTTTTTTTTTTTAAAAATCTCTATACATTATAAAAGGAAGTATCCCGATTGACTGACTGGCTGACTGACTCATCATCGCCCAGCCCAAACCACTGAAGATAGAAACTTGAAATTTGTAGAGCGTGTTGATCTTATTCTGTAAGCATCATTAAGAAGCGATTTTTTGATATTCCATCCGAAAGGGGGTGAAATAGGGATAAAACGTTTTTTGAAAATACGTAGCTATTTAGGAAATTTTGAAGCTAGAACTACAAAATTTCGGATTTTAATTCAGGGTTCGAATTTAAAAAACACGTGTTTCGGCATTTTTTTGAAATTCGACAAATACGGGGGTAAAATAGATGATGCAAAAAATTGATTTTCAAAAATATGTTGCTGTTTACTCAAATTTCAAGTTATAACTACGAAACTTGGGATATGGACTCTTGATCAGGATTAAAAAGACACGAGTTTCGGTATTTTTGGAAATTCAAAAACTAAGGGGGTAAAAGAGGGGATCAAAAATTCTTTACAAAAACACTTTGTTGTCAAGACAATTTTGAAGATATAGCTGCAAAAATTGGTATTTGTATTGTTCGTTATGATTTAAAAAATACGTGTTTCGGTATTTTTGGAAATTCAACAATCAAGGGGGTTAAATTGGAGAGGGGGTGTTTTTCGAAAATCTGTTGCAATTTAGGCAATTTTGAAGTTAGAACTACATATTTTCGGATTTGGATTCGGGGTTAGAATTTAAAAGATATGTGTTTTGGTATTTTTGGAAATTAGACAAATAAGGGTGTGAAATATGGGAT
This sequence comes from Locusta migratoria, assembly GCA_026315105.1. NCBI lineage: Eukaryota > Metazoa > Arthropoda > Insecta > Orthoptera > Acrididae > Locusta > Locusta migratoria. The sequence continues at coordinate 508,245,169 of CM048745.1, forward strand.
GCAAAAATTGATTTTCAAAAATATGTTGCTGTTAACTCAAATTTCGAGCTATAACTACAAAATGTAGGATATAGACTCTTGATCAGGATTAAAAAGATACGTGTTTTGATATTTTTGGAAATTCAACAACTAAGGTGGTAAAAGAGGGGATCAAAAATTCTTTTTGAAAACACATTGTTGTCAAGACAATTTTGAAGCTATAGCTACAAAAATTGTATTGTTCGTTATGATTTAAAAAATATGTGTTTCAGTATTTTTGGAAATTCGACCAATAAGGGGGTGAAATACGAGTTGCAAAAATTGATTTTCAAAAATATGGTGCTGTTAACTCAAATTTCAAGCTATAACTACGAAACTTAAGATATGGATTCTTCATCAGGGTTAAAAAGAAACAGCTGGTGCAGACCAATCAGCCTACACATGCGAAGCAGCTGGGGTTCAGCTAATCTTTATATATGAAAATGTTGTGTTCGTTTGTGTGTGTTTGGAAATCTCAAAAATTGAGCTCCAAATTTGTCACAACATTGCACTGTAACACAGGAAGGTTTTTAGACAGCTATTTGTTTAATATATTACTCATAATATATACATAAAATAGAAAACGGATGACTTACCCAAAGGACAGACTTGTCGACAGACACAAATAGAAACACACACAAACACACATACAAGCTTTTGCGACCACTAGCAGCTTCTTCAGGAAAAAGAGGAAGGAAGGAGAGGAGAAAGGGAAGGATATGGGTTTTAAGGAAGTGAAAAAGCAGTCATTCCAATCCCAGGAGTGGAAGGACTTACCTTAGGGGAAAAAAAGGAAGGTAAGCAAATACACACACGCTCACACATATCCAAACAAAAACACACCTAGACAGACCAATTGGAATATGCTGAAGGGCAAGTTCCCATCTCCAGAGCTCTGAAAAACTGGTGTCAGTGGAAAGTATCCAGATAACCCGGACGGTGTAACACTGTGCCAAGATGTGCTGGCCATGCACAAAGGCGTGTTTAGCCACAGGGTGATTCTCATTACCAACAAACACGGTCTGCCTGTGACCGTTCATGTGAATGGACAGTTTGTTGCTGGTCATTCCCACATATAACACTTCACAGTGCAGGCATGTCAGTTGGTAAATCACATGGGTGCTATCGCAAGTGGCTCTGTCCTTGATTATGTACACCTTCTGGGTTACAGGATTGGAGTAAGTGGTGGTGGAAGGGTGCATAGGGCAGGTTTTACAACTGGGGCTGTTACAAGGGTAGGAGCCAGGAGGTAGGGAAGGTGGTTTGGAGATTTGATAGGGATGGACTAGGAGGTTACGGAGAAAGACACTCTCGGTGGAGTGGGAAGGATGTCATGAAGGATGGATCTTATTTCAGGGCAGGATTTAAGGAAGTTGTATCCCTGCTGGAGAGCCACATTCAAAGTCTGCTCAATAAAAAAATAATAATAATAATAAAATAAATCCTACTCTTAATGGTCCAGCACCCCAAGACATCATTCAAATTGAACCCTGCCTTGGAACAGTATCGTCCTCTGTCACAGCGAGACCCACCTGCTCTTCCTCAAAATCATCCTCTTCAAACCTTCCAGGAATTCCTTACTTCCAGCCTTGCCTCTCACTCTTACCTGAGAAACCTTAATCCTACTCCCAACATTACCGCAGCTGAATCCCGAGCTATCCGTGATCTGAAGGCTGGCCATCCAATTGTCTTTCTCCCAGTCGACAAGGGATCCACAACTGTGGTACTTGATCGGCGGGAGTATGTGGCTGAGGGACTGCGTCAGCTTTCAGATAGTACTACATATAAAGTCTGTCAAGGCAATCCCATTCCTGATGTCCAGGCAGTGCTTCAAGGAATCCTCCAAAACCTTAGGCCCCCTTACAAAACCTTTCACCTGACTCCATTAACCTCATGACCCCACCGACACCCCACACCCCCACCTTCTATCTACTTCTGAAGATTCACAAACCCAATCATCCTGGCCACCCCATTGTGGCCGGTTACCAAGCCCCTACAGAATGACGAATCTCTGCCTACATAGACCAACACCTCCAACCCATCATGTGCAGTCTCCCATCCTTCATCAAAGACCAACCACTTCCTCGATCACCTGAAATCCTTACCCAGCCTGTTACCTCCAGAAACCATTGATGCCACTTCCTTATACACAAATATCCCACACGCCCAGGTCCTCGCTGCAATGGAGTATTTCCTTTCACTCCAACCACCCACTTCCCTACCTAAATCCTCTTTCCATAATACCCCAGCCAACTTCATCCTAACCCACAACTTCTTCACTTTTGAGGGCCAGACATACCAACAACTAAAGGGAACAGCCATGGGAACCAGGATGGCCCCCTCGTACACAAACTTATTCATGGGACACTTACAGGAAGCCTTCCTGGATACCCAAGCCTGTCAACCCAAGGTTTGGTATAGATTCATTGATGACATCTTCATGATCTGGACACACAGTGAAGAAGAACTCCAGAATTTCCTCTTCAACCTCACCTCCTTTGGTCCCATCAAATTCACCTGGTCCTATTCCAAATCCCATGCCACTTTCCTCAATGTTGACCTCCATCTGTCCAACGGCCAACTTCACACATCCGTCCACATCAAACCTACCAATAAACAACAGTACCTGCATTATGACAGCTGCCATCCATTCCACATCAAACGTTCCCTTTCCTACAGCTTAGGTCTTCATGGCAAACGAGTCTGCTCCAGTCCCGAATCTCTGAACCAGTACACCAATAACCTAATAACAGCTTTCACATCCCGCAGCTATCCTCCTGATCTGGTACAGAAGCAAATTACCAGAGCCACTTCCTTATCCCCCCAAATTCAGAACCTTCAACAGAAGAACCCCAGAAGTGCCCCTCTTGTCACCGGATACTTTCCAGGACTGGAGTGAACTCTGAATGTGGCTCTCCAGCAGGGATACAACTTCCTTAAATCCTGCCCCGAAATGAGTTCCATCCTTCATGACATCCTTCCCACTCCAACGAGAGTGTCTTTCCGCCACCCACCTAACCTCCGTAACCTCCTAGTCCATCCCTATGAAATCCCCAAACCACCTTCACTACCTGCTGGCTCCTAGCCTTGTAACCGCCCCCGTTGTAAAACCTGCCCTATGCACCCTTCCACCACCACTTACTCCAGTCCCGTAACCCGGAAGGTGTACATGATCAAGGGCAGAGCCACTTGTGATACTACCAACTTCTTTGTTTTCTACAAATGTCTGTCTAGGTGTGTTTGCGTGTGTATATGTGTGAGTGTGTTGTATTTGTTTACCTTCCTTTTTTTCCCCTAAGGTAAGTCCTTCCACTCCTGGAATTGAAATGATTCCTTTTCCACTTCCGTAAAACCCGTATCCTTCCCTTTCTCTTCTCCTTCCTTCCTATTTTCCTGAAGAAGCAACCAACAGTTGCAGTTCCATATACCATTGTATGTACATCTAGCATCAAAATTGACTGGTAACAGCGTATTTTTTAAAAAAAAAAAAAAAAAAAAAAAAAAAAAAAAAAAAAAAAAAAAAAAAAAAAAAAAACTTTTCATCCCCTATTTCACCCTCTTAGGGACAGAATATCGCAAAATTGCTTCTTAAACATCGCCAAAAGTGTAAGTTGAACACCGTCTGTAAATTTCAAGTTTTTATCATCAGTGATATGGCTGGACGATGGTGAGTCATTCATTTAATCTTTTGTCAGTCAGTCACTGGGAACATATTATACGTTGCAAGCTGTTGTGATCTCTCTCGAAGGTGGTCTATGCAGTGTTTCTTGTTATATACTGAGTATTATCAAGCGGAGTGCAGCTGAGTCACTTACAAAGTTGGCACGACTCTGTAGATAATCCCACTGCTCAATGAATTGCTGTAAGATGAACATATGGACTAGCTGAGTGACAAATAACAGCTCCCCCATATCACAAAGAATCATTGGTGATACTGAAAAACACAAACGTCAGAGATATGGACACTTGGATATAATTTTGTCATCCTTACAATCTTGAGGCAATGATTAAATTTATCCCAAGGCGGCAGCGCAGCTTGCCAATGTTGGAAACGGAATGTTCGGTTCGTGTGGATAATTAATTTTATCTCAGGACAACCTTTCAACCATAGTGCAAGCACAGACTCAATTATCTATTAAATTGTAAGCACAAAAGCACATTAAGCAGTTTGCAAAAGTGTCTGTATTAGCCCCCAACAAGGTCGGTATGATTAAGCTTATCTGTCATGAAGCCACAACATAAAGTTCCAATCTTTATGAAAATTTCCAGACTTATCAAACCACCCCTGTACAAAATATTATTTTACTGGTTTGTTATTTTTATTACTTTTCAAGATGCGATTTTTATTTCTCATCTTCTTTGCAGGTGTTCTTAGCAGACAACGGACTAAAGTCCCTGCCAGCTGATCTGTTCACGAATAACCAACATCTGCGGCGGTTACATCTGTCTGGGAACCCCCTTCTTCTGACTGCTGAGAATCCCATGCTTCCCAATGCACCCTCAGTGCTGCTTCTGGAACTGGACCGCATGAAACTCACAACACTGCAGGCCTCCTGGTTTGAAAATCTGCCACAAATTACCAACCTTAGCCTTGCTGACAATGAGCTGTCCACTATTTCGGTGAGTATACAAGTTTATCTTTTATTTTCTTCCTAAAGGTAGAGTGGCTAGCATGAACAGTATTATAATGATGTGCCAAACATAAAGTTCGCCCTTTTTTCATACTGACATCGCCTCTGTTTGTTGTATCCCCACCTTTATCGTCCCTCTCCACTTCCCCCCCTCCTCCACTCCTTCCCCCCTCCTCCCTCCCCCTCACCCATCCCTTCTGCTTGCCATGTAGTCAGACTGTGTTGGGCAGCCAGAGATGGCTGACGTGTGTGGATGAGTGTGCCTGAGTGATTGTGTGGATGAGTTTTCTCTTTCTGAGGAAGGCCATGGCCGAAAATTTAGAATTGTGTGTCTTTTATTTGTGTCTGTCAGCAGCTCAGTGTTCGTCTTTACAGTAAGTTGTTCTCTATCACATATTATTATACGGTTCATAAGCTTATAACTACCATCGTACTCAGTAAATATGATGAATTTATTTGGGGTCTCTGTACCTGCTGCTCAGCCGAATCTCTCCTTTTCTTCCATTTCCTCATCTGAGTCACTCTCTTCAAGAGTGTGTATAGCTTTTAGGTTTGCTACACTCTTGATGATGGCCTCATCACTTAGATCCTGCTCGATAAGTTTTTTTTTTTTTTTTTTTTTTTTTTTTAACTATTTGAAACCACTGTGTGAGTTCTTCTTTGCTGCGGCAGAGCGGCCAAGCGCATTGAGGCGCTAGGCTACAAAGCACGAGGCCGTTCCCCCCTCAGGCATGACTGTTTGTGTCGTCTTTAGTATAAGATAGTTCATAAGTAGTTTGTAAGTTTAGGGTCTGATGACCCCACAGTTAAGTCTCTTAAGCTTGACAAACATTTGAACATTTAGTTCTTCTTTGGGTACATTTTCCAAAGAATTGAGGTTGGTTACATTTATTACAATTGACAGGACATTAAAGCATTAGTTTCCTTCTACATTTTGTATTTTTATTTCTTACAACATTCAAAATTTGAGATATCGAGTCAAGATTTTGTTTCTCCTCAACAGTTAATGTTGTTGAATCAAATGTAGGATCTACAGTTGGATTAAGTTTCCTACAGCACTGGTGTAAAGCTACTTTGTATGCTTGAACCCAAGATAGTGTGATACAACAGATAAAACTCTTTGACTGCCATTTACGTCACACTCAGTGTTTAACAGGCCACGAACAAATGAGATTCTATAAAAACATTTAAAGTTCTGGATTACCCCTTTTATCCTTTCATTGAATCAGTGATGTAACATTAGGTCAAGTGGACACTTCCAATTGGTTCTGAACTATGCCAAGCTGGGATGGTGTCAGACCTTCATGTGTTCCAGACAGTTGGTGGATGACACACTTATGAAAGTCTACTGTATTGATGTATTATGACCTCCAGCAACAAATAAACAATCATCAGTGTTATGTACATATAAGTTTCTTCAACCATATCATGTGATATGTTGCCATTGGTACAAACAAATATGATTATGTTTAGCTGCGTGGTGGAGTGGTAGAGACACTCGGTGTTGAGAAGGAGAATTGCCAGCTTTCAGAATGACTCAGTTATAGAGTTAGTGTGTGAATACCCCCCCCCCCCCTCTCTCTCTCTCTCTCTCACACACACACACACACACACACACACACACACACACACCTCTTTGTATTATTTATTTATATTCAGCATGAACAGCAGTACCAAATTGATGAGCAAGTCTGCATGGTCACTGATCGTGTCAGCACGTCAGATTGTAACAAAGGAGTAGTAATTCATAACGTCGAATGCATAGCAATCCTATGCACACATAGGTAAACAGATCAAGGAAAGAGAACAAAAAAATAACAAAGAAATTAGCTTAAAAAAATATCTATGAATTCTTTTACAGAGTAGAAAGAGTGAGTTTTTGAGTTTAGATTTGAAAGTACGTGGATCACTACTAACATTTTTGAATTGCTGCACGTTTCTGCATAAGGGCCAAGGAGCTGTGATCTAAATGATGATTTCATTTGTGTCCAATATTAACTGAGTGACAGCTGCTAATTCTTGGGAAAAACCAAATATTATTAATGGCAAACGATATTAAAGACAGGGTGGCCAGATGTCCTGCATTTCACAGGATACTCCTTTTTTAGGCCTTATCCTGCAGCATGCCATGGGATTAGAAACTCTTGAAAATATTCTGCATTTCAATAGTATCCCTTACACCATCTTTTGAAATGCAATTATTTCCTTATGCATGTAAAATAAGTAATTGTACAGTGTAAAAGAATGAAATTCATTAACACAAGACTTTTTGTGAGGAAAGAAAGTTTCATTGGTTAGTGTAGCATCAGCCACACATGTCATTTGGCATCATTCTGGACATAAACATCATTTCGCTGAGCAGAGACTCGAAATATTCAACAATAGTAAGACCGAGCCAATGCTTCGATAAAAAGCTGTTAGCAAACCTGAAAGTCAGTTTATTTAACCAATTTCTATCTCTTTGTATCGTTGGAAAGTAAATGCAAGTCATTAGTGGAGTGGTGTTTGAGCTGTAATCATGTCAAAAGCAAAAGAAAATGTTTGTTGAATGCCGGATTGCAATCTTTGTATTAATTTATTGTAGGCATTAAAGAAAAATTGGACAGTGATGTTCCTTGCAACCAAGTTTTCACTGTGTACTTAACAGTGAACAAATGATGAAGTGAAATATTAAGACTTATGTAAATAAAAAGCAGAGGTTCTTCCTACTGGCAAATCTTCAGTCAACTGAAGAAAAACTGTCTGCTTCAAATGCACCAACAGAACGAATATTTTCTCTAATGAACAATATGTGGACTCACAAAAATCCAAATTTAAGACAGAAAATTAGAAAATGTGATTACTACAAAATGTAATATTCATCAATACTGTGTAGACCTCTACAATAAACTTCTGAGGAATTCTAAAATGTCGATTCATTCAAGTGAAAAATATACTTCATTATGTCTCAACAATATTTTGAAAGGATAGGCTGCTACTCACCACAGAGATGCCCAATGAGCTGCAGAAAGGCACACATAACAGAAAAACAAAAGATGAAGTTTTTGGCTTTTAAGACTTCGTCTGCCATATAGTATGCTCATTCAATGCTTCAGATTTATTATTAATGTCTTTGACATGTTCAAGACGAAAATCCGTCTCAGGGATTGTATATGTGTATTTTCATTTGATTGTGTTGATAAAGATATTGTTTCAGAAGTGGAACATTATGGAGTAAGGGGAGTGCTCATAATTGGTTCACCTCTTACTTTAATAACAGACAGCAGAAAGTGATCAACTGCAGTGTTGAAAATGGTTGTGATATGGACCCACAAGTAATTTTAAGATAGTTATGTTTGATGATGACACTATCTTAGTAGTGAAGAATGTTGTTGGCAATACTAATGCAGTAAAAGAAATAAGTTCATGGCTTATAGAAAATAAATTGATGCTAAATTATGGTACGACTCAGTTTTTACCATTTATAGCACAGACTTCAACAAAAAGTGACATTTCATTTTCACAGAATGAGCACTTGATAAGTGAAACTGAACAGTTCAAATTTCTAGCCATTCAGATTGATAGTAAGCTGTTGTGGAAATCCTATGTTTAGGAACTTTTTCAAAAACTAAATGCTGTATTGTTTACCATTCAAATTCTGAAATAAGTGATAGTTCAACATCAAAAGTAGTCTATTTTGCTTATTTCCATTCACTTATGACAGACATATGGTGTTACTTTTTGGGGTAACTTCTCTGATTCAAAAAGGGTATTTATTGCACAGAAACATGCGGTTCGAACAGTTGCGGGATTAGCTTGCATACTGCTAAACTCCTGTTTAGTAGCATGGGAATTCTGTCATTTGCCTCTCAATACATATTATCTTTAATTAGGGTGACCATATTTTCAGACATAAAAAGCAGGATCTACCGGTTATACAACATAATAGTGCCAAATTTACCTCACCTGTTTCAGTTTGGTTTTGTAAATGAGTAACAGAAAATGCAACAAGTAAAACAGTCATCAACTCAACATCTTCACACTCCAAATAATGTGAAGTAAATGATAATGGTCAAATTCAGTTATGGTGTATAGGCCTAATGTGATTAACTATCTTGAGATATAATCAAACAATGGAAGTACCTTGAAGGATTCAACAATATTTTGGAAAGGATAGGCTGCTACTCACCACAGAGATGCCCAATGAGCTACAGAAAGGCACACATAACAGAAAAACAAAAGATAAAGCTTTTGGCTTTTAAGCCTTCGTCTGCCACAGAGAATGTGCAGAATATCACCTTGGCAATGGACATATTGGAACATTCCTGTTTAAGGTGATATAAAAATCAATATAAATACAAAAATACAATCCCTGAGACGGATTTTCGTCTCGAATATGTCAAATACTATACCGATGCACTTTAATCACTAGTGATGCGGTGGTCTAGCGGTAAGACACCTGTCTAGTAAGCATGGAGGTCTGAGTTCGATTCCTGGTCGCATCACAAATTTTAATTCAATGCTTCAGATTTATCATTAATGTCTTTGACAATCAAATGATTTTGTTAAATCAAAGAATACATCTAGCATTCACAGTTTTTCAGTTAATCCATCAAGTGCCTCGCAGAGAAAAAAGAATATAATATATTTGGTTATGAAATCACTTTTGAAAACAAACTGTTCATTTGACAGCTAATTATGGAAACTTAAATGATCAATGAACCTCGAATTTGGAGCCTTTCAATAATTTTAGCAAAAACTAATGGCATGGAAATATGCCTGCAGTTGTCTACATTATCCCTTCCTCTATAAAAATAGAGTTGTTTCACTACTGAGTACTTCATTCTGTCAGGAAATTGACCTTCCCAAAACATTTCAAATATGGCTAAGTAACAGAGGCAAAACAATACTTAAGTATTGTATTAGATAACCCATCATATCCATCAGAGTCCTTAGTCTTCAGTGATTTAACTATTGACTTGGTCTTTCCTTTTGCAATATCACAGAGGACTACTTCAAGTAACAGTCTCAGAATCCCATTTTCTAAGAGTGTAGGAGCTAAGGTTCTGTTTTTAATTCAACTGCTTTATTCAGAAAATGGTTATTAAATACTGTGCTTATACATATTAAATATCTACTAATCTACTTATCACTATTAAATACCATACTTATCAGTAACAGAAAAATTTCCATTATGCATTGACTTTACATCCTCAACTCTGTGCTGGTGGCCAGAAACTTCCTTCATGACTAACCATATGATTTTCATTTTATCCTGAGAATTAGCTATTCTTTTTGCATGCCACTACTTTTTGCCTTCTTAATGTCAATTTTCAGAACCTTACAATACTGTTTGTAATGGGCTACTGCAGCTTGATTCTGCCTGTGTCTAACATTCTGATATAATTCCCACTTTCTTTTACACAATATTCTTATTCCTCTTGTCAACTACCCTGGCTTCTTGTTAGTTGTAGTACCTTGATTTGAGCATTTTAATGGAAATCAGTTTTCAAAAAGCATGAGAAATGTTTTAAGCATTATATTTATTGTTTAACAAATGTTTTAAGTTAAAATTTGTGCATCATGGTCTGAAAGGCCATTCATTACTCTGCTAACAGAATGCCCCTCTAATAATAAAAATTGAACAAAAATGTTGCCTATGGTTATACTACTTTTCCCCTTGTTATCTCATTGTAAAGAATACTGCTTGCAACAAGCAATAAGAATTAAAGAGATCTGAAATCCCCCCCCCCTTTTTTTTTTTTTTTTTTTTTTTTTTTTTTTTTTTTTTTTTTTTTTTTTTGCATAATCACTCCACAATTAATCTGTGTGATTTTTTCTTCTGTCACATGAACACAGAATCCTCTCTGTCAGAAATGCTTTAAAATCAGAGTCAGGTCAGGAGACCTATAAATAACAATTAGAAATTTAGTTTCACTACATTCAATCACACCTGCACAACATTCTAATATATTTCCTGATCAGTGCTTGGAAACTTCAATGGACTCAGCTGTAATATCTTTTCTTCATGTTTATGGCCACTCCCACACACTGCAAAGAACCAGAAAAATAGGAAGATAGCTTTTACCCTAGTAAAGGAAGCCTCTAAATTGTGACATTCTATAAGAAGTGCTCCGAAATAGCAATAACTTCAGAGTCATCATCTATAGGCAGTTCACTAACTTTATATCGAATATTACATATATTTTGGAGAAATGTGCTAATTCATCTGTTATTTGGATATGTAACATTTGTCAAATATGGTTTCTTTGTTAGAGGGACTTCCTTTAAGCAGGAATACCAGTGTGCTGACTTTAGTCTGAAAAGGTGCAGTTCTAACACCCACTAGTACAGGAATTTTCCCATGAGTGATGCCTCTCTTCCCACTATGCTGTCACCTATAAGCTTTTTCAACTTCCTCTTCCCATACCTATTGAAGTGTAGGTCATGCCAAGTGAAACCCAACCTGCAGATAGACTCAACTGGTACCACTGAAATGTGAGTCATGCGGTCTGCTATCAGCCCCCCCCCCCCCCCCCCCCCAATAGCCTCATATTAATACCCCTGACAGCTTTATTAAGATGAGGCTCATAATGCACATTTGTCACCAGTTTGATTAGCTATCTTTTCCACATCACCCCCATGCCATACTCTCCATCCCTAACAAGACTATTCCCAGCTCCACCCACAGTCACTACTTGTTCCTCTTTTGAATAATTATTGTATAACTGCCCTACATTAACAGTCACATGAACCAACCCTGCACTAGGCTTCAAAGTGCTGGTGGCCTAGTACTTAGTCCCCAACACTTCCTGCAACTGCTGGTCTGTATCTCTACCATGCAAGTTACCTAACAGTAGAACAATCTTCTTTCTATTAGCCTTTTGTACCATATTAGGTTTCCAATAGCTGAGGTTTGCTGCATGTTACCTACACCTAAAGCTACAGGAGACTTCTTTCCACTTAACTCTAGAGTTGTTCAAATTTTTTGTTCACATGCAACGTGAAACTATCTGATAAAACTCCTTTTCCTGGTTTTTTCAAAACTGCCAGTTCCCATTCCCCAGCCCCCCTTTCTCTCCTCAATCTATCTAATACCTTCTTTGAGTTCTGCAACTACACCTGAAAGGCACAGATCTTAGGCTCCTGTTCCCCTGTTGACTTATTCTTGCTACATAGTCTGCCTTCCTAACTGCACTCCCAACAATAAAAATACTTCGTATAAATCTCACACTGTAGTCTGCTATTCACAAACCTATGGCTGAGCCCACACTTCTCACTCATGGTAAAATTTTAAGAGTTGCTGAATGTAAATGTTCTCTAATACTACATAAGTGTGATTTTATGAACTAACTATTATAATCCTGATGTCACACTCGACTAATAAAGTGACTACTACTACTGACAGTATTAATCTGCAGTAAATAACACTACAACAAAAACTTCACACTTCCCCTGAAAATGTGAAAACACAAAAAGTTAATACATAAAGTAAATTAAATTTACCCTACCACTGTTATTTAAAGAATAGCAAGAAACACCAGTTGAAAATAACTAACTTTAAGTAATGTTTACAGCTCACCGCAAAGATGTGATAACGAGCTGCGACAGGCACATAAAAAAGACACACACCCAACACTTCACCTATTGAACATGGCCTTCTCCAGAAAATAGAACATTCACACAATCACACAGGCACACAACACAGTCACACAACCGGCAGTTCTGGCTGCTGCACTTCAATGCTGTTCATTCCAACCTGGACATTCCAGTATTAACTTTAATTACTAACTACTGTTCACTATTACCTTTCAAAAAGTACTAAATTTATAATTATTATATAAGGAGACTTTCCTGTTGGGAAAAATATGTATAAAAATAAAGATTGTTTGACTTACCCAAAGCACTGGCTTGCCCTTAAACATGAAAAAACACAAATAAAAAACACACACAAACATTCAAGCTTTCGCAACCGTTGGTCGCTTCTTCAGGAAAAGAGGAAGGAAGGAGAGGAGAAAGGGAAGGATACGGGTTTTAAGGAAGTGGAAAAGGAGTCATTCCAATCCCAGGAGTGGAAGGACCTACCTTAGGGATTGGAATGACTCCTTTTCCACTTCCTTAAAACTCGTATCCTTTCCTTTCTCCTCTCCTTCCTTCCGCTTTTCCTGAAGAAGCGACCAACGGTTGCGAAAGCTTGAATGTTTGTGTGTGTTTTTATTTGTGTTTTTTCATGTCTATCGGCGAGCCTGTGCTTTGGGTAAGTCAAACAATCTTTATTTTTATATATAAATTTATAATTAGTTAGAAGACCCAAAGATCTTATAACAACTTAGCCCTCAGTCCATGCTACAGCTGGATCTGAAATGTGAACACAGAACTGAGGTGCATGCAGACACTCATGAATAACACACCACTCAAATCTAAACAAACATTGAGACAAATGCTAATTCACTAAGAAGTAAATATGCAGAAAATATTATCACAAATAATCATTTTAATAACCAACTGGAACTTATAAATTGACACCAATTGACAGTTTTATACCAAATAAAATAATAAAAGGAGGAGGCGATCCCCCTTGGTACACAAAACAGGTCAGGACACTGTTGCAACAGCAAAGGAAAAGGCATACTAAATTTAAACAAACACGAAATCCCCAGGATTTGCGATCGTACTCAGAAGCTCGAAATTTAGCGAGGATTTCAATGCGAGATGCCTACAATATTTATCAGAACGAAACTCTTTCTCGTAATTTGACTGAAAACCCAAAGAGATTTTGGTCATATGTTAAATATACTCGGGGCAAATCACAAACAATACCTTCACTACGTGATAGTAATGGCGATCCTGCCGATGATAGCGCTACTAAAGCAGAGTTACTAAACTTAGCTTTTAGAAACTCATTCACCAAAGAAGACGAAACCAATATTCCAGATTTCGAATTATGAACAGATGCCGTAATGAGTAACGTAGAAGTAGATATCATTGGAGTAGTGCAACAACTAAAATAACTTAACAAGAACAAGTCTTCTGGCCCGAATTGTATACCCATTAGATTTCTATCTGATTATGCTGAAGCGATAGCTCCTTACTTAACAGTCATATACAACCGCTCTCTTATAGAAGGATCTCTACCAAAAGATTGGAAAGTTGCACAGGTCACACCTATATTCAAGAAAGGCAGTAGGAGTAACCCACTAAACTACAGGCCTATTTCATTGACATCAATTTGCAGCAGGGTTTTAGAACATATCCTGTATTCAAATATTATGAAATATCTCGAACAGAACGATCTATTGACCCAAGGTCAACACAGATTTAGAAAATATCGTTCATGCGAAACACAACTAGCTCTTTATTCACACGAAGTGATGGGTGCTATCAACAAGGGTTCGCAAATCAATTCCGTATTTCTTGATTTCCAGAAGGCTATTGACACCGTACCTCACAAATGGCTCTTAATCAAATTGCGTGGTTATGGTATATCGCCCCAAGTTTGCGATTGGATAGGGGATTTCTTGTCAGAGAGGACACGGTTCGTAGTAATCGATGGTAAGCCATCGACTAAAACAGAGGTGATATCGGGCGTTCCACAGGGTAGTGTTATTGGTCCTCTGCTATTCCTTATTTACATAAACGATTTAGGGGAAAATCAAAGTAGCTCTCTTAGGTTGTTTGCAGATGATGCCGTCATTTACCATCTAGTAAAATCATCTGAAGATCAAAACCAACTGCAGAACAATCTGAATAAGATATCAGTATGGTGTAAAAATTGGCAATTGACTCTAAATAATGAGAAGTGTGAAGTTGTTCACATGAGTACGAAAAGAAATTCGTTAAACTTCGTTTACAACATAAATCAATCAAATGTGAAGGCCGTAAACTCCACAAAATACCTAGTAATTACTATTACTTCAGACCTAAACTGGAAAGAACACGTAGATAATATCGTGGGAAAGGTGAACCAGAGACTGTGTTTTATTGGCAGAACCCTTAAAAGATGCAACAGAACTACAAAAGAAACTGCATACACTACGCTTGTCCGTCCATTTTTGGAGTATTGCAGCCCAGTGTGGGATCCTTATCAGGTGGGTTTGACGGAGGACATCGAAAGTGTCCAAAGAAGGGCAGCTCGTTTTGTATTGTCACAATACAGGGAAGACAGTGTTACGGAAATGATACAGGATCTGGGATGGGAATCATTATAACAACGGCGCTTATCGCTGCGGCGTGGGCTACTTGCGAAACTCCAATCGCCAACATTCTCCTCCGAATGCAAAAATATATTGTTGACTCCCACTTACATAGGTAGAAATGATCATCAGAATAAAATACGAGAAATCAGAGCTCGAACAGAGAGATTCAGGTGTTCTTTCTTCCCGCTCGCTATTCGAGAATGGAATGGGAGATAAATAGTATAATTGTGTTTCGATGAACCTTCTGCCAGGCACTTAAATGTAATTTGCAGAGTATCCCATGTAGATGTAGATGTGTAGATATAAAACTTAGAAACAAAATGAAGAAACAGTATCTCTGACGTCCACAACACCCGAAACACCACCTTCATGACCTAGGTTGTGAATTACCTTTCCCTTCCGTTCCCATCCTTTCTTCTTACCTTCTCTCCCACCTGATGAAGGAACTGTGTTCCGAAAGCTTGTCCTTTTTGTCCCCTTTTTTTCTGTTTCTTCATTTTGTTACTATCGGCGGTACAGCACAAAGGTAAGTACTAGCCAGCCATTCTATCTCGTTTGAACAATATTTATCATCTCTTAGGCGATTTTCATCATTAATCGAATAGAACGTAGAAAGCAATTTTAGCTCCTTGTGATGTCACTTCAAAGAGTCCTCAAAAAGTGTGTGGGAATTGGGTTTGTAATAACAATACAAAGTAAATTTATCCTTGTAAGATCATTTTTTAAATCAGAACAATGGATACAGAGTGGGAGTCACAACAGCAGAACATATGACAATGAAAACATGCATTCAAAGTGTTCAAAGATCATATGAATTAGAAACAGCCTATCTGGGGTTAATGCATGTGGTATCATATCATATATGCCCCCCCCCCCTTTTACCCTCAGTATGGAATATAGTGTGGACATCCACGGGAAGGGGGGAGGCATTGTTGGTGGTGTGGGTGCAGCTTCTCGTAGCAACACTGTGTTCAATGTCTCACTCGATGATAGCAGCTAATGAACCGTGGAGCTTATGTGTGGAATGCTGAAGTGCAAATCCACTAATTGTGGTTGGCCCAGATGTGAGTAGATGCACAATGACATTGGAAAGGCTGGGGAAGACACTAACAGCAAAGTTTTTGTAACTAGTATCACACCTTCACCCATGATTTCTGCACGAAGCTTGAATGGCTTGATTCATGATGGTAAAATAAATATTTAATAGACTCCTGAGTAGAGTGAGTGAGGCATTTGATAAGTGTCTCTTTTGCAAAGTGTATTTTTGAGTGTGAGTAGTAAGTCACAGATGAGGTCAGTGCTAATGCAAATGGAGACATGTGGTACAGTTCAAACATCTGTTCCACCAGGGAAAACTACATAGTGGGATTATTCTTTGGAGTGCTGCTAGTTTTGGTAGCTGTTCTAGTGGTGGAGAGGGTGGGCTTGTATGTGAGTATGGTTTCTGATTATATGTCTCCAGGTAAGATTTCAGCTGCTGAAGGTAAGTAGGGTCTGCATAATGTGATGGTAGGTCTTGCACTTGAAGGGAGCTGTGGCAGTGAGGGCCGAGTTGTGTGTCCTACCGTGGGTATGGGCCTGGGTACTGTTGTATCAATGAACATCTGAGAAACACAGAAAGTCATCGCGGAAGACGTAGCCTGTGGTATATGGAAAGTTCATAAATAAATGGAAGGAACCAAAGAAAGTGCAGGTGTGGACTGGTAAGTCTGTGGCCGGTGTTGTCAGGGAGTTTGTGGTTAACTGAGGGGTGTGGAAGGTGAGCGCGTAGCATTGCTGTGTACCAAGTGGATGTCTGAGGAGTAGGAAATGAGTTCCTCCCAAGGGTAAAATTCACAAAAACATATGTTGGAAGCACTCATTGGTGAGGTTTGATTCCATTTTTTGGAACGGTGTGCTCAGTGACCACAAAACAATGAATACAATAACTATAGTATGCAGCATTGGTCGTTTTTTATTAATGTTTTTGCATTGAGGATGATCACCATGTGATCGAAGTCGATGTGGAAAAATATTAATAAAAATGACCAATGCTGCATACTAAAGTTATTGTATTCTTTATTTACTTTTTAGTGAGCCACATCTAACACTCATAGGAGTCCTCTGAGAAAAGGTGGAGCACTGGCTCAAAAAAGTCAGAAATGTTAGAGGTGTTGCTTGAGCATAACTGTCTTGCTCAGGTAGCCCACTGCGAAACATAACTGCAGTGTTCCTGAGATATGGTGTGATGGAAAGATACCTGCTGTGTGCACGACACTACACTAACAGCTACTTGGCTGGGAGGCACGAAACTTAGTTTGTGTTGTGCGAAAATTATCAGATTCATTATCACTGTGGGACACAGTCATATTGTTCAATTCATTTTCACATTTGAAATTCACTCGGTGGTGAGCACTTGCGATAGAGGCAATTAGGGTATCCACCTGCTTGTTGTTGGTGTTGTACAACATTGTCGAGGCATAATAGGTATGATGAAAGAACAATTAAGCAGTACAGCAGATGGGCTGCCATGCTTGATCTCTTGGGTGTGTCTTTTCTCTCAAGCGCAATGTGTATGGCAAACCTAGTTTCCAGCATCCTCCCTGTCTGTCCCACATAACATGCCCCTTTGCAATCAGTCATTTGTTTAAATTTCCCCTTTCAAAAAATTAACATGACCAGGAAATGGCTATAATAAAACATATCAGAATGGCTAACAACTATCCACAATGCTTTGTGAACAACCTATACAGAAGTATCACCAATAAATATGAAAACAAAGTGGCCCCTTGTAACAACATCATTATGTTAAAAGAAAACACGAGGTTCGTCAATTTGCCCTATTATGGTAAAATCAGCACTAGAATTGCATCTGGGTTCAAAAAGTATAATGTAAAAATAGCTTTTGCAACCACAAACAACTTAGGCAACATACTTGAGCACAGTATAGACAAAATTAATCCAGTCGATGCTTCAGGTGTCTACAGAATTGACTGCCCTGACTGTGGGGCATGTTATGTGGGGCAGACAGGAAGGAAGCTGGAAACTAGGTTTTCCGAACAAATTGTACTTAAGAGAAAAGACACAACTGATAGATCAAACATAGCAGCCCATCTGCTTGGAACAAAGCACGAGATACCAAGCATCACAAATAATGTGAGGTTGCTGCATAGGAGTGAGAAGGGAATATTTCTCGATCTGCATGAAGAGCTTGAGATTTTTTGCCACCAAAGATCCACGGAACGTAATCTACTTAATGACGAAGTTACTATGGAAAATACCACCTTTTGGGAATTGCTTGAGAATTGATTGTGCAACAACAAGCAAAAATTCTACCAAGGAGGGACGCAACAGGTCTTCTTTCCATACCAATATGTAACAGCAATTGACATATCCCTGTATGAGTCACATAACTATAAATAGAAACTTAAATATATAGTTAACAGATTTACTTTATTTACTTTGGCTATGTACTAGATGTATGAGGAAAACCCGGGCAACCACACAACCTCGCAACTCTAGCGCCACCTACGATTCTTGGTTGATGAAAGGGTGTTGCCTGACAAGACACTGTGGTCCATCTGGCTTACAAAACTTAGAAAATGTCTGTTGACCTGCAGATTCATCATCTTCCATACACACTGGAATCCACTGGTTCACACCTGCAGAGGGCAGACCAGTTATACCCCCTTATGAAACACATTTTATGGTCTGGGCCTGCCCATCATGTTGGCAACACTGCACCGCAGCCCCACACCAACACTGGCAGAGGTCGTCTGCGCACAGTGTCCCCAACCTCAGTACCTTTTGTTAGCTACTGCCTGCCTTCACCTGTCTCTGACACTTGCTACAGCTGTCCCACATCATCTACCTCTGTATACAGACATGCATCTGATGATGCAGAGCGCCCATCAGTGATGTCTTCTATGCTGCCATCCCCACATCCAGCATACCTCTACTGTTGATACCATGTAACATAGGGGGACATGGCTAAGAAATGCCGGACACCCTGCCTGCTCTCAAAGCGCCTGTCACGAGATACCAATGATTCATCAAAACCACACAACTCTAAGGATATGCCAACACTGCACTCCATCCACTGTATGTCCCAAACAAATGGCTGATTATATATGACTGGCTAATCCTTGAATTACAAGTTTCTAGTAGGTACTGGAGCTGTCATGTTGCTTGCCCCTAAATGGATGGCATCACATTTGCACACACATTCATACTGGTTTCTCCGAGCTGTCGGTGCCTCTACACTCCTGACATACAATACTGTCAAGCTGGTACTGCACCTGCACCTACTGACAGCTTTATCAAAGATTTTTGAAAAAGTTATGTATTCTCGAGTTGCTTCACATATTAGTATAAATAAAGTTCTAACAAAATGTCAGTTTGGTTTTCAAAAAAGCTTTTCAACTGAAAATGCTATATATACCTTTACTGATGAAATATTAAATGCTTTGAATAACCGGACATCACCAGTAGGGATTTTTTGTGATCTTTCAAAGGCTTTTGATTGTGTAAGTCATGGGATTCTTCTAGATAAGCTTAAGTATTGTGGTATGAGTGGGACAGTGCACAAATGGTTTAAATCGTACTTAACTGGAAGAGTGCAGAAAGTTGAAATAAGCAGTTCACATGCTGTAGATGAGACAATTAATTCTTCTAACTGGGGGGGGTTATCAAAAATGGGGTCCCACAAGGTTCGGTCTTGGGTCCTTTGCTGTTCTTAATATATGTTAATGACTTGCCATTCTACATACACGAAGATCCTAAGCTAGTACTTTTTGCTGATGATACAAGTATAGCTATCACACCTGACAAACAGGAATTAACTGATAAAATTGTAAATGATATCTTCCAGAAAGTCATTAAGTGGTTCTCTACAAATAGACTCTCTTTAAACTTTGATAAAACCCAGTATATACAGTTTCATACAGTAAATGGCATGACACCATTAATAAATTTAGACTTTGAGCATAAATCTGTAGCTAAGGTAGAATATTCAAAATTTTTAGGTGTTTGCATTGACGAGGGACTGAATTGGAAGAAACATATTGAAGATCTCCTGAAATGTCTGAGTTCAGCTACTTATGCTATCAGAGTCATTGCAAAATTTGGTGATATAAATCTCAGTAAATTAGCTTACTACGCCTATTTTCATTCACTGCTTTCATATGGGATCATATTCTGGAGCAATTCAACATTGAGTAAAAAAGTATTCATTGCACAAAAGCGTGTAATCAGAATAATTGCTGGAGCCCACCCAAGAGCATCCTACAGACATTTATTTAGGGATCTAGGGATACTCACTGTAGCTTCACAATATATATATTCACTCATGAAATTTGTTATTAACAATCCGACCCAATTCAAAAGTAATAGCAGTGTGCATAGCTACAACACTAGGAGAAAGGATGATATTCTCTATTCAAGGTTAAATCTAACTTTGGCTCAAAAAGGGGTGAATTATGCTGCCACAAAAGTCTTTAGTCACTTACCAAGTAGCATCAAAAGTCTGACAGATAGCCAACTAGTATTTAAAAAGAAATTAAATGAATTTCTGAATGGCAACTCCTTCTACAATGTAGATGAATTTTTAGATAAAACTTAAAAATTCTTAAAATAAAGAAAAAAAAAATTCTTAAAATATAGATTGTCAAGTATAGACAAAATTTACTAAACTGACACGTTCCACATCATTACGAAATGTCGTATACATGATCTAAGGAACAAGTATTAATCTAATCTAACCTGACTAAGAAACTAACCTGTCAATGGACCTTCCAAGCGATCAACATCATTGAGCCAATCCTGGGGATTGCCTTCCTGTCACACCACCATCAATCCCTGGACATCATACTTGATTCACTACTTCATCATCCAACCAATGTACATATACAGAGTGATCATGCAGGTATGGTCCACATTGGTGGTAGTAACATTTACCACCTATTGAGTGAGTGTAATGCTCTCGAGAGCAAAGCAGCAGAAGTGATGAATAGTTATGTTGAACTCCTGAGCAAATGTGTGACCTCCGCACTGAAAAGACACACTCCATGGCCATATATTCTCTACGACTGCAGAATAAGTCATTTGTGTAGCTAACCTTCACCACTATGTGACCAGCTAAAGGTTATGTACCAACCCATAATGTCCAACTAATCATTCCTTCAAGAAACTGCTAATCTCACCAGCGTAGCTGCACACAAGTCATCGCATAACACCTGCACTGAACGAAAACACCTTCCTTCTGCCATCTTGGACTGCAACAATTCAAACAAGATCAGCAAAACTCAGAGACTTGTTTGCTTGAGCAGCACCACTGGCACATCCAATTCTGAGTGCTGAACTCTTTACCGCTACAGACACCAGCGACTTCACCATCAGGGCTGCTCTCCAACAACATCATAATGGAGAGGTCACTCACCTCCATTTCTTTTCTAAAAAACTTTCTCAAGCCCAGCAAAAATACTTGGCTTTCAACATGGAGTTGCTAGCCAAGCATTTCTGCCTCTATCTGACACCCTGCACAAACCATCCACCGAACCTTTCCCTCGAAGCTTTCACCATTTTAACTTCATATCTTATTTCAAAACTGACATCTGCCCATCAAAGGCACCAACAACATAGCAGCCGATATTCTGTACCGTGCCAATGTGGTGCCCACAGCTGTCAACTTTACAGATCTCGCACAGATGCAATAACATGACACTCAAAGCCTCTTATCTGACCCCTCCCCCTCATTGACTTTTATGAAAGGAGGAGTCATCAGGTAGGTAAAGACATCTCACACAGGTACCTACACACTTCTAGCTCTCAAGACCGTCCACCATTTGCTTGTTCATTGGGTTTATGTAACAAAATTAGTCAAAACAAAACAGTGAAAAGTCAGAACTAAGCTTAATTTTGCTTGAGTTTATGTACAGGCAGTAAATGATGTACCATTAACTGTTGATTCTTTCTTTAACAAAAGTAAGAGACTGCTCCATTATAAAAATCATGAACCTAAGGCAGTTATCTGAAAGTGTGACTTAAATCATTATCAAATGATTCAGGATAAAGTAGTAGTTGAGACTATTGTGTCACAAATACACAAAAGGCCAATATTCCAAGAGGTGAAATTATCTTTAAATAAAATTCATGTTGATGAAATTATGAATAGTAAGAAAGCCTCACATAACCAACAAGATTTCTTACATCATCTCTCAAAACTTTCCTCAACATAAAAAATAAAACCTTCAGTTTTTTGCAGTTTTAGGTTACTAAATTTTCAAACAGCTTTTAATAAGCAAACTTTACTTTTAAATCTCTTCTTTTTTCATGTTGTATTTTTCTAAGAAATGATTGAGTAAACACTGGAAATGTGTTTTCCTATTTTACAGGTATCCAGTATTAGCAGCCTAAAAAACCTGCAACAAATAAGGCTAACTGGCAACAAGCTGCAGTGTAATGCAGCACTGCTACCCTTTTATGAATGGGCAGTACAGAACTCAGTGCATGTTGTTGCAAAGTGTGCTCAGCCACGGGGGAACTGGCAGCTCATGGAGCACCTGCACTTTGAGGAGGAAGAGATGCATGAACATGAAAAGCAAACTACAAGCACAACTCCAACCCCAGCGACTTCGAGGAGCACGATAACTGTGACAAGTGTGCCTCAGTCGACAGTGCGTCAGATATCGGAAGTGGTGCCATTAACTGCAAGCATGGCTGAATTCTCACAGCAGGTAAGTTGACTGGTTTTCCACATTTATGGTCTCGTAGATGCCCAACCTGGGTGTCAGTCTAAATCTTGTGGCCTTCAGATTTTTAAAATATTCCCAAAACACATTTGTAATACAGAGTACAAACAAATTCCTTTGCCTAAACACTAACATAGCAAAAAATATTCCCATTTTTATCATCTGTGAAGATAGTCTGCATTTTCTTCCATTGTAACCAGTTATACAAGCTGTAATATGTCTATGCCACACAATGCATAACTAAATTCACCATCCTCTTTAGTAGATGAACTTACGTTTTTCCACTGAATGTGATTAATGGGCATACACTAGGTAAGGCTCCAAATCTTAAGTTCCTGGACATCAAAATGAGTAGTAAAAAGACGTCACTCCATGATGCGGATAATTCGGTGATAACATCAGTTCTTCCTGCTTAGCACTTATAAATCCTTCCCATTGTGTTGACCTGGAGACAGATTAAAATCTCAGTAACTGAAGTAAATTGGGACTGAATCAAGATTGTTTTTGGGAAAATTTGAATTACATGTAGAGTGCTAATTTTAAACTCTTTTAATTGAAAAATAAATTTGGAGCTTGATGTTTAGGGTATTTATACAGAAATTTCACTAGTTAACATATTACTTAGAGTTTGTTTTGTAAATAATGTTGCAGCAGAAACTCAAACAGTTACTGTAAACACATATGTATTATATAAACTATTACCACACATATGTTACTATTGTGCAAGTTATTTCCAGGAAAAAAGAATCCTGCAGTATTCATAAATCCTGCATTAATTAATTAATTTATGGATACTGCATGTAGGATCAAAATATAAAATATTTAGCAGGATCAGAAGGACAAGTATTTATTTATAATGTTGTTTCTGAGTTTCGTTCAACATATCACAAGGAAAACTTTGACATTTTGTACCAGAAAATTTATGACTGCTATTATTTGCCAGCATCTGTGGGCTGGCTTATCTTGGAATAAACGCCAGCATCATATACATTACATTGGATACATTAGTGTGATTCAGTATAAAAAATTACTACCACAGTAGCACAAAAAATGCTTAGATTGTCAGAAGACCGAAGTTGGATGACACATGTACAAAGTGTAGGAGACTTCCCTATAGTAAGACAGTTGGTATATAGTTTTCTATATTTAATTTGTTGCCACGGTGGAGTGGCCGAGCGGTCTAAAGCGCCTCGCTGCGGAGCGCGCGGTTGCTCGCCGTGGAGGTTCGAGTCCTCCCTGGGGCATGGATGTGTGTGTTGTCCTTAGGTTAGTTTATCTAGGTTTAAGTAGTTTGTAAGCTATGGACTGATGACCACGCAGTTTGGTCCGATAGATTTACAGATATTTGAACATTTAATTTGTTCCTTTCTTATGAATAGGGACAACTTTAGAAAAGTTTAATCAGTCTCTAAATGTGTGTGACAGGAAATATGAAATTTACTATATCTACAAGAGGCAGTGAAATGTTTGTAATACAGTCCAATTTTATCATTACTAAAACTTTTGTCTCCAAAGAAGCGAGTTATTGCAGAAAAATGACATGAATAATAATAAATGGATAATATGACCCAACTACATAATACAATCCGTGATACTCGATTGCACAGTGGTAGAGTGCCAGACTACAAACCCAAAGGTCGTGGGTTCGATCCCCGCCAGGTCCTAGGATTTTTATCTGTCACTTTCCACTTCTTTCACTTCTGGCAGTATTGCTCATGTGAAAAATACCGAGTCGCACCGTGGTTCGGAACCCACGTTAAACTGTAGGTCCCCCTATAACTGGCTGGGTAAGTCAGTTCGAAGGTCGGAGGAAGGCAACGGCATACCACCTCCAAACAGGACCATGCCTAGTAAAGCACTGTGGTGTTCAAACCAATCTTCGGATTGTTGACTGCTTTACCTTTTTACATAATACAAACTGCACTGAGCCTGGGTAGACATTGGCTGAGAGCCAGCAATGAAAACAATAACAGCAACTAAATCAGGCACAACTGTAAACATTTGTGTGCACATCTTAGCCATTGGTCACATCCATTCCCCGCGTATTTCAATTCATATCAGATTACACAGAGGTTTAGAGTGCCAGGACTTGTTCATTCACTACTACATAATAGCTAGGTCATGTGGGACATTATGAATAAAGCGAAAAACATTAATTCCAAAGAGGTGTGCAATAGAATCATTGTGTAGTGTGTATAATATAAATGTACCTGCAATGTCAGAGTTTAGAAAAGACAAAAGTCTTTGATCTTTGCCAGATGATTTTGTTCAACCTCTCACACACTTCAAATTCTGTCACCTTATTTTGAGGAACATCAGTTAATTCAACAACTGAATTCTTTTGTGTTTACAGGCAGTGCAGGCAGCATCAGTTGGAGGGAGTGGTAACAACAACAGCAGCAGCAGTGGACATGGTAGCCTATGGGTTGTGCTCTTGGTTGGTGTTCTGGTGGGTGGCATTGCAGGTGCAGTGCTGACTGCTTTGTTTGCACGCCGTATAAACTGCCCGACACGTGCTTCTAACTTCCTGCATGTCCGCCTCCGTGATACTGCCTCTCTGGCAGAAGATTATGGTGATCAAGAGCGTCTCGGTTCCTCATGATAATACACAATACTACCAAACCGCTAACTGTTCAGCATCATCCAAAGAGTTGTGATAAATTAAGCAGACACTTGTGTGACAAGTGATACTGAGTCTGACTTGTGAATTTTATTTTTATTTGTATCAGTAAATTTATTCCTCCAAGCTTTATTGAATGAAATATGGATTTAGATGTGATTCTTAATGTATATATCTGTGTGTGTGGTGCGCGTGTGTGAATGTGTGTGTGTGTGGCACGCGCGCGTGTGCGCGCGCAAGTGTGTATATGTGCACGCTTGTATGAGAGAGAGAGAGAGAGAGAGAGAGAGAGAGAGAGAGAGAGAGAGAGAGAGCATGCAAATACATGTTCACACATGTAAATGTGTTAATGGGTGAGAAAGTCTCATGTGTGTGTACAGTAATACATAAAGTAAAAAGTGTCAATGAAAAGTTCTGGAAACAGAAATTATGAATGTTATTGACTCTTAACAGAATTCCTGACATCTGTAAGTGGCAAATAGTCAATATTAACATAGTTGTATATAAGATTCTATACTTATTTTATTATAAAATGACTTATTATTTTCTTAATTTGTTAATAAAAATTATATATAACAACTAAAAACTTGGCAACTAAAGGGGCCATTAATATTACCTTAACCTATTTCTGTATCCCACATTTGTGAACTTAATGTGCAGCAGTACCAAACAGCTTGGAGATGTACCAACTTTGTTTCAATATTGATAACTTGATAATAAAAATAAATATTCTAATCTGAGATGTGTAAGGTACAGTTGGTCATTCCAAGCAACCATTCTAAAAGCAAACTAGTCAGTAAAGAAACACATTATAAATCTTCTGTGATATTCAGTTACTTACAATAACACCTTAACTGATCTGTACAACTCAATAAAAAGAACCATGAATAGATGTTCATATCTTTGTGATAAATCTACTAAACTTTGTAAGTACAGAAGTGGGTCATGGGCAAACATTAAAAGATTTTTATGGGTGACATGTAACTTCCTGAATATCAGAAATGTATTGAACTATGAAACTTGAAAATATGTTAATAAAGGGCAGATGTTGACAATGGCCATCACAACAAGTCAATGGATGTTATTTGTCGGTGAGAGATGGACTCAAAAGTCAATTGGAAGTTTCCTGCAGGAATATTGAGCTCTGCCTCATACCTGTCCATAACTGCAAAAGTGTTGTCAATGGAGGATTCTGTGCATGACTTGAACTTTCATTAAATGTTTGATGGGATTTATGTTGCTTGATCTGGGTGGCCAAATCATTCACTGTAATTGCATATAATGTTTTGCATGAGAATCGTAAACAACTGTAGCACTGTACATGGTTCATTATCAACCATAAAAATTTATCGTGAAATCCATGAATGACTGCTAATGGTCTCTTAGTAGATAAACAGAACCATTTCCAGTCATCAGTTAAATGGGACTACAGGACTCAGTCCATTCCTCGTACACCATTATGGAACCACCACCTGTTTGCAGTGTCTTGTACATAACTTGAGTCCAAGGCTTTGTGGGGTCTGCGCCACACTCAAAGCTTACCATCGGCTCTTACCAACTGCACTACAGTTTTGCAGTCCCAAGGTCCAACCAATATGGTCACAAGTCCAGGAGAGTTTCTGCAGGCAACTTCATGCTGTTAGCAAAGACACTCAAGTTGATTGTCTGCTGCCATAGAACACTAAGCCAAATTTTGCAACAGTGCCCTAACAGATATTTTCACCGTACATTCCACTGTGATTTTTGTAGTTCTTTTTCAGGACAGAAGCCAGGGGGGATGAAGGGAATCAATACCCCTCACCCTGAAATTATATTGTAATGCTTTACAAGTTAGAATATATGTTATACCTTGGTAATTAAGTGCAGGCCATTGGCCACTGCATTGTCCACAGTGAGAGATAATGCCTGGGGTTTTGTATACTTGGCACACTACTGATATGTGCATCTCGGAATATTGAATTCCATAATGATTTCTGAAATGTAATGTCCCATGCTTCCAGCTCCAGCTACTATTCTGCATTTAAGATCTGTTAACACACATCATGCGGCCATAAACATGTCAGAAACCTTTTCAGAGTAATCACCGGAGTACGAATGACAGCTCTGTCAATGCACTGCTCTTTTATACCTTGTGTATGGGATACTACTGCCACCTGTATATTTCTATCTCATCACTTTTATCATGTCAGTGTCTAATTTCCCACTCCTTTCCTTTCCACATTCTCACATCCCAGACCATATTTTTTTCATTATCTTGATAAAACTTAAAATGTTTGCCAATTCCCATTTTTCTCCACTCTTTTTGTTATTGGCTCTCAGTTTTCTAAGGTTCTGATATTGGTACATTTTACACTCATAAAAAAACAAAAACAAAAAAAAAACAAAAAACAAAAAAACAAAAAAAACAAAAAGAAACAACAACAACCCCCACACCACTACATGTCCACTGCCATACTGCACACTTGCTTTTAGAGTTTGCTTTTGCTGTTCAGTGTTAGGACACCACCAAACCATTATCCTACCATCTGACTGAAACATGTTAATTTATTCTCATCACCAAATAAAATGTAATTCCACCATAAATTGTTCTCTCTAACATGCTCTTTGGCAAACAGTATTTTCTTTCTTTGCTTTACTTTACTTATAAAGGGCTTCCATCTTACAATGTGGCCATGAAAGTTACTTCTTCTGAGTACTCTCCATATTGCTTCAGGATGCACTTCCTTTCTGATGTCTTTGGTAAGTTATGGAGCACTTGGGTTCCTCCTTTATTATTATGATGATACAACACTCTTCTCAGAAAATGTTCTCAGAGATTTGGTATGTGGCACATGTCAATCCTACCTCCTCTTAGAATATTTTGATTATATCAGAAGCATTACTTTCTTCATTTGTAATATTTCAGAAATTTTTCAACAACTTTTGCCTTTGGCATCTCTCCGTGACAACTGTTAATTGTGTTGATGAACACTTACTGCATTCTGCAGTTTCAGAGCCTCTGATTCTCTTCATTTTCTAAAAGTAAACACTTTACCATTGTGCTGACCTTATCAGAGAGGGTTCTTAAAAACTAGTTTTGTGTACAACTTTCCCCATAAATCATGCAAACAGGGTGTCACAAAGGGTAGTTATCAATAAGTGTCTGAATAATTATGTGAGTCGCTGTATGTAAATGTTCTTCAGAGTTGATACAATAGCTTACTCAAAGCAAGTAGCATACACAACAAATACATAAAATATGACTTCAGCAGACAGTGTAGTGATGCCTTGATCACAACAACGACAAAAGAACTTACATATAGTTGTTCAGCATGAAAGATTTGTGAAAAGTGCATGTTAAAAGTTTTATTTAAGTACGAAGTATAACATCTGGTTTCATGATAATTGCATAAAATTCAACTTAAACATTACAGCTAATGAGTTTTCTTGGTTGAGTCATATTTGTGAGTATGACAAATGTGCAGTATAGAGATGGTAAACACAGTTAGCTGCAAAAATGGAATCATTAAGTTGCAGGAAGGAGACTTTGTAGTACTTGAAGACAAAATAAATTCAAAACAAGAAGAAAGGGCAGCCTTTTTTCAAAATTATATACCTTAATTGCCATTAATAATTTGTCATGGTTTTAGTTCTACCACAGATAACTGGTAACCGTTTTCTCTGATACACTGTGCATTTACATCTGCACAGCTACTCTACAATTAACATTTAAGTGTCTGGCAAATGGTTCATTGAACTGCTTTCAGACTATTTCTCCACTGTTCCATTCTCAATAGGTGTGGAGAAAAAGGAACACCTAAACCTTTACATTTTACATCCAATTTCTCTTATTTTATTCTGATGATCATGCCTTCCCTGTAAGTGGGTGCCAACAAAATAGGCTCGCAATCAGAGGAAAGAGTTGATAAAAGAAAATCTATAAATATATCTGACCACAATTAATAATGCCTTTCTTTTAATGATTTCCACCCAAATCGTGCATCACTTATGGTGTTTAGCTGGTTCCTGTGTGTAGTAGAGATCTGATCTTTTAAACAAAACCTGTGAACTCGCCATCCTAAGGCCGAAGTCAAAGAAGCTGCAGCCTATGTGGTCACAGAACCCTCTGAGCACCTTATTCAGACCCTCCACTCTGTACCAAAGGACCACAGAACAATGCTGGAGATGGTGAGACCTGCCATCATATTACAGGCAAGACTGAGAGCTCTACTACTTGAGATAGCCATCCGAAACCAGACAGAATCTCTTCAGATCAAAAGCAATACACATAATTTGCACCGATATGAATCACCACCTGTAGATGGTTGCAAAATGTGCTCTTCATGGCATCCAAAAGACGCATTCCACTTCTCGAATGAGTCCAAGTGGTGTACACCCAGAGTGTACATAGCCTCCTTCCCCTCCCTAGTAAACCATCTCGCAAGCTGAGAGCCGGCCTCAGGGTAAGCAACGCCATCCATCTCATGAATACTGCCTACTACAGATAGCATCTCAGACCTGTTGGTAAGACAACCTGGATTGCCCTCATGATTCCCCAGGAAGAGTTCACTGGCTGTCACTTCCTGAGGCAACCTCCCACTCGACTGCGGATGACGTGTCAAACTTAAGATGAGAAGTATCTGGTGTTTCCACATCTTTGGTCTGTTTAGTGGACATATTAAACATGCATTTTGCTCCCCACAGCTGTTACACAACAGTGGAGCCCATCAATTGCAGCCTCAAGCTGTGTAATGAAAGCTAACAGCATCTAAGCTTGGTGTGAAGTACACTACTGACCATTAAAATTGTTACACCAAGAAGAAATGCAGATGATAAACAGGTATTCATTGGACAAATATATTATACTAGAACTGACACGTGATTACATTTTCCCGCAATTTGGGTGCATAGATCCTGAGAAATCATTACCCAGAACAACCACCTCTGGCCATAATAACGGCCTTGATATGCCTGGGCATTGAGTCAAATAGAGCTTGGATGGCATGTACAGGTGCAGATGCCCATGCAGCTTCAACTCGATACCACAGTTCGTCATGAGTAGTGACTGGCGTATTGTGACGAGCCAGTTGCTCGGCCACCATTGACGAGACGTATTCAATTGGTAACAGATCTGGAGAATGTGCTGCCCAGGGCAGCAGTTGAAGATTTTCCATATACAGAAAGGCCCGTACAGGACCTGCAACAAGCGGTCATGCATTATCCTGCTGAAATGTAGGGTTTCGCAGGGATTTAATGAAGGGTAGAGCTACGGGTCGTAACACATCTGAAATGTAATGGCCACTGTTCAAAGTACTGGCAATGTGAACAAGAGGTGACAGAGACGTGTAACCAATGGCATCCCGTACCATCATTCCAGGTGATACACCAGTATGCCGATGGCGAATACACACTTTAATGTGCTTTCACCGCGATGTAACCATCACGGAAGTGACCATCGTCATGCTGTAAACAGAACCTGGATTCATGTGAAAAGTGAGGTTTTGCCATTCATGCACCCAGGTTCGTCGTTGTGTACACCATCATAGGTGCCCCTGTCTGTGATGCTGCATCAAGGGTAACTGCAGCCATGGTCTCCGAGCTGATAGTCTCTGCTG
The DNA here is from genome assembly GCA_026315105.1 of Locusta migratoria. NCBI lineage: Eukaryota > Metazoa > Arthropoda > Insecta > Orthoptera > Acrididae > Locusta > Locusta migratoria. The sequence continues at coordinate 508,275,934 of CM048745.1, forward strand.
CTGCAAATGTCGTCGAACTGTTCATGCAGATAGTTGTTGTCTTGTAAACATCCCCATCTGTTGACTCAGGGATCAAGACATGGCTGCATGGCTCTCGGAGGAGAGTGTCTTTCCGCCGCCCACCTAACCTTCGTAACCTCCTAGTCCATCCCTATGAAACCCCCAAACCACCTTCCCTACCCTCTGGCTCCTACCCATGCAACCGCCCCTGTTGTAAAACCTGCCCTATGCACCCTTCCACCACCACTTACTCCAGTCCAGTAACCCGGAAGGTGTACACGATCAAGGGCAGAGCCACTTGCGATAGCACCCACGTGATTTACCAACTAACATGCCTGCACTGTGAAGCGTTCTATGTGGGAATGACCAGCAACAAACTGTCCATTCGCATGAACGGTCACAGGCAGACAGTGTTTGTTGGTAATGAGGATCACCCTGTGGCTAAACATGCCTTGGTGCATGGCCAGCACATCTTGGCGCAGTGTTACACCGTCCGGGTTATCTGGATACTTCCCACCGACACCAACCTTTCAGAACTCCGGAGATGGGAACTTGCCATTCAGCTTATTCTCTCCTCCTGTTGCCCACCTGGTCTGAATCTCCGCTAACTCAAATTCCCGCCCACTATCCTTAGCATCTTTGCCTTGGTTCTGTGGACAGAGCCTCTGCCTCAATTGGTATCTCTGTCCAACTTCTTTGCTTTTCACAAGTGTCTGTCTAGGTGTGTTTGCGTTTCGATATGTCTGAGTGTGTGTGTATTTGTTTACCTTCCTTTTTTTTCCCCTAAGGTAAGTCCTTCCACTCCTGGGATTGGAATGACTCCTTTTCCACTTCCTTAAAACCCATATCCTTCCCTTTTCCTCCCCTTTTTTCCTCTCTATATATTTGTGTGTGATTTTATATATATATATATATATATATATATATATATATATATATATATATATATATATATAATAGAAAAGAGATGACTTACCAAAAGGAATGGCTTGTCGATAGAAACAAATAAATAAATAAAATCACACACAAACACACATACAAGCTTTCGCCACCACTGGCAGCTTCTTCAGGAAAAAAGAGGAAAAAAGGGTAGGAAAAAGGGAAGGATATGGGTTTTAAGGAAGTGGAAAAGAAAAAAATAGAAAAGAGATGACTTACCAAAAGGAACGGCTCGTCGATAGAAACAAATAAATAAATAAAATCACACACAAACACACATATAAGCTTTCGCCACCACTGGTAGCTTGTTCAGGAAAAAGAGGAAAAAAGGGGAGGAGAAAGGGAAGGATATGAGTTTTAAGGAAGTGGAAAAGGAGTCATTCCAATCCCAGAAGCGGAAGGACTTACCTTAGGGGGAAAAAAGGAAAGTAAACAAATACACACACACTCACACATATCCAAACACAAACACACCTAGACAGACTTATATATATATAAAGTAGATGAAGATTACTTGCCAGGCAAAGGAGCACAGGTAGTGATAGCAGCACAAATAAATAAAACATACACAAACATATAAACGCTAGCTTTCACAGCCTAGCTGCTACTTCAGGCAGAAGGGAAGGAGAGGGAAAAGGAAATGATGAGGGTTTTAAGGTAGTGGGTAAGGAGCCATTCCAATCCCGGGAGAGGAAAGACTTACCTTGGGAGAAAAAAGGAGGATAAACAAATGCACACACACCCACACATATACACAAACACACCTAGGCAGACATACTTATGACTTTCCCAAAGGACAGGCTTGTCGACAGACACAAATAAAATAACACACAAATACACATACAAGCTTTGGCAACCGTTGGTCGCTTCTTCAGGAAAAGAAGAAGAAAGGAGAGGAGAATGGGAAGGATATGGGTTTTAAGGAAGTGGAAAAGGAGTCATTCCAATCCCAGAAGTGGAAGGTTTTACCTTAGGGGAAAAAAGGAAGGTAAACAAATACACACACATATCCAAACGCAAACACGTTCCTAACCTAGCGAGATTGACGGCTAGCTGCTGCTGCATAAACTGCATTTTTAACCCACATCATGTATGGTCTCCTGGATATTTTCTTTCTTTCTTTTTACCATTACAGTACAGCATGTTTCCAATTGAAAGAAAAAAAATTCAGCCAAACTACACATGATTTGGTCTGTAGAATCTGAATCTGCAATTAACAACAGGAGTTTCCATTTAAAATTTTATACTAGCCACCCACACCACTCCCAAATGGTGAGACAGTTCAAGTTTAGTATCATTTCCTAAGCCTCTGCTGGCCGTTCATAATGGTGAAAACCATTGTTGAATATATACTGTTTTTTTTTCTAGTTATTCTAGTTTGTCAACTTAAAATGTACTCCCTGTACTATACATTGTGTCAGTGTCGAATCTGGGGCAAGGGCAGGGGAGCCTATGGGGCTGAAGATCCCCCAAAACCATGAGGAAAACCTCATAATATGAGCTGGTTCTTTTTAGGTCAGTTTTTATGAGTTTTGCCCCCCCCTCTCCCTAACACAAATCCTGGATTCGCCACTGCTTGGTGTGTATTACAATGTGACATGGTTCAACTTGGATGACATGTTTCTTAAATATATGTAACTAGTTTCTTTATGGTATAGTTGTTTGCTAACCCCTTTGAGCAAAATTAAGTTTCGTGAAAACCTGGAAAATAACTATTTTTAATCTGGAAAACCTGGAAAAAAACCTTGAATTTGAAAATGAAGATTTGGTGGCCACCTTGACAGAGGAAAAATTCCTAGCAGGAAAAATATACATAAAAGTAGATGAAGATTACTTACCAGGCGAAGGAGCACTGGTAGTTACACAAATAAATAAAACACACACACAAAAACGCTAGATTTCGCAGCCTAGCTGCTTCTTCAGGCAGAAGGAAAGACCACGTCTTTACGGTGAGTTGTAAACTGTCCTTACTGTATATTATTAAGTATTTAACTATTTGTTATGCAGACATTTGAGATTCTAATGTGTTTATGGATCATTTAAGGCAAATAAAGCAACAAATCAATTCTTGTCAGTGGCGGCTCATGCTCAGTTTTGCTGGTGGGGCACAGACAAAGAGTTAGTACCCAGTATAATGGAATCAGTCTGAAGTATTATTTATATAACAGCATTTAAACACATACGAAAGATATTAAAAATGTTAATTATGCAGTAATTAATATAATCCACCAAACACTGTAGCTAATAAAAAATTATACAAATGTGCAATAAACATTTTTGTTTTATTACTACTATTTTTTTTGGGGGGGGGGGGGGGGTGCGTGGTGGTTATGTGTGTGTAATATTGTAGTTAGTCTGGTCTACCAGCTCCACTGGTTTTCTGTGTACTTATGTGGGTGTCTGAGTTTATGCTGTGGTGACACAATTTATTGAAGAACTTGGGGGGCTTGGAGATGTTTGGATTCGAACAGAAATTCACCAGCTCTTCTCATGCTGAAGTTCATACTTATTGTAGTTGTGTTTCATGTACTGTTGTGATGTTCAAATAAAAATGTATGGGACTTCTTCCCCTTTGGGAATGCACCAGAGAGACAACAGCCTTATGGCCAAGGTAAAAACTCTGGGAAAAACCTTGGCTACGAGCAGTTTCATGTGTATTTTACCTAACTAACATGTTAACTAATGAGGTCTGTGTTCTGATAGGTTATTCATACAGTAAATGTTTTTCTGACTAGCAAACGTGTCAATTACTCAGTTGTTGAAGTTAGGAATATCACTGATTTCCTCCTTGTGAATAGATAAACAGCCAGTGAGTTCAGCCTTTGCTGACTCATACTGTTCCTGAGGAAGGCTTTGATTCTTTTTAAGGCGCTGAAACTGCACTCTGCTTCTGCTGTTGTAATTAGTGTAGTTGGTGCATTTTGTAATTTTTTGTGCACTTCAGTGAACAATTCTTCAAAGGGATGTTCCACAAAGAAAGTAAACAGCTCACAAACAGATGTAATACCTCTAAATGTATAATTCCAATAAATCACTGACAGTTTATTTTTCAGTTTATCGCGGCAAATAAACAGACTGTAGTTTAATGAAAATGTATTGACCAAAGTGGCTGTGAAATGTTTTCTAAAAGATGCAAACTTACTTTTTTCGATCAATGATTTTGAAGCTGCTAAAAACATGAAAGTTTTGAAATCTTACTTCCACTTGGTTGGTCATAATGTCTCACACTCCTTTGGCATCTGCTGTCAGATTAAGTTCACTGCCACATTTGGAGGAGCAATACACTTTTCATCAGAAACTCCAAACCGTTGAATGTTTTCTCCTACCTTCAGGTACAGCATACACAACATGATGTAATGCATTGGATATAGTAACGGCATTGGCACTCTGCATCTGAATTGTGTTATGGAAAATATCAATGTGTTTCATGATATCATAAAAAAAGGAGGAACAAAAAATGTGGATGGTGAAGTAGATTTCTTAAGGCAAATGCTTCTCTTATGACAACATAGTTCCAGGAATCCTATTCTTCAATCTTTTCAAAACATTCCAATAAGTGCAATTTGGTTTCTTTAACAGTATTTACAATGCGGGACTGGACGTTCCATCTAGTTGAAGAGACTGAAGGAATTTTCTTGCTGCAAACTGTCTGTAATAAATCACTTTGCTTGGGAGATTAAGAAGAAAACGCCTAAAGCGAGCAATATACTTTTACTGCAAGTATTCTGAAGAACCAAATTTGGTGCGCATAGCAGTGAACATACTTGGCATGTCGGAAAGTGCTCTGCATGAGTGTCTGCACACCACTGTGACTGCCACTCTTCTTGAACAATGAAAGGTTCTATATATCTTTTTGAAACCTCACTAAGTCCATATGCTGGCCTATGTTTAATGTTTTCAAAGGAAAGAAATCTTTCAACAGGTTTCTTCCCCTAACATACCTCAGTATAATGACAAATTTACTTTTGCATGTAATAACTGTTGTTCTGTCAGCCTGCACAGAAATGAAAGGGGTATCGTTAATCTCTTTAATCAGTTATTTGATGTAAACTTGATACATACAGTCCAGAAGCTCATTTTGTATTATGTGTGACATTTATTTACACATGGAATTACTAGAGCTGCTTAAGTGATCATCTAATACACTGTCAAAATTTCCCAATAGAGATAATAAGTCTAAGAAATTGCCACAGTTTGCTGACTCTTGTTTTTCATTGTGAGGACAGACCATGAGTCATGTCAGGATAGCTCAGTGGTAGAGCGCTTGCCCACGAAAGACATAGGTCCCAGGTTTGAGTTCCAGTTCTGGCACACAATTTTAATCTGCCAGGAAGTTTCATGTCAACGCACACTCCGCTGCAGAGTGAAAGTTTTGTTCTGGAAACATGCCTTAGGCTGTGGCTAAGCCATGTCTCCACCATATCCTTACTTCCAGAAGTGCTAGTATTGCAAGATTCACAGGAGAACTTCTGTGAGGTTTGGAAAGTAGGAGGCGAGGTACTGGTGGAAGTAGATTTGTGAGGACGGACCGTGAGCCATGTCAGGATAACAAAGTGGTAAAGCAGTTGCCCACAAAAGACAGAGGTCCCAGGTTCAAGTCCCGGTTCTGGCACAAAATTTTAATCTGCCAGGAAGTTTCATATCAGCGCACACTCTGCTGCAGAGTGAAAGTTTCATTCTGGAAACATGCCTTAGGCTGTGGGTATGGTATGACTCCACCATATCCTTACTTCCAGGAGTGCTAATCTTGCAAGGTTCACAGGAGAACTTCTTTGTTGTTTGGAAAGTAGTAAGTGAGGTAGTGGCAGAAGTAATTCATTATGTTTCTGAATTGACATTTTATACACTGAATAAATCTGAGCAGTAATGCTAATTGCGCCAAACATATTATATTTACCAGCATTTTCTAAATGAAGTCCACTTTCCTTGTGTTTCTTAATTCATTCACTTAAATGCTTTAGATCCTTGTAGCCAACTGCTGTCCACAATCCTTCACCACCAAACTACATGCAGTAGAAATGAAGCAACTTTTGAGTTCAGTTGGGGGTTTGCAATGTCACGACTCCTTGCTTTCACCTCCAGTCGAATGGTGAAGCTGGAAGACTGGTGTGCACCTTCAAAGTTTAGATGCAGAAATATGTACTCTCCTCCTCTGTCAATGATGCAGTGCTGCATGTCCTATCCTCCTACCACTTCACGACGGTGAGGCATCACAGCCCCACCAAACTGCTTCACGGCCATCAACCCTGGACACTGCCGCACCTGCTGTTGCTGTGGCCACGGCAGACCCCTGAGCCACTGCAGCACTTTTATCAGCCCGGCTCCACCATCTGGGAGTGGGGTTTTGGGTGCCATCCCAGCCGGGTGCCGGGCATCATCAGGACCTGCCTAGGCCCCCACCTCTGCTCTGTACTCACTCCTGATGGCACAGTGCACCGTCAGTGGAATCGGATGCGTCTCCAAGCACCTGCGGAGGAAGGGTCGTGGTCTCCACCTCCACCACCACCGCCACCGTTGCCATCCTCTGAGAGTTTGTCGCAGGCACCGCCCCTGGTGCCTCCCACCATTACTGCCGCAGCCACTGCCGTGTCCACGTGCATGCCTCCTGCTATTCTGACCAGCATGCCTCCACAGGTGCCTCTTCCTGCATCCACGTCTGTGCCACCCCGGCACCTCTAATGCTCCTGCCGCTGCACTGCCTGTGGTAGATATTGCCCCCCACCTGCTGGTGTCTCCTGTACATGAGGTGCCTAGCATATTACGAATGTAGATTCAGAAGTACTGCACTGTGATCCTGCAACAAGGTCTAAAATTGTTGCAGAATGTCACAGGGTTCTGGTGGAGCTAGGGGAAAGCAATAGAGTAAACCTATTGTGGGTCCCTGGCCACCCTGGGATCAGTGGCAACGAACATGCCGACAGATTAGCCAGGATGGGGGCAGAGACTCCATTTATTGGACCAGAACCTGTCCTGACAATCACCAAGGCAATGATCAAATTGGAGCTACGTAACTGGCTCAGAAGACAGCACGTAGAATATTGGACCAAAGTCCATCAACAAAAACATGGCAAGGTAGTGATGCCAAAGCCATGTTTTAAAAGAAGCTCTGCAATCCTGGGTCTGAACAGGAGAGAGATTAGACTCATGGTTGGATTGCTGACAGGCCATGGGAATTTCAAAAAACACCTACATACAATGGGAATAACAGAAGAGGACCCTAAATGTAGGATCTGTGATGACGGTAATGAAACTGCATCACATCTAATCTTAGAAATGCATTGTATTGGAGAGTAAAAGGCACAGAACATTTGGGACAACCAGACCTGAAGAAATTGTGTCTAATAAAGAACTGGTAAAGGGACTCCTTGCACTGTTCAAGGGCATTAGTTGGCTTTACTAGATATACAGGGAGCAATACCGCACAATAAACTAAGTTTCGGTGCGGGCAGTGGCGGGTTGGACCAAGACTGTTTTGGCTTCCCTGAAAAAAATCAAATCAAATCAAATCAATCACTGCACTGTGAAGAAATCATCAATAACATGCATAAATAAGGTTAAAACAGATATATGAGATACAAGAATACCACAAAAACCAATCAGAGTATGTTATGGCTAAAATTACAACAAATTGCAATACCATATATACGTAATCACTTAAATGTTTCTGTAGATTACACCTGTTTTATACTACATAGTATTACAAAAAATATGTAATTGTAGAATAGTACACAGTTATGGTATCTCTATACAACCTTGATATATAACTCAGGTCTCTGAGCATAGAACTGCATCCTGACTGTACATTCATACTGATGAATTTAGAGAGCTGTTGGCATTTCTCAGCTGACAAAATTCAAGTTTGCTTGTAATAATGACAATTAAATAACCTCATGGTACTATTTTATTAAATTTCTGAATAAAACACCTGAAACATACTCACATATCAATCACTCAATAAAACATAATAGCACAGAATTATCTTTAAAATGAAAAGTAATATATACACAAAAACTTCAGTTGAGAGATTTGAAGTACTACTGCCAACACACCTCCTCCATTCAAACAACTCTCAACCCACATCCAGAACATTTAAATAGTCCCTCAACATCTGAAATTGTTTACTGGATAAGGGCTTAATTAACATGCCAGTCAGGAATTCCTTTGTATTTATATGACAAACATCAGCCATTTCCTTTGCTTACATAGCCTCTGGCAAAGTTGTATTTATTATCAATGTGTTTCATTCATCAGTGCTCCCATCTTCCAAGCAAATGAATACAAGATTTCTTGTCTTCAAGAATCCTTACTGTATAATTGACTGAGACCCATGCTTGTCAACAGTTGAATAAGCAACAGAAGTTCAGCTCCTGCTGCCGCCAAGGCTACATTTTCTACACCTACATGGGATACTCTGCAAATCACATTTAAGTGCCTGCTTCATTAGAATATAAGGTGACAGAGTTTTATTGTTTTGGCCCAGTCATCCAACAGACAGGAATCCTGACATAGACTCACTATCTTTTCCACTGCCACAATCTGCATATGCATAGCAGAGAAGCAACTCTACTCCTCCTCTTCCACAGCACAAACCAAAATTCATTGTTTCAAAAGTTTTTAAAGCGTCATGTTTTGCAGCTAGCAAATATTCAAGAGAAGACATTTTATACATGTTGCATCAAAGCTACTCTTTTATTGATATTATAACTAGTTTTGGGCTTTGTCCATTTATATAAGCCACGTTTATTTATAACCAGGGAGGACTGAAGACCTCCATAGTTTTGTCCCCCCTAAAACATCCAAACAACAGCAACAACAACATTTATAACCAGACATGCAACTACAGATTATCTCAATATAAATGAATGTGGCTTAAGAAAATGTGTACTGTCCTGCTCACTCAACTTGGAACAAACATGACATCATTTTTATATAACTTGCTGTATCGAAGACCCCATGAACAGCTATCAACCTGTGGTCATATAACTTGGTGCAAACATGATTAATAGTGTATCAGTTTATTTGAATAGCTGTCATATCATAATAAACTTGGTTATTGGTATGATTACAATCTGGTGCAAAAGTGACATGCTTGTGTATTGCCTTATTCAATGGTAGCATAAAATCACCTTGTTCTCAGTATAATATCTTATAAACAAACATCTTACATTGTCCAAAGTTTTGCAACTGTATCCTGATTGGAACTGCGAGCCATTTCCATTTTATTTTTATTTCTTTGCCTTCTTATTTCTAAAATATTCAGAGACTTTTTGATGAAATTAAACTAAGCACAAAACACAGAAATGCACTTAAATAATCAAAATACATTGGAAAGTTTCTTTTGCTTCTTTCTTATACGAATTCTAGAAGTTTATCCTTTAGTATTATGTTGCTATTAGCAGCATCTCTTATACTATCTGCAGAGTCACTCATGTATATTACAAATAGAACTGGACACAATGCCCTACACCCCCTTTTATTTTCTTTAATGGTTTTCAATTCCCTTTGCAGGGCAGGCTGGCAATGCCTACAGAAGTTACAATACAAAAAAAACATGAAGGTGATAAAATGTGGAGACTGTAAGTATGGTGACATGGAGACTTTTAATGGAAGAAATAATTGTGCATGATAAAACGGAGTGAAAATGGAGGTCTTTGAACACAATAGGGTGATGTTGAAGAAAGCACACATGGATGATTAAAATCATACAAGGTGTCGGCATCTGGTTGGCCATTCACTGTTTATTTTAAAACCACACTTAGAAGAAAACACACACTATAGCAAAGAATGATGGGGGAGGGGGAAGGAGAAAGAGGTATAAGGGAGAAAAGAAGAGGAGAGGAGGAGGAGCCACAGGCCCGGAAGAGGGAGGATGAGTCAGGATGTCCCATGAAGCTAAAGGGCAGGAGAAGGGAGAGGCACAGGAGAGATGGATGGAGGAAAGGACTGGACAGGAGAAACAGTGAGGAAGGGGGCAAGGGGCCCAGGAGGGATAGGGAGAGGGATGAAGGGGGAGGATCACGACTGGTAGGAAGGATAAGTGTCAGGGTGGATGACATCATCTGGGAGGAGGAGAGTATGGAAATTACCGTGTGAGAGGATACAGAGAGTGGACAGGTGGAGGGCAGGAGGAACACAGTGAGGGAGGTGTGGCAACAAACCAGGCTCTGTGAGTAGGGGATGGACAAAGTGCTTGGGTTGGTCTAATTTTCGAGAAAATTAGCACAGCTGGAGGTGTTCAATGAAGAGGAGAAAGTGGGGGAAGGAGATGAGATCATAAAGTATCTGCATGGGGGATGGGGGATAAAGGGGGATATTGGAGGCGAGGCAGAGGGCATGGAGTTCTAGGATCTCGAGGAATTTGCAGAAGGATGGGTTAGGAGGGGTGGAGATCCAGGCAGGAAGAACTACGCAAAGGATAGGACGAATGAAGGATTCTTAGGTGTAAAGTACTGTGGAAGAGTACAGACCCCACGTTTGGTCAACGAGGAGTTTCAGGTGGTGGAGGTGGGAGTGGGCTTTATCTTGGATGGTGTAGACAAGGGGAGTCAAGGAGAGGGTATGGTCTATGGTTAGTCCTAGGTATTTAAGTCTGTGGGTAAGGCAGATGGTGTGACCATGTAGGGTAAGGTAAAAGTCATGCGGACAGAAGGAGGGAGTGGTTCATTTTGTGTCCCAGCCTCGTCGCCGCTTTTGTGTCTCGTTCCGTTGTAGGTGTCGGTGGCCGAGTGGAATGAGACCGACACAGAAATAAAGATAGCACGCTGGTGCAGGTACGGAGGGGAGCAGCCAGAAACTATAAACACTAGAGTAAATTAGAAGAGATATATATTGCACAGAATGTATACAATACTTAACTTTTACATAGTACTGCAGAATGTTGATACATAGTTGTTAGAGGCCTGCCTAGTGCCTGTACAATAGCCAAGTCTTCACTGGTGCCTATCTGATTCCGAAGGTCCTAACTGGTTGCTATCTCAGTCCCAAGTGAACGATGTCGTTCACTGGTGGCCACGAGTGGAGTTGCCGCAGAGGGAGCTCGTGGCTGTCGTCGTAAGAACGCCGCGCCGTGCGTGCATGGCGGCGCGCGGCGAAAGTAGGTGGCGCGCACTTTGGACTTGTGCGACACCACACCCCTCCCCCCCAAACCGCCGCGCCGTCGTGGCGTAGGGCTGAGGGCCACGGCGACGGCACTGGGAGGAGGGCCTGGGCGGGGGCGTTACTGGTGGGACGGGCGTCGTAGCTGAGGCTGGGATCGAGACGCCGTCCACGCCCCGGCATCCGCCTTGCGATCCTCCAGGAAACCCGGCGAAACCTGAGGAAGGGCGCACACCCCCACCCAGAGGGAGCAGGTCATCTTCTGAGGTGCGTGGCCCAAGCTGGGGGGGGCCCGCACGGTCCCGGAGTCCCTCTCGGTGACGCTGTCATCTGCGGCGGCGACGGAGGCGGAGGGGCCGACTGCGTAGGAGGCGCGTCGACATCCATCGGGAGCTCGTAGCCCGGGGAAGCTGGGCCCGGCGGCGAGCGATGTGGCTGTGCTCCCTGACGGTGAACTGGGTCTGGAATCAAGAAACCGGAGACAGGATCGCGCGGCCTGTGCAAGCGCAATTGGTTTGCGTGGTGCCGCAGCTCCGACCCTGTGGAAGAACGTACAACATACATATTGCGACCGAGCACGCGCTGAATGGTGCCTGGCAACCATGTCTTCTTCATACCAGCAAACACCCTGTACAGCACCGGCGTAGAAACCTGAAAACGCGTAGTGCCATACGAACCGACTCGGTGCGTGGGAGGCTGCAGCAGGTGAAGGAGAGTGCGGTGACGGTGGCCGTGTAGCAGTTCGGCAGGAGACGGGCCGTCCCGTGGCATGCACCGATACGTAGACAGGAAAATTTGAAGAGCTTGCTGCCTGGAGTGCTGACCTTTCATCTTTTCCATGTGAGACTTGAATGTTCGAACGAAACGTTCTGTTTCACCATTAGCCTGAGGGTGAAAAGGTGCGGTGGTGATACGCTGAATGCCGTTCACACGACAAAACTGTTGAAATTCCGCACTAACAAACTGAGGTCCATTGTCACTGACGATAGTTTCAGGCAAGCCTTCGATGCAAAACACTGATGTTAAGGCACTGATTGTACTAGAAGCTGTCATTGAGTTCATGGCAATCACGAAAGGAAACTTGCTGAAGGCGTCTACAACGATTAACCAGCGCGTGTTCCAGAAAGGTCCGGCAAAGTCAATGTGTAAACGTTGACATGGTCCCTTTGGGCGTGGCCAGTCCGAGAAACGTTGCGGAGGAGCCGCCTGATGCTCCGCACAAACAGTACACTGTGACGTCATGTTCTCTATCTGAGCGTCCATACCAATCCAGGTACAATGACGTCTGGCCAGTTGCTTTGGCCTAACAATACCCCAATGTCCTTGATGCAGGAGGCGTAATACTTCACGTTGCAGGGAACGAGGAACAATCACTCTTGTTTGGCCGTTGTCGGTATGCAACAACAGAACACCCTGACTTAAAGATAATGCATGACGTTGTGAAAAATAACGTCGAACCAGAGGCCGATCAATGTCTTTGGCTCTGGCAGGCCACCCTGAGCGAACAAAACGTGCTACCATACTTAAGTCTGCATCCGCAGCTGTTTCCTGTGCAACCCGACGAGAGTTCAAAGGGAAATCTGCATGGAGGTAAAAGGAGGGGAGATGCCACTATGGGCGTCTGCTGTACTTCTGTTTGAAGCCGGTCGGCAGCCATGTTTGTTTGTTCAAAAGACTCACAGGTCGAAATGGAACGTGCTTCCCTTCAACTTATTAATGCTGTCAAAACGGGTAGTACAACCGCAAACAACGCACAAAGGCATTATCAGTTGCAAATCTTCGACAAGTCAACACAGCAGCTCAGCAGAAAACTAATGTTTTGAACAAACTGTAATGGCGGAGCTAAGTTTGTCGCCTTCATGTTTGTAGCGTCATGCCCACTCCCCTCTTTTTACCTCCATGGAAATCTGCGACAGCGGTAGCATCTCTGGAGTCTATCTGACAACATGCCATTTCCGAAGAATCAAACGACACATCCTGGCCAACCGGAAGTCGGGAAAGTGTGTCTGCGTTGGCATGTTTAGTGGTAGACCGGTACAAAATTTCATACTGATAATTTGACAATATCAAGGACCATCTCTGAAGCTTTTGTGCCGTTCGTGGCGGAATTGGCTTTGTGGGTGAGAACAACGACGTGAGAGGCTTGTGGTCTGTCAACAAATAGAATTTTCTGCCATAGAGATAATGATGAAACTTTGTGACGCCGTAAATGATTGCTAAGGTCTCCTTATCTATCTGACTGTAATTCTGTTGCGTCGGCGTCAGTAGCTTGGATGCAAAGGCAATAGGACGATCGTGAGAACCAATACGATGCGACAAAACTGCACCCACACCGTACGATGAGGCATCAACTGCTAGCACTACAGGCGTCTGTGGGTCAAAGGGAATCAAACATGCATCACTGAGTAGTTTGTCAAAGGCAACCTGGCAATCTTTGGACCAAACAAAAGGAACATTTTTCCTACGTAAGTGATGCAGTGGAGCTGCAATCTGAGAGGCATTGGGAATAAACCTGAAATAATAGTTCAGCTTTCCCATTACTGCTTGCAATTCGTGCACATTCTTAGGAGGAGGCAAGTCTTTGATTGCTCGAAGATGTGACTGTAAGGGATGTATTCCTTGGGCATTAATGACATGGCCTAGGTACTCTATTTCAGTTTGAAAAAACGAACACTTTGCTTTATTGCAACGTAGACCTGCTGCAGTCAAAACTTTGAAAAGGCACTTCAGGTTTGCTAAATGTTCTTCAACTGTACGTCCGGATACCACAATATCATCTAAATAGTTCGAACAACACGGTACAGAAACTGTCAGCTGTTCCAAAAAACGCTGAAAAATAGCGGGAGCGGAAGAACTGCCAAAGGGTAGGCGTTGAAATTGAAAAAGGCCCATGTGAGTATTAATGACGAAAAACTTTTTGGACTCGTCATCAAGTGGAATCTGGAAGTATGCCTCTGCTAAATCAATCTTAGAAAAGAAGCGAGACTGTCCTAATTTGTCCATAAGTTCCTCAGGTCTGGGTAGGGGATAAGTGTCTACAATTGTTTGACTGTTTACTGTAGATTTGAAGTCCGCACAGAGACGAAGTTTTCCCGACGGCTTGGGTATAATTACTATAGGCGAGGCCCACTGACTCGCAAAAACAGGAGAAATCACCCCACTATCTTGCGAACGTTTAAGTTCTTCGGCAACTGTATCACGCAAGGTGATAGGCACTGGTCTAGCTTTACGAAATTTTGGAACTGCAGATTCTTTTAAAGTTACATGTGCCACGAAGTCTTTCGCACAACCTAGTTCCGGCGAAAACAAGTCACTATATTTGTCACACAATGCATTGATTTTATCCTGAGGCACTATTGACGAAATTTGAAGCACATCTCTTTGAATTGATAAACCAAACAAGTCAAAATCATCTAGTCCAAAAATGTTCTGTGTCGATTTGGCCTGAAGAACTACAAAAGCAACTGTTTTTGTTACACTTTGAAAAGAGGCGGGCAGGCTACACGTTCCTAGCACGGGAATATTTTGACCTGTATAAGCTGTTAACACTTGCTGTGACGGCGACAATTTTGGCGAACCCAGAAGTTCATAAGTATCTTTATTTATTAATGTGACAGCGGAACCAGTATCAAGCTGAAATTGCACCGTCTTATTTTCTATGAAGAGAGTCACAAACAGTTTTTGCTTGCGGCGCTCGACAGGTGCGCGAATGTGGGCAACGTCTGCTACGGTTTGTTTACTGCGCTAGCGCGGGCCGCGTAGTGGAGTAAGCGGCGCAGACTCGGCACGCAGCGGTTTAACAACACTGTCACTAGATGGCACTACCGCCGGATCGGCGTCCGCGCAAGCATGCGAAGCTACTCCAGATGTACTAACTACTGCACTACACTGTTGAGTAGCTACTTGATGTCTACTGTCACTAGCTACACAGTACTGGGCACTATTACAAGGAGCAGTTGCAGAAGGCACTATTTTCACTACAGGAATGCACTGTTCATAGTCATTTTGCTTGTCCCGAACCCTTTTCCGTTGCACTGTTTTACGCGCCCTGTTCTTTGAGTATTTAATTTGCATACATACAGACTGCACATGTCCCGATTTGCCACATTGATAACAGGTTGCGTTGCGACTAGGGCACTGTGCACGTTTGTGGCGAGACACACACTGGGGGCAAGATTTACGTACATTTTTCTGAAAAGAGCGTTGGCGCCCGTTATTCAAATTACTGTTTCTAACACGACGGGGCGACCTTTGTGTCGCACTTTTACACTGGCTACTGTTCACTGTCTGTTCAGCACGGCCTGTACTATTGTAAGAATCACTAGTGCTACACTGAGAACTACGGCTAGGAAAGCGACCGTTGCGGCGCACTGAATTAACACTGTGGCTTTGCATTTCTACATCTGCTAAGTCAAAAGTATCATGCGCATCTATAAGCTGCAGTACACTGTCTAATGAGGGGTCAGACTGTTTCAGAATTGCTGCTCTAATTCTGGGGTCCTGAATATTCTGCGTAATCGCATCCCTCAACATCACGTCACTATACGAAAGTCCACAAGAGCAAGTAAATTTACATTTGCGGGTTAAGCCCTTCAATTCTGTAATCCACTCTTGGTGTGACTGTTGCGGTAATTTTTTAAGTCTGAAAAATCGGTACCGAGCCGCAGCTACGAGAACTTTTCTCTCATAATAAGCATTTAGTGCCTCTACTAGTTGTTCAAAGTCTACATCACGAGGAGATACTTCGGGGAAAAGTTTTTTCAGTAACACGAAGGTGTTGGTGCCCACCACAGATAATAGCAGATGCTTCACTTTCTGACCTGTAATTTGATGAGCCGCGACGAGTTCTTGAAACTGTGCGAAGTAGTCGCTCCATTCTTCCTCACGTTCGTTGTACTGGCGAAACGTAGGAAGTGTTGCGGCGGCAGGTGTGGGCTGCTGAAGCGGCGGCTGTTGTTGTTGGTCAGCTGCTTGCGCTGTGAGCTGGGCCACAGCCTGCAGGAGTTGTGTTATTTGCGCCGTCTGTAACTGAATAATTTCCATTAAGTTTGGGTTCGGGGTAGTGGCCATGCTGACCGATTAGGCGCCGCGCATACAAGTAACTTATAACAAAACACAAATGCAATATGAAAGAGGACGCTCTGCAACAAAAAAGTCCACAAACACGTAACTAAAAATGTTCCCCAAAAATCTTATAATAAGGGTGGGTGGGCGGGAGCAATTTCTGCGTGCTCCGACTGCTGCTGTCTGGCTGCTGGTCCAAGGTTCGTCTATCACTCCTCGTCGCCACTTTTGTGTCCCAGCCTCGTCGCTGCTTTTGTGTCTCGTTCCGTTGTATGTGTCGGTGGCCGAGTGGAATGAGACCGACACAGAAATAAAGATAGCACGCTGGTGCAGGTACGGAGGGGAGCAGCCAGAAACTATAAACACTAGAGTAAATTAGAAGAGATATATATTGCACAGAATGTATACAATACTTAACTTTTACATAGTACTGCAGAATGTTGATACATAGTTGTTAGAGGCCTGCCTAGTGCCTGTACAATAGCCAAGTCTTCACTGGTGCCTATCTGATTCCGAAGGTCCTAACTGGTTGCTATCTCAGTCCCAAGTGAACGATGTCGTTCACTGGTGGCCACGAGCGGAGTTGCCGCAGAGGGCGCTCGTGGCTGTCGTCGTAAGAACGCCGCGCCGTGTGTGCATGACGGCGCGCGGCGAAAGTAGGTGGCGCGCACTTTGGACTTGTGCGACACCACAGTTCAGCCTACAATGATCGCCACTGGTGGTCAAAGTGTTGCTGGGTGAGGGTGGCAGCCAATTCTGGAGTTCAAAGAGCAGACCAGGATGCCAGACTCAGTCGTAGTCCATTCCCAGGTCCAAAGAGACAAAGATGACAGCGCAACAGGAATTTACCTGGGGGGAGAGGAGTTGGATGAGGTGGAGAATTTGGTCATTGGAGGAGAAGGAAGGGCAAAAGCCACACTGTGCATCAGGGACAAGGAGTGAAGACAGAGATGGTGGTGGATGTGTCAGGAGAGGATAGTTTCAAAGACCTTGCTGAACTAAGGGGTGAGGTAGATGGGCTGGTAGGAGGAGGTGGCGGATGGAGGTTTGTCCAGTTTGAGGAACTTGAGGACACAGGACGTTTCCCATAGGCCGGTTAGAAGCTAGTGTAAAGGATGGTGTTATTAAGAGTAGCCAAGGTGGTGAGGAAGGGAAGGGACCATTTCTTGAGGTGGCAGTAAGTGTTGCAGTCATGGCTGTATGCTGTGGTGCATTTGTTGCATAGTATTAACTGTATATCTTGTGCAGTTGTGGGTATCTTTAGGTCAGAGGAGGGGATGTGGTCCAGGTACTGGAAGCCAGGATCTAGAGGTGGGGTGGAGACATCCTTTTTTTTTCATGGATGTCCAGGAATAGGAGTAATCAAAGTTAGGATTATGAGGAAAGGAGTGAATGTCAGAGAGGAAGGAGGTGAAACGATTAGCCTTACTGGCATTATCAGGCAGAGGCTGGTCAAGGTGGAGGAGAGTGTAGGTGGGTGTGGGTTTCAAGTTAGTAAGGCAGTGAAAGGCGTTCTGTTACCAGGACGAGTCGCTGGGGTAGTGGGCATTAAGCCCTGTAACTGTCTGACTCCAGTTACGGCAGTTTTTGGTAGTCAGGAGGGGGACGAGGGGTTGTTGGGGACCAGTGGTCGTGGCATGTGAGGAGGCAGAGGTGGCTGTTGAGGGGATGGTGAGGGTGAGGAGTATGGATGGCGGATGGGAGGGAGGGGTGAAGAGGAACTTCAATAGATGATTGTGGGGGTTGGGGATGGAGAGGTGTAATGAATCGTTGTGTTGACTGAGATCACAGGTGATGACCTGGTAACAGGGAAATGGATATTTACACCAATGATTGGCAAAACACAGGTGCGACACTGAATGTAGATGAAGACTCCAATGATGAGGATGGATGAGAAGGCAGCAGTGGCTGCAGAGGCGGCTGCTGCTGCTGCAGATGTCCCAGGGGAGCTGCAACCCCTGGAGGCCCATGGTGACATAGGCGGTGACTCCAAAGAGTTTCCAATAGCTGGCGGTGGCTGGCAGCAGTGATGTTCTGATGGGGTGTCAACAGTGGGAGCCAGGGAGGCCCTCTTCAGCGGTCTGCGGAGATAACATAACCTCACAGCATCAAGAACAAACGTCAGGATGTCTGTAAGTGGACAGAGGGAAGTGGTGTATAGCGAAAGTACAAGGGACTTGTGTCAGTGATGTAAAATATCTTTCTTGTGTGATCTTTGACGTTGTTGCTTTGCTTATTGAAGAGAGTTGTTAAATATGGCGGGAATCTGCCCATGTTGATCTTAAGCTGAAATAAAATGTGTATTTTCAACTGTGATAGTGTGATGTGCTATGCTATTTGCGTGTGCTCTCTGCTGTCCTCAAATGTTCAAATGTTTGTAAATCTATCGGACCAAACTGCGTGGTCATCAAAAGTGTTCAAATGTCTGTAAATCTATCGGACCAAACTACGTGGTCATCAGTCCGTAGCTTACAAACTACTTAAACCTAGGTAAACTAACCTAAGGACAAACACACACACCCATGCCGCAGGGGGGACTCGAACCTCCACGGCGAGCAACCGCGCGCTCCGCAGCGAGACACTTTAGACCACTTGGCTAGTCCACTGCGGCTGCGTGGTCATCAGTCCGTAGCTTACAAACTACTTAAACTAAGGTAAACTAACCTAAGGACGGACACACACACCCATGCTGCTGTCCTCAGAAAAACATTGATGGGCTATGGGCCCAGGTTCACCGATCAATAAAGAAAAGGAGTGAAGGTATCACCTAAATGAAGACAAACTGGAAAATCGTTCAAACACTGATAAACTGTGATTACTGAATATTTTCCATTCTGTGGTTTACAAAGTGGATTTGAGAACAATATTATGAAATCAGTGCAACACAGACGAAATTCATCACAAATCAGTAGAAAAATATACAAACAGAAAGTGTTTTGCTACTTCTAGATATAGTTCAGTAAAACAAGGCGGACGAGCGAAAAATCGGACTGTTAAATTAATTACCTTCACTGGTCATAAAGAATTAAGGGAATTCTTATAAGTAAACAATGTTGGAACACTATCGATCCTGGCTTGGGAAACACACAGCAGGTGAACGAAAAATAAAAGAAAAGGTGATGGGAATTTTACTTACAGTTGTTGATGATATACAAGACTGCAAAACAGCGAAAGAGATATGGGACACGCTAAAAGATTCCCATACACATTTTGATTTGTGGGATGGAACGCTTGCTCTAAAGGAATATGTGAACATCAAAAAGAAAGCGAACGAATCGATGTTACATTACTTTGCAAGATGCAATGCATTGCTGTTCAAAGTTCGTGGTTCTGGCATTGAATTATCAAACAAGCAGCTGTGCATACATTGAGGGCTTTGCCTATGCATTATCACATGGTAAATGTGTCTTCTCAACTTTGGATTTGGTGCGAGCATACTGTCAGGTACTGACAACATGGAAGGACATAACTAAAACGACTGCCAGCACCCCATTTGGTCTCTGAATTCACGAGAATACCATTTGGGTTGTCAATGCCACACAAATATTCCAGAGCTTCATGGACGAAGTGGCGAGGGACTTGGGCTTAACCTGTGTATACATGGATGATTTATTAGTCATGTCCACTTTTGAAGCTGAACATCTGGAGTATTTATGGCATCTTCTTAGGCCTACAGGCCTTCACTTAGATGGACTTCTAGTCAACTCATTCAAGTGTGTTCTTGAAGCTGCAGAAGTTTGTTTCCTGGGTTACTTGATTCATAAAAAGGAATTCGACCACTGCAGGAGAAATTAGATGCAATAATCATTTATTCACGACCAGTGACTGTGCTTGAGTTGAGACGATTCCTTGGTCTCGCCCAGTTCTACTGTCGTGGTGTATGTAATGATATGTTGTTAGCTGCTCCTCCAAATGACATTATTTGTGCCCACTTAAACTCAGTGATAGACTGAATGTAGCAGCGAGGCAGAGACAGCGTTTAACAATGTAAAGGTCACATTCTGAGGCCACTCTGTTGGCACACCCAGTTCTGCAAGCACCGCTCCCTCTGATGGAAGATGCATCTTTTGACATTGATAGGTGCCACTCCACAACAGCATATAGAGAACCAGTGGGAGCATCTAGCGTTGTATAGCAAGAAACTGTCAACTTCGCAACAGAGCTGGTCTATGTAAGACCACAAGCTATATGTTGCATATGCCTCCATAAGGAAATTTTGACATATGCTTGAAGGTAGAAACTTCGTACTCATCACAGACCATAAGCCTTTGATGTATGTGTTTTAGCAATGACAAGATAAAGAACCGGCACAACAAATACGCCACTTAGAGTTTATAGGGCAGTTTATGATTGACATAATCCACATTGAGGGAGAACTCAATCTTCCTGCAGACACTCTCTCTCGCATGAAGGCAATCTCTAATGCAATTGATGATGGTGCATTGGTTTTGGA
The DNA here is from genome assembly GCA_026315105.1 of Locusta migratoria. Lineage (NCBI taxonomy): Eukaryota > Metazoa > Arthropoda > Insecta > Orthoptera > Acrididae > Locusta > Locusta migratoria. The sequence goes on from CM048745.1 coordinate 508,296,485, forward strand.
AAAAGAGGCCAATGATGAATTTCTGGGGCTGCTAGCATAGCTATAGCTTTCAGATGCGATGCATTCAAGTACCATACAGCAACACACTGTTGTACTTTGATGTCTCCACAGCAAAGCCACGAACCTTCGTGACACAGGATTTTCAGCAGCAGGCGATCGTGTCGCTCGACAAGCTGTCACATCCTGCAGTCCATCCTACAACACATCTAGTGAAGAAAATCTTCATGTGCCCTAACGTGGACAGAGACTTAAAAGTTTTGTTTGTCGATGGATGCAGAGCCAACATAATGATATCATTCGCCACTAGTCACGTTTGTGCACCTAGATATAATGGAACCAGTACCACCATCAGAAGGGTGTACCTACTGATTCAAACGCTGGCCTGAAGGATTCACAATGGTTGACATTAACGCTGAAACCGTTGCAATGACATTCTTCAGGAAATGGATTGTTCGTTTTGGTGTGCCACTGCGCAGGGAGTGTGAATTTCACCTATTCAAGGCACTCACTGCACTGTAGGGCACAAAGCGCATCTGAATAATGGCCTATCATCCAGCAGCAAACATCTTGGTCAAACGTGGGAGCGGCTAGGGAGAGGCCTGCATGCGAGTGTCAAAGACGATATGGGAACGACAGCAGCTTACCTAGTCTATGGAACAAAAGTGACATTAACTGCCAAATGCTACAGTTGATGCATCAGATTTTATCAGCAAGCTGCATTTGCAAATACGACAACTTTGGCCCATTGCAGCAAGAAAGCAACTGATTCGACGCCCATCCGTCTTCGCCAACTTGTTGAGGTGCATGGAAATGTTTGTAGGGCACAACAATGCCAGTATGCAAACATCTGCAGCTGCCGTATGATGAGCCATACCCAATGCTTAGCAGAGGTGGCAAGACATTTACTATCGATGTCATGGTGACATCAACAACAGTCTCCATTGATTGGAAAAAACCTGTGTTCTGCACCACATGTACTGAAGCATACAAGCTAGCCACTATTACACTCCTGGAGGCGGTAGAACCACCAGCCGTACCGTCCCACTCAACAGACACTGTACCATGTTCAACGAATGCTACAGGCAGCGAGTTCACGACAGCAGGATCAGTCATCACGCGGTTATGGCGCCACGTGAAGTTCAATCGAAAATATCATTTACACTAAGGGAGGCGCAGTGATGTAGTGGCTGTGTTGTTTTTACACAGGTAGAAGTACACAACTGTTGAGAGTATACACTCATACTTAATGCACAGTCCTTAATATCTTTAACATTGTTTATTCTTTGGTTTACATAATTATTCGATTGTTGGTGTTACTCGTTACCAGGAGGTACAAATGTGTCACCAATAAATGTTGTAAAGCTGATTCCACCAACACCGGCTGGAAAAAAGGGCCTCAGAACTGGCCGTGCCTACGTCACACCAAGAGGCGGCGGCTGTCAATTGATTGGCTACCCCCTGGGGCACGCCCACCGCCGCGTAGTGACCAGCCATTCAGATTGCGTTCGCCGCCTCTCTGTGTGACGTAGGCACGGCCAGTTACGTAGCCGGCGAGAAATACAGGCCTGAGCGCGCACATCATGCCACGTAAGCAAGGTAGTTCCGAGCCGGTGCGATCGCTAGCCGATTGGCCGGCTGCTGGGCCGCTGCCCACTGCGTCATAGCGGGCAGCCACTGAGCTAGCGATCGTGCTCTACCTTGCTTACGTGGCATGATGTGCGCGCTCAGGCCTGTATTTCTCGTTGGCCGCGGGCCAGTTATAAGGCCCTGTCTTCTAGGTGGTGTTGATTCCACACGTATTCAATAGCCGAAAAACCTGACACAAAAGGTGAAAATCCTATGCACAACCTAGATTTTCTTTTATCCAGGTACATGATTTAATAAACGTCATTTTTGACCCAAATAAGTGGTCGAATAATCTCAGAAAGACACATTGGTCCGACCGATAACAGGTACTACCGAAAATCGCTGTTAATAGCCGCATGTCAACTTTCAGAGCAGAGATCATTTGCTTGAGATGAAGTTATTTTTTATATGGTCTTTGAGATGGAAGCAAAGAGCTTGAAAGTCGGTGCTAAATAATATCTTTGTTGGTACTTGGTAGCGGGAATATGAATTATTGTTTACGAAATAATCGATAAAAGTTAAGGTTATCGGGAAAAATAGTTATCGGAATGGCAGAAGATGGTGATCAGGTAAACAGTTATTTATGGCCTATTACTTTTTTTACACTTATTATAAATAGTACCACTGTATTTGAGGTTATGTATGTCCAGAAAAGTAGATTAATTTTCTGTCAGCTGTGAATTTTTTTCAACACTGCCTGATCAGTATATATTTGGGCGGTGTGAAATACGCGATAAACATCAGCGTGTATTGTGAAGTATTATTTCTCAGTTGTCCTACTGACAAGTAGTCGCTGCAAGCCTCAACATCTGTGTTGTGGTTTCAGTTTATAGCGTTCGTTGAAAGTCTGTACTTTTACTTCTTCCTAATCCAACATTTAAGATTTTAAGTACTTCTACCATACATGACGATTTATCTGTTTTCACTAGTACGCTGTTTTGAGTCCTGTAAATACGCTACATATAGCCTATTTCACCATATCGTGGTTAGTTTCCTTACGCTTTACGTAAAATAGTGATGTCAAGGTTTTGCTTTCGATTTATTACCCGTGAAAGGCAAGAACCCGGTCTGGCCCAGTTTTAATTTGGCAGAAGGTTTCATATCAGCGCACACACTTTTGCAGAGTGAAAATATTCTAATGAGGACGCCTATCTGTGAGGACTGTAATGCAAATAAATGTTTAAATGAAACCTTTTCTCCAGCTTTGGATAGTCTTAATTAATATTACTTGATGCAGATTTTATTTTGTTTGCATAATTTGTTTTTTTTAATGACCATTTCAAGTTTAATATGAAACACATGCAGATACCTAGACAAGAGCAAAATAAGCAATCAGCAAATACTCCAACAAATGTGTTTTTCGTAGAATATTGATGCATATGATTTCAGAATTCAATCTGAAAGCTTACAATTCCAAATGTATGCCGTTTGCTGAAAATATGATGTTGCAGTCTGATAAGATTAATACCAAATTCAATTGTTATGGTGACAGACTGATTATTAGCATAGCACTAGTTCTAGATTTTATTAGTGGTTTGGTAGAATGTGCATCAGTTACATTGTGTGTTAGACAACTTCTGACAAGTGACATGTGATATATTTCACATTTTAATACAAACATATACCGGTAGCTACAGTACTCCCATACTGAATTAATAATTATGCTTATTTGTTAGGGAGAATGTTGTCCTTGTTGTTACTTATTTAAAATCTGTTGTTCAACAATAAAACCATTTTAAAACTTCATTGCTGTGTACCTGTCTGTCATGCCTTGCTCCTCCTGTGAATTTTTATTTATTGTTGCAGCCTGAGCTGGCCAATTTCTTGCTGGCTGTCCCCACGCAGGATGGATTTTCACCTGGTCTAATCTTGTGTGTGTTTCAGTTGTCTCACTGCACTCTCACATATTGCCTTGAACATCACTATGCAACAATCAACTTATTAAGGTGTTACAAAAAGTGTACATTTCATGATCCTCAAATCCGTACAGGATCCTCATTTTTGAACTCTGTTAAGATGTCAAAATTTTGCCTGTTATTTGTAGCTGAGCACTTAAAGGTTGACATATATACCCCAAATGAGATTTTTTTCTGAGTGTGTGTGGCCTCAGGCATTCATGTTTGGAAGGGGCTTGAAACTTGCACTCATAAAAAGTATAGTCCAAATATAATTCTTAATAAGCAGAGCTAATAAAGTCAAAATGCCTATTTTTACATTTGGTGATGGCAGTTGCCTATAGACATCAGAGGCAACATCTTAGAGCAATTGTGTAGTGAGACAGTTGAAGCATAAATGCTGCACCTGACATTGGTGAAGAGTCCCTCCCGTGCACCTTTCTATTCGCAGTAGTGGTCAGCTTATGGCATAACACTGTAACAGGAGGAAGCAAGACACACAGACAGTCTTATAGTAACATTATAAATATGGACAATGGCCAGATATAAATTTAGAAAAAGAGAGAGAGAGAGAGAGAGAGAGAGAGAAGAAGAAGAAAAAGCAATGGAGATTTCAGGACGGATTCAGTATTTTTGAAAGGGATAGGTTGCTAGAAATGCACTCATAATAATTACAATTTTACTAAAGCTTTGAGCTTTTATGGCCTTCATCAAACAGACAGAGAGAGGGAGACACAAAAACACGACAGCTGCTGTGGCTGGACTGCAAGACTCGGGTGGCCCAAGGTGAAAGCAACCAGCGGTAGGGGTGAGGATGCCACATGGAGATGGTAGTAGAAGGAGACGGCAGGAATGCATGGTGGGAATACGCCACTGTTGTCTGACTGAGTGTGCACTGACTGGCTGTTGGAGGCAGAGGGACAGGGCCGAAGGGAAGGGGAGAGACTGGAGTATGTGGCAAAATGAAAGCTGTACGTTTGGCTACAGTGTGGGCAGGGACGAGGCTGGTTGGGGAGGGTTGTGGGGAGTTGTGGGATATATTGTAGGGAGAGTTCCCACATGTGCAGTTAAGAAAAACTGGAGTTTGTGTGGAGGATCCATATGACATAGGCTGTGTAACAGTCATTGAACTGAGGCACATAATGCAGGGCTGCATTCTGCAACAGGTTGTTCCAACTGTTTCCTGACCACAGTTTGACAGTGGCCATTATTGCGAACAGGCATTTTGTTACTGGTCAAGCCCACATAGAAAGCTACACAGTGATTGCAGCTTATTTTAGGGTCAATCCAAATGAAGTGGTACAATAGAAATTAAGTTGGTTGCTTGACCATTTTTAAATATTTTAATTTTTTTATATGTGATTGCCCTATATTTGAGAAGTTCAAAACAGTTTTTTTAAAGTAATTTATCTTGCACCTTTACTGAATGGCGCCCATTTTTATTTGTCGGCGCGCGCCGAATTTTCAGTCTGGAGACATTAGCGAAAATTTTAATATCTCTGCACTGGGTTAAGTTACAACATTGCAATTGACATGATTGTTTTTAGAAAAGTGTCCTCTACAACATTGTTCCTTACACAAAATACCCTAAATTAAAAAATAACCAGTCAAAATGACCTCCAAAAGTAACAAACAAGGAGTGTCTTATGAGAGTCTATTTTTACCTGTAGTTAGGTATCATACACTACTAGCCTCATACAGAACAAGAACACCCACAAATGTTTCCTTAATTTTTTGTGAATTTTTGAAAATGAAAATTTTCATTTTTTGTAAAGTTTGAGGCTAGTTATCTCAGATGAGACTGAATATGAAAATATGATTTTTGCACAGTTTGTACACCTATAATTATTATTGAAGCAAGGTACTGAATTATATACAAAAAGTGGAAACATCACTGAAATTAAGATGTATGTTATTTTGACATACAGTATTTAAAATAAATATTCTCAATTAATATCGTTCGAGATGCGACTATTCCTGAACCTGGTGGTGAATGTTAAGAACACTTATTTCTTCTGACAGCTTCTGTGATGTAGAATAAGACCTCCCAGTTGCTGTGGTAAGTTCTAGCACTGAAAGTTTCCTTAAAACATTTTTCATTGATATCCAAACTTTGTCACTATTAGATTTCTTGAATGATGTTCTTGAGCCAGCAGGGTGGTAAAAATGTCATTGTTTTCCAAACTTATTGTTTCAACCTTGGCAAGCCACCACTGTCCATCATACACACATGCTACTATGTCATTCAACGTTAAAGAGAGAGATGTAATTTTACTGACACAATGATCCTAATAAATTTCCATTTCTGAGGTTACATAGCATTTTTCAAGTTTTTGAAACTTAACCATACACTGTTTTGTGACACACTTCACTTGTTATCTGTCCAACAGAGCACTGTTCATCCATGTTATTGCATTCCAGTTAATCTCTCAAAATTAATTACAATTTACACACAAAACAAAGCACATAACACAGTCTACACACTCGAAGTATGTACATCCACTCTAACAGAGGATTCAGAACAGACTGACTACTACAATGCCACACCCAGCAGCAATGTACTTCTACAATGCCACACCCAGCAATAATGTAATTCTTTATTGACAATAAACCTAAACATAAATGGGCATTTTTATTACCATAGAACACAACCGAAAAATCCTGTTGTTTTATACTGTATTATTAAAAATAAATAAACTAAATGAATATTGTGTGATATATTTAGTTAACACAATGTCACAATTAAATTTTATTACAGTGAAACAGTAAACCATTTAAATAGGCAACAGTCATAATAACTGTTGTAGTGTCATATGAATTATTTCCTCATTTTCAAAAATTCATATCTTTGTTCACACTCTGATATCAATGTTGAAATTTTTACAGCATGTTGCTATCATATAGGTGTATAAACTGCGCAAAAATCATATTTTTATATTCAGTCCCATCTGAGATAACTGGATTCAAACTTTACAAAAAATGAAAATTTTCAAATTTCAAAAATTCATAAAAAATTAAGGAAACATTTGTAAGTGTTCTTGCTCTGTATGAGGCTAGTGGTGCGCCTCGGTTGCTCAGTGGTAGAGTGCCAGACTACAAATTCAAAGGTCACGGGTTCGATCCCCGCCAGGTCCTAGGATTTTTATCTGTCACTTTCCACTTCTTTCACCTCTGGCAGTATTGCTCATGTGAAAAATACCGAATAGCACCGTGGTTCGAACCCACTTTAAACTGTAGGTCCCTCTATAACTGGCTGGGTAAGTCAGTTCGAAGGTCGGAGGAAGGCAACGGCATACCACCTCCAAACAGGATCATGCCTAGTAAAGCACTGTGGTGTTCAAACCAATCTTCGGATTGTTGACTGCTTTACCTTTTTATGAGGCTAGTAGTGTATATCTAACTACAGGAAAAAATAGACTCTCATAAGTCACTCCTTGTTTGTTATTTTTGGGCCTAAAAAGTGGATTTTAAAAATTTTGGATACCAAACTTTGGAGGTCATTTTGACCGGTTATTTTTTAATTTTGGGTATTTTGTGTACAGAACAGTGTTGTAGAGGACACTTTTCTAAAAACAATCATGTCAATTGCAATGTTGTAACTTAACCCAGTGCAGAGATATTCAAATTTTCGGTAATGTCTCCAGACTGAAAAATCGGCGCCCGCCGACAAATAAAAATGGCCGCCATTCAGTAAAGGTGCAAGATAAATTACTTTAAAAAACTGTTTTGAACTTCTCAAATGTAGGGCAATCACATATAAATTCAGGTAGTGAATTACTTGGCAGTCTGTCACCTGTGAAACAGTCTTTTTCCCTGGAAAACCATCACACCCACTGAAGTCAGAATAGCAGTAAAGAAATTCTCCAATTCTAAAACTACGGATAATTACTGGTTATCCACCTGCATTGTCAAGAAAACCTTTAGCATTCATCCTTAGCAAATACCTAAATTTTGGAAGTTTCCCAGATTCACTGCAAATATCGAAAGTCGTCAGTCTTTAAAAAAGGGTATAAAAATCTCCCTCAAATTTATAGGCCGGTTTCCATAATGCCAATAATGTCTAAAATATTTTAGACACTAGTGTATAATCAACTAAGTAGTTATTTTGAAGAAAATAACCTCCTTCCAAATGATCAGTTTGGGTACAGATGAGGTAAAAACACAACTTTGGCAGTAATTAACATTTAAGCCTTTGAAGATAAGTAGTAGTCCTCACACATTCTTTTTTGACTTGAGTAAAGTCTTTGATTGTATACCTTTCAGAATATTTGTGGTGAAGCTTAAATTTTATAGGATATGTAACATACCAATTAAAGTAATAGCTTCATACTTAAACAATAAGAAACAGTATGTACCAGTGAGAAACACACACACACTCTATGATGAAAGTTGTAGACACAGGGGTACATCTATCTACATCTACATAGATACTCTGCAAATCACATTTAAGTGCCTGGCAGAGGGTTCATTAACCACTTTCATAACCTTTATCTACCGTTCCATTCTCTAATATTGCGTGGTAAGAAAGAACACCTAAATCGTTCCATTTTCGATCTGATTTCTCTTATTTTATTGGGATGGTCATGTCTCCCTATGTAGGTGGGTGCTAGCAAAATATTTTCACATTCAGAAAAACCACAACGATCGGTCCTGGAACCTTTCTTTTTCATAGTAGCAGTAAATGACTTAGGCTATCTCAATATGTTTCCCAACCTGTAATCAGCTATGCAGATGATACCACAATGATTATATGCCATCAAGACATTAGAGTCCACCCAGGGGGCCCACAGCTCTCTTATGGGTATATGTGGCATGTGTACAGGTCCCCGAGCCATTGCAGAGTATCTTCCTACTTTCCCAGGCTGCATTACCTCTTATGTTCCTCTACTCTCCGCCCCTCTCCCCCCTCTATGTGTTTCATTTTAAGACGGCCCACCTATTTGTACAAACCACTGATGATGACTAAATTACGATTTTGATCTGTTTGCTGTAAACATCTGTTTTTGGCTTAGTTTGATCATGATCAGTGTTTGACCTCCACTACAGAATTTCCATTCAAAGTGTGAGCCATTAGTAGAACAACTCCCTACCTAACTGCTACAGCACTTCCCCCACTCCCTCTTTACCATAGCCCCCTATCCCCATTAGGGCCCCAGCACATGTAGCCTGTGTGTGTGTGTGTGTGTGTGTGTGTGTGTGTGTGTGTGTGTGGAGGGAGGGTATTGTTATGTACCCTTTTCGTTGAGCCCCCTGACAACATAGGGAACACACTACTGGTACCAGAGCTGTAAATGCCCCATGTATGCCTAACACTAGTTACCCATCTTTTCGGGGTGTCAGAACTTCCGGAAACGACGGTCCTGCCAGGTGGTCCTTGCTGTGGCTGGGTGGTGCCCATGGGACGAGTCCCTGACCAGAGTGAGTGGTACCAGGGCGGACGTCCTGCACATGAAGTGTGTTAAGGTGTCCGGCCGCTCTCCTGCAGCCAAACTCTCTCTGGATAGGAATAGTATTTCTTCAGTTCCTACCCTTTCTTTCACGTCCTTCCTTTCCCTGGCCACATCCTAGTAAGAGGGTCAGGCCCGCAGAATAGGTGCAAAGCCATTTCCCAAGTACTTGGTGTGTTCCAGGACAGATGGGGAGACTTTTGATGCAACAAAACCTCTCTTCTTTTTAGAACACATCGAAACCAAGTTTGGTGAAGACGAGGCACTAAAAAGGAAAGTACTTGGGCTCAAACAAACACACATACATCAAAATGGTACAAGAGATAATGTAAAGATCCCTTATTGCACTCGTGACACTCCCGCATCTGCAAAACTCTGCAGTCCTCCATTAGAGACCTCTGCGTGTGCCTTGCCACATTGCACTTTGACCTGTCGGTTCGCCAGTAGGGACAGTGCAGTGTGCCTCCGAAGTTGCTTTTTGTGACATTTGTGTGGTGAAGCATCAGACACCCACCAGCACATTGAGGTGTACATAGAGAGATACTGTAACTAAACGTTCATACAGATATGTTTGTTCGAGCCCAAGTGCTTTCATTTTAAGTAAGATGCTATCCGGCTCTGTCTTGATTCGCATTCCTCTGCAACCCAGCCTGCACTTCGAGCCTGCCAGCAATTGAGAGACATCCCAGTGAGCATCACGCCTCGCCAGTCCCTTAACATGACACAGGGTGTTATTTTTCACAGGGACATTCTGTTACAATCAGACATGGTACTCAGGGCATTTCTGGAATGGTGTGACATTAGATTCATTATTCGCGTCCAGAGAGACCCAAGGGTAATCATGCTGACACTGGCGCTTTTATCATGGCTTTCGAAGGGAATGCTCTACATGAGAAGATCAAGGTAATGATCTGCAGATGTGATGTGAAGCCATACATCCCACCATCTATGCACTGCTTCTGTTGTCTCCATTTTGGTCACATGTCTTCCAGATGCAACACCAACACTAGACTGTGGCTACCCTCTCCATGCAGGGAACCCTTGCACCCCACCACTTATTTGTGTAAACCTGTCGAGGCCCACATGCTCCTCGTTTGCTGTATTGCCCAGTATATAAAATGGAAAGGAGAATTCAGGTGTACAAGACTCTAGATTGTCTGTCATACTTTGAGGCTTTAAAGAAGTATGACCGTCTCCACCCGGTATTTTTGACATCATTGTTGTGCGTCCATAGCTTCACCCCACCACCCCCTATTTCCCTAACCTCATCCTGTCACCCTCGGCCCAGTCCCCTCCCCCAACCACATCCCTGCTTGCCCCCATCCCTGCTTGCCCCCGTCCCTCTGCTCCCCCCCCCCCTACTACTCCATCTCCTGTCCTTCCCTCCTCCCCCATCTCTTCCTCCCCCTTAGCCAGAGAATAACGCATGTTCCCTGGCACCCGCATGTTCCCCAGGGACAATCCTTCCCCCGCACTCTAAGAAGAAAAGTAATGACAGGCAGAGTCACTATCAGGAACCGCACACTCAGGGCCAAAAGGCTGCTAGTTCTCTCTCTGACTTGGATGTCACATCAACCAGCACCCTTCCTGAAGACTACTCTCATCCTTTAAGGGAGAAGAAAAACAAAAAGCGGCCCAAATCTCAGGCTGAAGTCCCAATGACTTCCCACGTGGTTGTCAATCAGATACAGCTTTTGAACTTATAGATGTTACCCCGCCTTCAGGGTCGACGTTCACAGTTTTGCAGAAGCAATCCATCTAGGCATCTCCCTTTTCATCAAAAATCGCTATTCTTCAGTGGAATATTCGTGGTACCCATGCTAATAGGGCAGAAGTACAGCTTCTTCTGTGAACTTACTCTCCCATGATTATGTGCCCAACTAAACCCCCACTATACCTTTAATGTCCCACTCTTCACCTCAGTCCATTCTGACCTCCCTCTCCCCCCACTTTGTAGCAGGAATTCCAGCTTACGGGGTCATCATGATGCTCATCAGAGAGAACATCTGTAGCCCGTCATTTCCTTGGATACTCTGGCTTCACCTACTCAATCTGCAGTATATACATTCCATCATCTTCTCTCGCCACCCTGGCAGATCTACTGCATCTTACAGGGCAGCTTCCTCCTCTATTTCTGCTGCTCAGCAACTCCAATGCCCACAACCACTCTGGAGCTCTCCACAGCCCTGTCAGAGGGGCTCTCTCTTGGTGGATATCTCCAGTCATCTCAATCTCATCTGTCTCAATACTGGTGAAGCTACATTCCTATCAGACTCTAAACATACCCTCTCCCATCTAGACCTCTCAATCTGTACTGCTTAACTTGCTCGTCAGATTGAGTTGTCTGTTGCCTGTCTTTGCAGATACACACGCCAGTGACCATTACCGTGTGTCATTCGTCTGCTGACGCCCATCCCATTATGGCGTCCTCGCAACTGGCAGCTTTCTGAAGCTAACTGGCAGCTCTTTTCCTCCTTAGCAACCTTCAGGGGACATCATTTCCCCAGTATTGACGACCAGGTCGACTATCTTACACTATTCTCTGCTGCCGAATGTTCCATTCCTCACACCTCTACCTCACCACAATGTACCTCTGTTCCTTGGTGGAATGAGGCATGCCGAAAGGTAATCGGAGCTTGGGGACATGCTCTCTGCATTTTAAAACACCATCCCACACTGGAGAATAATGTTCAGTACAAACAATTGCATGAGAAATGTCACCACGTCATTAGTGAAAGTAAACTAGCTAGGGGACTGATGACCAATATGTTTAGTCCCCTTAAAACAACAAATGAGCTAGCTGGCTCTCATGCTTTATCTGGGACCTTGATTCATTCCGCGATATCTAGCCTCACTGTTGCAAACATCGTCAATATAGACGCCATTGCCATCTTGAACAGCATGGGCTGCTATTTTGCCGAGATTTCCAGCTGTGCGAATGACCATCCCAATTTTCTCCCTAGAATATACAGGCAGCAGAAGAAAAGACACTCATTCTCCTCCAAAAACAATGAATGCTATAACATAAAATTTACCATGAGGAATGACCAGACGGTATCCATATACAGATATTACACCACCTGTCTCCAGAGGGCTTGCATTTTCTTCTTCGAATGTATAACTGCATCTGGAGGGATGGAACGTTTCCTAGACACTGCTGTGACGCCATATTCATTCTTACACCTAAGCCTGGCAAGGACAAACATCTTCCTTCCAGCTACCATCCAATCTCCCTCACCAGCTGCATCTGCAAGTTGATGGGACGTATGATTAAGAGTCGGCTGGTATGGTGGCTCGAATCTAGGAACCTCCTCACAAACACACAGTGTGGATTTTGTAAGCACCACTCTGCTGTCGATCATCTCGTCACCGTATCAACTCACATTTTATACAACTTTTTATGGAAGCGTCAAACAGTGACTGTATTCTTTTACGTGGAAAAGCCGTTTGACACTTGTTGGAGGGTGGGCATCCTCCATACTTTGTATGCTTGGGAAATCCAGAGGCTTATGCCTATTTTTATTCAGGAATTTTTAAAAGATCATGTAGTTAAAGTGTGTGTAGGTTCAACCCGTTTTCTTCAAGTGAATGGTGTCCCAAAGGCTCAGTGCTGACTGTTGTTCTCTTTGCAATTACAATCAGCCCTATCATGCATTGTCTCCCACTAGGCATTTTGGTTTCTCTATTTGTAGATGACTTTGTCATCTCCTGTAGCACCCAATGAATGTGCTTGCTCAATAAGCAACTTCATCTGAGTCTTGACCATCTCTACTTGTGGAGCATCAACAAGGCTGTCTGAAATTATGGCGGTGCACAGTGTTTCTCCCATGGACATCTCTATCTTGGTCGAGATGTTCTTCCATTTGTTAAGACAAAAAACTTCTTGGGACTCCCATTTGACAGAAACTTGATTGGTAGTCCCACATCTCCTCTTTGGTAGCTTGGTGTACCTGCTCACTTAAGGGTGCATTAACACTGCCAGCCGGATCGAGCCATGCCAGCTCACGCCTAGTCGACGCACGCTGCTGACCTGGGTGTTCACACTGTGCGCCGGGCCAGGCAGAGCCAAATAAAGGGGGAAAACACACTTTTCCGTTTTTCACATTGTAAACAAAAAAATTGACGGTATGTAAGACCACCCCACATTGTTTTATCAACTTATTTTTTCTTTACAAGATTTGGTTTGCCTGTGAAAAAGGAAAATTTCTACTTTTCATGCCGTGTGAGTTTTTAGTTTCATAATGCTTCTCACTCAATTTTGATGAAAGTAAGTAGTTAAAAAATCTGACTTTTGGTCAAGTGGTAGTAAAATATTTCAGCACTCTCGTAAATCATTCACATTTTCATAATTCATAACAGTCGTTTACAAATGACGATATTTATCAAGTGAGTGCACTTGATTTACAAATCTTGTATTGAAAAAGTGGGATAGTGGACAGCTTACTGTTCTGTGCATTTTAGACCATACATTACTGTGAGTGAAATGGAGCTGAAAGTACAGAAATGTTTTTGAAATGGTAGTTGCACTTATATCTACCTCATTTCACAAGTACTTGTGAGTTACCTGAGCAGCGTTACGCCGCGACCACAAGCCTTCGATCTTGGCGGATGTTGGGTGTAGCATGAAGCACCGAAAAATGAATTGCTCACTTCTTGTGTCACTCCCTCGTGATGTGTTAATGATCCATAACCAGAAAACAAATATAAACTATTTTTTCTTGGGTGGCGACCAATTAGAATTGACAGTGATCTGCTATGTTACATGAGGTCATACTTTATAAGAGGCGTGCAACTGATTTCTTGTCCCCATTATAAAATTAATGGGATAAACATTTCATGTTTGGAACTAGAAAAGAAGAATAAATTAATGTTAACTGCGTCTTTGCTTTGGTGGACTGAAATAAAATTTTCTGACATTACACTTATTGCTTTTCTAGTTGTAAATGATAAAGAGAAGAAGCCTAAAATTATACTGAAATTTATAGGTACATCTATGCCTAAGTCATATTAGTAATTTTTTAATTTTTGCTTTTGTAGCTCTCAAAAAAATGTTGTACCACAAGTAAAAATATTTGTATACAGCTTATTCCACATAAAAGTAATATCACTCACACCTGAAATTAAAGTAAGAACGATCTAAGTAAAATAGAACAGATAAAAGTAACATTAAAAACATGTAGTTGCCTCTTTATAAGGGATGTTGCAAGTGGTGGCACTCCACTTTCAAAGAACTCTACACAGGTCTAAGAATTTTATTATTTATTCATTTTGTTAAGAAGCTGTCCGAGGGAACTGCATGTCTACAAACATTTTGCTGAATATTCTGTTGACAATTTTTTGTCTCCGTGGTACTTCAAATTTTTTATTTTTTTAACTGAAAGAAAATTGCACTGACTTAGTTTAGCGTCAGGCACTACAGGTCAGGTCAGTAAAGCATGACAAGTGTGTGCCACTTGGTTTCTTGTTGTGTTTTGTTTTTCGCTTCTTGGTGGGCTTGTTTATTATTTTCAGATTTACTAATTTATATCTAAAAATTAATCTAATGAGTAGAAGGATTAGCCTTTCATAAATTCTTTTAACTAGTGAATTAAGCCAACAGTCATCATCTGATTGGGAAGAAATTACATGTGGTTTCCCACAAGGATCCATCTTAGGGCCATTGCTTTTTCTTGTGTACATTAACGAGCTCTCATCAGTTACACTACCAGAAGCAGAGTTTGTTTTGTTTGCAGATGATACATGCATTGCAATAAAAAGTATGTCAAGCATAGTTATAGAAAGGTCTGCTAATATTTTCATGAACATTAATAAATGGTTTAAAGCCAACTCATTGTCATTGAAAAGACTCACTACATGCAGTTCAGACCATGTAAGAGATTTCCCACCAGCATATGCATTAAAGATGAAGAAGAGCAGATATAAGAGGTTGACAGTATTAAATTCCTGGGATTATAGCTTGATAATAAATTTAGTTGGGAGGAGCACACCACAGAACTGCAGAAACGACTCAACAAATCTGTATTTTCAATATGAGTGTTATCAGACATAGGAGACATACTTTCATTCCATAATGTCATATGGTATAATATTTTGGGGTAACTCTTAAAGTCAGTCAAAAGTCTTCAGAGTCCAAAAGCGTGTAATACGTATTATTTGTGGAGTAAATTCATGGACGTACTGTAAAAGCCTCTTCAAAGAACTGGGTATATTAACTAATGCCTCTCAGTATATTTATTCCTTAATGAAATTTGTCATAAATAATATATCCCTTTTCCCAACAAACAGCTCAGTTCATACATACAATACTAGGAATAAAAATTATCTACACAAGGACTTAAAAGCACATAGTTTAGTTAAAAAAAGAGTTCACTACTCAGGAACACACATTTTCAACAATTTACCATCAAGTATAAAAAAACTTAGCTACAGATAAAGATAAGTTTAAGAGGAACCTAAAAGACTTTCTAGTGGCCAACTCCTCCTACTCCATTAGTGAATTTCTAAATTGTACCAAATAATGCATATTACTATATTAGTATTATTATATTATCAGAAAAAAATCTTAAAAATGTATGTATCAGTATTTATATTATTAGTATTATCTATTATTCAGCTTGTAAATTTTGTTTCTTGACATGTTCCACATCCACAAGGATCTCCTCAACATGGATCTATGGAACGACAAACTAATCTAATCTAAATGCTAGTTGGCTATCTGTGAGACTTTTGATGCTATTTGGTATGAGACCAAAAACTTTTGTGGCAGCATAATTCGCCACAGCTAGATTTAACTTTGAATAGTGAAGATCATTCATTCTCCTAGTGTTGTAGCTATGCACACTGCTATTGCTTTTGAATTTGGTCAGATTGGTAATAACAAATTTCATAAGTGAATATATATACTGTGAAGCTACTGTGAAGATCCCTAGCTCTTTAAATAAGTGTCTGAAGGATGATCTCGGATGGGCTCCAGCAATTATTCTGATTACACACTTTTGAGCTAGGAATACTTTTTTACTCAATGATAAATTTCCCCAGAGTATGATGCCATACAAAAGCAAAGAATGAAAATAGGCATAGTAAGCTAATTTACTGGGAAAGTTTCAAAAGAATTGATGTGGATGAAAAAGATATCTGCTGCATAGAGAATTTGTATTGGAATCAGACAGCACAGGTTAAATTTGATAATGAGGTCTTTGACTTGGCCAATATATGTAGAGGTGTCCGACAAGGATTCATACTGTCACCTCTGTTATTTAATTTATACTCTGAGCATATTTTTCAATAGGCATTTGATATACAAAAAGGCATAAAAGTTCATGAAGTCTTTAACAACAACATTGGCTATGGTGATGGCACAGTATTTATGGATGATAATTTAGATTATCTTCAGCAACTTGTCACCATAGTAGGAGATTGCAGTAGTACTCTATGTCTGAATATTAACATTAAAATGACTAATTTTATGATTGTCATAAGAGAGTCCAGTGCCTTCACAAATGCAAATCTACGATTTCAAAGGTCTTTAATACAAAGAGTAAACAAGTTTCAGTATCTTAGAATGTAGCTTTGCGAAGCCTCACGAACAGACATGTAGATAAAATGTCACCTTCATAAATTTTAAGAAAATTCGTACAAATACAAATCTAGACCTGAACCTTTGAGTCAGATTTGCAAACTGTTACATCTGGTCCACACTTCTATTCGACTCTGAAGGATGGACACTAAATACAACAACCACCAAGAAGTTAAAGGCCCATGAAATGTGGATTTATTGCAGAATGTTGAAAATGCTACAGGAGTAACCAACACTGAAGTATTGGAACGAATGAACAAATAGTGAGAAATGTTGACATTGTTTAAAAGAATAAAATCTCCATATCTACAACATATATTATGGAACAACAAATGTGTGTTCCTGCAGTTAATAATAGAAGGGAAGATTGATGGGAAAAAGAGACAAGGGTGAAGAATAATATCCTGGCTGGACGATATAAAGCAGCGAACAGGAATAAGAAGTGTAGACAAGCTGTTACATACTGCAGTTCACAGAACAGAAAGATGTGGTCACCAACATCCATTAATGGATGAGCAGTTGAAATGATCTAAAGGCAGGTTAGAATTTTGTTATAGTAGTGTAGAGTTAAATTTCATGTTGTTGATAGTTACATTATTCAGTCTGATTTCTGCTTGTGTAGTAGTAATCGTATATTGTATAACAAGTTATAGGAACTGGAGATGGTAATCTGTGCCATAATTATTCATACGGCTGCTTTTGTTATCCCATGCTCTTTTCTAGATGTTCCACATTCATTTCTCCACTGTTTTAATGGATCCAAAAGCCTTTAATATGTTTGATAACTGCTATTTTTAATCTTTGAAGAACAAACAGGTCTGTGTTTTTCCCCTCCTATACAGTAGTTCGTATATGCTTGTAGGTATATATAGTTTGTGTCATCTTACCTTCTAAAACGTGTTTCTTATATTGTTGTTATAATGTAGATGAGAAAGTCGCTGTATTAACACATTTCTTCTCCCTGCTTGTTACCCTTAGGTTCCAGCTATTACTGTTAAGGAACCATTGGATCTAGTTCGCCTAAGCTTGGATGAAAGAATTTATGTCAAGATGAGAAATGAACGAGAGCTTAGAGGAAGGCTTCATGTAAGTAGAAATAATATATTGCATATATGGTGACTATGCCATCTTTATTTGCAACAATGTTTTGAAAAGGTTAGAATGCTACTCACTGCATAGAGACCATGCTGAATCGTAGAAGAGAAAGACTGCTTAACAATTAAGTTTTTGCCGCAAGTAGCCTGCTTTCAAAACAAATGTAACAAAATTTAAAAAAATAAACCAGTCTCACATTCAAACAAATTGTCATGTCTCCAGCCACCGAGACAGATGGCAACTGCAGCTGCCGGCAGCAGGAGTTTGCGTTGGTGGGGGTAAGGATGAGGAATGCGGTGGGGCATGTGGGGTAAGGATAGCAGGGTATGAAATGGGGAAGATCTAGTGCTGTCTGGCAGTGTGTGCAGAAATAGGTGGGGATAGGCAAGACTATTAAATGTGATGTTAGTTGGGAGGTTGTGAAGGAGTCATCTGAAGTGGGTGGAAAAGCTGGGAAAGGGAAACTGGTGAGTATATTGATGAAAAAAATGGTGTATTTATGGCTGGAATGTGAGCAGGGAAATTGAGAGGTTGATGATGAGGAGGAGGTTGACAACGACTCAAACATGTTAGTTAAGGAATTAAGGGTACAAAGTATATATTGTAGGGAGAGTTCCTATCTGTGCAGTTCAGAGATCCCAAAGTCATGGCATGTGAAGCAACCATTGAAGTGAATTGTATTGGTTGGGCAGCATGTTCAAGAACTGGGTTGTCCGGCTATCTTTTAGCCACAGTTTGTCAATGGCCATTCATGTAAACAGACATATTGATATTTTTTGTAAGAAGACTTGAATAATGAGTCGAGTGCCCAACCATCACAAATGTTATTATGATAAATTTCCACTAATTAAAATTGCCACTTGGTAACTGTAATATAAAATATTCATTTAAAAATATGGCAGATTGGTTTCATTCACTGAATCAACATCTTCAGTGCAGTTTGAAGTCCATGCAACTCATGTACTATGGATAAAAAAATTTTCTACAGTTAAAATACATAAATAGAGACCTTCTTATATAGCTTAACTGTAAGGGGAGGGGGGGGGGGGAGGAAATATGCAGCATACATGAATCCCCTGAACTTGAAACTGCACTGAGGACATTCATTCAATGAATCACATTGATATGCTATGTTTTTAAATAAATATTTTATATTATAACCACCTAGTGAAAATAGTGTTTTTTTGTCAAATCGATGTAGAAAGCAACAGAGTGGTTGCTGAGCTGTTTGTAGACCACTTGGCTGCTTCAGTACTCTATATGGTGAGTATAAATCTTTCATAATATTGTTGTTTTGGTTATATTTTGGTTAACACATTGGTGGTGTAGTGTGTTAATGTTGGTAACAAAAGGTTCACTTTTCAAAGATAATTAATTTACTGAGCAGAAAAAGAGTAGGAACAGCATTAATTATTTATTTGAAAGTCAAGGGAAAAATTTATTTCTTCTTCTTATTCTATGTGACAGAGTTTTCAAAAGGCAAGACAGAAAAAGAGTAGGAACAGCATTAATTATTTATTTGAAAGTTAATGCAAAAATGTATTTCTTCTTATTTTGTGTGATAGAGTTTTCAAAGGGCATTTAAAGGTTGTTGCCAACATCAGCACTCTGTTGCCAATTTGGTAAGTAAAATTTTACTGTTGTTTCATTCTGGATTTTACACTGTTTGACTTTAATTATTTGGTTCAGTGAACTCTGAGCAAAACATCTTTTGTTTAAGACATTTATTTATTCCATTAGATTTAGTTTAGTACAAAAGTATTACCTTTATCAGACTGCATGGTGCAAATACTGACAATATCTCTCTTTATAGTGGTGACTGCCTCCAACATTGCTCCATGTTCCATATTGAAAGCGTTTTTAAGTGATCCATGATGTTTGTACATCACCCATAAATTAGCAGTGGACAGATGTCAACTATAAAGTTTTTAACTGTTTAACTGTATTTTAGACTACTTTGAGAGCTTAGGGTCACTGCAGGGTGGCCACTGAACCTTGAAAGCGGGAAAAAGCCTTGAATTTGGAAGAAAAAGGGGGGGGGGGGAGAGGAACCGGGAAAAAACCTTGAATTTCAGCCAGAAACCTGGATTTTTAACCCATGAGATCTCACGACTTTAAGAGTTAAATGATCGATCGCGAGTATAGCATTTTGCTCAGATTACACTACCAGTTCAAAATGTACTTAATAAGTGAAATAAGTAATCCCTGTAGTTTTAGTAAGAAAAAAACCTCAAAGTTTAATATTTAAAAGTAACAAAATGGCAGCCGTTTTAAAATTACGGTGAGCAAAATGCTCAGATCTCTAGTGCCCGTGGGTTAAATAACATTCATCACTTCATTTTTGTGTACAAAAACATTTTCAAATATATTTCTGGGTGGTTTAAAAAGTTTTATAATTATTGGTTACGTATTCCGTTATCTATTTCTGTGTTTATCTCAAAGTGTTGTTCAACCACGCGACTCAATTCCTCGCGATGTACGTCGAAGAGACGCGATGTTATCGTAAGGCGCGACTACGAAATCGCAGCTAGAATGAAAGGTGATATTTATTTGTACTACAGTTTCACAATTTTCGTGAATGCTCGGTCGCTCAAGCATACTCCAAAATTTGAGTGGGTATGCTAGGCATACCCCACTGAAAATTTTGGTATCATTTTTTTCTGTATGTTATATTTCTTGACTGTAATTAAAATCGACTCTTCATCCCATTGATGACCGACTGGCTTTTGTAAGACACCACTGTAAAAAGATTATTTTAAACAGATAATTGAATTTGTAGGCATTAAAATCCACGTTCACATGTGAGTGAAGTGACCGTTTTCTAAATAGTCCGAATGTTAATGGAATTCCGCATGTTAAGTCAATATTGTAAACTGAAAGCAGCAACTTTTAATTGTTTTGAATAACTAGAAATGAAGTGGGTTTGGTATGATACGTTGAAAATATTTATACTATGAATGTAATTCCCGGCATCTTTTGAGATAACCTTTTGAGAACCACATACGTTACCACTGAACCGACATACTTGCTGTGTAGACTGCCCTATCCCTTCTAGCTAAAACATTCTGTAAACAGACAGCCCTCATAACGACTTGTGGAGTCCTTTGTGCTTTAATTGGCAACTCCACAAAATTCTCGAAACGCAACAGCTAGTGATAGATTTTTTTTTCTGAATTTGTATTTTCTTAACCCTTTCCCTCCCCTCATCTTTATCTGTCCGTCTAGCCACAACCATTTGCTCAAAGACTGTAAATAACATTGCAGGGCTTCCAATAATTCATTGTGACTAGATTGTCTACCATTACCTCGAGGAAACAAAAAGCATTAGGCTACAATGCATTGTCAAACTATATATATTGTTGCGTGATGTCTAAGTTGGAGTAAATGCAACAGTACTTTCAAATTATTGTATCAAGGTAAAGGAAACAAAATAATTTAAAAACTTTTTTACTAAATAATTGTCCAATGTCTAAATTAGTAGAGCCGGCCGCGGTGGCCGAGGGGACTGAGGCGCTTCAGTCACAGTCTGCACGGCCACTACAGTTGGGCGTTCGAATCCCCCCTCGGGCATGGATATTTTTGCCGTCCTTAGGATTAAGTAGTTCACAAGTAGTTTGTAAGTTTAGGGACTAATGACCCTGTGGTTAAGTCCCATAAGCTGTACAAACATTTGAACATTTTTTTAAAATTAGTAGTCAACAGTTGTAAAATGTTATTGGTTGCGATAAAGGAAACATATCCTGCACACTGATGCCATCTGAATTCATCCCAAATTTCCTTCCAAAAACTAAAAATAATCAAAAATTCTGTCAAATATACATTAATCCAATCATTATTTATAGATATATGCAAAGAAATATTTTTGTTCACAAATCAATAACATTTGGGGTTAAAAGGGTTAATGTCTTGTGTGTGAAAATCATTAAAATGGATAAGTATATAGTGAAATACAAAAGGACTTCAACTTATAATCATGATGGTTACGGTGATATGGAATCGATAGCTTGTATGTTTTGTATAAGTTTATGGCTTCGCTTTGTATTTATTTTTTCTTTAGAAATACCTGGTTAAGCCTCTGAGCATACCCCAAGATTTTCAAAAGTCGGCGCCTATGTTCATTAGTAATAATTATAGATGATTCCTGTGACTGTCGTAACATTGGTAATATATAAATAGTAAACACAGTCATTATGTACGTATTGTTGATGGCTGAACAGTTTTTCATGCGGGCCTGGCTAGCGCCAATGAGGTGTCGCGGTAACAATTACGAGGGTAATTAATTTACTTAGAGGATAAGGGTACATCGAGAACCTGTCAGCCATAGAGCAGAAACAGCATTAATTATTTATTTTATGGTCAACACAAGAGATTATTCCCCTAGTTATATGTTAATGGGTTTTCAAAAAGCTTACGTACACGCTACGCCACATAGTGAGCACTAGCCGGGCCCGTATTAAATACAGTTCTAACATTAATGATTGCGACTTTTTGACATGCTAATTGTCCTCCAAAAAGATGTAAGAATAACTCTGTAATACAGTACGCGACTTTTGCGAAAAGGCAATTTCTTTCAGTTGTAATTTATTGCTTTAACAGCTGTCTTATAAAAATACATTCAAAATATTGTCAAATATATTCCAAGACTAAGGCCGTGTTCACACTGCCGGTGGGGCCGAGCTGAGCCGGGAGATTGAACACATTGTTTTTAATCGCACTGTTCACACTGCCAGCCGGGCCGAGAGGACTCCGCTTCAGCCGTCTCACGCCGGGGTGACGACATTCGGAATGTATAATATATCCGGCGCGAGCCAATTGGGCTGTGGTACTGCTTCTGCAGCACTAGTATCTCACGTCTTCAGCCTGTTATTGATACCTCTCTGCATGATAGCTTTTTTAAAAATAAATAACACTTGTGAAAATATGTTCTGTTTATTTTTTCTTTTATTACTATTAATTCTGTAAAATGAATAAAAATTCAGAAATGTTTTTAATCTGTTCTCATAAGGAAAAACTCTCCTAAGTGTCAGTCGAAATTCATGGGATGAGTCCATTACCACCTGTTTCGTATGTGCTTAATCCGATGAGTCACTACAGTGTGAGAACAATAGTATTAAAATAACAAAATCAGTTAACTGTTGGCTGTCTTGAAGTAGACGGCAAAGAACAAGTTTTGGTCACCCCCGTGTTTCCTTCAATCTTCTGCTGACAGTGGGTGGGGATTCCTTGTTGCTACAGGCAAGTCTACCAAGAAGGAAAAAGAAATTTAATAAAGTGACACACACTTCTTTCCTCCAGAGTCTGAGGCTAAACTAAATCAGCGTATTTTTCTTTTAGTTAAAGTATAAAACTCGAAATGAAAGTACTATAATCCAGACAAAGAAAAATGTCATCCGATGATTCAGTAAAATGTTCAGCAAAACTTGGTTCCCCTTCGACAGGTTCCTTAAAAAAAATCTGAAAACAAATATCTGATAGCTGTGTAGAGTTGTTTGAACGTGGAGGTGGGCTGAAATATAGTACAGTATGACACATATAAAACCGGTACACCTCACGTACGCCCGTAAGCAACAGTCACAGCATTTCTTATAAGGAGGTAACTATGTGTTTTTAATGTCACTATTCCGTATTGTTTTTTTACTTAATTCATTATTAATTTAATCTCAGATGTGAGGGTACCGTTTTTTATGTGCGACATGCTGTATACAACTATTTTCACGTTGTGGTACAATATTTTTCGAAAACTACAAAAGCGAAAATAGGAATATACTTTGTATTAGGAGTAGATGCATCGATAAATATAATTGTATTTTTTAGCTTCATCGTCTCCAACTAGAAAGCCATTAAGTATAATGTTAGAATATTTTATTTCAGTCCATCATTAGTAAAGTCACAGTTTACATTATTTTTTTCCTCTCTGCTATTTCCAAAGATGAAATATATATTCCGCTAATTGACTAGCATGGAAAAAAATCCAGTGTATGACTCTCAAGAATGACCTGAAGTAAAACTGTACCAGATCTTTGTTCATTGTAATTGGTCGCCACCCAAGAAAAATTACTTCATAATTGTTTTCTGGTTATGGATCATTAACACATCATGAGGGACCTACACACGTGACCAGCAAATAAAATTTTTCGGCACTGCAGTGCTTCACGCTACGCACAACAGCCACAGAGTTCGTACGCCTATGATCGCGGCATGATGCTGCTCAGATAACTCGCAATAACTTGTGAAAGGAGGTAGATATCGGTGCGACTACTATTTTGAAAACTTTTCCATACTTTTAGCTCCATTTCATTCGATATAATGTATGGTCTAAAATGCATAGAACAGTAAGCTGCCTGCTATCGAACTTTTTCAATACACAATTTGTAAATCAAGTGCACATACTTCACAAAAACCATCATTTGAAAAAGACTGTCACGAATTTCAAAAAGGTGAATGTTTTACTCGAAAGCTGAGATGTATTACCTGTGTCCAAAAATCAGATTTTTTAACTGAATACTTTCATCAAAATCGAGTGAGGAGCATTACGAAACTAAAAACTCTCACGGAATGAAAAATAGACTTTTTATTTTTTCACAGGCAAGGCGAAGCTTTTAAGGAAAAAATAAGTTGATAGAATGATGTGGCTGGTCTTATATACCGTCAAAATTTTTTACAACTTGAAAAAATCAGAAAAGTTGATCCCCCCCCCCTTTTTCGGCTCGGCCCGGTACAGCGTGCTATGCGAACACCCATGCTGTTGGCGTGCGCTGACTAGGCGCCAGCCAGCTCGGCACATCCCGGATCGGCTCAGCCCAGCCAGCAGTGTGAACGCACCCTAACGCCATCTACATCTTTTTGAGATGGAACAGAAACCATCGTTGCAGAGAACGGTAGAGTGAATCCAAGTGTGAATCGACCTTACCTGTGCCCGCACAGATGAAGTAATTAAACGTGTTTTAGAGTGAAGTGTTTGTCCGTCTTGTCAAAACATAGTATAACTCGATATCAGAGCTCATATGAGGCATTGTATCCGTGGGTTACATGTGATCCCAAATGACAAACAAATGCATTATGCTCTTGGTGTAACACAAAGATAAATATTTCTACAATGGGCAAGAGTGCTTGGAACAGCCACGCAAGGAGCAAGAAACTTTCCATAAGCAAACGGAAGTCTGTTGCTTTCCATAATATAAGTTATATTTCACTGTTTAGTACTACAAGAATTTAAAAAATGAAACAAATTCATTAGAACAAAATAATGTTTTCATTAAAATCTGCTGTTGAGTGTTATTTTACCAGATGACACTGGTATGCAAATACCACACAGATATGTTTTTGCATTCCCCATTTCACCTCTTCAAAGTTCAAGAACTCGCCCACAACATTGTGCATTATTACGCATGCTGGGTCATTAACATTCATTGATCTTTTAGCGCCGGCCGCAATGGCTGAATGGACTGCGGCACGTCAGTCATGGTCTGCACAGCCACTACGGTCAGGGGTTCGAATCCCCCCTCAGGCATGGATATTTGTGCCATCCTTAGTGTTAGCTAGTTCAAAAGTAGTTTGTAAGTTTAGGGACTGATGACCCAGTAGATAAGTCTCGTAACCTATACAAACATTTGAACATTTTTGATCTTTTAGCTAGAGTTTTCCAGGGCAAAACTTATTTGAATCTATGAGCTCTGGAAACTGAAAACCATCATTGGGAACAATCTAAATGAAAACTTGAAAGAGGTGAAATGGTTGTTCATATCCTAAAGGTAAAGTAAATCATAATATATGTATTGAGTTCTTGATCACTAGTTCATGAGATGTAACTGTATTTGAATGTATCAGGAAGTCTAGTATGTTGCATAAACAAATGCAATTCACATTAAAACTTACAGTGTTCTCAAACTACTTGAACACAACTTAGTCCATTATACTGAGTGTAAATTTAAAGTTGGCAAACCGGAATAACTCGGAAAAACAGTAGATATTCAAAAATGGTTTTCACCAGCATGTGCGGATGGCATTCTTAGGAAATAATACTCAACCTGAACCGTTTCCACCGTTTGTGTCTCTTGGGGGGGGGGGGGGTGTTAAGTGTAAAATTTTAAATGGGAACCCCGATTTTTTTATTGCACAGTCGGATTCTAAAGCCCACATTATGTATGGTCTGGTAGATTTTCTTTTGCGACACATGGCACTGTAATAGTAAGAAATACTTGTCGTACTGGTGAAAAATGTACTAAACAGGAAATAAAATAAATGAAAACCATATTCATGATGCTTCAGAATGCTACCAAATGATGTCTAAGAGTGATCCCTCCCCCTACCCTCAGTGGACAGGGCAGTCATTGGGAACAATCTAAATGAAAACTTGAAAGAGGTGGAAAGGTGATACCAAGTGATACCTTACGCCAGGTTGCCCTTGTCTGAGTAACAATTATAAATTGCCGAAAAACACTAGCTGGGAAGAAATGTACATCTGGTATAATTTGGTTGGGTTCTGAAGCATCATCAATATGATTAACCTTTATTTTCTTTCCTGGGTGGTACATTTCTTCAGCAGTATGGCAAATAATTCTTACCATTACAGTGCAATATGTTGCCAATTGAAAGAAAAAAAAAATTAACCAAACCATACATGATTTGGTCTGTAGAATCAGAATCTGCAATAAAAAATGGTAGTTTCCATTTAAAATTTTACACTAGCCACCCAAACCGCTCCCAAACGGTGGAGACAGTTTAAGTTTAGTATCATTTCCTAAGCCTCTGCCATCCGTTCATAATGGTGAAATCCATTGTTGAATATATACTGTTTTTAGTTATTCTGGTTTGTGAACTTAAAATGTACACTCTGTACTATACATTGTGTCAGTGTCGGATCTGGGGTGGGGGAGGGGGTCGGTGGGGCTGCAGATCCCCCAAAAACCATGAGGAAAACCTCATGATATGAGCTGGTTCTTTGTAGATCAGTTTTTGAGGTACAATGCCACAATTTTTATGAGCTCTGCCCCCCCCCCCCTCCCCAACACAAATCCTGGAATCGCCACTGCTTGGTGTATATTACGAGACATGGTTCAGCTTGGATGACATGTGTTTTAAAAATATGTAACTAGTTTCTTTACAGTATAGTTGTCTGCTAACCCCTTTGAGCAAAATTAAGTTTCGCGAAAACCTGAAAAATAATTATTTTTATCCTGGAAAACCTGGAAAAAACCTTGAATTTGAAAATGAAGATTTGGTGGCCACCCTGAATCCAGATCAAGGGCCATGGTAGGGATCGTGAGGCCCTCTTGGCGCATCAATAACTCTGCATCCTGAGCACTGGTGCCTCCCCCCCCCTTCCGCATTTTTGTATGGCGCAAGGCACATACTCAGCTATTGACCTCTCTGTCTGTAGCCCTAGTCTCCAACCACACCTTAAGTGGCAGGTGCATGATGACCTGTGCAGTAACGACCACTTTCACATCTTTGTGTTGCTCCTGCAAACTGCTTGCTCCGATGGTGCCTCCATAGGGCTGACTGGCTGGCTTATGTCTCGGCTGCTGTAATCAGTGCTCCCCTACCAGCCATCACCGATAATGCATTCCAACAGGTGACTGACACTATTATCTTAGCCGCTGAGGCAGCTGTTCCGCAAACCACCGGTTCCCCTTGGCACAAGACCGTTTCTTGGTGGACACCGGACCTCACTGAGGGTATCCGATCCGGGAACGTCGGTGAGCGCTCCAGTGCCACCCTTCCATGAAGAACCTGGTAGTCTTTAAGTGGTTCCATGCACGTGCTCGGCAACTGATGCGCCAAAGTAAGCAGGACTCCTGTGAGAGGTATATAGCCACTATCGGCACCCACACCTCCACGACTCTGATATGGACGCAAGTAAGGCACATCTTTGGATACTGTCCACAACAGGAATCCCATCCCTCACCATCCTGGGTGTGCTCTGCACAACCCCAACAACTATTGCAGGGCACTACGCACGTTGCTTGGCGACTGCCACATACAGTGACGACTTCAACGCTCTCAAAGAGCTGGCCGAGCGGAAACAGTTATCATTCCACCCCCGCCACCGGGAACTCCACAACAACCCACTTAGTGAGTGGGAGTTCGAAATTGCCCTTGCTGCATGCCCCAATACCACTCCAGGACCAGATAGGATTCACAACCAGTTCCTCCAACACCTTACAACAGAGTCCCATCAGATTCTTGCCCTGTTTAACCATCTATGGGCAGGGGGGGGGGTTTCCCCGGCGCCATGGGGGGAAAGCACTATATCCCAGTGCTGAAACCTGGTGCTGATCCTCTATTGGCTGACAATTACTGCCCAATCAGCCTCACCAATGTTCTCTGCAAGCTCTTTTGAATGTATGGTGAGTCAGCGGCTTATGTTGATCCTTGAAGAGTGTAGACTCCTTGCTCCACAACGGGGGGACTTCTGCCAAGGCCGCTCTACCATTCACAACCTCATGTCACTGGAGTCGGTTATTCGCACTGCCTTTGCTAGGCATGAGAATCTGGTTGTGGTATTTTTCAACCTTTGCAGGGCATACAATACCACCTGGCACCACCATATACTGGCTACATTGCATGACTGGGACTTATGGGGCGTCTTCCTAGTTTTATTTGGAATTTCTTCTTCCACCACTAGTTTTGGGTGTGGGTTGCAGCTTCTCTTAGCTCCCCCTGTATTCAAGAGAACGGTGTCCCACAGGGCTCCGTCCTCATTGTACCATTTTTTAGTGCCAATAAACATTCTTGCTGTGGCTGTGGGGTCATCAGTCTGTTGCTCCTTGCTCACCAATGATTTTGCCTTAATTTCAGCTCTTTTAGTATAGGTGTTGTCAAATGGCGACTTCAGGGTAGCAACCAAAAGTCCCAATCATGGATTTCAATTCTCCGCGCAGAAAACCCACGTAATGCACTTCTGTCACCATCGGGTAGTTCACCCTGACCCAGAGCTATACCTGGGTGGTGAACCCCTTCAGGTCGAGGAAACACATCGCTTTCTAGGCATGGTTTTCAATGCCCGGCTGTCTTGGGTGCCACACCTACGTCAGATAAGACCAAAATGTTGGCGACATTTAAATATTCAGCGATGCCTCAGCCTTACTGGCTGGGGAGCATCCCGTTCCACCCTCCTGCAGCTTTACAAAGCTATTATACAGTCATGGCTTGACAGGGCCTTGGTATATGATTCAGCAGCTCCTTCTGCCTTGTGGGTCTTAGACCCCATTCTCCACACTGGTGTCCGACTCGCGATGGGGGCTTTTCGCACCAGTTCAGTAACAAGTCTCCTTGCTGAAGCTGCTGTTCCCCCTCTGCGTTTCCGCTGGCAATAGTTGTTAGTGTCCTACATTGTCCTAGCCCTTGCTTCACCCTGCCATCTGAACCACAGGCTTATCTTCTCAACTGCTGCATTTCCTGCCCCATGACAACAGCCAAGTCGGGTCTCCCAATTGTCCTTGTCTGTTCCCTTCTCTCACTTGATTCCCTTCTCATTCCTCCTCCTTTCACTACTCTCTCCAAACCCCCCACCCCCTTTGGACCATTCCTCACTTGCAGCTTCGGTTAGACTTATTCCAGGACTTGGAGGCCTCGGTCATACCATCAAATCTCCGTTGCCAGTTCCACGCACTGCTTGACTCATTTTGTGGCACAAAAAATTGTTTACACAGATGGCTTTTTGGTCAATGGTCATGCTGGATATACCTTTGTCTGTGGTGACCAAATCGTACAGCGATCGTTGCCTAGAGGAAGTAGCGTCTTCACTGCAGAGCTGGTCGCTATTTTGCAAGCCTTCAAACATCTCCGAACTTGCCCCAGGGGGTTGTATGCCATTTGCAGCAACTCCCTAAGTGGCTTGCAGGCCATAGACCAATGCTTCCCTAAATATCTTGTCGTGCGGTCAATTTGCAATGCAGTCTTTGCCCTTGGAAAGTCGGGCTATTTCGTCGCTTTTATTTGGGCAGCAGGGCACATTGACATATCATGTAACGAACATGTTGATCAGTTGGCCAAGCAAGTCACCACTTCATGGGCCTTGAACATTGGCATCTCAGAAATGGACCTCCAATCCCAGTGTCCTTGGGGTTTGGAGTTCTGAGTGGGCTGGCTTGAGCGATTCATGCTATCAAGCCCGCTACCGCTGCATGTAAGACCTCACTGAGGACTTCTCGCAGGGTGTCGGTTGTCCTTTGTCAGCTTCGTAATGGCCAAACCTGGCTGATACACGGCCACCTTCTCCGTTGTGAGGACCCTTCTCTGTGTCGCTGTGGTGCACATCTAACAGCTGCCCACATGTTATTGAATTGTCCCAATTTAAGCGCACAGTGGCGGAATTTTAATATCCCTGGCGCCTTGAACCTTGTTTCAGCTTACAATACCTCCATGGTTGATTGTTTTAAATTTTATTCACGAGTGTGAATTGTACGATTCCATGTAAAGTTTCTTGAATGTCTACTATCTATCTGTTCTCCACTTGGCTAACACTTTTAGGTACGTGGTTTTAATGTGTAACAGAGTGACTGGATGTCCTACTTTTATTTTCGTGATTATTGTTTACAAGCCTCTTTACTCGTCTCTTTGCTTTTATTTGTTACTTTTAAATTTTGACATGTTAAGGCCTATATTTGAGGAAGTTTAACACTTTGTTTTACCTCTACTTCTGGAACAAAGGGCTGTTAACGTCATAGTTTAGTCCCTTCCAAAATCCAAAACAACAAGGATCTCCTTATGGCTTTGAATAATCTTTTCCTTATGTGCCCTTCCTCTTCCCTCCTCTCATTACCTGATGAAGGAAAATATTTCTGAAAGCTTGTGTTCTATTTTTTGTATCCATTTTCATTTTTTTTTTAATTTTTTTTTTTATTTATTTTTTATTTATTTTTTATTTTTTATTTTTTTTTATTTTTTATTTTTTTTTTGTATGACTGTCAGCGGTACAAAACTAAGATAAGTACTGGCCAGCCAATCTATCTCTTTTGAAAAATATTTTAGCGTCTTTTTGGCGAATTTCCATCAGTAATTGAATAAACAATGTTACCTATTTGTAGTAACCAACCCTCCCAACAACCTCAAACTATTTTGTAGACGATGCAGATATCTGCGCTGCAAAAGTCTAGTTATTTTTTAACATTGTTTTCAAAATGTTCTTGACTGATTTACTGAAATCTTTACACATTGCTGAAATAATCCTTTAGACAAACATAAGATCTACATTGTGACAATTATTGAACTTTATAAAATAAAATTGTCATAACTTCTGAACAGTATGTGTTAGTGTGTTGAAACTGCACTATTGGCTGCGAGGCTTTGTGGGAATTAGTGTATTGCATATACAGTTTGGTTTAGCAAAAAAAACCATTTTCATTTGGATGGGTTCATCAATAAACAAAATTGGTGCACTTGGGTGACAGAGAATATGCATTTCTCAAGTCTCTTCACCCTCAACAGGTGACTGTGTGTGTGCAATGTCAGTCACGGAATAATTGGTATGATATTCCTTGATGACACAGTGACTTCAGAAAACACTGTGTGAAGGCGTTGGAAGATAATTTCATCCCCATTATCCAAAGTTACTCGGATGTCGATGAGACTGACCCATTGTAGCAGAAAAGTGTTTGGTGTCCTGGAATGCTTTAGGGACTGCATTATGGCTCTGGGGTACCCAGAGGAAGCTGGCATGGGTCTAGATTGGCAGCCATATTTTCTGGATTTTTGTAGGGCCATATTAAAGACAAGGTGTACAGCAATAACCCCAAAACCATTAATGAGCTGAAAACAGCCACTCAGGAGGTCGTCAGTGTTCAGACACTTCAGCATGTCGTGCAGAATTTCATTATTCATCTGCGTCACAGAAGACAGGACATTGAAGATGTCAAAACCTAAATTCGAATATGTGTATTAAAGTTTACATTTTGAAAAGTGTATGCATGCTGTAGTTTGTAACTAATTTAAAAGTTCCTAACTAATCAGTTTCATATTTAGATGGACATAGACTTTATTTTTTAAAACAATAATTTATTGGTTTCCTGCTAAAACTGATGAAAGAAAGAAAATGCTATCTTGTGCTGTGCAAATATTGGCTTAGTTTTCTGACAGTCTTTTTTTTTAACTATGACAGGTGGGCATTTAATCAATTAGAGAAATCATTTCTTCCAAATCACTAAATATAATTTTACAAAAATATTGTGTACACAACAATGTTTTGGTTTGCTTTCTTTGGCCGCGGTGGAGTAGCCGAGCGGTCTAAAGCGTCTCGTTGCGGAGCGCGCAGTTGCTCGCCATGGAGGTTAGAGTCCTCCCTGGGGCATGGTGTGTGTGTGTGTGTGTGTGTGTGTGTGTGTGTGTGTGTGTGTTTGTCCTTAGGTTAATTTACCTAGTTTTAAGTAGTTTGTAAGTTACGGACTGATGACCACGCAGTTTGGTCCGATAGAGTTACAAACATTTGAACATTTGCTTTCTTTGTTACAGTCTGTTTTAACAGTAAACTGGATATTTGTAAATAATGGTAACTTTATAATCTTATCCATTCTCAGATTATAATTATGTGAAACACTGTCATTGAGACTACTGGCCCTTAGAGCCGGCAACTGGAGAAGTTTCTCGTACCATATATATCAGTGATCCAACTGAATTATCCAACCATTTTAAATTACTTCAATTCTTAATCAAGGTTTCATGTGAAATAATAATAATAAAGCAAACTCATGAACAGGAGGAGGGGGGGGGGGGGGTAAATGAGAGTGTGTGGGGAAAGAGTAGAAGTTGGGAGGAAGGAGTGGAGGTATTCAATTCTCATACATACGTAAAAATTGCAAAGCATTACCAGTTTTGGTACTCTATTAAAGTACTGCCTGAAAATGCTGTTCAAATATTTTCATATCTTGATAAAATTTCAAAGTGGGGCAAAAAGTGGCAATTTATTTTAAACCATAAAATTGTAAATGCTGTTTTCAAGTATAAACATTGTAATTGTAAACTACACTAACTGAAAAACTGTTGTGTCCTATGACCACAGTATCAAAGATTCACAGTTGAAATTAATCAGTTCCCTGCTCCCCCTTTTACTGTTCCTTTGTTAACTACTCTTTGATACTGTACACATGTCTATACCATTGGTTCCCAAACTGTGAAAACTAAAGGGTCACGGGGTATAAAACTATGTGGGTGACTGAACCCTTCTAAAGTCTTGAAGTAAAATATCTGATCAACTGAAAAAATAAATTAACAAGTTTAAATCAAGATAACATTAATACAAGGATTAAACATTACTATAAGTCACATTGAGTTTACTATTTAATCTGCATAAAATAATTTTTGTTGGAATAAATCACCACTTCCAAATGTCTTAAGAAATAAGTTGCTACTCACCACAGAGACGTCCAATGAGCTGCAGAAAGGAACAAATAACAGAATACAATTTAATAGCTTTTGGCTGTTGCAGCCTTCATTATAGTTAGAGAAACACACACACACACACACACACACACACACACACACACACACACACACACACGAAACACTACTGTCGTCACTGTCCATTGTGGCCAGTCTGGCCACATTATATTTAAGTTGTATTCTGTTACCTGTGCCTTTCCGTGGCTCATTGGACGTCTGTGTGGTGAGTAGCAACCAATTCATTCTGGGTCTCGATAATTATTCCGGAAAGATAGAGGGCCCCATTACAGAAGACTGGGAACATTGGTTTATACCATCCCACCTTCTGGTGAGAGTCTCCCATAGTCTTTATTTTCATTCCTACTCTTCCCAACATCTCTGTATTTCATACTATGTGCCCAACAGCCTTTTATAGCACAAATTAAATACTTACTGTTTCTTTTTGTTTTGTTTTGCTATAGTTTGTTTCACTTCTACACGTACTGGGAGCGTCTTAGCTTTATTATTATTATTATTATTATTCCAGTTTATTGTAGTATATGCTTAACTACCTTTCTTCTTTATAAATTGCTGTGATACACTAGATATCTTCATGCCTTGCTTAACATGTTTAACCATTTAAGCAAGCGGTTTCCTGGTCTTATTAAATCTTCATTACATTTGTTATGCTGCAATATCTCTGTCAAATAATGCACTGACACTGCTTATACAAAAAAGTTTCTTTGCACAGCAACATAACAGTTTGTAAGTTTGACAATGGAAAGTCCCAGCAGCAAACAGTTTAGGAGTAAAGATAACAACTTAACATGTAATGGAAGTATTGATGTGTCAAAAAGTATCCAAACAGTACTGAAAACTTGCTTGAGTTTGAACAAACTCTTCGTCTGAAAGATTTTCCGATTTTGTTTGTATTCCTTTTGATGACTCAATGTTTCCACTGTCTGGTAAGTTGTTACCATTACACATAAATAATTTAAGTTTGTAATTTTTATTTTATTTTTAGATAGTCTGCACATACTGAATAACTGCTCAGGAAAAGCATAAATTTAATGTTACATAATGTTGTCTTACAAGTATGTGACTACGGCTACTCATAGGTAACTCATCTGTTTCAGGCTTATGATCAGCATCTCAATATGGTCCTGGGTGAAGCAGAGGAAACTGTAACCACTGTGGAAATTGACGAAGAAACATATGAAGAAGTTTATAAGACGACAAAGCGGAACATTCCTATGTTGTTTGTTAGAGGTGATGGTGTTATTCTTGTATCTCCTTTGATAAGATCAGGTTAAACATTAGCAATTGCATTTTGTCATGTTGCATATACAAAACTTATTGCCATAATATGCAAATACCATTGTTGTTACCAGTATTGTATGTGTATGCTATGCATGAGAATTCCAAAAACATCAATATCTATCAAGATACTTTCACAATATGTCAGCCTACTGTATACATTATGAAGTATTATTTCCTAAATTAGAATGTAATTTTGGATCTATAGGAAGATACCAAAATTAAAGAAATTTTGTTTTGTATGAGTGCACAATTGTAAAATATTTTCATTGGTTCTGATTTATGTAATAGATATGTATCATATACATCAAAACTATGTAATGTGTGGCATAAAATTTCTCTTTTTTTCCCTCACAAGTATAGTGCTTATGGTATGTTTATATAAGCTCCAATTTAGGAAGATAAAATGAATAAATATACCCAATAAACTTCAAAAATATAATTTTATGATTTACAGCCATTGTCCCAAACCATCTTTGTTCAAGATGAACATACAAAGTCAGAAATATAGTTTATTTACAGTTTTACTTAGAAATATGGTGTATTACTGCTAGCACATATTCATTCTTTTAGACAACATATTGACAGTTTCCTACACAACCATGGTTAACATTTAGAGGAGTGGGCAGATAGGTAGTATTGAACAGCCTGATACTGTGCTTTTTTTCATGGTGTTCTGAATTTTGTGTTGCATGTTTCATACAGATCTTGTCAGTTTATTGTATTTAAGGAAGTGATGGCTTTTCTATAAAATGCTGCAAATAAACATAGAGCAGTTTGAAAATGTACTATTTATTGAATATTACTTGGATACATTTGCCTTGGTACATAAAATTGCAAAATATATTGAAAAAATGATATGTTCTTCACAGTAATACCAGGCATCTTTATCTGCTATTTCTCAATATTTTCCTTTCCTTTCTTCTACAGTAACCTTACATCTCCTCAGAGGTTGGGTTGCCATTTCTGTAGCCTAAATCAGTTTAGAAAAAAATGTCTTCTTCTGAATTGGTTGGCAGAAGTTTATACTCTCAATCTTCTTTGTTCATCAAAGCTCTTGCAAATTCATTAATGAAATCTACAGGGTGTTTAGTAATATGCCTTAACTAATGTGTAAAACATGTGAATTTACAATTGTCTACATAAAAAATTTGAGAAAAAAAAATGATCAACTTCATTTACTTTCTCGCACTAGGCTAGAAGCCATTTTGTGTATTCCAACAGCTAGATGGGCATTGTAACTTCTACTGACAGGTGCTGTGATGCTGTTGAGTCACATATTTTACATTGACTTCACCCTGTCCAAATTAGGGGGAAAAATGGAATTATACTACAAACATTCCTTGAGTGAGTACTGTCAGTGTCTTTCTGTATGTATCGTGATGCACAGTCTCACAGAATGACTTACAAGATAGTTATGGAGTTACAGTGTTGCTTAGTACAAATGGTCTTCATCTACTGTTGCCGGAATGGAAATTTCATTTATCATTTATTTAACTTATGGTTCGAGATTCTTTCAAACACCAGTGCGTTACTGAGTATATTCCTATACAAGGTGATATGTTTTAGGGCCTCAGACCTCTGGGCTGACATATTTATGTAAGTATAAGGGGACTGACAGTTTAACATGGATTCTAAAGGACAGTGTAACTCCACATTTTTACATCGATGGCTATTCCAAAAGGAAGACAAATAAAAATCTTAGGCTGTGATTGTAGTGGAGTGGCGCGGCAAGAGCAGAGTAGCATAGTAATGTGGACAGAGCGATGCTGGCAAAACAAACTAGTGCAAGATCTTATGTTTGTCTAAAGGATTATTTCAGCAATGTGTAAAGATTTCAGTAAATCAGTCAAGAACATTTTGAAAACAATGTTAAAAAATAACTAGACATTTGCAGCGCAGATATCTGCATCGTCTACAAAATAGTTTGAGGTTGTTGGGAGGGTTGGTTTCTACAAATAGGTAACATTGTTTATTCAATTACTGATGGAAATTCGCCAAAAAGACGCTAAAATATTTTTCAAAAGAGATAGATTGGCTGGCCAGTACTTATCTTAGTTTTGTACCGCTGACAGTCATACAAAAAATAAAAATTTAAAAAAATGAAAATGGATACAAAAAATAGAACACAAGCTTTCAGAAATATTTTCCTTCATCAGGTAATGAGAGGAGGGAAGAGGAAGGGCACATAAGGAAAAGATTATTCAAAGCCATAAGGAGATCCTTGTTGTTTTGGATTTTGGAAGGGACTAAACTATGACGTTAACAGTCCTTTGTTCCAGAAGTAGAGGTAAAACAAAGTGTTAAACTTCCTCGCTGCACAAAGTGAATCAAACTGGTTTGTTTCTCAGCATCGTGGTCAGCCTCGGTACTGTTGTTGGGGCTTTTGTTCCTATTGTACTATTGAGAAAATGGCTTCAATGGATACTTAGCCTTTTCAGCCAGTGTCCTTTGTGGGATGAACACAACAGTAATCATCATAACAGATTCAGTTTGAACAAATTGTGGAATGAGCTGGCAGGAGAATATAGATTATGAGTAATAAGTAATTAATACTAATTCCATAAATCATGAATATGACTTTTCATAATGACATGAATGTGTCAGCTTAATGAAAATTACCTTTACATGATGTTACAAGATATTCATTATCCTTTTTAATTTTCATTTACAAGAGGCGATAATAAAGTTGAAAGTAATACAGCTATCAAACACATGAAAGTTATATATTCATTTTGTGAGAAATACATTGCAAAAGTGCCTTTTATTTGCACAGCTTTATTTGTAAATCTGCTGAAGTGTCGTCCTGTTGTATAAGTGCATTGTACATAATGTGGCCATTATCAAGCCTCCCAATGATAAAATACTACCAGACTTCTATACATGAAGTCATTGTTATGACATACTTAACTTGTGTATGTGGTGTGATGAGTCCCAGTAAGATGTCAAGAACATTGTCACGCACACTGTGGTATCTGTGATACACAGATAAAAAGCCTCCAACCGACATATGAAATCTCATAAGAGCCAAAAGAGGTTTTGCATGTAACAAAGATTCACTCTGAGAGAGTTGCAGAAAGACATGCCAGGGAACTTATTTGTTTAAAAAATAATGAGGTGTATTTTTGTTACATGAAGAAGATATGGACACATCATATGTTCCTAACATTACCAAAATTGAGAACGAAGATACTGTTATGATATAAAATAAAGGAAAGAGTTCAAAGACCATTACCATAGGAGGATTAAATTTTGTGCCATCGTTTGATTAGTTATATTTTAGGAATTTTCTACAATTTGAACTATTCTTTATTTTGTGAAAAGAAAAATAATTGGGGGATCCTCCAAAAATCGGAAATTCATGTGACATACTTTATCGATTGTAATGTTCCTTGTATGTTGTTGGGGTTTGAATCAGTACTTAAATTTTTCTGGTACTGCTCGCTGCTGCCATGGTCCATTTCAGTCTTGTCGGATCCAAACTGTAACTTCTGTGGTAAAATTAGTGTGGAAAAGGGTTCAACTCGCTGATAATTATACTCCACACACAACTTTTGCATTATAATTAGGTTTATTGCAAGAGATGTTACAGCATCTACTTCCGAAAAAACCGACTGCCCAATCCTTCTCCCCTACTCGCTTTTATACAGTTCAACAATCAGAAATTCAACTAACTCATTGTTAAAATTAATATTACCAGAATTACAATCACAAAATTTTAATTTACAGCATTTCAAGTTATAAAGTGGAGTCTGTTTTATGACATTTGTTTATAATAATGAATCTTAACAAAACAACTAACATTTTTATAACAAAATAGCTTTAAATGTGTTTTAAAACAATGCTTTCATTTTTGGTGTTAATTAAATTTCCTAATGACTGAAATTTCTTATGGTAACATAAATTCAGATTGTATACCAGTAAATTGGAAATACATGTCATACGAAACAGCACTCGTCAAAATTCCAACTAAGCATCCAACTTAGCCACACTAGAAAATAAAGTGATTTAATTTATCTACTGCATTGGAAATCGAATATATATATAAGTGTACTTGTGTCTGTGTAAATGTGTGGGTGTATGTGCATTTATTTACCCTCCATTTTTTCTTCCCCCAAGGTAAGTCTTTCCTGTCCCGGGATTGGAATGGCTCCTTACCCCCTTCCTTAAAACCCTCATCATTTCCTTTTCCCTCTCCTTCCCTTCTGCCTGATGAAGCAGCTAGGCTGCGAAAGCTAGCATTTTTGTGTGTGTGTCTGTGTGTTTATTTGTTGCTATTACTGCCTGTGCCCCTTCGCCTGGTAAGTGTACTTCATCTATTTTTTTCGTATATATATATTTTACAGTATGATCCATTAGGATAATGTTGAAGTCAACATGGTCATATGCAATACTTAACTTCTTTCAGTAAAAGAGGTATCAATGAAATTTAAAAAAAGAAAAATTAAGATATAAGATTTTGTGGAGAACTGAGAAAATAGTATCTAGCACAGTACTGTTTTCTAAGGTAGTCAACTTAAGAGTCTTTGGTAGCGATGTCTTTCAACACTGAAAGTAACAATCAGTGAGGAGCGACTCTTCCTGCTTGTCAGGAAATTTCGTTTAATCGTCGGATATGTATGCCGCGTGCTTCCCCCCGCCCACTACAACCACACACGAAGCAGTGCTGCAGCAGCTGCCCCGACACGTAGCTCTGCTCAGCTCGGCTGCACTGCTCTACTGTAACCCCGTCCTGACGATTACCTAAGAACGAAGCCCAAGAGTTTTAATTTTGTAATCTGTCACTTCAACATTGAGTTACACCTGAATATTAATAGCAAGAACTAAAAATTTTGAATATGTTCCAAGAATTGTAACTCGGGGATAATTTTGAAACTTGTTACTCAGTTAGTTATTCTTTTCATGTAGTCAGTAATTTTAAAACAAAGAACACATGCTTTCTATTGCTGGTATGTCCTTCCTACTGTAGAGGTTACTTTTTCGATTTCAGTGTATATGTTTTGCCACCAGTTACATTTATCAGGCAAGAATCCACAGAAATCTGCTCCATCTATTTATTTTTTCTGCCCTTAATATTGTTTCGAAAATATAATAAAATGTGTGTGTGTGTGTGTGTGTGTGTGTGTGTGTGTGTGTGTGTGTGTGTAAGGGGGGGGGGGGGGGGCAGTTGCAGTTGTTCACAAATTTATATTCGTGGAAGAGCATTTCAATCAAAGAGGTTAGAATAACCCCCTTGATTTGAAACCTCATCGTAAAAATATCCATACGCATGCATATTGTCAACGTGTGATTCAGTTGTTTACCTGGTGTCTTTAAGTCATTAAGAGAATTTTCTATTTATCTTCATAACATGCTTTCCACATTAACAATGAGATTTAATTTGACTTTATATTTTGTTTAGCCATTTTTCTTATATAGTGAGATGTAAATATAAGAGACTCATTTTGTAATTAGCAAAGAATTCATATTTATCTTCGTAACATCAGTAATGTGACTTAATTGTTGTTGTTTTGTGATGTCAGCATCCTGGTGTTAATACTCAGTTGTACCGTTTTATTAAATTGCTTTTCGTATGTGGTGTGAATAAGTATTTGCAGTGATGGCTAATATTTTTTTATTGGCAAATGAGGAACATAACGTTTGGGCAATTGATGCATACGGAAAAAACAATTTTAAATTTGGCTGGCTCCAGCAAACTGAAAATTATTATTTCAGGTGAATAGCTAGAAATACAATTGTGTTGTTGTCTTCAGTCCGGAGACTGGTTTGATGCAGCTCTCCACCCTACTCTATCCTGAGCAAGCCTTTTCATCTCCTCATAAGAACGGCAACCCACATCTATTTGAATCGAAATACAATTACCCGAGTATATAAAGAAAATTTAAATTATCGGAAAGGTTATGTGCACTCTGTGTACAGACACAGTTTATTCTGGAGAAAGAGGTTTCTCAGCAATTTCTGACTGTCGTAAGAGCAAGATACTTGTTTCTAAAGAGTTTCTGAAACGAAAAAATTTCCATACTCTCCAAATTAAAAAACAATAGCAACGGAAGAATTATCTAGTATTAATGTTATGCTCATGTTCTGGTCCCAGCTCATTTACATATAACTTGGGGGGGGGGGGGGTAGCAGAAGTCCATTACCACATGCCTGAATCGAAAAATCTCTTTCTGCTTGAAATATGACAAAGGAAGGCATGCTGGATATCAGAGAGTGCAAAGTCACATTACAAAAGATATTGGGCAGAATCGACAAGGTCGGTGATTTCTGACTTATTTCTAAAATGACTTCAATTAGGTCATATTTATCAGCACCTTCAAATAGAAACCCTCAGTTTTAAGAAAACAAAATTACTGATTTTGTTATGATAACTAGACACAGAATTGATTAAGCGGAGCATTGCTAAGGTATTGAAGATCTAAGAACAATCACTGTGTGATCCTATTGTGGCAGCTTGGCTGCTACAGTGCAGAATTGCATGGATAGCCGACAACTGGCACAAGGCAGTAGTATGGGATATACGCCAATGCACATTTTCAGAAATTGGCAGAAACTCCTGGTTACAACATGGTGTGCAACAAAATTGAGGGAGTCCAAGACTGCCATTGGCAGTGTACAGACACATGTGGATTGCTGTTTTGTTGAATTTGGGCCACGTGGATAGAGCGCAACTTGCAGTCAGCATTGTGCATCCGAATCATGCGCCACCACCTGCTGCAATTTCCATTTCGCCTTGTTTCATTTGCGGCAGTGAGGATGGATAATTCATTGTTTCTGTGTGATGATGACAGCTGAGTCGTGCGTTCGATCACCGAGGAGAGAACATTCTCTGGGATTGGTGGTTGAGCCGTATATCATGGTCAATGCAATCAAAGATACAGTCATTCTGTTTTGATTTTTCTCTGCACATCTCACACCAATAAATGTATTTCAAGGAATAAATGTAGTGTTTTGTCATTCCTGCCATCAGTGACTACAATGAGCAACGAATTGTGAGAAATATTCACTATTGTTAGTTTTGATGTAAGTAAACATAGTACGATTTACGAGAAACTGGGACCTTGTGACCCAAGCAGGACAGAAATGTTTAGTTTTATGTAGCAAGTACCGCTGTATTGTTCTGAAGTATGTGGCATTCAGACAGCTAGCAATCTTAGAACTAGACTGTCCACAAGGGATTACAAGTAGGGAATTTTAACACATGCAGGTTGTAACATTTTGCCGGCAGTTCACATTCAGACTTGTAAGTGCAATGGACTATTCTAATCCTAATAGTGTCATGAGCTGAGCATTCGTGTTGTTATAACACATTAGCTATTATAGCAGTGTTGATTCCATGTTGGAATTGGTGCTCCACGACTGTATTTGATTTGTGGTAATTTTTTCAGCAATCAGTCGTAAGAAATATATTTTTTTATTTGTTTGCAAATCTAGATTGGGGAGAAGTTTTAAGTATTTTAATTGGTTTTAAGCATTAATAATGACCACACAGTGGTCGAAATCTAAATTTGCAAACAAATAAAAATATATATTTCTTACAACTGATTGCTGAAAGAATTACCACTATATAGCAGTGCATGCATAACTTCTGTGGAGTTAGAAAGTATGAGAGATGTAACGGCAGAGGAGAATCTGCAAGGATGCCAAGATTGCTAAGTTGGT
Source organism: Locusta migratoria (assembly GCA_026315105.1). Lineage (NCBI taxonomy): Eukaryota > Metazoa > Arthropoda > Insecta > Orthoptera > Acrididae > Locusta > Locusta migratoria. Next base: position 508,338,460 of record CM048745.1, read on the forward strand.
AACAGAAATGCATGAAAAAGGCAAAGTTCCAGGTTTGCGTCCCAATTCAGTACACATTTTTATTCTAATCAGTATTTCTAATGACTGAAAGAAGTTTGAAACATCTTATATTTACACTATTAGAAGAGTCATCTGGTGTGCTTTCAATTACTATAGCACATCACTCAGTGTTGTTAAATGCATTACTACTTTTTTATTGTGGTGGTTTTAACTAAAATTATACACGGTCACACCACAAAATATGGTGAGCATAATTGAAGGACTCAAAGGAAAGAAGGAGGAAGAAATTAATTAAAATTACGAAAGAAGAATGATGCACAGATTTTTACGAAAAGAAGCAGGTGTGTTAGAAATACTCTGTAATCTGGTGAATTGGTTACCAACAGCAACGGAGATCAACAAGAACAATAGATTCTACAAGAAATTACGAGTGAGTGGTTATGAAATAGTGATAGATTCCATTGACTCCTAATAATCTGTAGAAGAACGAAGAAAGGAAGTTTTCTTGAAGAATGCTGAAAATGTTCCTGCAGTCGTAGTCGAGTGGTTCGACGCGGGTACACTATAATATTACGTTGATGCAGAACAAGGTGGACAGCCACGGCGCTTTGAGCGACTGTTACTGATTATGCCTGAGATTGAGCTGAGCAGTTCGACGCGGCGAATCCGTGGTGAGAGTAACATTTCTATTTTCTTTATTGTTTGTTAGTGACTGTTGAAGAATAGTTGTAGTGAAGTACCTTATATTGTTTGAAAGTGTTAAATGCTCGTCACAAGGCTAGTTCTAGTAAAGAAGAAATGGTTCCGACCTGGTTTCTTAAATTCAATGAAAAATTAGACAAACAAATATCTAATCTAGAATCTAGCTTAAAGGAAAAAATTTCTGAGGGACTAAATAATTTAGAATCTAGATTAGATGTGTGAGAGGAAAAGTTAAATGAAAGATTTGATGTATTAGCTGACCAAGTTAATAAAAATTTGAAGATAAATAATAACAGACTAAACAGCTTAAGTTCTCAGCTTGAAAATCATGTAAAAGAATGTAAGGAGAATTATTTGCAACTCGATGGCAGACTAACGAAATTAAATCAGTTATTGTTAACTAGGGAGCAAGTAGAATTATTTCCAAACAAATTTTTGATGAGCAAATTTCATCAGAAACTCACAATCTTTTTGATGATCTGATGTATAAAGTTTCCGAAAAAGACGATACAGTCTTAGAAAAATGAAATTCTTTAGATCAGAAGCTAGTTTCTACTAATGAAAGAATAGAGGTGTTGGAATCCCATTCTAAATCTGAACTTTCACGAGTTAGTCGACAATGACTGAAACAGTTAATAAAGTTAATGCCTTAGAAAGATATCAAAATTTTTCAGATCATTTTACCTGTTAGTGAATTATGTAACTGGGAACAAAAGATAGAGGAAATTTTTGATAAAAAATTTAAGGAGAAGGTTGAGAGTTCTCAGGGAACTACGGATAAAAGTTCAGAATTAGAAATGACTAACATTCAGTCTGAAAAAGTTGTAATAAATTACAAGGTACTATAGCATTTACTTTATTTTTTTTCGATTAGAGACAGTCAAAATTCGTTGTTCTGGTTTGGGACCCAGGAATAAAATTAAATGTGGCGTAGACTCCCATAGATACACAAATGGTGTCTACGCGTAATTTATCCTAATAAACAAAGATCCACATGAAAATATGATACATTTAAAGTTAACTCTAACCACAGAATTCCGACCAAAGAAGGGATAATTTTTGAAATGAACCATCAAACCTGCCTTCAGTGAACAAACTGTTGAATAATGTTATTAATTTTGTCGTACTTGTTACAATATTAACTGATGTTGGTAGTGATATATCTATTATTTCACAAGATGTGTTTCAAAAGCCTGTTATAATGGGACAGCCAGGATGATTTTGCTTATGAATTTTAGCTAGATGGTTGGGGTGAGTGGTTTAGGTGGAGAGAGTAGTTCATTGAGGCAGTGATGGACCTTGTGAGGGCCCTAAGCTTTTTAGGATTTTCGTAGTTCAGCTTGGACTCAGTGTATGGGGTTATGAGAACTTTCATAATGGTTCCTAACCCCAAAACCGACCATGCTGCAAAACCTGTCTCATGCATCGTCACACAACCATGTACTCCAGCCCCATTACTGGAAAAACCTACACAATTCAAGAAAGGGCTACATGTGAAACAATACATGTAATCTATCATCTGACATGTGTTCAGTGCACATTTTATATTAGTATGACCACCAACAAATTGGCTGAATACATGATTTCCTGGGGGACAATCAGTATCCTGTGGCAATGCATGCCCTCCAACATAGTTCCAGGGACTTTGGCAAGTGTTACACCACATGTGCCATCTGGGTATTACCCATCTAGAACCAGTTCCTCAGAGCTATGGAGAGGGGAACTTGCCCTCCAACACATCCGCTCCTCCCGCCATCCCTCCTGGTCATAAACTCTTCCCTTCCGCCATCTGAAACTCACTTTAGTCATTTCGCACCCTCCCTGTGTGTGTGTGTTTCTAATCTTCCCTTTTAACATTTTTTTATCAACCTCCCTCCATACCATCACCACTCAGCATTATTCAGTTCACTTCTTTATCTATCCTCTTTGCTTTGCATTGGCAGTTCTTATCATGCAACATCAGTGGCATACACATTCACCCACCCCACCTAGATTGTGAGTAATCTTTCCCTTCTGTCCCATTTCTCTTCCCTCCTCTTGTCTGCTGAAGGAAACATCAATTTCTAAAAGTTAGAAGAAAGAAGAAACCTTTACTTTCATCAGCATTTGTGTCATTTTTTGTGTGTACTATCGATGGTACCAAACTATGGTAATTACTGGCCAGCCACTCTGTCTCTTTTGAACATTATTTTCACATCTCAGTAGAGAATTTCCATAATTAATTGAATATCAGAGTAGGCAGTTTAATTGAAGAGTGGACATAACAGAAAAGGGAAATCCTAAATGTGTGGAGGACACTCATAGGCTTTGGGAAGCTAACTGTGATGAAACTGTGGGTAAGAAAGAAGCTTCTCTTGACTGATGAAAGAAGGAAGTACAACAATGCTAAGCAAAATTTGTAAATACAGAAATGTAAGTCGCTTGGGAGTGGAATAAATGAGAAGTGCAGGAAGTAAAGACGAAATGGCTGCAGGAATAATCTGAAGATATTGAAAAGGAAATTGTCCACATAATTCTGAGGATAGCAATGTCAGGTAATTTGTACAACTACTACACAATCAGCTTATTAATTAAGGCCTTCAAGATACTATTTTTTTATTTATTCGTATGGCTTACATGGTCATATTACAGTCTTACTTGAAAATGTTCACATATAAAAAAACTATGTACAAATACGCATAATAAAAACAAGCAAACATACAAACCAAAGAAAATATTATTATTGAATATCTAGGTCTCTTAACCATTCTACAGTTCTTGTCATGAAATGCAGCTCACTGACCCTCTAGGAAATTCCCATAGTGCACACTCTTCAATCAGGTGCTGCATAGTTCGCACAGGAGCACCACAGTCATATGGTGATACTAATGAGAATAATATATAGAAGAATGGAATAGAAAAGAGAAGATTTGGTTTTAGAAAAGGTAAAGATACCAGAGAGGTAGTCCTGACATTGTTGCCGATAATATAAATGAGACTGAAGGAAATCATAGACATGTCCATAGGATTTGAAGTGTGTATACAGGGTGGTCCATTGATAGTGATTGGGCCAAATATCTCACGAAATACACTTCAAACAAAGAAACTACAAAGAACAAAACTTTTCTAGCTTGAAAGGGCAAAACAGATGGCACTATGGTTAGCCCGCTAGATGACGCTGCCATAGGTCAAACAGATATCAACTGCATTTTTATTACATATTCGTCTAGTATGTAAATAAATATGAATGTTTGATTTGGAACACTTTTTCCAATTTTTTATAGATGGCGCTGTAATATTCACAAACATATTGTTCACCATTTTAGATGGACAGTGGCTAACAGGTATGTTTTTTAAATTAAAACACAGAACATAGGTACTTTTGAACTTTATTTTGCTTGTTCCTATGTGATCCATGTACTTTTGTCAGATTATCATACATTATGGGAACGCATGCTGTTACTGCGTGATTACCTCATGACTTCAATAAATGCTCAAAATGATGTCCTTCAACTTCAATCCATTTGGCAATACGTGTAATGAAATTCCTCTCAACAGCGAGTCGTTCGCCTTAAGTAATTTTCTCACATGCACTGACAATGCGCTGAAGTGTTGTCAGTGAATCATGATAACAAATATCCTTCAATTTTCCCCACAAGAAGAAATCCGCAGATGTAAAATCCTGTGAACGTGCGGGCCATGGTATGGTGCTTCTACGACCAATCCAGCTGTCATTAAATATTCCATTTAAGACCGCTTCAACTACAAGCAAGCCATGTGCTGGACATCCATCATGTTGAAAGTACATTGCTGTTACGTCGTGCAGTGAAACATATTGTAGTAAAATCAGTAGAGCATTACGTAAGAAATCAGCATATGTTGCACCATTTAGATTGCCATTGATAAAATAGGGGCCAATTATCCTTCCTCCCATAATTCCGCACCATACATTAATTCACCGAAGTAACTGATGTTCCACTTGTCGCAGCCATCGTGGATTTTCCGTTGTCCAATAGTGCATATTATGCTGGTTTACGTTACCTCTGTTTGTGAATGACGCTTCGTCACTAAACAGAACACGTGAAAAAAATCTGTTATCATCCCGTAATTTACTTTGTGCCCAGTGGCAAAACTGTACATGAGGTTCAAAGTCTTCGCCATACAAATCCTGGTGCATAGAAATATGGTACAGGTGAAATTTATGTTGATGTAGAATTCTCAACACTGACGTTTTTAAGATTCCCAATTCTCGCTCAGTTTCTCTGCTACTGATGTGCGAATTAGCCACAACTGCAGCCAAAACACTTACTTGGACATCCTCATTTGTTGCAGGTCATGGTTGACGTTTCACTTGTGGCTGAACACTTCCTGTCTCTTTAAATAATGTAACTATCCAACGAAAGATGGGGCCACTTGGATGATGTCTTCAAGGATAACGATCAACATACATAGCACAGGCCCGTTGGGCATTTTGATCACGATAGCCATACATAAATACCATATCGACCTTTTCTGCAATTGGTAAACGGTCCATTTTAACACAAGTAATGTATCACGAAGGAAATACTGTCTGCACTGGCGAAATATTACGTGATACCATGTAATTATAAATTTGTGGCTATTACAGCGCCATCTATCACAAAGCGAAAAAAGTGTTTCAAATAAAACATACATATTTATTTATGTACCAGACGAATATGTAATAAAAAAATTGGGGCACATATTTTAAAAAATGCAATTGATATCCGTTTAACCTATGGCAGCGCCATCTATTGGGCCAACCATAGCACCATCTGTTTTCCCCCTTCAAGCTAGAAAAGTTTTGTTTTTTGTAGTTTTTTCGTTTGATGCTTATTTTGTGAGATATCTGGCCTGGTCACTATCAATGGACCACCCTGTATATATTTTTTCGTTTTTGCAGTCACCAGGATAGTGTCACAAGAGGACTGCTGATATCATTGTCAGTCACTGTGGTATCGAGAACATCAGTAACATGTTATGTGATCAGAAGTAGCAGCCTTGTAATGAAACAAATTGCAGTTGCTCCAATTATGTCTACTGGAGGAGTCAACCTAAAGGTTCACTACATCCTGTCATGTCTTTATTGAAAGGCCTAGGTTGTGAGTAACCTTTGCGTTCTGTCTTTTTTTTTTTCTCCTATCTGAAGAAGGAAAAATTTCCAAAGGCAATAATGGGCAGTACCAAGTTGAGGTAAGTACTGGCTAGCCACCCTATCTCTATTTGAATAATGTTTCTTTGCATCTCCTTGCAGAATTTTTGCAAGATTAATCGAATCTGTCTATTAAGAATGGAAAATCTGATTAGAATGTCAATAATGGAGTATAGTTAACAACTTACCATAAAGATGTTTGCTGAGCCACTGACAGTCATGTAAAACAGACAATCACATTCATAAAACGTAAATTTTCAGCCATAGCCTTCATCAGAAAGAGAAGAAAATTCCTTTACACAACAGACAACTATACACACATGACCACTATCTCCAGTGTTGCAGCCATCTTGACAGTCAGTGAAGTCGGAACTGGAGGGGGAAGGATGCTGGATAATGGTGATGAACTTAAAAGTCTCTAATAGGTGGGAATGTGAGATGCACCATTGTATCCAGTGAAGGGATGGGGAGGGAGAGGGTAAAAGGGAGGTGTAGAGGTGTGTGCGGAGGGATGGGTTTTGAAATGAAAAAATAATAAGGAAAATAAAGAAAAAGAAAAATGTAAGTAATTAAGGGGATATTGTAAGGAGCGACACAGTTGGAAGAAAGACATGAATTGAAGGGATACAGGTTAATGAGTGTGGAAAGGTGGGAGGGGGGTGTAGTTTGGAAAGTTATCTTAGGTTGTGGCCAGATTGGTGGCAGGACTGTAGAAAGTGTTGTGTTCCAAGAATCATGTCAATACTAACATCTGGTATCACTAAGAAATTGCACCCTAATTTTTGTCCAGCTAATTCCAATGATACAAGGACTTTCTGCTTTGCACTCTTGAATAACTTACCACTAGCACCAATAATCTTTATTCCAGAAACATGCATAATTACTATTCCATCTGATCCTTAATTGATTCAAACAAAGCATGAGATATATCATTAAGATCACTACCACTGTGCAGCAAGCATTTTACAGGTACACCTTGCACACTAGTTGACACTTTTGGCTGCCACACCTTATCAGTACTTCCTATCGCTTCTTCTTCATCCAACAGGTCTTCATTAATTCTATCATATATTTCAGATAAATCATCTGAAGCTATAGTTAAGTGACTCACATAATGGTCTGCCTCCACTTCCCTACTATTTTCCAGCTCTAACTCTGCATTCTCTTTCTGCTCACTAATTCTTTCTACCTTTGTCTTACTAATTACTTTACCATCATCATCATCAAAAAGAGATTCATACACTCCATCTTCCTCATCACTAGATTTGTCACTACTACCTGTTCCTGAACTCTCATCACCCCTCAGGGGCTCAGCATTAATTTGCTGAGTACGGGCTTGGCGAACCCGGGGTCCTTAGTTGTGGGCTGTGTCGCGCCAACAGTCCGCTACACCGTAAGCTCTGTGCGTGCTTCAATGACCATCGTTCGGTGCGACGGTGGAACGTTGTACGTTTCAGAGCCTGGGGATCTTGGCTTAATCGCCCAGGTCGCGAGGACCGTATAAACCTCTATAAAAAAAAACCTCAATCTCAAGGTGTGCTACGTGCCGAGGAAATGCATGGCTGTTGAGGTTGAACAGTCGCTAGCGAGCAACCTCTGAGGAACCTGCCGCACCTCCGTTGTATAAGGCTTACCCAGGCAAGCGGGGCTCTGCCTGGGTGGACCTTTAGTTCCCTAGCTGTTCATGGGACCAGAATGAAACGAGCTAATAAAAGCATGGCCGGCCACGAAAATGGTGTCTCAAAGCATGGAAGAGTTTCCTTCAATGAAGCATCGTATGACCCTCAAACGTTTCCATCCCTGGCTACGCCGTGGGAGGAATGTCGGGCTCATCATCAAGGTGAGGCGTATGCCCCCCGATACCTGGTGTGCAATCGAACAGATGACAAATCGTTTATGTCGACTAAGCCTCTGTTTTTTGTTGAGAACATTCAACAACGAAGATGAGATCTGGGTCAATTCTGATAATGACGTCGTCCCCAGAACAAGTCACGGGCACTGCTTGCCTGTGACAAGCTGGGTGACGTTCCTGTTACCAACACACCACATAAAAGTTTGAACATGGTCCAGGGTATTATCTTTCATCGTGATCTCTTACTTCAGTTCGATGACGAACTCCGGAAGAACTTGGAGAGGCGAGGAGTGCAGTTTATTCGGCGCATATACAGGGGTCCGAAGGACAACAGGGTCGCCACTGGTGCCTTCATCTTGGCTTTTGAGGGTGATTCATTGCCTGAAAAAGTCAAGGTGATGGTTTACCGGCGTGACATCCAAACGTACGTTCCTCCCCCTATGTGCTGCTTTAAGTGCTGGAGGTTTGGCCATATGTCATCCCGCTGTCGGGAGTGCGGACATGCGTCTCATCCAGACGTCCCATGTACCCCGCCTCCAGTTTGTGTTAACTGTGGCCAGCACCACTCTCCCTGCTCGCCACACTGCACAGTTCTTCAAAAAGAGAGAAAGATAATAAGAGTACAAGACCCTGGACAGGCTTTCATATTCCCAGCCAAGCGCAAATACAAAAAGATTCACCCTGTCAGCATGAAGTTTACGTATGCTACAGCAACATCTATGGTAAAGTCACCTCAGGTTCCATCTACCATCCTGGGCCCTCTGGCCCAACAGTTACCAGTTGCCCCCTTAATGTTAGGGGACGCCTCCTCTTCTGTTGCCCCCAAGGTTCCTACTTTGGAAGCAACGAGTACAAAACCACAGGGGACAATGGTCCCCATCCCTGAGCCAGAGAACCAACAACCATCTCTGGCTCCTCCTGCAAGGAAGGGCTCCCTCGATGCCCTTCCTCCTAAGGTCTCTGACACTGGTACAGCAGATACCAGTGAGTGGCTGAAAAAGCCAGTACCTGCTGGTCGCAGGGCCTCGAGGGCATCCTCTGTCCCCGAGACTGTGGCAGAAAAGCCCTCCCAGCAGGAGAGACCAAAAGACAAGCGGGAAAGGAAGAAAAAGAGGTCCAAAAAGACTGAACACCAAGTGGCTTCTGAGCCACCACAACAAACGTCAGCCTCAGAGGACAAAATAGAAATTCTCACGTCCCCTGAGGACTTGGCTTTTGCTGAGTCCCCAGACGCAATAGATGTTGAGGCTCTGCCTCCGCCATCAGCGACGGCAAACACTCTTGCAGACACTGGTGCACCATCCCAATCTGCATGTCCCAGCGACCAGGACCCTCTATGACCATGCAGTGGAACTGTGGCGGTTTTTCCCGCCATTTGTCCGAATTGCAGCAACTGTTGTGCCGATTTCCAGCATTCTGTATAGCCCTGCAGGAAACTTGGTTCCCTGCACAGAGGACCCCAGCCCTTCGTGGCTATCGGGGCTATTACAACAATCGTTCCATCTATAACAGGGTATCTGGCAGAGTTTGTGTCTATGTTCTTGCAACAGTCCCCAGCGCTGCTGTGCCTCTCAACACGATCCTGGAGGCAGTGGCTGTTCGACTCCGGGCAATAGAGGAATTTACCACCTGTTCCCTATACTTTCCCCCAGATGTTGTTGTCTCTCCTGCTGACCTCACTGCATTGGTTGCCCAACCATTCCTCCTCTTGGGTGATTTCAATGCCCACCACCCTCTATGGGGTGGAACTAAGAGCGCGGGCCATGGTAGAGACCTTGAGAACCTTCTCACACAGGTTGACTTTTGCGTCTTGAATAGTGGGGCACCCACACATTTCAGTGTGGCGCATGGCTCTTTCTCCGCCATCGACCTATCCATTTGTAGCCCGAGTCTCCTCCCGCATTTATCTTGGAAGGTCCATGACTACCTTTGTGGGAGTGACCACTTTCCTCTCCTTTTGTCGCTCTCACAATTTCACCCTGCAGAACGCCTGCCCTGGTGGTCCCTCCATAGGGCTGACTGGCACCTGGCACGGCTATACCTCTACAACTGTGGCTACTACTCCATTGCCAGATAACATCGATATGGCAGTCCAACAACTAACTGAGGACATTATTTCCGCTGCTGAAGCGAATGTCCCGACTACCACAGGCGCACTTTGGCGCAAGTTAGTGCCTTGGTGGACGCGGGAGATCGATGACGCTATCTGGGAGCGGCGACGGGCGCTTCAACGCCACTGGCGCCACCCCAGCATTGAACATCTGATCACTTTTAAGCGTCTCCGGGCCCGAGCCCGGCGACTGATCCAACAGAGTAAGCAGGACTGTTGGGAGCGATATGTAGCCACCATAGGCTCCTGCGCCTCCACCTCTCAAGTGTGGTCGCAGGTACGGCGCCGCTTCGTGTACCACCCACCAAGTGGAATCCCGTCACTCAAAGTCGAAGGTAGACTTTGTACTGACCCAACAGTTATTGCCGAGCTCATGGCAGGGCATTTTGCATGTTGCTCTGCGACCACAGCATACAGTGCACAATTTCGCGCCCTCAAAGAGAGGGTTGAGCGGAGGCAATTGTCCTTCCGCACACGTTGACAGGAAGTATACAATGCCCCATTTAGTGAGTGGGAGTTCCAGACTGCTCTAGCTGCATCCCCCAATACCTCTCCTGGCCCTGACCGTATTCACAGCCAGTTCGTCCATCACCTCTCAGTGGACTTTCAACGGCAGCTACTCGTCCTTTATAATCATCTCTGGACAGAAGGCATTTTCCTGTCACAATGGCGGAGAAGTACTATCGTCCCAGTGATGAAACCAGGCGCAGATCCGTCCGATGCTGGGAGCTACCGCCCCATCAGTCTCACCAATGTTCTGTGTAAGATGCTCGAACGTGTGGTGAGTCGACAGCTTATGTGGCTACTGGAGGATCGAGGTCTCCTGGCTCCACAACAAGGAGGCTTCCGTCAGGGCCGTTCCACTCTAGACAATCTCGTGTCCCTGGAATCAGCCATACGTACCGCTTTTACTCGCCGGCAACACCTTGTTGCAGTCTTTTTTGACCTCTGCAAGGCTTATGATACAACCTGGCATCATCACATCCTCTCTACACTTTATGAATGGGGCTTACATGGCCCCCTCCCAATGTTCATACAGAACTTCCTGTCGCTACGCTCTTTTCAGGTTCGGGTTGGCACCTCTCTTAGCTCCTCTCATGTTTTAGAGAACGGCGTCCCACAGGGCTCCATTCTCAGTGTACCGTTATTTTTTATTGCTATTAACGGACTAGCTGCGTCAGTAGGAACGTCTGTCACTTCCTCCTTGTTTGCCGACGACTTTTGCCTTTACTTCAGCTCCAGCAGCATTGGCATCACGGAACGGCGGCTGCAGGGAGCCATCCGAAAGGCCCAGTCTTGGGCCTCTGAGCATGGTTTCCAATTTTCGGTGCAGAAAACCCACGTCATGCACTTTTGTCGCCGTTGGGTAGCTCATCCGGACCCTGAGCTGTATTTGAAGGATGAAGCCCTTCGCGTTGAGGAGACACACCGCTTCCTAGGCATGCTTTTCGATGCCCGGCTGACCTGGATACCGTATCTTCGCCAACTAAAACAAAAATGCTGGAGACACTTAAACATCCTCCGCTGCCTCAGCCACACAGGTTGGGGAGCTGCTCGCCGCACTCTACTGCACCTGTATAAAGCACTTATCCAGTCACGCCTGGATTATGGCTGCCTTGTGTATGATTCTGCAGCTTCAACTGCACTGCAAATCTTGGATCCGGTCCATCACAGTGGCATCCGTCTAGCAACAGGGGCCTTCCGTACAAGTCCTGTGGCAAGCCTTCTAGCTGAGGCTGGTGTTCCCCCCCCTGTGATTCAGAAGGCAACAGCTAATGGCTTCATATGTTGCCCGTATTCATGCCATACCTCACCACCCAAATCACAGGCTCTTTTTCCCAGCTGTCGCACTCCCTTCCCCACGAGGACGGCCGCGGTCGGGCCTCCCGATTGCACTCCGTGTTCGTTCCCTTCTTTCTTCTCTAGAGTCCCTTCCTATTCCTCTCACCTTCCAGTCCCGTTCTCGTACTCCTCCTTGGGTCATTCCTTGCCTCCAGCTTCAGTTGGACTTGTCCCGAGACTCCAAAGCCTGTGTTGCACCGACGACTCTCCATCAACAGTTCCAGGCCCTTCTAGATTCGTACCATGGCGCTGAATTTATATACACCGATGGCTCCCTAGTTGATGGCCGTGTTGGGTATGCCTATACCCACAGCTAGCATATTGAACAACGTTCATTGCCCTGTGGGAGTAGTGTGTTTACGGCGGAACTTGTTGCCATTTGGCGGGCCCTTGACCACCTCAGAGCCTGTCATGGGGAGTCTGCGGTTATCTGTACTGACTACCTGAGTGGTTTGCAAGCCCTTAATCAGTGTTTTCCGAAACATCCTTTGGTATGGTCCATGCAGGAAGCTGTATACAGACTAGGTACATCTGGTCGCGTTGTGGTCTTCCTTTGGACTCCAGGCCACATTGGAATAACAGGAAATGAATGAACATGTTGAGGAGGCTACTACCTCAACCATGCTGGAAATCGGTCTCCAGGAGAGGGATCTTTGGGCAGTGCTCAATCAGGGGTATTAAGCCTTTGGAATACTGAGTGGGCAGAATCGAACGCACCGAATAAGCTCCGTGCTGTAAAGCCTTCTACGGCAATGTGGAGGTCCTCCCTGCAAGCCTCTCGTAGGGACTCCGTTGTACTCTGCCGACTATGCATTGGCCATACGTGGTTAACACACGGCCACCTCTTGCGTTGAGAGGGCCCACCAGTTTGCCGTTGTGGCGCGCAGCTGACTGTGGTCCACATACTGTTGTATTGTCCGTTTTTAGCTGCTTTGCGACAATCCTTTTGCCTACCAGATTCGCTGCCATCAGGTTTAGGTGACAATGCCTCCTTGGCTACTACTGTTTTACATTTTATTCGTGCATCTGGTTTCTACCCTTCCATTTAATGGAAGGCGCTTCTGCCTGATTCAAAGACCCTCATTTTTACACTGTTTTTAAGTTACTTGATAGCCTCTACCTTTTCGGTTGAGGTGGTTTTTTAGTGTGTACAGCATGGCTCGCTCATCTGTTTTTATCCTAGTGATCAGCCAGCCATTGCATTCTGCTGTGAAATTGTACTTTTATCCCTTTCGTGCACTCCTTTGTGTATAAGTGAGGTGTTTCTCTTCGTTTTACACTTAAAGAATTCTCTCATCCTTGTTCTCTCTGTGTTTTTGTTCTGTCACATGTTACATCACTGCTTGGAACAGGGGACTGATGACCTTGTAGTTTGGTCCCCTATAAATAACAACAACAACTCTCATCACTGTCACTTCCTTTAGACAAACTATTTTCCACCTTACCTTTTCCTCAGTATTTGACCATAATGGCAAGCAGTTAAGTTATTCATGCTGTCTTAATGATTGCCCATCACTGTTAGGTTCAACGTCATTAAACTTTTTACAATTAACAGAAACACTGCTACCCCCAGCAAATGCACTATATATTACATTTTCTACCTTTTTCACTTTCTGCTCAATTTCTACAAGTTTAGAATCCACATCCTCCAATTTTTTTTCCCCGCAGATACAGTGTTTCCTTCCACTTTATCCTCTATAGTGTCAAACCTAGTTTCAAATTCATATTTGACATGATTAAATTGATTTTAAAGTTTTTCTTTATTCTCTGTACAAGATTTTCTGACAGATTGTAACCTGTTATTACCAGAACTAGCAACATTTTCCACTCTCTTTTTTTTTTTTTTTTTTTTTTTTTTTTTTTTTTTTTTTTTTCACATAAGGTAATTCTATTATGATTAGTTACATATGATTTGTTAATTTCACACTGACATTTTCTACTACAGTTTTTATATCTTTTTCGCAACTTACTTTCACCTCAATTTTCTTATTGGAATCTACTAAAGTACTATTAACTGAAGCAACTTCCTGATACAAATTACAAATTTCACTACTGATTTTACTTTCATCTTTTCTATGTTTCCATTGTTTTTGTCCATTTTCTCATTTAAATGATTGTTTTGATTTAAGTTACTTTTAACAAGACTTGAGTTCTGCAATTAATAACTTTGCCCAACCAGGAGCTTCATCTAATACTGACTTTTCAAAACCATCACCACCTGGTCCAGCTACATTACCTATCGCAGTGGATGAAACTTTCGCTTACCCATCCATCATTCCACTTACATCAGATTGATTGTACAGAGATCAATATAATTCAGATATATAAGCGCTGTCTCTTACAGTATCCGATTCTTCCCCAATTTTGCCCACATTATCGATGCAAACTTCTTTCTTTACATCATTAACATTCACTTCCTGTTGTCCATCACTCACCAACAGATTAACTTCTCCACATTTATCACCCATGGTTGATGTTTAAGAATTTACTTTAGAAATACGATTTCTTCTGGTGACGATCGGCGATGAACAACACTGCTCGTAGCCCGATGTTCAGGAACTTGAACAGCTGCTACTGCAGGGGACGGAGTCATTCCAGACATAAATGTGCAAGCAAGACTCGAGAGAATAGGGGACATGAGGAGTGGGAGGGGAATGACTAGGAGATAGTGTTGAGAGTTTGGAGCAATAGATTCTGATTCTGTCAACAAGTGACAGAAGGTCAAAAGGGGGACGGGCAGCTTGCGCTGGACAATCTCACCAGAGAGTATCAACTTTTACAACATGTGTAAATCAATCTGGCAGCAGCTTCTTGAACACCTTCCTATGCTATCGCCTTTCTCTTTCGAGGCTCATACGACTTGGTTCACCATTACCGAGTAAATCTTGAACCATTTCTCACTCAACGATGCAGCCTGCTAACTGTGCCTAATCACTCACCTCCACGATCATGTAGATCTGATCTGCAACCTAGTGACCCCTCCCCCCTCTGCCGATCAGTATTTCGTTGCCAAGAAGACTTTTTTTAAGAGGATTACTCAAATTCTGGAGGACACGATCAGGTACATCATTCATGAAGAACACCTCGGTGAAAAGAAACCATCTCAGCTATGGCGCTGTCTTTGTCTTCTGGTCAATGAACATGATGTCTGGCACCACCCTCATGGCAGTATGGTTGAGCAAACTTCCACTCACGATTCATACCGCCCTCACGTACAACATTCTTCAGCCTCTGAGTGAACGCATCCACATCATTGGCAGGGTGTATGATGCTTATCTTCGCGAGGTTTGTGAACCACGTCCCCCGTCAATACTTCCCAGCTGTTTGGCATGGTCGGCTGGTCAACAAGGAATCAAATAAAAACCAGCTGGGCATGGACACTCGCCTACATGCAGATTGGGTGACACCTTCTCTGGCCTCCTTCACTGCCTGCTGACAGCTCCTCTGGCACCAACAACAGCCCACCTCCACTGAACCATTTTCTGCAGGAACAGGTTCTGCATTATCCTTACTGTTATTTTCACAGCCATTTTAGTGACGCGGCTAGGAAGTGAGTTCACCGTGCACTCACCCAAATGCAGGGCGCATGAGTGTTTAGGCACCACCTCCTGCCCTGAAGAGAATGGGCACCAACATGTGCTACATTCTGTTTGTGATGCCTTTCCATCGGGCGGTCACCTGTACTAAATTAACAATGTTTCCGATGTGCACTTTCTCATTGACACTGGTGCTGATGTATATCTTCTTCCGAATTTGATGGCAACTGGCACCCTCTGTCCTCACAGTGCTATTCTTCATGCGGCTAATGCCACCCAACTACCGTGTGCGGGTTCTATGACTTTCACTGTCAATTTGTCAGCAAAGTGTAAACTTACGTGGAACTTTTTGGTGGCTGATGTACCAGAATCCATTGTTGGTATGGATTTTAATGCACCATACACTCTTGCTTTATGTTTTGCAATGTTCAGTATTCCATCATACATTGACAATAATTTTTTTTTGTGCTCCGTCGATCTCTGACTCTTCTTCCCATGTTCAAAAACAGTTCACGAGTGTTTCAAAACAATTAATGAGTTCAATGCTCTTTTGCAAAGTGGTCCCATGAGCATGAACAAGTACTCCAACAGTGCCTTGATAAGGAAAACATTGTCCACGAGTGCTTTGATACCGTGAAACAGTCTGAATTGCTTCTGTCAAAGTGGTCAAACGAACATGAACAGTTGCTTTGCTTATGACATGAGAATGAGGATGTCACTCGCCACTTTCCAGCTGCTGAGATGCAGCTGGTGTCTGCTAAAAACCATCTATTATCTCTGTAGTCACTTTGGTCCCCTGAGTGTCCCCAGTGACATCGCACCCACGCGCAGTGTCAGTGCTTGTTAAATGTCCCCACTCCACTTGTATGCAGACGCTTGTAAACAAAACTTAGTTTCCATGCCAACGCTGTAACGAAGCCTGTTGAAATTTATTCCCATCTGCTTGCATTACTGAACCTCCCGATACCAATGTTGCATAATAATAGGTATGAATGTAATTAAGTCTAGTATCATTTTCTTTTCCAAAACTTTTGTTCTTCTTTTTTCTAATGGGACTAGCTGAAGTTATTCTTTATATTTGATGTCAGAGAAGTTTGTTTAATTAGCAAATATTAATTCGTTGATGCAAGAGGCATATTGTTGTAGTTCCAATAGTATGCTAATTAGTATTTCTGTTAAAGCTCACTGATTTTTTTTTCTCATAATATTAAAGTAGGTACCTATTATGTTTCAAAACTAATGTTAGGAAATTCTTGCTCTCAATAGTTTCTGTTTAATTACTGTTTATACTGAAGTAATTGTTTTAAAACCCATTTAAATATATTTAACTGAGACTTGTATATCAATGTACTCAGTATTATTTAAGCTATCTTTTACTATAGTCAGTTGTACATGATTGTTAACTTTTGCATTATATTTAATTTAATGTACATAATTAACAATATGTAATTGTCAGAGTAATTGTTGGATGATATAAATAGGATGCTTTTGCGCCATATAAATGAGTTGTTTCATCATTAAAGTGTCAATGAACTGCAATAACACACGAAATTTCAGCCAGCCGTTACCGAAAGCGCTGATCAACGAGAACTTCAACAGGGAACAAGCTATGACCTGGTACGTCACAATGCCTAACTCGGGCGCTCTGCCAGTGCCGTGTCCCACTCTAGTGGAAGCCTCTCGAGTTACCATTTCATCATGCACCCCCCCCCCCCCCCCCCCCCGAACCTCTCTCGTTTCATGTCCTCATGCTTTGCTGTTTGAGTAGTTGGCTACTACGACACACACACTGCTGACTGCACGTGGCTGCCCTGGGAACTCTTTGAAAGACTTGAATGCCCTGCCATTTTGTGCTTGTACGACTGTGTTCCCCTCTCGCTCACCCATGGAATTGTAACTACTCGAGTGACTTGGCCTACTTCGGCTGCCACAAGTGGTCCGAGGCTCCCCTCTCCTCCTCGATCGGTACACGTGACTCCTGCCAAGCCACACCACACCTGCCCTCTCGGTGCTGCCTTGCCTCATTAGAACAAACAGTTAAAGAAAATGTAAACAGACACTCCCTGTCACACCCACCGGAGCCTTGGTTGTCACGAATGGCACTCAAATCTGGCAACGCTTCATCGACAAAATACTTTTTCCTTTGCAATTTTGCTTTGCCTACCTTGATGATATATTAGCGTTCAGTAATTCTGTCAAGGAAAACAAGAAACATGTACAGTCCCTTCTCGACACCCTGGGTGCAGCCGGCATCAAAGTCAATGGCAATAAAAAACAACTGTACCAACGCCCGGTGCTTTTCCTTGGCTTCCTCCAAGAGGATCAATAGCATCAGAACTTACCCCGTCCTTCAACGTTCAAAAAATTGCACTGCTTCCTTGGAACAATCAAGTACTATTGATGTCACCTACCAGTGTGGCCGAGCTTGAAGACCCGCTGACAGACGCAATAGCAAGCAAACATACCTTCAGCGAATGTCCCATACCTTGGAATGACACCATTATTTCTGCATTTTCTGCCCTCGAAGATATCTTAACTCGAGCTGTCACTATTGCTCACCCTCATCCCGAGGCTGAACATTTCATCACGACAGATGCTAGTGACACCATCATCAGTGCACTTCTTAGCCAAACTTTCGACAGTGTCACCTCCCTTTGCAGTTCTTTTAAAAACACTCAACAGTGTCCAAAAGAAGTATTCTGCCTTCGATCATGAGGTTTGGTCATCTACGAAGCCATTAAGCACTTCCGTTCTGCTATTGATGGTCGCTCTTTCTACACCCTCACTGATCACAACCCTCTTGCTGCTGGCATCACCAACCCTCTTGCGGACCCCAATCCTTGCAGGTTTTGTTATTTCAATTACATTTCTCAGTTCACCACTGATGTATGCTACATCAAGGGTACTGACAATGTTGCTGATTTTCTGTTACGCGTTGACGAGGATACCATGCAACTTATTCATAACACTAACTCTTCTCTTCGCCACATCCGCACTATTTTCCCCAGTGTCTCTGGCGAGGTTTGGTGTGACAAATTGATGGGTATGCCAGCCCCTACATTCCATGTTGCCTCTGATGAGAAATCTTCACTTCCAACATGTTCACATTGACCTTCTCGGTCCCCTTCCTGCGGCTGATGGATTTTGCTACCTGTTAACTTCCATTGATCTCACTGAACATGGAGGGTAGAGACCACACCCACTCCTAACACCACAGCAGAGACAATCGCTTGTGCCTTTTTACACTCCTGGATTGGTCGTTTTGGCTGCACTGTTGTCATCACCACTGACCAGGGCAGGCAATTTGAGTATCCCTCTTCCAGAATTTATTCAACCTCTTCAGTATCTGGCACATTCACACCATGGCTTATCACCCTGAAAGAAATGGTTTAATCGAGCGTTAGCACCAAACACTCATGCGTCATGATTTGCTTTGGCTCAAGGTTCTCCCCCTGGTTCTTCTTGGACTCCAGTCTACATATAAGGATGAGCCAAAGGGTACGGTGGCACTGCGAAGGAACCTGGTGCGGCAGACGTCCCTGGCAGAGGGACACCAAAGAAAGATGTGGGACAATGCAGATGCCCGACATGGCAGAGGCACCAGTTTGTGCTGTGAAACCGGACAGATACACGAACGAGAGTTGCTGTATCTGTCCCTGTACGTCAGCCATGTGATAGGGGAAGATGGTAAAAGGTGCTCCCAACATGTGAAAAAATTCTCCAGAATTTTCCGAGTGATTGATGAAAATGCCATGGGGGTGCCGTCAGAAGAAAGTCCAGAAGCATCAGAAAAGTTCAAGTGAGGTGACGAAACTTCACCTCACTAGCAGAGCACGTGGTTGGCAGATGGATAGGCAAATATACTTGGCAGAGTGGTTGCTGGTCTGAAATTCAAATTTTGCTAGTTTGGTGGGTTGGTGTACTACAAATTTTGAGCATTCTGATCACACAAAATGTGTGGATTAAGATTCACACAGTTCACCAAAGAAACACTAGATAACACAAACAGCAAACCAAGGTCAGAGTCGGTAAAGTTCCTTGCAGAACACTGGGCACCTGGCATGGCAAACATGTCCTGTGAAAGCCCGTTCTGTGAATGAAAAGGCAGATAACTGGATCTCAAGAAATGCTCTGCACTTGAGGTGATAAAACTGGAGCAGCGGGGAGTCCTGGTGGAAGTCGAGGTGGAGTGTTCATTGTGGTAGTTGATGGGACAATAACTACCTTATTTCATGCACGAAATTCCACTGAGAAAAACACACAACTGCACAACTTACGCAGTAAGACAGTGCACTTCGAACTAGCCAAAGATTTGGAAATGAGAGAAAGCTAAGCCCATCAGTGGTTAAAGAAAGGCAATCAAGTGAAAATACCAAGGATACTTGGTACTAAGGCCAGTATGAGAAAGTTAAGATTACATATTCCAACTATGGCAGAATGAATGGAATGTTCAGGAAGATGTAGGAGAAAAAATGTATTCCTCCCTAACATCATAAAGTTACTAAAAATGAGATTTCTTCACCCACAGACTAACACATTACCTGAACTGTTGTGGCCCATATGTTATGAATTTGTGTAAAACGAGAGGTAGAGAACTAAAGCTAGGCATGTGGCAGAATACACACATTATGCAGTTGTCTCATAGTGACTACAAGTAGCTGTATGTGTGCAAGAGTTGTGCCCCAATGATTGTATGTATGCTCTTATTCTTATGCAAAATTTATGTTGTGTGAATGTGATTGTCTTCTACATACCTGTTTCTGGCTCGGTGATCTTTGTAGTACATTGCTACCTGTTCTCACATTATTAACATCCAACCTGAACTTTTCATCTGCGGCAGAATAGCCATGTGCACTCAGGCGCCTTGCTGCATTCCGCACAACCGTTCGCCATCGAGGGTTCGAGTTCTCCCTCGGGCATGGGTGTTTGTGTTGTCTTTAGCATAAGTTATTTTAAGTCAGTGTTAAATAAATTTTAACAAAACATTTTCAATAATTTTGAAGATGTGTTACGTAGCACGGCGGCAGCCTACAAACGATATACTGTATATCAGAATGATAGGTATCAAACAAGCCAATGTTATGATTTTTACAAATATGTCATGATTTTAAAGGATGCAGTTAGGCGGGAACCTAAGAGTATAGCTCAAATTATTGCAAGTGAAGAAACTGTACTCTTAGGTTCATGTCTAACCACATCCTTTAAGATCGCAACATTTGTAAAAATTTGCTTGTTCGCTACAAATCGTTTTGATATGAATGCTTCGATATATATCGTTTGTACACTGCAGCCGTGCTATGTATCACATCTTCGAAATTACCAAATTTTCAATTTTAAAAGTTCATAGCAGCTGTGAGACCTTACACACGTCATTTTGATGACTAGGCAACGGCTAAGTGGAGAGAGTTACAACGCAAAAACCAAAATTTTACAGTAGTGCCATTTAAAGATTTTAATAGCAGCTGGTAAGTAATTGATTAATGTTACAACTTTGAAAATTGCAACAAATATCCTTTATTGGTCAGAAAACTTATCAATGTTTATATTTTGTCAACTATATACATTTTATATAAGGCAATGTGTAATTTTCTCAGTTGTAACAGTATTCATTAATATTTTACAATTACTTGCTTGGTGACTCTTACATAATCTTCTTCAAATAAATTTATATAACACAAGAAACTGTGATGATGTGTAAAATGTTGTATTAGCAACATAAAATAAAAAGAACAATGTTTTCAGGATACTTCAGAGATGAGTCCCTTCTGGAACACTAATAAGTTACAAGTTCCCATATAATTGTGCATGAACACTTAGAATTAGACCACTTTGACACAGATCAAGCAACTTGTGGAGGTTACTAAGTGCAGTGGAGCCCAATGACCACACACTATATGGAACAATAACTTGATTGATGCTGAATGACAGAATGAACCAAGCGGAGGGGAGGTGTGAGATGCGACCTTGTTCTGCTGACACGCGAAACAAGAGTGGGCCCAGGCCTGGCAATCTCGCCTCATGTTGCACCAAACGAAACGCTCGAACACCAGGCATGTCTAGGCTTTGACACTCAGGTGCGCAAGATCGTGCCGCTTCTGGAAAATGGGACGTTGAAGAGAGCAGGGAATGAAGGGACGGAGTTTATCCGTCATCACGCCATACCTCGCTGGTGACACGCAGAAAGGTGGTGCGGATGCGATGTAGGGAAGAGGGAGGGTCAGAGTGAAGAGCAATTGGAGATCATTGTCGGCGGATTGTGGAGTGGAAAGGTTAGAGAGATTGATGGCAGTAGAGACAGCATCAATCCAATAGAGGAAATCTGCCACTACATTTCCGCACCCTTGGTATAACGCACTTCCTTTGTGAATTGCGATATGTAGTCGAGGTAGCGGGAGTGCCTTGGAGGCGGGTCAGCCGGGGGATTTTTGATGACAGCTGCCAGCAGTTTGTAATCGGTAAGAAAATGAAAGGGGTGACCTTCACATTCTGCACGGAAATGCTTAATGGCTTCGTACATTGCAGGAAGTTCCCTGTCAAATGCCAAGTACTTGCATTGTGCACTGTTTAATTTTTTGGAAAAGAACTGCAGGGAAGAGATTACATCATCATGAGATTGGATGAGAACTGCCCCGATGGCGGTGTTGCTCACGTCTGCAGTAGAAAAACTTCCACGTGGAGATGCAGATAAGCAACTGTGATTACTCAAGCAAGTAATTCCTTGAGTGGATTGAAGGATTTGGTCATTTGGTCCGTCCAGGGCACCGTGCAGTCACCTGCCATGTGCTTGCCAGCCGACACGTCTGTAACGGCGGCCTGAACCTCAGCCGCATTGGGCAGGTGCCGCCTGTAGTAGTTAATGGTGCCAAGGAACCTATGAAGCTCTTTGTAAGTGAAGGGGCATGTAATGTTTTTTACCGAGTTAACCTTGTCAAGGGGGGGAGGGAAGTGACGCCCTCCGACAAAACTGTATACCCAAGGAACTGTAACAAGACAATAGGCAGTTGGTATTTGTCATCTTCAACTCGATCCCTGCTTCGGCCAGCCTCTCAAGAATGATTTGCAAATGTTTTTTGTTTTCCTCAACCAAGATGCTGAAAATCAGAATGTCCTCTAAATTCATGAAGCAAAATTTCAAGTCCTGTAAAACCACACTTATAAATCGTTCCCAGGTTTCTGTGGTGTTTTTAAGTCTGAAAAGCATGAAACGATAATGGAAAAGGGCGAGCGGGTTGGTAATGGCCGTTTTTTTAATGTCCTCAGGTGCCATGGGAATTTAATGGTAAGCGCACTTGCAGTCAACAACCGAGATCCGGCGAGTAATTTGGACAAATTGTTGACGTTTGGAATTGGAAGCAGTCCATAGTAGTCTTAGCCTTGAGCTTGCAATAGTCGCCGCACATACGCCATGTGCCTTCATGTGTCTTTACTAAGTGAATGGGTGAGGCCCAACTGCTACAAGATGTGAACAGTACCGTTCATGACAACAGCTACTTGCGAGGCAGGCGAGGGTGTGGCGCTAGGCGCAGAGAATGTGGCAGGCACGACGGCAGGAGTTGGAAAGGCTCAGTGCGGTGTACGTGTGTGTCAGCTGTGGCGACAGTCATTGCAGCACAGCTCTG
This sequence comes from Locusta migratoria, assembly GCA_026315105.1. Lineage (NCBI taxonomy): Eukaryota > Metazoa > Arthropoda > Insecta > Orthoptera > Acrididae > Locusta > Locusta migratoria. The sequence goes on from CM048745.1 coordinate 508,361,270, forward strand.
CGCTCCCTAACTATGCAGCTGTGTGGCGCGGCTTGACATCCAAGCAAAGGTGTCACCATCAAATTGCCGCATCTGCCAAGATGGGAGCTGCCAGCATGTCTTCTCGATTCTCTGTTGTAGGACCAAGTCTCTCCTTCGATGGTTTCTCCCCAACTCCCTTTTACCTTTCCGGCTACCACTTCTCCTCAAATTTTGTCTCTTTTGCTCCGTGATTGGTTTTACAATGTCATCCAATAGCTGATCGCCATTTTCACGGCGACGCCTCTCGGTCCCCGGTGGGCTAGATGACACTTGCGAACTGGGGTGGGGGGGGGGGGTCTTTCTGACATGTCAAGCTTGTTTTTATCTTCTGAATTCCTTCTTGGTTCGAAAAAACAGTTCTTTGTGGCATCTGTCTGTGTCAGTCTTTCTGGTATGCCATTTATCAGGGTCTTTTTCCCTGGCCAGAAAAATTGTTTTGGTGGAACCACTTTATCTGTACTGCAAGTCAGTCTCTCTCCCATTCATATACAAGTGCACTGCAGGGGTTTGGTTGTCTTCTTCCCATTTGCAGGGGTCCACGGTTTATCTACAATTCCGTCACTTTCTTTGGAAACGATATCTCTGGTATCTGCAGACAAGGGCTTTCTCTGCACACACGCTATTGTGACCATTTCGTTGTAAGGGCCTCTCTTTCATGCATTGTTGTTGTCATTTATCTGCATGTACCTCAAAGTCAGGCTGGTTTTGCCTTGTACATTCTTATGAGAAAAGCCACAGTAATTCGCCAGGCTGGCCCCTGAAGTGGAAGAATGCAGGGCAGCGGCCAGTGACGAAGGTGAAAGTTGGGGGTGCCTCCTACTGGCTCAATCTCGTCTCTCAGGCCAGCTTGATGCTAGCATGTATGAATGCTTCCATTCCCTGGCTGAGAGACAGTATACGCTCACAGTTAACGCGAAAAAAATATTGGTCCCACCAGGAATACATTAGTTGTTATGGTATGTCTTATTGGTTTACACGAATTTCGGTTAAGGCGAATTACGAATTCTGTTTCAGTTCCAAGCATAATTAAATTTCACTGTAACACAAACTTCCAACCTTAGAGAATTCTAAAGCGTTTTCTTTTTTTTCTAAAATGAATGTAGGAAATGTAGCTACAAAGCTAATTATACTTATTGTTGACTCATTTTTAATGTATTGTATGTTGGTAGCCACAGTTATCACCTCACAATCAGCATATGCTATACACTGTAAGACATTCAATAATGTGTACAGCAGCATTTACGAACGTACTCAGTGCCAGATTTGAAAGGTGTTCTGTTAGTTGTAGCTGTATTGAGTTGGAATACTGGATAAAAACTAGTTACAACCGGTACCGTAGCAGGAGAAAATGGCAAAGAAGAAACAGGCAGCTCTAAATGTACATTTAAAGCTTAAAATTCTAGATGAAGTGGACCATGGTACCAAGAAAACAGCAACTGCAGAGCAATTTGGAATACCTAAATCTACTTTACCTACAATTATTGAGAAAAATTATTAATGCTGCAGCATTAGGTTCTGGAAACAAATCTAAATGACTTTGTACTGCCAAGTATGAAGACATCAAGATGTTACTGCTAGAATGGTTCAATCATATGCGTGCATCTAACATACCTTTGACTGGCCCAATGATTCAGTCAAAAGAAAACGATATACATATAAAGATATGGGCATCGAAGTCTTCCGTTGTTCTGCTGGTTGGTTGTATCAGTTTCAAAAGACATTCAGTTTCATCTGTACAAATTTGTGGCGAAGCAAATAAAGTTGATGAAGAAAGTGCGAACAGCTGGTTGCATGAATTCAACCGAGTGAGAGGAAAAGTGTGCCTCATGTGATGTTTTTAACGTGGATGAAACTCGACTGTTCTACAATCTTTATCCAAATGACACCCTGGAGATAAAAGGTGATAAGTGTCACAGTGGAGCACAAAGTAAACAATGTGTGACTGTTGTAATGCTGACAGCAGTGAGAAGTTTCGTCCCTGTGTTATCGGTAAATCTGAGAAACCACATTGTTTTAAAAACATAAATATGAACACTTTACCTTGCATCTACTCTCACCACAAGAAAACTTGGATCGATAGCACATCATTTCACAGGTGGCTTCTTCGTTTCAACAGTCGAATGGTTGCTCAAAATAGACATGTTCTTCTTACATAGGACAGATGTACTGCCCATAATGTACATGATCTGAACCTATCTAACATAGAAGTTCAGTTTTTCCACCCAATTGCGCAAGACGCTTTCTGCATTGGGACCAAGCATAATCTCTCTCATAAAGAGAGCTTATCGTAAGCAACTTGTAAGAGTTGCAATTTGTGCTGCTGAAAACAATAGTGCAATCCCAAACCGGAATCTGCTTGACACAATAAAAGCCATCACAGCAGCCTGGAATTTAATATTGCCACATCAAATACGCAAGTGCTTTAACAGAGCTTTGAGGCATAGCAACACTGAAGCTGTCACTTCACCTGATGAATGAACTGTTCTGTAGGACATTGCGAAACTTGGGATTAGTTTCGAAGAATTCATTAGTGTAGATGATGATGTTGCCATATGTGCTTATGTGTAATCGGATGTGCCAAAAGCTGTGAATGAGGTGCAAGAAGGGCCATCAGATGAAAGTGAAGCAGAAGAGAATACAGATACAATTTCACCTACCCGTGAGGAGATGTTACAGCCTTGGGCTGTTTACAATGGTTCACTCCAACATCCGACATCACTGCTGGGTTTATGGATGCTATCATTATAATTGATTGTGAAATTACAAAATATTATCATTCCCATGAATGTCAACGAACCATGACCGAATTTTTTCTAAGAAAGTAACGTACATAATTTGTGAGTGCTTGTAATTTTACAAACACTTTATAGCGTTATAAGTCTACAATAACTTGATTGATAGTGTAGTTTATTACACATTAGTGTACTGCAGTACATGTATACTAATGGAGTTTTACTGTATTACAATATCTTTCCACCCATTTAGTACTTAGATGCTCCATAAAGCTGTGCTGTATCCATCCCCACCACCGCCTTGCAACCTCCACCTCCCCCTCCACTCTCCTCCTATCTGCTCAGCCCTGAACATGATTCAGAGTGTGCCAGCTGGAGATGACGATTGTGTGTCTGTGAAGTGTGCCTGTATGAATAATCTTTTCGTTTGACAAAGGCTGAGGACCAATAGCTTAAGTGTTGTACGTGTTAGTGTCATTTATGTGTCTGTCGCAGCTCGTATGTTTTTCTGGGAAGTTGGGAACTATCCTCATTATATTGTTATGTAACACTACATTTCAAACTTCCTGGCAGATTAAAATTGTGTGCCGGAACCAGGATTCGAACCTGGGACCTTTGCCTTTCGCGGGCAAGTGCTCTACCGATTAAGCTATCCAGGCAAACTTCACGATCCATCCTCACAACTTTACTTCTGTCACTACCTCACCTCCTACTTTCAAAACTTTAGGACGCGAGGCACTGGCATAAGTAAAGTTGTGAGGACGAACCGTGAAGCTTGCCGGGATAGCTCAGTAGGTAGAGTGCTTGCCCACATAAAGCAAAGGTCACAGATTCGAATTCCGGTTCCGGCACACACTTTTAATCTGCCAGGAAGTTTCATATCAAAGCACACTCCGCTGCAGAGTGAAAGTTTCAATCTGGAAACACTACACTTCAAACAATCTTGCAAGTGTCTGTTACATGTAGCATCAGTGGCCTGAGTTTTCATTAAATTTCCTCAGCTTTCTCTTTTTTTACTATGTTAAGTATAATTCCTTGGGAAATCCAGATTTTCCAGAAGAATTGCCACCATATCCATATAAGTAAAACCATATTTTCTAAAAATATGCCTAAAATTAATTATTTGACATGCCAGTTTCTGAAACAATAAAAAGAAAAGCATGTGATAATGCTTTCTTGATGTCAGCAACCTTATTATAATTACATTGTACATACTTAATCCCAGAGTTCAAGGTTTTTTATTATTATTTAATTTACTGTATGATTGGGAATGGTGCAGAATTAGCCTACACTGTAAATCAACATTAAATACAGTCAATATTTTCTTCATCGATATACACACACTGAGTAGTAAGATAGAGTGACCAAATCATGTGGAAAACTGATACACACACACACACACACACACACACACACACACACACACACACACACACCACATTCTACTGCTTATGAGAGTTATGTCAATTCATTTGAGAAGCTCCCTGTTCATACAGTTGTTCGAAAAATACTAGTGTGTCCTTTCATACTCAGTTTTGTCATTTTATTCCTGCTTGAATGTAAGTTTGTACTTATATGAAATTGGAATAATCACGTAACTCAATTGTAGGTAAAGCAACTGGGATACTTGAGTCATCTGGTTAAGACACAGAAGGTTTCTTACAAACCATTCTATGATAAGACTCAAATGTATGGGATTTATTTGGTTACAGAACACGTACAAAGAAGAGTAGCACAAGTGGTCACATGTATGTTGGAATCAGAGATGTGTGTCATGGACTTGTTGTGTGCCTGTGTGATTGTTCTATTTTCTGAAGAAGGCCCATGGCCGATAGCTGAATATGTTGTATGTGTGTGTCTTTTGTATGTGCCTGTTGCAGCTCGTCGCCACGTCTTTGCGGTCAGTTGTAAACTGTCCTTACTATATTATTAATTACAACCTGGACTTTCCATTATTAGATTTTGAACTTTGTAATTTCATTTTCCTGGCATAATAATTGTTGGTGCTCTTCATGGGTTTGCAGCCAGATTATGTTGTTCTTCTGATACAATATTTCAGTGGTCCGCCTGGCTGCCATCTTCAGGTGTGACATTAGATGTGGCAACTCCTTTATACTGTGGGAACAGGCCAATTACATGTGTGCGTGAAGCAGAAGGAATGCCCTCTTGGAAGTGAAGAGTATTGCAGCAGCACCAGCAGTAAAAGTTGGGCAAAGCTATAAATTGTAAATTAAAAATGAGCTGGTCAAAAACTAGACCATTGTTGTTTAATATCTGATAAAATAGGATTCCACATTTTGCTTAATGGAAATCCTTTTTCTCTCTTAATAAGATGATTGGATAATCATATTTAGATTGACTCCTGGAGTACACAATCCCAGTAATGGCTGGAGCAATAATTTGCTTGCCTTTGTCTTAATGAAGGGCATCATATTTCATTCAATGTTCAGCCAAGGCAGACTTTTCCGGTTCGAGCAGATGTGTGTCTCTTTGATGTTCCAAACATCGGCCATGAATTGTACGAACTGTCTGTCCAATGTATGCTTTTCCACAATGGCATGGGATTTTATACACTCCAGGCTTCCTCAATCCCAATTCATCTTTTACAGATCCTAGAAGAGCTCTAGTTTTTCCAGAGGCAATAAGGCACTTTTGATATTGTATCTTTTGAGGGTTCTTAATATTTTAGAAGAAATAATCCCCGCATAGGGTAAAAATCCACCTGAACCGTGGGTGGTTCACATAGTGGCCCAAATTGGAAAGCTCTGCGTGAGATAGCCCAATTCTTATATCAAATAATCAGAATCAAAAATTGCATAAGCTCTCTTGTCAACTGTACATAAAACTCCTGCATTGATGTGATGGATGACAACTAGTAGTGTGGAGGTAGTGGTCCGTACACATGGGTTTAGGTACATACTATGTCCCAAAGTCCCATTTTCTCTTCTGTGAACTGAAACGTCCAAAAAAGGCAATTTGCCATCCTTTTCAATTTCCATAGAAAACTTCATGCGTGGCTGAAGACAGTTAAAATGATCTAAAAATCGATTTAGGACTTCCAGTCCATGTGACCAGACAATAAAAATATCATCTACATATCTCAGAAAACATGTGGGCTTCAGAAATTAAGTGCAAAGTGTGATATCTTCAAAATATTCCATAAAAAAGATTGGTGACAATTAGGGAGAGAGTACTTCCCATAGCCACACAGTCAGTTTGTTCAAAAAAATGAGTCACTGAATAAAAAGTACTTAGGTGTCAATACATGGCGACACAGTTCAGTGGTTTCGTCATCCAAAACCTACAAGGACTCCTCCTCCACAGGTACCTGAGTAAAATGTGAAACAACAGCAAAACTTACATGAAGGTCAGATATTCTAAGGCATAGGCATGAACCAGACATTGCCGAGGTGGGGTGGCTAGCGTGCCTCAACGATGCAGATAGCTGTACCGTAGGTGCAACCACAGCGGAGGGGTATCTGTGGAGAGGCCAGACAAACGTGTGGTTCCTAAAGAGGGGCAGCAGCCTTTTCAGTAGTTATAGGGGCAACAGTCTGGATGATTGACTGAGCTGGCCTTGTAACATCAGCTAATGTGGCTTTGCCACAGAGCTACTGCGACCGGCTGAAAGCAAGGGGAAACTACAGCCGTTACTTTTCCCGAGGACATGCAGCTCTACTGTATGGAAATATGATGATGACATCCTCTCGGGTAAAATATTCCGGAGGTAAAATAGTCCCCCATTCGGATCTCCGGGCGGGGACTACTCAGGAGGATGTCGTCATCAGGAAAGACAATACTGGCATTCTACGGATCGGAGTGTGGAATGTTAGATCCCTTAATCGGGAAGGAAAATTAGAAAATTTAAAAAGGGAAATGGATAGGTTGAAGTTAGATATAGTGGGGATTAGTGAAGTTCGGTGGCAGGATGAACAGGATTTCTGGTCAGGTAAGTACAGGATTATAAATACAAAAATCAGTTGGGGGTATCAATGATAATGAATACGAAAATAGGAATGCGGGTAAACTACTATGAGCAGCACAGTGATCGCATTATCATTGTCAAGATAGATACGAAGCCAACAACGACAACAGTAGTACAGGTTTATATGCCAACTTGCTCTGCCGATGATGAGGAGATCGAAGAAATATATGAGGAGCTAAAGGAAATTATTCAGACAGTTAAGGGAGAGGAAAACTTCATTGTGATGGGAGACTGGAATTCGGTAGTAGGAAAAGGAAGAGAAGGAAAAATAATAGGTGAATATGGACTGCGCAGGAGGAATCACAAAAGAAGGTTGTATACTTGGAAGAGACCAGGAGACACCGGAAGGTATCAGATAGATTTTATAATGGTAAGACATAGGTACCGGAACCAGGTTATAAACTGCAGAACATACCCAGGGGCAGATATAGACTCTGACCATAACTAGTTAGTCATGAACTGTAGGCTGAAGCTGAAAAAACTGCAGAAACGTAGGAAAATAAGGAGATGGGACTTAGATAAATTGAAGGAAAGTGAAGTTCTGGAGAATTTCAGAGGGAGATTTACGCAACAATTGACAGAAACAGGGGGAAATAAAACAGTAGAAGAGGAATGGGTAGCATTCAGAGATGAAATAATGAAGGCAGCAGAGGACAAAATAGGTAGAAAGGCAAGACCTACAAAAAATCCTTGGATATCACATGAAATACTAAATTTAATTGATGAAAGGAGAAAATATAAAAATGCAGTAAATGAAACAGGCAAAATGGAGTACAGACGACTAAAAAATGAGATTGACAGCAAGTGCAAAATTGCTAAGCAGAAGTGGCTAGAAGCCAAATGCAAATCTGTAGAAGAATGTATAACAAGGGGAAAAGTAGATACCGCCTACAGGAAAATAAGAGAGACATTTGGGGACAAGAAAAGCAACTCTACGAATATCAAGAACTCAGATGGGAAACCAGTTCTCAGCAAAGAAGGAAAAGCTGAAAGGTGGAAAGAGTACATAGAGCAGCTCTACAAAGGAAATGAACTGATAGACGATGTTGTAGGAAGGGAAGAGGAAGTAGATCAGATGAAATAGGAGATACTATACTGAGAGATGAATTTGACACAGCCTTGAAAGACCTAGGTCGGAACAAGGCCCCAGGAGTAGATGACATACCCTCAGAGCTACTAAAGTCTCTGGGAGAGCCAGCCATGACAAGATTATTTGAACTGGTGAGTAGGATGTATGAGACAGGCGAAATGCCCTCAGACTTTAAGAAAAATGTAATAATCCCCATTCCAAAGAAATCAGGTGCAGACAGGTGTGAAAATTACAGAACCATCAGTTTGATAAGTCATGGTTGCAAAATTTTAACACGAATTATCTACAGAAGAATGGAAAAGCTGGTAGAAGCTGACCTAGGGGAAGATCAGTTTGGCTTCAGGAGGAACATAGGAACCCAGGAGGCAATACTCACTTTACGTCTTATCTTAGAAGATAGGTTAAGGAAAGGCAAACCTACATTTTTAGCTTTTGTAGATTTGGAGAAAGCATTTGACAATGTTGACTGGAATACACTCTTTCAAATTCTGAAGTCAGCAGGGGTAAAATACAGGGAAAGGAGAGTTATTTACAACTTGTACAAAAGCCAGACCGCAGTTATTAGACTCGAAGGACATGAAAGGGAAGCATCAGTTGGGAAGGGAGTAAGACAGGGTTGTAGCCTTTCTCCGATGTTATTCAATTTGTACATCGAGCAGGCGGTGAAGGAAAGCAAGGAAAAATTTGGAATAGGGATTAAAGTTCAGGGGGAAGAAATAAAAACATTGTGTTTTGCTGATGACATTGTAATTCTGTCAGAGACAGCAAAGGACCTGGAAGAGCAGTTGAACGGAATGGACAGCGTGTTGAAGAGAGCGTACAAAATGAATATTAACAAGAGCAAAACAAAAATAATGGAATGCGGTCTTAGAAAATCAGGCGATGCTGAAGGAATTAGATTAGGTAACGAAACAATGAAGGTGGTAGATGAGTTTTGTTACTTGGGTAGTAAAATAACATGCGATGGTCACAGTACAGAGGATATAAAATGCAGAATGGCAATGGGAAGAAAAGCATTTTTGAAAAAGAGAAATTTGCTAACGTCGAATATTAATTTAAGAGTAAGGAAGTCTTTTCTGAAGGCATTTGTGTGGAGTGTTGCCTTGTACGGGACTGAAACACGGACGATAAGTGGTGCGGACAGGAAGAGAATAGATGCTTTTGAAATGTGGTGTACAGAAGAATGCTGAAGATTAGGTGGGTAGATTGCATAACCAATGAAGAAGTACTGAACAGAATTGGTGAGAAAAGGAATTTTTGGCATACCCTGACTAAAAGAAGGGATCACTTGGTAGGACACATTCTTAGACATCGGGGAATCGTAAATTTAGCATTGGAGGGAAGTGTGTGGGGTAAAAATCGTAGAGGGAGACCAAGAGACACGTATAGTAAGCAGATTCATGTGGATGTGGGTTGCCGTTCTTATGAGGAGATGAAAAGGCTTGCTCAGGATAGAGTAGGGTGGAGAGCTGCATCAAACCAGTCTCCGGACTGAAGACCATAACAACAACAGGGACTTCAAACATTGACTAAAATAATTCAAATTAGATGCATGATGCTCACACGTACCAACATATGGACTAAGAAGATATGCAAGATGTTTGGCCAAATTATAAGTAGGTGCACCCAGGTTGCGAAATATATGTTATCAGATGTGGATGGTTGTTGGTGAAGTCGATTACACTTGGAAGATTATTTCTTAACAGAGCTCTTCTGCATTGACTCCAATAGGCCCATGAGACTTCATCAATCCACACCCAAGATGCAGAAGACAGATAAGACAACTCAAATGCAAATAATACAAATCTTTGGATGTGGAATCCAATTGTTGACATGTAAAACAAATTCTCATACATACTAGGGCAAAATTAGCACTTTTTTCCTTATCTTTTTAGTCTCAATGAAATGAGAAATCTTAGCAACTATGTTTTCTTATTGAGATGTCATGATGAAGGTATTGTGCCTAAATTTACGAATATTGATGGACAAAGTCTGCCATGGCTGAACATTGCCTTAATAAAGGGCATAATATGTTATTCAAAAACAGGCAAATTATTTCTCCAGCCTCCTGTTACTGGGATCGTCTACTCAAGGAATCAATTGAAATAAGATTATCTAAGCATCTTATTAACAGAAATTTTCATTAACACGTTGGCTGCCAGCAGGTGGCTTTGGCACGCCTCTGACATCATCGCAGCAGTTAACGTGTTAAGCAAAATGTGGAACCCTCTTTTATCAGACATTAAAAAAACAATGGTCTAGTTTTCAACCAGATCGTTATTAATTTACGATTGATCGCTTTGGCTAACTTCTACCGCTGGTGGTGTTGAATTCATTCCGCTTCTTGCACATCGGCCTGTTCTTGTGGTATAAAGGAGGATGTCACCTCAGTTCCGGTGTGATTCTGTACCAGTCACACCTGAAGATGGCACCCACCTGGACTGCTGAAGGAACAACTTAATCTGTGAAGAACTTTCTTGGCTAGAAGAAATGTTTGAACCTATTATCAGCATCGTGTTCTGGTATGTTCATTTCACATAGTGTAGGCCTAATGAAGCTGTCTTACTTTCTTAACCCATTATGTTCCTGTGTCGTACATAGATGACAGTACACATCTTTATTTATGAATTGAATATTAAAAGTTACTTTCTTACTTTTATTGGTCTATATCATTTTTGATACTTTTAAAAACAAATTTATGACTAATAAAAACAATAAACTGTGCCTTTATTTGCATATTGAATAACGAGACACAGTTTTTGTTATTACGGGTCTCTTTTCTACTGATAGTATACATATATGACAATGGAGCTTTTGTGAATATTTATAGCCAACAATTTTTTTAACACACTGAATTTGTAGCTCGATACCAATCATGTTCAAAATTTTGTGTTGTTGAAAAGAGAGAGTACACTGAGACTTGGTGTTATCATTTCAGTTACAAATGATGGTATAGCGTTCAACTTGAAATGCTGATACTGTTGATCTTTTTTATAAAAAAGTAAGAGAGAGAGATCATCTTGTTTCAACAGAGAACAGTGACAAAAGAATACCCGAAACCTAACTGAAAACAAAAATAAAATTAAGAAGTCTTACTAGTTATAAAGCAACTGGATGTGACAGTAAAATAACTATTGCAAAAACATCAGATTGACATCCGCATAAAGCAAGAGTAATGGAAGGAACAGCTTTCTTAATTTGGGAGGAGATGATCAGAGAGCTGATAAACAAAAAGATGTATGCCTTCATAGTCAAGGAAACTGTATTATAAACATGATGAATATGCAAGATTTTATCCTTATTCCTGAAGAAGTGATGGTCTTCGTCAGGTTTCTTCTCTTTGCTGGTTAATATAATCTTCCTGCTGTCAAGAAACTAGACTTACCTTACGATTTTTCATACCAGTTGTAAATAACACCATCTTATAGAACTGATATCAGAACCTGAAAACACTGTTTTCGAAACACACTTAACCAATGAAACCAAACATGAACGCTAATTCAAAAGTACACTTTTCAAAAATATGAATGAATCAAAAAATTGAAATGTTTCAGAAAACTTTGCTGTTGACAAAATGATAGTCAATACTATGGGAGAATTTGAAACAATTCAATTGAGGTAAGCCCATTTTAGAGTTCTCTAATGCAAACTTCAAATTGACTACCATGACTAGTTAGTGGGAAAATATCCTAGAGGAACTAGTAGGAAGAAATGGTATTGGATCTTTTCTGCACATTTGCTGGAGATTACTCTCATACATTACTTACCTACAATCAAGTTCATGGGATTAATGCACTGAATTGTTCCACTTACATGCCTAAAAACTCTATGTGGGAGAAAAAAAATCTCCATTGGGGTCCCCATCTAGGCAGCTGAGAGTGATACGAGACATTAAGTTTGACAGAACTGGTTCATATAATTCATAAAAGGAAAACACAAAAAGATGAAGATGTATAAGAGCTGAGTGCAAAAGGAAATGAAAAACGTACTGTTCTGTTGTTGTTTGGATGCTTTAGGAAAACAAAACTTCAAGGTCATCAGTCCCCCAGACTGTTTTATATACCATCCAAATACTGTTGGATTGCAGCATCCTATTTAGAGGACAGTCATTAAATCAGAAGTCACAAATATTCTTACACTAGTTTTGTACTTACCATGATTACTACGGTATAGGCATTCCACACAAGAAATAAACATTTCAAAAATATATAATTTGGGACTTAATGGGTTAACAGTACAAACACTTTTAACAATTAAACATTCAAATTCCTTTAAATGGGGTAACACTGACCCTTTATAATTAACACTTTTGTTTTATGCCATTAATCATTGTTTACAAACTAAGGCTGAGGCAACAGTGGCCAAGAGAAAAGAATTTGTAGGGGAATCTGGTTTCTTATTTGAAGTTACTATGTACAAATTTTTTTTTAAATATATGAAAATATCAACAGCCCAATCAAATACAAAAGAAGTAATTGATATGAGTCCTCATAAAGGAGTTCTAGCTGTTAGTGCATTGAAAATTGGTCCAAAATCATTCAGAAAGGCAGCAAATGAAAATATGTCTGCACTAGATAAGTTCAAATTGTCTGCAAGTACAAAATATTATCCTCAGTCTATTTGTTCCAAGTCATCCACAACAAATGAACTCCCATAGGCCTAGACAAATCTCTCCCAAAAACACAATTCTTTGTCAGAAAATGAGCTCAGTATAAAAAATTTACTACAGCCTCTGCAAACCGATTTTTATCCTTTAGATGATCCTGTTGATGCAGATTTGCTGCTTACTTAAGAGAGTGTGTTAATATCTTTTGGTAAAAGACATGGTTATTGTGAAAGTAGGTACAAAGGAGCAGCAAACTTTTCACTTTGTTTCTATTATCCCAAAAGTTGCAACAAAGGAAAAGGTAGTTGAAGCAATGTGTGCTACACCTACACCTACATACATACTCCGCAATTCACCGTAAGGTGCATGGCGGAGGGTACACTGTACCACTACTAGGCATTTCCTTTCCTATTCCACTCCCAAATAGAATGAGGAAAAAAAGAATGCCTATATGCCTCCGTACGAGCCCTAAGTTCTCTTATCTTGTCTTTGTGATCTTTACGCGAAATGTAAGTAGGCGGCAGCAAGATCGTACTAAACTCAGCTTCAAATTCCGGCCCTCTAAATTTACTCAACAGAAATTCACGAAAAGAATGTCGTCTTTCCTCCAGCAATCCCCAATTGAGTTTCCGGAGCATTTCCGTGACACTCGTGCATTGGTCAAACCTACCGGAAACAAATCTAGCTGCTCGCCTCTGAACTGCCTATATGTCTTCCTTTAAACTGATCTGCTGCGGGTCCCAACACTTGAGCAATATTCAAGATGTGGTCGTACAAGCGTTTTATATGCGGTCTCCTTTACAGGTGAAGTACATCTTCCCAAAATTCTCCCAATAAACCGAAGTCAGCTGTCCGCCTTACTCACAACTGTCCTTACATATTTATTCCATTTCATATCGCTCTGCAATGTTACGCCTAGACATTTGAACGATGCGACAGCATCAAGAAGCTCACTACTAATGCTGTATTCGAATATTATAGGATTTTTTTTTCCTACTTACTCTGTCCATCAGATCATTATAAAGATAGAAAATAATAGCGGTCCTATCACTCTCCATTGACTCAATGGAAACTACATTAGTCCGGGGAGGGGTGTGAAAGGGGCGAAAAAAAGCAGCAGGTAACATTTTACCTACCACCCCAGTGCCCTTCCACAATCAAGTTGGCAACACGATCAATTAAGTCCGGCCTGACTGCAATAAATTTTTATTCAAATGCAGAACCAGTTTCACATCTAATAGATGCTTCATCAGGTACTCTGTTATGTGTGATAAATAAAAGGGTCTTACAAAGGGCCGCATGGGAGTAGCCGAGCAGCCTGGAGCACCACATTATGGATTGCGCGGCCTCCCTCGGGCATGGCTGTTTGTACCGTCTTTAGTATAAGCTAGTTCGTAAGTTTAGGAACTGATGACCCCGTAGTTAAGTCCCATAAGCTCTACACATTTGAACATTTCTTACAAAGGTGTCTTTACAAAATTAAAAAGAAATATACAATGAATGGTCTACAAGACGCAAAACCAGTTGTGCATTCTTTTCTTTTTAAATAAAAGCTTACTGCAGTCAGAGATGACCTAGTTTCTAGAATGACAACATATGGCTGTGGATGCCTGTATTTCACGATAATATTGTTAGAAATTCACATAGAATGATGCGATTAATGTTTAGTTCAGGCCATGATGTAAATAAATAATGCTATTGCTACGCTATTGTTTACACGTTTCTGTATGTACCCTTATCCATTCAGTAAAAGTAACTGCCCACTTTAAATGAAGATTTCATGATAAAACATTTGTCCTGCCAAGAGATTGGCCACTGTCATCATAACAGTAGGCCGCCAAAACGGCAAGTACAATTTAATAAAAGAACATGATATATATTCGCTGCACCATTTCGTAATTATTGTCAATCTGCCTCCACCAGAGCTACTGGCTGATGGTCATAGAATTCTGTATAAATTTCCAGGAAGCGTGTTTTAAATAAATGATTGATAAATATATTTTAGAAATACCAGATTCATCAATACCTAGCTTAACATTTCACTGAACATTCAGATTTCAACGGAAATCACTGAGATCCCTTTACAAAGGTCTTACTATTACTGCACTACAATACAGGTTCTTTGTGAATGCATTCATACAAAACAATGAGACATAACAATGACCTTTTGTAATTATTTTTCTACTATCTTAGTAAAAGATATTACATACGGCACTATGAGTGTTTGTAAACAATGTAAAATCACCATGAATATAAATATAGGCCTGTGTAAAAGGTATTCGGAGGGGGGGGGGACTATATGAAATGGGTAAATTTTACCCAAGATGATGGCAAGATTTTCATCTGTTGTCATATATATTGTAACCTGTTTTGTCATAAGTTTTAGGCTAGTTAAGTTACCCGAGTACTTTTCAACAGACATAAAAGAACTTACACAATTCTTGTTAATGTGAGTGGCTAAAATTGTGACAAAAATGATATTTTAATTTAACATTGTCAATAAGTAAAATTTAAGATCACAACATTTGCTTCACATGGATTGGATGAAGACAAAGAGCATCCAATAACGCTCCCCTGACCCTAGTGTTCTGTATGACTTTCCTGTAACTGCTCCCTCCCCTCCCCCATTTCCTCAACCTTGCCAAGTCCTTCATCACTCTTTTAGTAATCTTTTCTACCAGATTAGATTAATGCTCGGTCAACAGATCATGAATAGGACATTTTTGTAATGATGAACGTATCAGAAGAGCAGGGAGGCCTAGTGATTAAAAAACAGGGCACAATTACACAATGTACACATTTTATTTTTCATTAGTAAACTGGTTACAATGAACAGAAGTGATGGTCTTCTCAGAAATCATGACATTGGCTACAAATGCTAGACAATGAATTGTCCTGGAGTAGACAATGAATTGTCCTGGAGTAGAGCTTCTGAAATAAATTAACTATCTATTTACAGGTCCATTTCCATCTTTATCTTTGCACTGTACCTGAAAGAGAAAATATAGAAACATGTTAGGCTACTTTTATGCACTTATTTTAAAATGTAGCTATAGTTTTCTCACTTCTAATTCACTTTTAGTTAACAAAAATTCAGTCTTACTGACTGTTTTAAAACTGCAAAGGAATCTCATAGGCATAACTACTAAGGTGGTGATAATAATAATAATAATAATAATATTACCAACAATCTTATTTACAGTATTGATGAAATATTTTCTGTTTCATTCATTCTAGCCCAATTGTAGAAACATGGGGAACAGAAGCTACACATGGCATGGATGTTTAGTACTGGTATAACTTACCCATACATTTCTTGAAAGTATGGCCTAAACCCCCATCAATGTTCTGTTACATATTAAATGTGCAATGGGGATTTTATTACAAAAATGTTATTTGGATTCTAGTGAAGCTCAATTAGTTAAGCTGATTGTCATAAAGGACATTACTAGCATTTCAATTATGTACAATAATCTATTGACTATGATTTTGTTGCTGTCTCTATACCCCTGTATATACAACTCAGAGAATTCATACTAGTTAGAACATGAAGAACAGCTATAAAATATATTTGAATTGTAACTAGGCCTACATAGACTATTATCTCTTGCATGGCATATGTTCTTTTAACATAAAAGAAGTGGTAGGTCTACATATGAAGCCAGAACATTACATAAGCCTACAACTGAGCTTTCATGTTTACAGAAAACAACTTAAAACCATTAAAAGACAGTAATTAAACAATGTAAATAGAAACTAGTGAATTTAAGTGAGCTAGATATTTACTATCCAAGAAAAACTTACCTCTACAATGTGCAGTTACACACGCAGCCAGTACATTGATGCCCTGATCCTGTTGTAATCTGGGAGATTTTCAATTGGTCCAATTGCAGCCAATGCAGGACAGTGATCATATATATATTTCATTCCAACATCTCTCACATTTTGTGCTGTTACAGACTCAATTCTGGCAATTAATTCATGGGTTGGTATCCTCCTGTTATAGAAAAGCATCTGTCTTCCTATGTCTTCACAAACAGGTGTTGACCCATCCAGCTGTAAAAGCATATTTGTCTTCAACATATTACGAGCACGTTCCACCTCCGACTCTGTGATTTGGGTACAGATACGCATCCATTCAGTTTGAATATTGTACATCATATCTTCACATTTCATTGGATCACACACAAAATAAATACCCCAAAGGCCCGTGTCTTTATAGCATGTGTTAAATGACTGGAAAGTATGTGCCAGGTTGTCTTCTGCTGCAGCTGCCGCCAAGCGTGATGAATTGTTGACTCCCGCTCCTTGAGTTCTTGTCCATGCACCAATTAAGGTATTAGCAACCATCAATGGAATGTTGTCTGCATCTGCCCATCCACACCCCTCCACTGCAATTGCAACATGAGCAAGTGGAATTGAATCATCCCTAACACGGATCTCTGATCCAGTAAATCTGCAAGGAGTAAGAATGGGAATTTCCTCACTGTAGCTTCCACTTAAACTGCTAAAATTTTTCTCTGTCAGCTTTACTAGGTCGTCATGCTTTATTGCACCTGCACCAGCCATAACCATCCTTGGGGGCTTGTAATGGTTTTTAATAAAGTCTGATAAATCTTGTCGAGAAATAGATTTGATGTTCTGAGTGGGGCCTAGAATTGTTCGGCCCAGTGCTGTGCCCTGATACGCTGTTGCATGTAAATGATCAAACACTACTTCCTGCAAATTTGTTTCAACTTCTTGCATTTCACGAAGAATAACATCCCTTTCCCTCTCAATCTCTTGTTCTCCCAGACGGGAATTCAATATGATATCGGAAAGAATTTCGACACATTTTGGTATATCGTCTGCGAGACACTTTGCATAAAACACTGTTTGTTCCCGGGACGTATACGCATTAAGGTGGGCACCCATATTTTCAATCTCAAGTTCTAAATCCGTCTGAGATCGTTTGGATGTTCCTTTAAATGCCATATGCTCTAAAAAGTGAGCTACACCATTAGTACTGTCTGTCTCATAACGAGATCCTGCATCAATCCACAATCCGACTGTAGCGGTCAATCCACCACTATCTTCTGTTGCAATACGAAAACCATTGTCCAGTGTAGTGGTTCGCGTTGGTGGTCCATTTATTATTACCTGCTCGAATGATGGTGCAGCGAGTGTTGATCTCCATCTCTTGCTTGCTTCAGTTAAATTGCTTTTATTCCGTAGCACAGCACTCAACCTTAGCAGACGGGTCGCCATTTTGTGAAGGACGAACTCACTGCCTTGTAATTAGAGTGTCCGCATAGTATCTATTTATACACTGTACTAACATTCAAAAGTTGGCAACATAAAGTTTGTTTCAGCAACATCCACTATTTCCACAATCCTAAAAATGCATTTCAGCAATTGCTGTCCTTCAACTATTATTTACGCTGGATACACTTAGAATTTACGTTACGGTCGTAATAATTTATTGTTATAAACGAAATAATATATGAAATTTTTTATTTGATAAGTAAATACAGTTTATTCGATCTATTGTTATATAACATAGTGATTTCCAAATGCAATTTTCTAATGGAATTTTGAAAGGACTGTGCATGGTCTGTATTTCAGAGATATTATTCTGATTTTCTGCACTGTGTCACAGCAAAACCGCTGGAAGAATGTGCTGCTCAAGCAAGTCAAGAAGGCGGTGTCAATCAAGTCTGAGAGTTCGTGAGACAACGCCATTTTACGTGGTTAAGAGTGTTGATTTCATGTGGTTTTTATAAACTTGTGGGCAATGTCAGTGTTTATGGAGTAGTGTTTTCAAGGAATGGACTGATCCCTGAATTTATTATACGTGCATATGGTAAGACATCTGTCCTGAAGACAGTAACTTAAGAAAACAATGTTTGACACTTCACACAGAGTTCAATAGCTGCATGATATGAAATTTAAAAGACTGATAAGTATTTCAGAGTACTCGAGTCAGCTGCGACATAGGAATTATAAAATAGCAAGTTGTTGTGAGGAAAGTTTATGTTTACCATAGTTAACAGGATGAGTGCTTCACATCTTTTCAGCTGTTTGCCTCAGTCGAGAAACATATTTCCAGTATGGTGTGGCATTAGGTTTACTCCTTCTTCGAAAGAGAGAATTCATTTACTTAGAATTAGGATTTAAGTTAATGTAGAGATTTCCGAACGGAGTGAATCGTATTGGAATTTTTTTATTCTTGCGTTTTAGCATAGTGAACCTGTCAGATTCGGTAATGCTAGGTTTGTTGTCACGAAACCTATATACTTCTACATATAGTTAAATGACAGATTTTGTTAAATTATTACGTGTTAAGTAACATGTTATATGGCTGATCAGGCGACGTGTAACTATGTTGCCTGAAACTTTTATTTTGTAGATGTTTGATTTTACTTTCCCGAAAGAAACTTTGTACCTAACACCAGTATATTGGTTATTGGTAGATTCGTGCTGCCTTCGTGATCTTCACAGTATAAATAATAGGTAGTATTGACCCAAGTTTTTCTAGTTGGAATGTGACAGTATGTTTGCCAAGACGATCGGCCTTTAAAATAATCAATATAGGTCAGTTAGTAATACCTTTTCTACACTAGTGATAGCATCTTGCTATAAATAAAGTGGTGATAAGGGATATAACTGAATAATACACCATACTGTCGGGCTGCGAATGTGATGGTAAAATTTGGATATTCCAGCTACATTTATCCGTATAGTGATTTGTTAGTTTCTCTACTTACACGGATGAAATACGCTAAGTAGCACCCTTTTTCGTGTCTACCAAATTCCTATTATTGCCATATAAAACTGCTTTTCATGGATGTGCAATACAAATTCTACTTTTCAATGTTTTATTGTAGTAAAAGTGTCAAATATTTATATATTAAATTGCAATACCTTTTACCTCTTTTAAAGTCCATATTTGCGGTTCCCACGGTTATGAAATGGCTTTGACTGTTTAAACCTCTGTTTTAGGGTAATTTATTTAGTTTTGTTTGCATAGTGTGGTCTACAGACAACAGTACGTTATGTTGGTTTCGAAACTGTGGGATGTATTAGAGAATCTGTAACCTGATCTGGATTTGTGAAATTTCTGCTTCTAGATGTAATTCGTGCTTATTTGATTTGCGGTAGTGTACACAACTCATGCAAGAGTTTAATAAGGTATGAAATACCATGATTCCAAACTTAGTTTGACAGAAAGCTTCGTTGACACGCCCCTTTATACCTTCGAAATTTTATCTAGATGAGATATCTTTCTACTTCTTACGCGTACCATTGTTGTTAAATTATGAGGCTTGTTTACTCGCTGTAATTGTGACATTGTTTATAGCTTTTGAGTGTTGGGTATGCATTTATCTTCCATGTCCTTTAGAATGTTTGGAATTGTAGTTGCGCTAAGACTATGATAGCATCCCTGTTTTATGCGTACCCATGCCTTTCTGTATCAAATGGCTGAAGAGTTTAAAGTGATACTGTGGTGATCTTTAAGAGTACCACCTTCACATTAACCTCATGGATTTGGAGAACATAGGGAATTTTGTCTGTATTTCAGAAAATAAAATAATAAACCCGCTACAGGTATAGACGTCTCTCTTTAATTAACCATTCCGAAATTTGATCCCTTCTCATTGAATCATTCTTAGCGCCCGGAAACCGAAGCTGCAGATAGGAAGTGACTAGATGGGACGAAATTGACTCTGCACAAACAGGAAATATGACGTAGTTATCACTGTTAAAGGATAAAACTTGCGAAATGTCCGAGGACATCTTTTAATCTGTTGTTCATACTACAATTCACAGTATAGCTGAACTTGGACGCAGTGTGATAAAGATGAGTATTGTAGCTCATTCTCCGAATGCAATCTTAAAATACTTGAGATGGAAAGGAATATTATCCGTTACAGTATCAGTTTTCGAACGCGCCAAGCTTTGCTGAACACCTACGCGGTTATCTGACAAGCGGACTTCTGCTGCTGTAGTGGGTGCAGAGGTAACTTGTTTTCACGTGCTACAATAACGTTCTTGGGCACAGGCCTCAGACCAGAACCTGCGGATGTTTGCGGCGTACAGCAAAGTAAGTATGCCTAGTTAATTAACTTTACTCATTCTAGCGTATTTAAATTCCGGATGTGGCAGAAATATCGCACGCGTGTGGTGTACAGGTGATGTTCCGAATTTTGACACACTTCCGTAATACCAGGCCATAAGTGCAGTCAAACTTGTTAGACACTAGACATCCCTCCTATGTATGAAAATTTTGCAACAGTGACAGATTCGTACGTCCAATAAGTGTGTTAATCCATTAGCGGTGACATTCTTTTCTATTTTTCATCTGTTTTGATTTTGGCTATCTTAATGCAGTATAAGAATAACTGTAACACTTATAATTATAAAAAAATGCTGTTGCCATATGGCAAAGCATGCCACTTACAGGAACTTTATATTCCGTT
The DNA here is from genome assembly GCA_026315105.1 of Locusta migratoria. NCBI lineage: Eukaryota > Metazoa > Arthropoda > Insecta > Orthoptera > Acrididae > Locusta > Locusta migratoria. The sequence continues at coordinate 508,382,163 of CM048745.1, forward strand.
TCCGTAAACACTAAAACTATTTGGGGCAGGAACATTTTATAATTACTCCCTTTAGAGTGCAATATTCACAAAAAATATGAGTATGGCAAAAGTAACTACATATGTATACAGTTATTAGTGTTAAATGATCTTAATAATAAGAATTATATAATTTCAACACTGTATATTCATAATTCGTATTAGTTATACTATATGCTTATTTTGACTTAAGTTATCTTCAGGTGTTATGAAAACCTATGTATTGCAGGCGTAACACCTGAAGATAACTTAAGTCGAAATAAGCATATAGTATAACTAATACGAATTATGAATATACAGTGTTGAAATTATATAATTCTTATTATTAAAATGTCGATATGCGGCGTCACTAACACTGTGAGCCTTGCAGATAAGTTATTAAAAGTGTATGTCATTCATATACCGGGAATGAAACAGGATGAAACAATAGGTGAACTGAATAAACCTAGTTTGCATTTTGAACACAGTTCTTACTATCGACTTCGTTACATCCAGCACACCTTGTTTTCCTTGTGTGTGTTAAGATGATAATCAGCTTGTTCAAAGCTTAAGGAATCGATTGTCCTTTTATGATGTAGCAGATGGTCTTTTATTAGCTCTTGTAGAGGATCTGGAACTTAAGTAACAGCATCCGTATTTCCCTCCCGAATTGTAGAGGAAAAATTTCTGGTCTGTCTGACTTATTTTACAGAATCAGTGTTCTGCATCGCTACATCAGCCATTTTTCGCTACGATTTCTGTTCAGTAGAATCACGCATTATGGTCAATTGTTTGTACATGTTTATGCTCTGCAGTTACACTTGGCAGTTAGTTTTTGCATTCTATTCCATCATGGTTGCCCTGGTCGAATGTCTGCAAATATTATTTGGGAAATATACCCGACATCCTGAAGGTTTGATGGAAATCTCTCTAGCAATACCCTTATTTGGCAATATGTGTAAAGCTTCAGTAAGCAAATATTTCACCTGAAATAGGAAAGGAACATGGCAGTAGCGCTGCTCAAACGGGAGGTTATTTATTTAAATTACCAAATATATCAGTCAGCAGTAACATGATAAAACTTTTTGGGAAAGAAACAATATTATGCGCTCATTAATGAACATACCCGACGCTTTGGTTTCTTGCACTGTATGTCAGTGGTCCCGTTACTTCGACAATAGCTTGTTGAGTTGCGTGCGAGTGTCAGTGTTTAAGAAAATGTTCACTATTGAATTTCAGTGTTTGTTAAATATTTATTAGGGTTGTGTTGACCGCTGCCGTCTGGCAACGCGAGGCGTTAATGGGTTAAGATCGTTTCCATCCCTTCCCCCATGCGCATTTTCAGAAGTGAGCTATTTCTAGCATTGAGTTTTACTCCTTTTTATCATTAATTTCCGCAATTATCAGAGATTGTTGATACTGCCACACCGGTGTTTAATCGCGGCACATACATGATCAATATTAAAAGGTATCTCAAATGTGTACATTTTAAGTACTGTAACACCTAATATAAAGAAGTGCAAAAATCTGAAAATTTCAAAATCATGTGAACAAATATGAAGTGTTGACATTGTTGGTCATTTTTGTTGAGACAGCAAATGACGCTGTCCCTCTGCATTCACACATTCCTTATTGCAATTGGTGTCTGACACATTGTTGGCACTGTCTTGAACTCATTGCTTGTTGATCTTGTTTTTCTCCACTTTATGATAAAAGTTACTGATCAGATAGGGAAAATTTTACAGAAACATATCAAACCGGTTTCTAGAGCAACTAAGAAGGTGAAGTACTCCTATCAGTAATGGATGAGCTCCCTCTATCAGCTTGCGGGTAAGTTAGTTTCGGTGTACTTGTGAAAAGTTGTCGAACTACGAACAGAGATGTCAGCCGTGGTGGAATGGTAGTGCTGTGAGGCGCTTCGCTGAGGAATACGTGTTTGCTCCCTGTCAGAGGTTCGAATCCTCCCTCGTGTATGGCGTAATTTTAACAGGAAGTCACAAGTGTGTGTGTGTGTGTGTGTGTGTGTGTGTGTGAGAGAGAGAGAGAGAGAGAGAGAGAGAGAGAGAGAGAGAGAGAGAGAGAGAGAGAGAGAGAGAGAGAGAGAGAGAGGGGGGGGGGGGAGCGAGCGAGCGCTCTCTCTCTTCAGAATAGGCAACCGATAGTTAAGTTTTATCATTGACAAAGATTCTCTGCTGACGACGAGCAAACTTGACCTACCCCATTTTAGATTACTTATATTCGACGTTCGCCTCTATCGGTCGGCAAAACTCAGCACCGCTAGGAGCATTTCTAAAGATGTCCAACGCAACTCTGGGTGTAACGCCAGGAGCAGAAAGGTTTCATGGACCATGGTCATATAACCTAGAAAATTCAGCAGCAACTATTTTGCTATTTTGCACTGATAGTTTCGCTCTCATTCCTCGCATGTATACGGCATCACACCTGCAGAGTCTCACATGGTGTCTGTTGTGACATGTCACAGAATAAACATCACATGTATTCTGGTAGGTTCAGATGGTGTTCCATCGCCACTTCAGGTTTCTTACTTGCTCAATAGATACAGTAATGGCGATTAATTGAACAATTTGTGTCCTCGTCACCACATATAACCTTGTGCGGTAATTGTCATGTGAGCATATTTCTTGCTGTTACTGAAAAAATTCATCTTCATTAAAGTCTTGAATTAATGTATCGTTGGGTATGCTACAGAATACGACAAACGCTCCTTTTTGGAACTCCTGTCACACGAACCGCTTACCGTACAAATTTTGTACGATATTTCTGAAACTCTTAGTCTAGTTCTTGTGGCGCCGGTAAATGATGGTGGTTTACAGCATTGGTTCTTGTGTACGTTCTGGACAGTTTCCTCTTCATACTTATTTCGCAGACAAATAGTAGTGAGTCGCGTTGGTGCATCTCGTCGAAATTTCATTCTGCACTGTCTTTGCAATTAACATGCTTTCTCTGTCGTCCAGTGGCACTTCATTATGAACATCCTGTGCTCGGGGTTCAGCCAGCTTTCAACCTTTTTCTAAGCCGTCATGTCCGAAGAAAGTATTGCAGTTATGAGCTGTAAAATGAACATTTTTATGACCCTTAGAATTAACAAGGGACAATTTTCTCATCGATATCCTATTAGATTTTATATTGAATATGCTGCGAAATTTGTACTTGTTTTATCTATATTTATCGATCACTTTCATGCGCATCTAGTGTTATGACGGGAACTGATGGACCGTCTTACCTACTCCGTCATATTTATATACTCATTCTTGGTGTTTACATCTTTGTGCGGAATGTGTGTGTGTGTGTGTGTGTGTGTGTGTGTGTGTGTTTCATGTGCTGGACATTTTTTCAAGGGAACGTAGTCACCATGTGGTAACTAGCTTAGTGCTATTTTTACTTGCAACTGTAAAGACTTCTCTTCGTCCCCCCCCCCCCCCCAACTCTTTCCTGTCACTGTAGTAATATACAATCATTTTCATTATACTTAATCTGTTAAAATTGTCGGACCACATGTACTTGTAATTTGTCTAGCAACTTCTAAACATGCATATAATGCTACAGGAGAAAGGTGCTTGATACATTGCCTATTTGTATTTTTGTGTGAACTGAACTGTTGCTGTTGTCATTTTAGTCTAATGCTGTACTCTGTTACAGTTTGTTGTAACATGCCTTTTGTAGGGAGAAGAAATTGGACTGACGCGAAATATGTTGCTAAGCAATATTTATTAATGCCAGACTGCCAGTTGTCAAAGCAAATGTGACCGCCGCCGCCCATAGCTAAAACGAAGTTTGTTGATGCTTTAAATGGTGACCTTCAAATGCCTGACACTTGCGGGGAGTATGAGTCAGAAGTGTCTGTGGGGAAACGCGAAACGGGAGACTGGATATTTGCATTAACACGAATGAGACACTACCAAGCGAATGTGCGACACGACTGAGGAAAGTGAAAGCTGTGTAAATACCTCTGTTATATCGTCATATAGTTGGAAACTTGTATCGGCATTGATACAGCACGGAATATCAAGGCTATAGTTTAAAAATGTCGTTAAAAAGTATTAGTTCGTATAAATATTTTTCTCAAAGCTACTCGTGTCGATTTTCCTTTCCCTGCCTTATAGCTTCTTTCCACGAAAGATTACTTATGAATAGTTATTAATTTAATCAACTAAAGCAGCTCTCCCTTCGTACATGTTATAGGGAAAGCAGTTCAGGTCTACTTGAAGGGAGGAAGCTTAGGTTTTAACGTCCCGTCGACAGTGTGTTCATTAAAGACAGGCCTCATGCTCGGATTGTTGGGAAAGGATAGGGAAGGAAATCGGTCGTGGCCTTTCAAAGTAACCATCGTGGCATTTGCCTGGAGTGATTTACCTAAATCTGCATGGCCGGAGGTTGATTTGAATTACCGTCCTCCCGAATGTCGTAGCTCCTAGGAATTATGGTAAAAGCAGAAACAAGCGGTTTTCGATTATACCTTTTCATTTTCTCTTGTTCTACCTGGCCGATTGAACAAACAAAAAAAAAACTATTACGAAACAGCAGTTTTTCAGTTATTTGATTCTGTTATTTTTAATAAAGTTAGATTCCTAAGAAGCAATGGAAGTAGTAGGTGATTTCAATCATTGTGGTACAAATCGGGATCATTGTTGCCAGCAGAGATCTTCTGGGGCCCCAGTTGAGTACTTGTTTTGACCATCTACCCTGTTTCGTTAGAGCATTTCCCTCTGTCATTTCACTGTATTCAGTTTTCCTCTGTTGCACGTCTGATTTCAACTGTCACGTCCAGTGTTGCCAGACGCAAGGAATTTTCCCTACACGTAGGTAGTTTTAAGCATTAAAATCATGTAGGGAATTTTCATTCCAAAGTCCCCAACGCGTAGGTACTTTGGTAAAATTTTACAATCGTCGACACAGACCTAGCGGGTAATGTTGGTAACAGAAGAGTTGTTAGCACGCCGAAATGAAGCCGACCAATTGTGGCAAAGTTTGAAGTAGCCAATGATATTTTAGACAGCATAGTTGTTTTCTGTTCATAGTAAATATTATTAATTTGAAAATCTAGTTTCAGACACATTAAAATTGATGCGAATTACGATAATTTCAATGTATATCAGTGGAATGGAGAGTCGGTTTGGAAATAGTGTTAGAAAATGTCAGCACAAGAAAAATTCTTTGTTTCCATGAACGAAACACGTTTTATTGACTAGACTGTTGTTTATTTACGACAGGACGATATACTAGTAAGTACTTTGAGAAAATGCTGACAAGAAAACGCTAAAATATTTGCGACAGTCAACGTTATAATTAACAAAGCACTAGATATTCGCCTCTTTGAAAATCGAATCATGCAGAGTGACGAACTTCTTTTTTTGTGCTGACTGTGAACTAAATAATTACTTCTGTTCCTACTCTATGGTTGATAGTGTCTCGATGTATCCTTGTGCGGTCAGTAAATCAGTTATCCTCGTGTAACAGTGCATTCGAAATTTGGGGCATATTTGGGAAAACTAATTAATGCTGTTCCTCTCTATGGTTGTCAGGTTCTTGATGTACCCTTGTCCGATCGGAACTCAGTAATCTTGTTGTTACAGAGCACTTGGAATTCGCGGCATAATCTACTTGACTCCATCAGTAACGATCAGTCACTGGAGGGAAAAAAAAAAACCATATCTAGCAAGTCAAGGACGATGCCAAATATTTATTTTGTAACATGTCACATTAATCAACTGGTTAACGTCTGCTGGCCAGACTCCTGGATTCAGCCCCTCCCAGACCCAAATCCGGTCTACGACCCTGATGTAGGGACATTGAGGTGGTAATGAGAAAGTAGGTACATTTTTGTGTGACTGTAGGTATTTTCTCACTCTGCCATCTGGCAATACTGGCCACGTCTTCCTTTGTATGACCCAACATTGATATTTCCATTCCTCTTTGGGTTACTATCGGTTCCCAGAGACTAAACCCATTTAATGTCCATGTTTGACAGCCGAAAGTTATTACTGGATGTATGCATTGCATAAAAATCGTTTTCACCTCAGCCGATATCTTAAACTTCATCCTAAAAGTTTATGCAACATTTATAAATAAGTAGGTAAAGATTTATCACGTTTACCTACCTTTCCATAGATCTGGATGTTTTCTCATTATACATGTTCCTGTCAAATTTGCATAACCAATAATTACTCACAGAGGCAACTGCGGTGTACCTTCGGCAACAGATGGTCGTAACGGCGGTTGCTGAGCAGGGGCGGATCCAAGCAATACCGTCTGAAGAGAAGGCGTGCGCGCTGCCGTGCCATGTCACTAAGAGTAGGTCGCGATTGCGTTACTCACTGGCTGGCCGATGCGAGACGGAGGGCTGTGCCAACACCGTCTGTAGAAAAAGCCTCCGTGCTGCCGTGCCACGTCACGCAGAGTAGGCCGCGGTCGCGTAGCTCTCTGGCTGGCCGGTGGGGCGCAGCCCACCGCCTCACACCGGTCAGCCAGTGAACTACGCGACCGCGGCCTACTCTGCGTGACGTGGCACGGCTGCGCGCAGGTCTTCTCTTCAGGCGGTCTTGATCGAAGACGGCCTTGCTGGGTAGGGGGGGGGGGGGACGTGAAAGAATTCTCATCTTCAGCTGGCTCAGTAGAAAGACTAGTACTGGCCATCCTGTTTTACCCCCACGCCCAATCAAGTTTCCCAGTATTGAAGAATCAGTGCAGTGATAGCACGCTTAGCTTCGCATTCGAAGAATAAGAAGAAAACAAAGCTGCTGGGTGAGGGGCTAACGACCCATTGCCGCCACCCTCCTCCCCTCCCTAGGACCCGCCTATGTTGCTGAGATCTGAAGACGTGCAGCTGAACTCCATGTGAACAAAAGGGATATCGACGACGTGCTAACGAATTTCGCAAAGCAGGCGCCTAATTGATGCAGCCATGCTGACGCCTGTTCGTCGGCGATGAAGGGACGCCTCTACTGCAGCTAGACGTCAGTGGCCTTTTGAGAGTAATCTCATTGTATGCTTCATCGGACAGATTGCAGTTCCCGTGTACAATGTGACTCCTTAAATAAAATCCTGCGATTTCCTTCGGAACGATCTGGGGCAGTGGAGGGAGCTTTATGGTCTGGGGAATGTATCGGTGGTGTGCCCAGGGTGATCTCGTTATTATGGAGGCCGCACTGGACCAACCGCAAATAAAGCTCTATATGGGGAAAGTATGGCCAGCCAGTTAGCGGCAGCCATGCTGGGCCTATTCCACTGCTGCTTACACACCAACCGCTTCAGCGTTCCCAGCGCTTAACAATACTTGTCAACCGAGTTTGAGAACTATTCAATGAAAAAATTTAACTTTTTCAAGTTTTGTATTGTGATATTATTCGCTCGATAGTGATCAGATTTTCTATTCATTATTATAGTTTCCGTGCTACCTCAAATTAAGTACTGCGCAAACTTTTGAAGAGTTTGCAGAGGAAAATCGCACTGCGTAGACTTTGCGTATGGTTGATTTTAGCACATACAGTGCTGCGGACGAAATGTAGGAAAGACATCTAAATTTAAGGCTGACCGCAGAAAGATAACTCTTTTCATTCTCGTGATACAGGGTGTTATATCCGACGAGCAGATGCGGGAACTTCGCCTAGTTCTGTCCATGCGGACTTGGCGGCTATACGAAACAGTTATCGTCCGATTTTAAGAAAAATGTTTGGTTCGTCGCTCCAGATCTAGAGACTTCACCTATAAATTGATTGACCTGTGCCGTAGATAAATATTCGAATAGACCGCGAACAAGTCATCTGATCATAGTGTAAATTAAGAAAACAATTGATTACGGATAAGTCTTTGGTGAGTATTATCTTGTGTATTATGTACTTATATCTTACATGAAATACGAAAAATGCAAGGGGCTACCCACTACATGACTTTTACACACACACACACACACACACACACACACACACACACACACACACAAAGTGCCTTACCAACGCCAATTACATATGAATGTGTAATATTTGTCTTGTTTCAATTCTTCGTTTCCTGTAATGATAAAAGACACCTGAAAACGAATGAGAAAAACTTGCTTCAGGAACTCAAAAATGTTCAAATGTTTGTAAAGTCTATGGGTCTTAACTACGGGGTCATCAGTCCCTAAACTTACAAACTACTTATGAACTAGCTAATCCTAAGAACGGCACAAATATTCATGCCCGAGGGGGGATTCGAACCCCCGACCGTAGTGGCCGTGCAGACCGTGACTGAAGCGCCTCAGTCTCCTCGGCCACCGCGGCCGGCCTTCAGGAACTATGTATTAATTCATGTCTAAACGAGAACTAGTTCACTCACGAATATGTCCAACATTTGTGTTTTCGGCTACTGCCTACAGATAAAACCAACAACGCGTGAATAATTTAATCTCACAACATTATGCAGCAATTTTTTTTCACAAATTTATTCAACTTAAAAATATATAGGTATTTGCTGCGTGATCCATTCGTCAGTGAATTTTTAATCTATTAATTTATAGTATGAATTAAAATCATCACAGCACAAGAACCGAACGTCGCTTCTGGGTTCCTAGTTTTCTCTGACCACTTTCATCAGACTGATCATCTTCGTGCATTTCTGATATCTAAAAGCTTTGTCAAACAGAGAGCGGGCAGTACGCGCGAGCACTGTGTTGCATTCGAGCTTACCGCTTCGGTCAAACAGGGAGCGGTCGCATGCGGGCAGGCTGTGATTTTCTACAGAGAACGCGGCAGGCAAGCGTGAGCGGAAGAAATACGAAGTGATTGATTCGGGGCGTCCAAAGCCATTCCTGTATGACACACTTGACCCAGGACACAGAAATGCGTCTAAGAAGGCAGAAACAAGGAAGGAGAATTTTCATCAATGAAAGTATGAGTCGACACAGTCATTTTCAATTATAGAAAACCCTGAAAGAGACATTTTCAGTCTGTATACGGACGTTAAGTTTATTTTTTTTTTAATATAGAAATGTAATACTATTAATGTAGGATCGTATTTGTCTCTTTAGAAATGTAATATTAGGGTAGATTCGGATTTTGGCGGGAATTTATTTACAGCTCAAACTACAATCTTGATGTTAGTTGCAATATACCTCATAAGTCAACTTATGTATTTACAATAAACAATAAATGAAACATTCAAATGAATGAAAAGTGTAATAATTAACATGCTTACCTCAAGCAAATTGACAATCTTTCCAGAGGTCCAATAGGCTTTCTCCAGTTTGATTGAATTTTTATAATACGTGACTCAGATTGTGTATCGTTTCAAATTGTTCGCGAGAGATTCGGAGGAAAAAAAAATCGTCACACGGCCACAGTTGTTTACAAAGACGATGGAATTTACCATATTCTTCTCGTTTCGTATTAATTTCATGTACCCATTTTCTTCGCTTCTTTGACGCAACCGTGAGAAGTAGAATTCGTCTTCATCAGAACTACTGGTCATGTTTATACGCCCCGCGGCTGACTCACGCCCTACAAGTGCCAGTCCACAGCTGGAACGCAGAGCTCTGCCCGCGCTCTGTATGACTGCTGCGGAACGCGGCGGACAACGGCGCGTTCTGTCCGCTCCCTGTTTGACGGAGCCTTAATGGAAGTACTAAGTTTACCTCCCTTCTTTGCTTTTTAAGAGCACCCGAAAGTACAACACTAACATTATTCAAACGCAAACACGAATATTCACAAGACTTCTAATGGCAGTCAAGCAACGTATAGCACCAAGATGCCGGAAAGTACCATAGGACGCGATTTCAGCCAATCGAGCTGCAGACGGCGGCAAGCGGCGCGGAAAAGGAGAGCCATACTTTCCTTATACAGAGCTTTAACCGCAAGTATGCATTAAGCCTTGAGGACCATTTCCGCCCCTACACGCAGTTTCTTTTTCCTCAGCAAGATGGTATCTACCAGCAAGACAATGGAACGGGTCGCACAGCTCGGGTGGTTCCAAGAGTACCAGGGTGAGTTTATCGTACTCCGCGGACCATCAAACTCCGCAGATCCAGTGGAGTATGGGACTATTCCGATCGGGTTGTTCGCTTGTAGAATCTTCAACCGAGACTCGCAGCAGAGCTGACTATGGCAATGACTTCATGTTACATCCCTGTGTCTATCCTCAAGAATCTTATTCACGCTCTTCCTAAACGTCTTGCATCGGTCCGCGCCGCAAAAGCTTGGTAATTTTGTATGGTTATCGCCAGTTCTACTTAGATTCGTATTTTATGCCTTGCCTTTAGGTTCGGCAAATTGCTATAAAATTATGTACAATCAAGATCGGCACTGTGTAATTTGTATGGTGCATGGTGGAAAGAACTTCACAACACACATCTACATGGGATACTCTGAAAATCACATTTAAGTGCCTGGCAAAGGGTTCATCGAACCACCTTTATACTAGATCTCGCATTCCGTTTTCGAATGGCGTGCGGGAAGAAAGAACACCTGAATCTTTCCGTTCGAGCTCTGATTTCTTGTATTTATTCTGATCATTTCTACCAATGTAAGTGGGTGTCAACAATACATTTGCGCATTCGGAGGCGAATGTTGGCGATTGGAGTTTCGTAAGTAGCCAACGCCGCAGTTGTAATGATGCCCATCCCAGATCCTGCGTCATTTCCGTAACGCTGTCTCCCCTGTATCGTGACAATACAAAACGAGCTGCCCTTCTTTGAACTCTTTAGATTTCCTCCGTCAAACTCGCCTGATAAGGGTCCCACACTGGGCAGCAATAAAAAAATGTTCAAATGTCTGTAAATCTATCGGACCAAACTCCGTGGTCATCAGTCCGTAGCTTACAAACTACTTAAACCTAGGTAAACTAACCTAAGGACCACACACACACACACACACACACACACACACATACACACGCCCCAGGGAGGACTCGAACCTCCACGGCGCTTCGCAGCGCTATAGACCGCTCGGCTACTCCACCGCGGCGCGCAGCAATACTCAAAAAGAGACGGACAAGCGTAGTGTATGCAGTTTCTTTAGTAGCTGCATCTTTTAAGGGTTCTGCCAATAAAACGCAGTCTCTAATTAGCCTTTCCCACAACATTTTCTACGTGTTCTTTCCAGTTTAAGTCTGAAGTAATAGTAATTCCTAGGTATTATGTGAAGTTTCCAGCCTTCACTTTTGATTGATTTTATCTTGTAAACAAAGTTTAACGGATTTCTTTTCGTACTCATGTGGATGACTTCACACTTCTCATTATTTAGAGTCAATTGTCAATTTTTGCACCATAGTGATATTTTTAGATCGTTCTGCAGTCTGTTTTGATCTTCAGATGATTTTACTAGACGGTAAATGACGGCGTCATCTGCAAAAAACCTAAGACATTAAATCCCCTATCCAGTCGCAAATTTGGGGCGATATACCATAACCACGCAATTTGATTAAAAGCCGTTTGTGAGGGACGGTGTCAAAAGCCTTCTGGAAATCAAGAAATGCTGAATCGATTTGCGAACCCTTGTCGAAAGCACCCATCACTTCGTGTGAGTAAAGGGCTAGTTGTTTCTAAATCCCTGTTGACCTTGGGTCAGTAGATCATTCTGTTAGAGATAATTCATAATATTTGAATACAGGATATGTTCCAAAACCCTGCTGCAAATTGACTTCAATGAAACAGGCCTGTAGTTTAGTGGGTTTCTTCTACTGCCTTTCTCGAATAAAGGTCTCTCCTGTTCAACTTTCCAATCTTTTGGTACAGATCCTTCTTTGAGAGAGCGGTTGTATATGACTGTTAAGTAAGGAGCTACCGCTTTAGCATAATCACATAGAAATATAATTGGTATACTGTCCGGACCAGAAGGCTTGTTCTTGTTAAGTGATTTTAGTTGCTTCACTACTCCGATGGTATCTACATCTACGTTACTCATTATGGCCTTCGTTTTTAATTCGAACTCTGGAATATTGGTTTAGTCTTCTTTAGTGAATGAGTTTCTAAAAGCTGTGTTTAATAACTTTGCTTTAGTAGCGCTATCATTGGCAGGATCGCCATTACTATCACATAGTAGGGGTATTGTTTTGCCCCTAGTATATTGACCAAAATCTCTTTGGGTTTTGAGTCATATTCCTAGACAGAGTTTGTGATAAGTATTGTAGGCATCTCGCATTGAAGTCCTCACTAAATTTCGAACTTCTGTGTAGGACCGCCAAACCTGGGCATTTTTTCTTTTAAATTTAGCATGCCTTTTCTGTTGCTTTTGCATCAGTGTCCTGACCTGTTTTGTTTACTAAGGGATCACCACCACCTTTTATTAATTTGGTATAAAACTGTCAACTGCTGTCGATACCACCTCTTTGAATTTGAGCTACATCTGGTCTACACCTACGTTTATTGTTAAAAACGAGTGGTAGCTGTCTTTCAAGAAGCAATTTATTTTATTTCTATCTGCTTTTCTGAACGAATATACTTTTGTGTATTTTTGGTAACTTTGGGACTTTAAATATTTAATCTCGCTACGACAGCTCTGTGTTCACTAATACTTGTAACCGTTCTGATGCTCGTTATGAGCTCAGGATTATTTGTTGCTAAGAGATGAAGTGTGTTTTCACATCCATTTACAATTCTAGTTGGCTCATGAACTAATTGTTCGAAGTTATTCTCAGAAAATGCGTTGAGTAAAATTTCACACGATGTTTTATACGTACCTCCTGATTTGAAAATATAATTTCGCCAACAGATTGAGGATAAATTAAAATCACCGCCTATTATTTTCGTTTGAGTCGGGTACGTTTTTGTAATTACTTAGCTGTTCTTTGAAATTTTCTGCTATTGTGTCGTCAGTCGGGAGGCCGGTAAAAGGAACCAATTATTAACTACTTACGATTTTCAGGTACAACCTCCACCCATAATAGCTCACAGTGACTATCAATTTCAATTTCGCTACACGAAAGACTACTTTTGACGGCGACAAACACGCCTCCACCTATTTTGTTTGATCTATCCTTTCTGAACACAGATCTTTTGCAAAAACTTCTGCTGACCTTATTTCCGGCTTGAGCCAACTTTTACTGCCTACAGTGATGTTTCATTTTACCCGATTAGAATGAAATTTGCGCAGAAGTTATTTTTTCCTGTGCAGGGGAGGGAGGAGATGAACAGATGGACGGACAGGAGGAGGTCGACAGCGAGAAAGGTAATGACAAAGGAAAGAGTAGATAGCTAGAGGGGAGGAAGAGAAGGTGGTTGTGGCGGAAGAGAGGGAGGGAGATGTAGGTAGAAACAGGGAGAAGAAATGGGCAGAGAAAGGAGTATAGCGACTAACTGATAACTGGTATAATTACTACCCGAGCAGCGCCGGGATATCAGCTAGCTAATAGATGAGCCTAAAGAGGACAAAGAGGAAGGGAAGAAATAGTCATAGAGGTGGGCAGAGGGATTAAACGGAGGATTGTAGGATGTGTGTCCATTTCTCATGCACATTTAGCCATTGCGAAGCACTGCCGTGGTCGCTAGTACTGCAATAAAACTAAGGATGACAGTAGCAAATTACAGTAATGGCCAGGTGGGGCAAGTCTTGCATAATACACGTAGACCCGCATCGTCTAATAGGCCATATCACACGACTGCTCAAATGGGTCCAATTTTTACCATCCTTAGTAGGTAGCTACTTTATATCATACAAAAATTTCAAATTATTATGTCGTAATATAATAATATTTAAATCATACTTGCTAAAGTTCCATGAACATGTCAACATCAACTTTGAAAGCGCTGTCCTTAAAATGTTCGCTACCTTTCATGTTCCGGTGTTTTATGCCAACAATTTTCATGTGCACTTGTTATAATGCTTTATTCATGATCGTCACTGGGGCGCTGTTCTCTCACTAGGGTAACAAATTACTGATATTTTAATAAAAACGTGAATATGTGTTGGGTGGCGATGGTCCTCCAGGTTACGTTCTTTAACTTCGAGACACCGTGAGTTTCGTGCACATTGAAGGGAATTAAATGATTTTCCTTTGTGTGGTATTGGTTTTCTCCCACTCGCAGAGTTATCCGCATATACTATAACAAATATCAGTGATTTTTTTTTTTTTTTTTTTTTTTTTTTTGCTGTTGTTTTCAAACTTTACGAAATGCGTCTCGTTAAAATTGTCACCTCACATCTGCCTTCCTGTAACTATTTATGAATTAAGACCACAATGCCGTATTCGTCTAAATAACAAATCAGACGTTATAGGATAATCACGAGACTAAGTTAGCTACGTGGACGCGGATCAGTACTTCCCTAAGTAAAGCTACTCTTTATGGCGGAGCGTTGTTTACATCCCAGTCCGAATGTTTGGAATTATTTTACTGCGGATTCCCTCAACCACTCAGTCCAAACGGTGCGCTGTTATCTGCTTAAAGTTTCTTAAAGCATCGATGCTCACACACATCTAGCACCTGTCTCTTGACCTCATAAATTACTCGACGTATAACTTCAGTTTTCCTTCCTTCTCGAGATCTTGAAGCAACGTGGTTCATCTTTACCTCTGATACATTTTTGCCAGAGGTAAAGATGAACCATGTTGCTTAAAGATCTCGAGAAGAAAGGAAAACTGAATACATTTTTGCCAGTGCGCCTCGGTTGCACAGTGGTAGTGCCAGACTACAAATCCAAAGGTCACGGGTTCGATCCCCGCCAGGTCCTAGGATTTTTGTCACTTTCCAATTATTTCACCTCTTGCAGTATTGCTCATGTGAAAAATACCGAGTAGCGCCGTGGTTCGGAACCCACGTTAACCTGTAGGTCCCCCTATAACTGGCTGGGTAAGTCTGTTCGAAGGTCGGAGGAAGGCAACTACATACCACCTCCAAACAGGACCATGCCTAGTAAAGCACTGTGGTGTTAAAACCAATCTTCCGATTGTTGACTGCTTTACCTTTTTTACATTTTTGCCAATACAAATTTGTTACTATCGCTATTGCTGTGAAATGACGAATGGGAAGATGCGACAAACATCTCTGCTTAACCAGTCGCAATTGCATTTGGATCTGCATGGAGTCTTCTTCATAGGTTTTACATGAATTTGAATGTAAGAAAATTTTTTCTGGTCTTCGTTGAAAATGTTACCAATTGTGATTAGGTAATTGGATGAGGCTGTTGCCATACATTGTCTTACAGACTACACCAGCCAGCGCGTATCTTACTATTATCTAACATTACAGTTCGAAACCAACGCTACATTAATGTTGGTTTCATCCATGGAAGTTGGGTTTCGCGTATAATATACAGGTTTCCACGTGCAGATAACTGAAAAATGCAAGGTCCCTTCTTGTGCCACTGTTGTCTGATGGGAAAAGAATTTTCTGTAGGTGTGTATACGAAGCATGCCATTGAAAGGAAGTGACAATGTCGCTAAGGAAATGAAGGAAGGAAGGAAGGAAGGAAGGAAGGAAAAAGATTAAGGTTTTCGTCACGTCGTTGATTACATCGTCGTAGCCTGGGCATTGATAGTAAAGGATGGAGAAGGTAATGAACACGACACTTTTTAAATGTCTGATCCATGCATTTGACGAAATCATTGAAAAAGTTAGTGACTCGGTGGGGTTTGAAATCTGCGCTTCCGGAATAATGCAAGTGCAGTGCCTTAGCCAATTGGCTACTTCCCTCGAGGCATCATAAATTTATCTCGTGTCTGTTGCACAATTAAAGGCGGCTGAAAAGGTGTCAGAAGCAGTAAACTGAGGCCCATTTAAAAATGCCTGTCTTAAACTGTTTTCCGTGTCGGAAAAAGGATTTCGCCAGTATTGTCAGAACAGGTAATTACAGATTTAAAACATGTTAATTACTCTAGTAATTGCACGTTTTACTGCAGCGAAGCTAAACGAAATAGGTGCGGTAAACAGTGCCATTGTACGCTGCATTTTAGTATTAGTCATTATCACCGAATAACAGATACGTGCAGGCTGAGGCCACAGTGAATATAGATTTCATAACAAAAGCAACACTTGTCAGTTTTTTCCGCTTTTGCGCTGAAATTTTTCTTGTAGCCATACTTGACAGGGCCGCAGTCAAGGGGGAGGGACATACAGGGGATCAATCCCCCTCCTGAATTAGTTGTAATTCTCTGCAAGTTACATTATATTATTTAATAAAAAATAATTCTGACTACGGCCCTGATCCCCGAGACGACTTGTTATAAGCAGATACTGAAGAAACGTCCTAGTCCTGAGTTACTGTAGCACAAAACTTGATTCTACAAAACCGCCTTTGTAATTTTACTATGATTATTTGTGTATAAAACAAGCGACAATGCAATCTTCGTGTTCATTATCGCCTCCGTATTCTTTCAAAAAATAAATAAATAAATAAATGTAAATCTAAGGGACTTCTGTGGTTATCAGTCCCTAAGAGGGAGGAATGGCGAACAACCGCGAGCTCCGCAGCAAGGTGCCTTAGAGCGCTCGGCCACTCCACTGTGACCCGTTTTCTTTGCTGAATTACTTCAGTCTCTTTAGAAAAATGTCATTGTGTGGTTCTCCAGTGAATTCTGAAGACGGTATACAGAGGCCTATAAATCAAAGGTCAGAAAAGGAAAATGTAATAGCAAAGAAGATTAAAAAGTCGGCAGCAGAAGACATCACGGGGCACTTCCTCTTATGAAGAGTGACAGCCAAAACTTTTTCAACACAGTGATTGCCTGCTGAGAGGATGATCGATCGAGCTCGGTCGGATATGACTGAATCTGATGACAGCAGTGAAAGTTTTATCAGTTCAGGATATATTTATTGTAACTTATTTTTGTAGAAACAGTAAATACAGTTATCTTCAGGTTGATAAAGGATAATTAGTTTAACTGTAGAGTCATTCCTAGATACTACCAGCTCCATTTTCTGACAACTTGTCAGTGAGAAACACAAAAAAAAAAAAAAAAAAAAAAAAAAACTGTTAGCTACACTGAAAGGTAAGTTACAACATTGTCTAAAACATTGTATACGTTCCTGAGAAGCAACATAAATGTAACTGACTGCAAGACGATATTAAGCTATTTTTAAACATCTTTCGCTCTACTACTACTACTACTACTAATAATAATAATAATAATAATAATAATAATAATAATTTCGACGAGAGTTATTTTTGTTGCGATGTCTTAAATTCTGACCTGTCATCATCTAGCGACGTATTCATAGATTGTCGGAACCATAGTCTTTCCTTTGCACATACCTGTTACACACAAGAAAAACTAGAATGAAACTTCACTCTGCAGCGGAGTGTGCGCTGATATGAAACTTCCTGGCAGATTAAAATTGTGTGCCGGAACCGGGACTCGAACCTGGGACCTTTGCCTTTCGCGGGCAAGCGCACTACCGACTGTGCTATCCCGACACGACTCACGATGCCGCCTCACAACTTCCGCCAGTACCTCGCCTCCTACTTTCCAAACTTCACAGAAGCTCTCCTGCAAACACGCAAGACTAGCACTCCTGGAAGAAAGGATATGGTGGAGAGAGTTTGGAAAGTAGGAGACGAGGTACTGGCGGAAGTAAAGTAGTGAGGCGGCATCG
Source organism: Locusta migratoria (assembly GCA_026315105.1). Lineage (NCBI taxonomy): Eukaryota > Metazoa > Arthropoda > Insecta > Orthoptera > Acrididae > Locusta > Locusta migratoria. The sequence goes on from CM048745.1 coordinate 508,399,675, forward strand.
TGCGTCGTGTCGGGATAGCACAGTCGGTAGTGCGCTTGCCCGCGTAAGGCAAAGGTCCCAGGTTCGAGTCCCGGTTCCGGCACACAATTTTAATCTGCCAGGAAGTTTCACAAGAAAAACTGTCCGATAAATGAGTGTGGTGTATGAAACTTAAAGCTGTAGTTTACTTTCAATGAGCGTTTACATTCGTTTAGATAAGGAGATAGACTTTACTGATTCTATGTTGCTTAGTTTTGATTGAACATTTGGAGTGAGACTACACTGGAATTACCGTAGATAACATTTTCACAAGCAGTGAAAGTATAGAAAATGATTATTTTCCATAGTAGATTGATACCAGATACTCGAAATCCCCCGTCTCGCTCCTCTAGTATTTGAACAGAGGTACCTACGTAGAGTAAGTGCTCCTAGTTCTCCGAAAATCCTCTAGTCTCAGTACAGCACTTACTTCTGCCAGAGAGACTGTGTTCGTATGGGACGTCCACGTCTTTGGCTTAAACACAAAGAACGTCGTAGGATGTTGCGGAAGGAGACACAGATGTTATGACGCTAGGTAAGTGTGGTATATGCTGCTCCGTAATTCCCATTATGTGAAAGCAATCAGGGACGTGAGACTTAAACTGCTTCTACAAGGCAAATCATAATATCACTTGAGGTATACATGTTGTGCATATAAGACGGTCTACTCTTCAGCTTTTAAGCTGCAATTGTCTGGTGCTGGAGGACTCCGAATTGTAGCGTCGGTGTGTGAGAAGCAGCGAGCTACAAAGGAGTTTTTAAGCTCAGAAACGTACCTCCAGTTGAAAACCAGAGGACTGAAAGCTGTCAACGGTAGGGTGCGATGTTGGATTGTATGAACTTATATGACGGAGCTCTGGCCTGACGACAGAGGACGGAAACGAAAAGACTCATCGGAAGTGGGTCGATGAAATCATGGGTTAACACAGCTCACATTTAACTCTTTAATTAACACTGTCTTTTTTCTTCTTCTTTTGAGATCCAAATATTTCATTTCTGTGCAAGCAATGATACTTCTAGTTTTGATTGATGTAGCTGAAGGATGAACTTACTGCTACACTGCCTACAAATTTAAAATAAATTTCCTCTAATTTTAGGAAAGGAATTAATTTGCCCTTTATCTGCCTGAGTTTGCCACACTCTGTTTTTCCATTGAATTGCTATTTAGTTGTCTGGGTATATTTATGAACATACGAATATTCATGTCACGCTCAGCGATTTCAGATTCCATGTTACATTATCGATCTTTCATTGATGTGCCTTATTACTGTATACACGTCTCATATTATACAAAACTTATTTACTCTTTTGATACTTTCTTTATACTGTGTGAGATTATCAGTGTAACATTTTAAGAATCCGAGAGGGTAAAAACGTGCCGCGTGGACTGACAAATTATAGCGTGACTGGAGAACGACCAAATGACTAAAATAATGTTGATGACTTAGAACCAGTGATTATTCCACATGATGCAGATGAAGTAAGAGGTGAATCTATTTGTTCTAAGATAATGAAATTTTTAAACCGCTTTTTGCTTAATTTTTCACTCAAAGTATAATAATGTAAAGAAAGGCGAGAAAAAATTGGGAAGTAATGGGTTCAGTGTGGCATATCATGACGAGCGTACACGGACTATCACTGCAAAACTGCGAAGCAGAAATCTGTGTGCAAAGTGGGTGACTCGAATGCTATCCTGACATGAAACAGATGACGTTGCACAAACTGTCAATCGCTTTTCTTGCGTTTTGAGTGTAAGGGTGATGAGTTTTTTGACAAAATTGTGACACGTAACGAAAGCTGCTCTCACCGTTTCTATCCCGAAACAAGAACATCAGTGGAATTATACAACAAATAATAACCGTTGTCGAAGTTAGAGCATACAATCAGCGGTGAGAAACTAGATTACAGCACACTGCTCCCCACATACCAACGTAATTACTTTATACGCCGCCGTGTAACTCGTTATGTTGGGCAAACTGTAACTTGCCTCAGTGAAGCAGAACGTCTATTTTGCAGTAGCACGACATGAAAAACATCAACAAATATTGAGAACTCTGATGCATTGCTTTTCATCACTCCCTGGTATAAATAAAACAACCGTAACTTCAAGTATTAGTGTACGAACAAAAAGTCCTCAATAATAAACTGATAAACAGGTAACCCACTTCAAATATTTTACGATGTGACACATCAGTAATATATATATATATCACACACACACACACACACAGACACAGAGAGAGAGAGAGAGAGAGAGAGAGAGAGAGAGAGAGAGAGAGAGAGAGAACTAATACCGACTTAATGTATATGTGGCACAATAACACTCCAGGGTAAAACAAGGAAAGAGATAAGTCTGAAATTTTATAAATGCATAGTACTCCTCACTTCGTCATGAGGGGGCAGACTGTTGGGCGTTGAGAAATAAAGATGTAAGAGAAGTAGAAACATCCTAAATTCCTAAGATCTTCGAAAGTGTGTACTAGTGAACTGATTATGCCTTTCAGCGTTCAGTCTGAACCTCTAATAAAATTCCTCCATGATCCCCTATTCAATTCTAACATTGATGCCTTGTCTGATGTTATGCCTTTTATTTCAAAATCATTCTGCACCGAATCTAAGTACTTTCTTCTTGGTCTACAAAATTCACTACAAAATGTCATATCTAATGGCAATTTTTACGAAAAATTGCACGTACTGTTGTTCGTGACTTCCTATATTCTATAAAAGGTTGTTGATAATAGTGGTTTCAATCAAAAACCATAAGTTCAATTTACAGTATTAGCTTAATTATTACTTGGCGACGATTGTCTTTGATTGTTCAGTTTGTGAAGAGCTACAACGCCGTTTTTGGAAAGTAATCTCCATAGCTAGTAATGGCTTTTCAAGCAGCTAACCTACTCAACCATCGTTTCAGGTGACAAGGTGTTCCGCTTGTCTACATACACGTAAGCGAAAACTGACAAAAGACGTGGAATTAGAGATCCCAAAATGGTTTATATAACTGAAATAGTAATTTGTTTACATCCTCTACGAAATAAACATAAATAGTGCAGTTTTCGTAAAAATTACCATAGAATATGAAAATTGTGTAAGTATTCGAAGACAAAGAGAAATAAAACCTGCCACGGCGGGATTAGAACCAACGCCACCACCTGAGCTACACCAATAGATGCTAAAACTGTTTTAATTATCGGTACTTACATGGACTTGCAAAACTTAAAAGTCAATTTTCTCGAAAGTTTTTGAGAGTTGCGTCGAATGTCTTTGGGTGATTAACGTTCTGAACTTCACGTACCGTAAATAAAATCTAAAATCAGATACCCATGTGGTCGCCTTAAGATAATGAAGTGAAAACTTCATTACTCAGACTATCCCACCTACAAAATCATAAGGTTGGAGCTATACTCTGAACTGTTTATCATTCATACAGACTAAAAGTTAATTAGAACGTCATTAATACTTCAAAACTATTCTCTAAATCCTTTTCTCTTATATTCAACCTGCCGTTTTATCAGATTATTTTCGAAGTCAGTTTTTTCTGCGCACTAAACTATTCGAAGAATCAAAACACAACCACCACCGTAAAATCAGCAACTAATCTGCGTAGCTCACGGCGCTCCTTTAATGCCCGTTAATGTAATCGATGAGTAATGTGCACACCTTTACGAAACGAACCTCGTGTCCTACTGTGCAGGAAACAAACATTCGCTTAAGCCTAAATATTTGTTTTCATCAGATCGCGTCAGCACAACACTTGGGTTGCAAAAAACAGAGGGAGCGATGAGTGGACATTTTCTCATACGACCATTTCACGAATTCACCCCGAATATCGGGAATCCGACAAAGTATCATATTTCCAACATCGCTGCTGCCGGAAAAATACCGTGAGAACGGGACCAACGATTACCGAAGAGAAGAATCGTTCGTGTCAGAAGTGCAACTATTTCGCAAATTGCTACGGATTACAATGCTGGACCAGCGTGCAAACCACTGAATGAAAATATCGTTATGGGCTTTCGAAGCAGAAGGCCCACTATTGTGCTTACTGCAGGACACAAAGCTTTGGGATTCGCCTAGCCCGTCAACACAGACGTTGCAGTGTTGACTGGAAACATGATGCCTAGTTTCCAGTTTTATGGAGTGGTTGGACGTGTACGAGGATAGAGGCAACCTCATGAATTCATGGACCCTGCATGTTAGCAGAGGACTTTTGAAGGTGGTGGAGGCTTTGTAATGATGGGGCGGCGTGTGCGGTTTGAGTGATATACGACTCCTGGTACGTCTAGATGCCTGACAGGTGACATGTACGTACGCATCATGGCTAATCACCTGCATCCATTCAGGTCCATTGTACATTCCGACGGACTCGGACAATTCCAGCAAGACGTGCCCACATGTCCAGGATTGTTATATGATGGCTCCAGGAACACTCTTTTTGAGTGAAATACCTCCGCTGCCTACAAAACTACCCAGACATGAACTTCCAAGAGTATATCTTGGATGCCTAGTAACGTGCTGTTCAGAAGAGATCTACATCCCGTCGTATTGTTACGGATTTATGGGCAGCTCTGTAGGATGCCCGGTGTCAGATCCGTCCAGCACTACTTCAGACGTTAGTCGAGTCCATGCCACGTCGTGTTGCAGCACTTCTGCGTGTTAGCGTGGGTCCTGCATAATATTAGACAGGTGTACCATTTTCTTTGGCTCTTCAGTGTATCTGCTTACTTTAGCCCGCCATATAGTTATCCTGGGTGTCAAATATTGCAACTCAAATGTTCAAATGTTTGTATAGCTTATGGGACTTAACTACGGGGTCATCAGTCCCTAAACTTACAAACTACTTATGAACTAGCTAACACTAAAGACGGCACAAATATCCATGCCTGAGGGGGGGATTCGAACCCCCGACCGTAGTGGCCGTGCAGACCGTGACTGGCGCGCCTCAGTCCCCTCGGCCACCGCGGCCGGCAATATTGCACCTATTAGCAGTATTGTGTAGTATGTTTTGATCAGAATAAGAGCTTCTTAGATTTTTGCAATTCTGCTGAAAATCAAGAGAACACAACTTTTTTTACAATCTGCCGTCGGAGTGAGGGGAGGTGATGATTGATTTATGCCGTTTATGGTTCCTGAAATGAAATATCGGTGGTATCAGAGTTTCGAAAAAGCTGGCGTGTTTAGAAACGGATATAGTGATGCTGCGTATAAATTATCATTCTAATAAGCAGCATGGATTTGTTTCCACACAATTTTGATTGTCTTATGTCATCGTTGGCGGTATATCGTCGGCTTGAATAGAAAATGACAGCATGTAGCCTGGTTCCACGCATAAATGCGAGAAAAATATCTTGTAAGCTATTGCCATATCTAAGAGGATGTCATTTAAATATTCTTTGATGAATAGAAAATTCATCTGTATCGACGTAAAATATATATTTTTGTGCTTGTATGAAGCTCAAATCCTCATTTTAAGAGGCGTGAATATGGGCGAAGCGACCAGCTTTGGGGTCCAGTGAAAATAGTCGGTTCCTGTGATCTTTGTAGCTGTCCCAGAACGACTGGAATGTATTTACGCATCATGATCCAACACAATCTAGAAATTTACCAGGATTCGCGCGTTCTTTGTTCTCAACTTTCCACCTGGTTTCAAAGTTTAATGAAGCGCCAGTTTCGTAATCAACTTTCATTGTGAGACGTAATTACCGGCTGTCGAGATAACACATCTGAAGAATCTTACGTATTAAGAAATACAACTTATGACATTGTTTATTGATTAACTTAGGAGTAATTCGTGTATAGTTCTGATAGACGACTTTCATTCATTATAACGTTAACAAGTAAACGTAGCATTGTAGCTGTCAAAGGGTAGCTGTAGTAATTGTTTCATGAACGAAGTACAGTCGTCCAAATGATCAAGGAAAGAAATTTAATTCATAATAATTGAAATCCCACACTTTCCATTTACGAAACATTGTTATTTTTTAAATATAAAGTACGTCCATTAGATGGCGTTCTCGGGTAAGAATATATTAGTGAGATCTGCTGTGCAGATTCCTCATGGACTATTGCAACATCTCACCTGGAGTACTGTGAATTTCATCCCGAATTCTCAGTTCTATTTCATCCAGGGTTCCTGATCGTGTGGACTTTGCTCTTGATCTAGCCCCATAAAAATAAATCACAAACGGATAAATTGGTGACCTCGGGTCCCAGGGAATGATACCGAATAGTGTGATCACATGGTTACCGAACAATTTTCGCACACGTGCCATTGATTGCCATGCAGTGTGGTGTGATGTCGCTCCGCCCTGTTGAAAACAGGCTTCTTGAACGTTTGGAAAGTCGTTCAGTGCAGGTGTAACGAAGGTTCATATCTCGTAACATCGGCATTGACAGTTATGTTTCCTGTTCATTTACGAAAAAATACAGTTCGATAATTCCATGTGATGAAACGCCACGCCACACCACACTTTACTAGCGGTTAAAGGGCGCTCATTAACGTTATTAGAATAAAAGACGTATTTAAAAAAAGTTTCGTAAATGGCAAAGTTGTAAGATTTCAATTTCTACGAATTAAATTTTTCTCATCATTTCTAGTTTTATTGGATTGTAGAAATATTCCAGTTTTTCTGGGCCACCCTGTAAGAGGATGGATGGTATCTATAAGTGGCATCAGGTGGCATCCGTTGACCAGACTGTTACTCCAGGACCACACGGGGCGATCCAATAAACTTTTGGATAGCTGCGAGGAGTTGCTTGCAACGGAGGTTAACGATGCTGACGAATATCTTCTTTCAAGTAGTTACTCCTGGTCAGCTACATCCCAGGCGTGTGGTTGCTGTGCATTGTATAAGCATTTTCATTCGTTAACACTATTCCATAGACTACCAACGAAGCGGTGAAATTAGGTACACTCCCAACAGACTGACCCAAAGACATTACCACCTCCAGCAAACTGATCAGTTTCTACATTAACTGGAGTCAGTCACAGAGCGCGCTTTATTGCATACATTCTAAACCTAATGTTCAAGTTTAATGGCTTTGCGCACTAAATTCTCTGAGCCTACTATACTGTTTGACAGGCAACTCCACTGTTCAGGCCATTTTAAACTGCGCTGACAGTTGTCTTCCAGACACCGTTGCATTTCTCGTGTTATCGTTACTATTTGTCGGCCATGTACTTACCTACGACGAGCGTTTCGTGCGACTCTCTGCCGTTTCCAAAGCCTTGGGCACTTTTTGAAATATTGAACACTGCCGAGAGTGCAATCATAGCATTCGTTACGTCAAACCTGGAGTATTATAACGTGTAGAACTTGGGCCAAATGACGGCTGTGGTGTTAACTTTTAATTCTGCTAGCAAAGAAATACTGAAAAGACTGCGGAATTGTGGTTCTAGTGGACTTACTTTCGCCGGCCGCGGTGGCCGAGGAGACTGAGGCGCTCCAGTCACGGTCTGCACGGCCACTACGGTCGGAGGTTCGAATCCCCCCTCGGGCATGGATATTTGTGCCGTCCTTAGTTGTAGGTAGTTCATAAGTAGTTTGTAAGTTTAGGGACTGATGACCCCGTAGTTAAGTCCCTTAAGCTTAACAAACTTTGAACATTTTGACTTACTTTCGATATCTTAGAATCACATGGTCATTAGAAAGTGGAGAATGAGCGTTTCATCCATATGATGTCAGTTTAATACGGGGAATCTCCATACTCGTTTACATTTATTGATTCCATTTCCCCCCTCTTTTGCTGATACTGTTCAAAAGCTTGACGTTCCTCTATTGCTTGCAAAAGGATTGAGTTAGCGTCTCTTGAGGTCTGCTTGGCGTGGTTTGGTGAGAAGCGGAACTGGCGTATTGCTGGCTGCTATCTCAGTGGACTTGAGACTCCGCCAGGCTGGAAGCTTTGTCTCCTTGTACGAGACCTGCATACACCGCCAACGTCTCACTGCTGCGTTTCAGCGGCTTGGTCTTTCTTTGTCGGGTTTTTGAAGTGGTACAGGAAGACGCGAATGTTTGTTAGATACTGCTTTTAAAAGTAAAACCACATCTCAACACATACAGTTGTGCTAATGTCTTTTCCACATTGTAATAGCAGCGCTCAGAGCAACATTTTTGAACACTATATTAAATTATATAACGGATTTGTGGACAGTAAGCGGTATGGAGCTAGAGGAGGAATGTCCTAGACGAAGAGAAGTCTGTGAAAATAGTGATAGTTGAAAGTGATTAATACTTTACCGCTGACCGCCACTTGACAACTACATGGGTGATAAGTTTGCAGATGGCAACACAGTGACTCACGCTACAGTCCACATTACTTTACTGCCTGCCCAACACCATAGATGTATCACCGATCTCACGCAGTGACAGTAGAAGTAGTGCAATAGATTTTTCGTGAATTTTGTAGTTTCCAGGTTGTTTTCTGGTGCCTGCCTAGTGTTGGTATATTTCGTTCTGTGGTTTATACGAGGTTAATATTCAGCTTCGTGAATCATAGTTCTGAATCGGAATCCGATGCTTAGGTACTACTGTTGTAACTACAAGGAATGTTAGAATTAAAATCACGTAGCCACGGAATGTTCGTTATGCATTGTAATGCTCCAAATTCAGTTTAATACGAAAACTCGCCCTCAACTGCTGTAGTATAGTAGCTACGTATATATTTTGTTTAGTGTTGTGATAAAAATGTAGTTAGGCAAGCTAAATTTTCTTCCTTAATGACTTCATTTACTGACGGCATGTACTATGTACTTCATCTGTTATTATTTCAGTTATTGTTACCAAAACCCTATATTGAATAAGCGCGAAAAGTACACCTTTCCACTCTCCTTATCAGTAGATACTTATTTGGTAAGATGCTAGTGACGCGCACGCAGCTTAAAGTGCAACATTTACATTTAGATTTCCATGCCGATGGACACAATAAGTGTGATGAAACTATTCATAATAAGGATGCAGTACTCGCAACCAATACCGTTTTTGACAGTTGAAAGCGGAAATGTTTCAAAAATTAAAATGTTGAGTGCTTTCTCACGCTTGACGTGTAGCTGAGTACAAGGTAATATTGTTTTGGAAAGCAATTCTCCATTGACAATTGATTCGTCAGTGTTAATTAGATCAATGAGAATAGTAGCTGAGATTCGCGGTAAACGTAATTGCTACCACTACTGGCAATAGTCGACTTCAAACGTCGAGCGAAGGGATACGGCACTCAGTACTAGCATTCTGAAGTAATTGGGTTCAGATACCCTACTCGTCATTGATTTAATTTTCTGTGGGTTGTTAAACAGTTAATCGTAACTACTTCTGTAGAACGGACATACCAAGCTTGTTGTCAGTCTAAAATTATCACTTAGACAACGAATCAGTATAATTAATCTTTCTTCCAACTTCAAATGGCTTCAAGTATAAACTAGCTGTACCCAGCCATGCGTTACTGTGGCTTCTTACAGATTAAATGGAAAAGAAGCGAAAGAGAAAGCATATACTTCTAACATGTTTAATTTCACAATTCCTTCTGAATGGGAATTCCCCCCCCCCCCTGTCTATCGTCCCCATTTTTTCCATATCCTCATCCTCCTCCCCTCTTCGTCAGTTTTCTCCCACCTTCTCTTACTGCAGCTGTTTAACCTAGAGCCTTCGAAAACCTAATGAAAAGTCAGTTACACCATGACGCAGAAGTAATAAATTTCTCCCATCAGCAACACTTAGTTTTCATCGGTTACATTTTTAAGGTTGCAGCAGTCCTGTGCAATTAATCAAACCTAAACGTATTGTTGGTTTGTAAATGGCAGCTGCATCTTTAAAAGTGAAGTCGACAAAACGTTGTATGAATGATACATTGCGTCAGTCGGAAATAAATGGAAACCAGGGACACGTTTTGGGCATAAATGAAACTATATAAAGTGTGTTGCCGCTATATTCCCTCTAGCGAAAGTAATGGGCCTGCCGTAATGCTGTTGAGAGAAGCATTCACTTTGTCTGCAAAGATGCTTTTCTTCCTGTAACCACCATCAGTTCTAGCAAAATCCTGTCAAAACATTTCCTGAGAGGTGTTCTGCACATTTATTAATTTTTTTTTTTTTCTTCAATATTTTGATCCGCTAAAGATTCGAAAAGAAGCGTGGCTGCAGCCCCTGTGGCACACACGGCTACAATAAATGTCATGCCTGTCTTGAGTCTTGTATGATACTACCTCATTTGATCATACACAACCAATTTTATGGGCTTCTGAAAACATCATTTACTAAGCAACTCTTGCTGCGTTGATAGTCGCGAAGTTTACAGCTGTCAGTACTTGAGCTGATACGAATGATAACCAAGCACATCAAAGTTCCGCATATTTTAAAGCTTGACAAGCGCACTGAAAAGCACTTGTTTATGGTCACTACAAGAATTACTTTTATTACGGCATTGAAAGGAACAATTTAGCAAGTCTCGTAAACGAGTGCAGTGCGGTACTTTCTCTACATTGTCCTCTTTTGCAGCGAAGAGTCGCGGTAGCTGCCAAACGAGGCATGTTGCGTAAGCGTGTTTACACGAGGCTACGCAATTCTCCGAAGCTGAAACCTGAGAACACGTGTGCCCCCGACCTAACAGGTGTTTGTGGCTGCACCAATCAAGTTATGAATGAACTCTTGTGGTTGTGGCGATAATTTTGTTACCATATGTGACAAGATCTAAAAAATTTAAATAAAAAAGAAATGAATCGTGTCATTACCGAGTGGGCCAGTGGAGTACTTAAAATGTTCTTGTGGTCTTCAGTCATATAGCCGATTTGATGCAGGGCCCCCACAGTAATATATTCTATGCAAACATCTACATCTCTTCATAACTATTGTAACTTACATTCATTAGAACCTGCTTACTGTTATAAAGATTTCTGCTACATTTTTTACACTACACAGCCATTAACCATTTCATTCCTCGATGTCTGTCTGTTTCCTACCAATCGATACCGTTAGTGGAATTATTTCAAAAGATATTTTATCCTCATTTCGACTCTCTGCCTCTTCATTATTTGTCCAATGTACTCATTTAGTATCCAGCATTCTCGTGCTGCAACGCGTTTCAAAGACTTCGTTCTCTTGTTCTTGGATGTCTATCGTGAATGTTACTTCAATGCAAGGCCACCTTCAGGCAAGTATCTCAACATTTTGCATTATTTTTTAAAGAAATACTTTTGCTCTTTTTATTGGCAGTCTACATTTTATATCGTCACTACTTCGGCCGTCATTACTTATTTTGCTACTCAGATAGCAAAAAGGTTCCGTATTTTACAGCTACTTGTACATCTATACTCCACAAGCCATCTTACGTGTGTGGCGAATGGTACTGTGTAAGCGTCTGTAGGGGCTCGAATATATATAATATATATGTAATCTGCCGTACCGAAATGCAGCAAGCAAATTAGTGTAACACAAATATTGCTTACATAAATATATTTGCCGCGGTGGAATGGCCGAGCGGTCTAAGGCGCCTTGCTGCAGAGCGCGCGCTTCATCGCCGTTGGTGGTTAGTCTACATCTACGTAGATACTCTGCAAATCACATTTAAGTGCCTGGCAGAGGGTTCATTAACCATTTTCATAACCTTTCTCTGCCTTTCTCTACCGAGTAGCGCCGTGGTTCGGAACCCACGTTAAACTGCAGGTTCCCCTGTAACTGGCTGGGTAAGTCAGTTCGAAGGTCGGAGGAAGGCAACGGCATACCACCTCAAAACAGGACCATGCCTAGTAAAGCACTGTGGTGTTCAAACCAATCTTCGGATTGTTGACTGCTTTACCTTTTTTTTTTTTTTACCTTCTCTGCCGTTACATTCTCTAATAGCGCGCGGGAAGAAAGACCACCTAAATCGTTCCTTTTTAGATCTGATTTCTCTTATTTTATTGGGACGGCCATGCCTCTGTGTTGGTGGGTGCTAGCAAAATATTTTCCCATTCAGAAGTAAAAGTCGGTGATTGAAATTTCGCAAATAGATCACGCCGCAAATAATGTCGTTCTTTCAATGATTTCCACCTCAAATCGTGCAACATTTCCGTGACGCTTTCCCCCCGTAACGTGATAAAACAAAACGAGCTGCCCTTCTCTGAACCTTCTCAATGTCTTCCGTCAGTCCCACCTGGTGAGGGTCCCACACAGGGCACCAGTACTCCAGGAGAGGACGCACAAGTGTGGTTTAGGCAGTCTGTTTGGTGGAGCTGTTGCATCTTCGAAGCGTTCTGCCATTGAAACGTAAACCATTGGTTCCCCTTCCCCACAATATTTTCTGTGTGTACTCTCTAGTCTAAGTTGTTCGTAACTGTAACTCCTAGGTATTGGTAGAATTTACGATCTTAAGGTTTGACTGATTTATCGTGTAATAGTTCAGCGGATTTCTTTTAGTCGTCGTGTATTACTTCACACTTTTCATTATTCAGTGTTAATTGCCAATTTGGGTACCATGTCTGATAGCCGCAGCAGTTAGGTCGCTTAGATTTACATTTAAACATAAATAGGTCTTTTAAAAGACATAAGTCGAAAAAAATCGCTTGGTTAGTAGACAACAAATTGTTAACTCATTTGCAAGACATATGACACCAGTAAACTGCTAAAACTATAAGAAATAAGTCCAAAGAAAGCAAGTGCTGATAGGTGTTGAAAGATTGTATATGCCTAAAATTGTACAGAAAACGGGCAGTAGTAAGGAGTCGAACAGCGTGTGAGTAACGTAGTGTAGCCCAAGCCCGATGTTCAGTTTGTACGATATAACAACGAAGGAACACACTTAGATTTATTGGGAGAATTCTAGGAAAGTGAAACTTACCTATAAAAGGTAATACACAAAACTTGTGCTACCCATTCTTGACTACTGCCAGTGATTTCGGGGATCCACATTAGGACAGATTAGAGGAAGACAGAGGTTTGATGCTCGATTTATCAGCATGCGAATATTAGAGATGTTTCGTGAACTCAAATCCCTGAATGGTAGATGAACTTTCTGCGAAACGCTATTGGGAAAATGTAGAGAAATAGCATTGGCAGCTGAGGAACGACTGTACTGTCACAGACGCGTATTTCGCGTAAGTACATCAGAAATAACTCTAAGGCTCGGACGGAGGCTGTTCTATTAACGTAATAGGAAAGCATATGACTTGTTATGGAAGAAGCTACCCTCTGATGTGCACGGTATGGTGGTTTGCGGAATGTACATATGCAGATATAAACATGTTTGCACAGGAGAACGTAGCTTTGAGAACGGCACCAAAACAGTTGGGACCGAAGACCAAAATAAACATTTTCATTGTTTATGTACTGAAGAGCACCTACCTAATATCATGAAGGGCCTCGGCGAGCACGCTGAAGTGCCGCAACAGGACGTGGCATGGGTCGACTAATGTCTGAAGGAGTGCTATAGGGAATGGATACCATGCATTCTGCCCGATTATCCATAAATCTCTTCTGAACAACTGGCAAGGCAGCCCAGATATGCCCAATTATGTTCACGTCTGGGAAGTTTGGTGGCCAGCGGAAGTGTTTAAACTCAGAAGAGTATTCGTGGAGCCTCTCTGTACCAACGCTGGACGTGTGGGGTGTCATATTGTTCTGCTGGATTTGCCGAAATCTGTCGGAATGCACAGGAGACATGGAGTGACCTGTCAGGATGCGTACATACATAAGTACTCGTCACCTCGGAGTCGTAGCTATATGTATTAGGGGTCCCATATAACTCAACCTGCTCACGCCCCATACCATTACAGAGCTTCCACCAGCCTGAATCGTCTCCTGCTGACATGTAGGGTCGAAGGATTTATTACGTTGTCTCCATACCTGTATACGTCCATCCGTTCCATACAGTTTGAAATGAGACAAGTCAGACTTATCAACAGTCCAAGATCTGTGTTGATGCGGCCAAGGCGAGGCGTAAAGCTCTGTGTCGTGTAGTTCAAATGTTTGTAAATCTAACGGACCAAACTGCGTGGACTTCAGTCCGTAGCTTACAAATTACTTAAACCTAGGTAAACTAACCTAAGGACAACACACACACACACACACACACACACACACACACACACACACACACACACGCCCCAAGGAGGACTCGAACCTCCGCGCGGTCCGCAGCGAGGCGCTTTAGACCGCTCGGCCACTCCACCGCCGCTGTGTCGTGTAGTCAGCAAGGGTAAACGAGTAGGCCCTCGGCTGTGAAAGGCCATATCGGCGATGGTTCCTTGAATGTTTCGCACAATGACACTTCTTGATAGCCCATTACTGAAATCCACAGCAATTAGAAGGTGGGTTGCATTTGTCACGTTGACCGACCACTTCATACCTAATCCCGTTCTTGTTCGATCTTTTTCCGGCCACAGAGATGTCGGAAATTGATGTTGTGCCAGATTTCCGATATTCGCGGTGTATTAGTGAAATGGTCGTACGGGAAAACCGCACCTCATCGCTACCTCGGAATGTTGTCCCATTTGTCTTGCGCCGACTAGAACACGAAGTTAAAACTCACTTAAATCGTGGTAACTGCCATTATATCAGCAGCAACCTATCTAACGCTTGCGTCGCACACCTGGCGTCATTCACCCCGTTTACAGGGGCTTCCAAAACCGGATTTCCCAAATCCGCTTTTGGTTGGTCATGTAAACACCCCAAAATCAATTCTGAAAATCCATTTCTGTAAAGAGATTTTCCAGTTCCACAATAGATTTTAGTTTCCTTCTAAACGCAACCGCTTTTGACACGTTCTTTGGTTCGTCAGAATGTGTTTTCTTGTTACAAATTTTTGGCCGATATGGCAAAAACACATTTTATGCAGTGAAATCTTTATATATAAAGCAGAGAGAGAGAGAGAGAGAGAGAGAGAGAGAGAGAGAGAGAGAGAGAGAAACCACGAGAACGGTCGCAGTTTCAAGTGTTAGGATCACGTACAATATGTTGTTCACAAGATAATGACGTCGTAAACAATTGATGCACGAAAAACTGCATTAAACGACAGTGTTGCACATTTCCTCCTAAATCACTGGAACAGATTTCAACCACAATTGAAGCACATATTCCTTACCTTGAGGTAACAATGCTGTCGGAGTGAGAACCACATAGACTCATGGTTCAGGAGTTCAGGAGATTAGTCGTAAACAATCAGTTTGGAAAACATGGTTTTCGTATTTGGAAAAATTGCGAACTTATTTTTATCTTTAAATAATTATAAGTATAGTTAGCAAAATTTGACAATTTATTACTACAGATAACCGGTTTCGATCTAAGATTAGATCTTCAGACCTCTCGCTGTAGATGTTCAAGCGGTGAGCGTGCGGCGCATCTATAGACAATATAGTTGCAAGAAACTGCCACATAATGTGACGAGAAGTTATTCACACACTATATGAGAATGACAGTACTTAGCGACTTGCAACCAACTTTAAATATAATTTCAAACATTCATTGAAATTCTCGCTGACGACCCCAGCAAAATTATGAAAGGAAAAAGTTTCTCGCTTACTACTTTTCCGCTGTTCATGGACTAAAAATACGGCATTCGGTATGACGTTACAAGTTATAATTTGTACACTACAAATTGTAGCCACATGAAATTTTACAGACAGTATAAACACACATAGTTTAATGTACCTTAAATAGAAACGTTCATAGAAAACGCCCTATTATGCACGGAGTTTTAATTATTACTTCCTTACTACTAATTGTATTCGCAACAGATTTTACAGATAATCAGCAGTTATACAGATGAATATATAGCTGAAAATTATCCAATTGTTGAACATATAAATAAATGAGACCGTGCGAATTATATGCCAATTGTATTTTGATTGCTATCTTTCTTTGTTTGGATACTGCACGTATAATTTTCTACATTTTGCAAGACATCCTTATTTCTTATATATTCTCCGGTAAATGTAACATGCTTTTTAGAAAAAAGGAGATGGACAAAGAGAGAAGGAATAGGAGAAGTACTGTCTCAAGACAGGAATGAATAAATAGTAAGTAAATGCCCGGCCAACGTCGGCTTTATAACGAGTAGAAGTATAAATATTAGAGTGAGCAATAAATCTGTATTTAAGGAAAGGAAAATAGCGATTGTACTGATGTAAATATGGAACTGAAGCAGCTGTTTTTCTGCCGCCGTATTGAGTGAGCTATATAATACGCTTCGGGTTATAATATGTAAACACAAGAGCGTAAAACAGTTTACGAAATTCTGTTTTAGTCTTCCGTAGTGATATACAGGGTGTTACAGAAAGGTACGGCCAAACTTTCAGGAAACATTACTCACACACAAAGAAAGAAAATATGTTATGTGGACATGTGCCCGGAAACGCTTAATATCCATGTTAGAGCTCATTTTAGTATTTCTCTTTAAATGTAAACTGAAATAATTCCTGCAGATAATTGTCAAAATACCCAATTGTTTCGTTAGTATGTACTGTACTTCCTCGATTCACCATCAGTTGGCCCAATTGAAGGAAGGTAATGTTGACTTCGGTGCTTATGTTGACATGCGACTCATTGCTCTACAGTACTAGCATCAAGCACATCAGTACGCAGCATCAACTGGTTAGTGTTCATCACGAACGTGGTTTTGCAGTCAGGGCAATGTTTACAAATGCGGAGTGGGCAGATGCCCATTTGATGTATGGATTAGCTCAACAACAGATTCGGTGATCGGTGGATTGGTAGAGGCGGACCAATTCCATGGCCTCCACGCTCTGCTGACCTCAACCCTCTTGACTTTCATTTATGGGAGCATTTGAAAGCTCGTGTCTACTCAACCCCGGTACCAAATGTAGAGACTCTTCGTGCTCGTATTGTGGACGGCTGTTATACAATACTCCATTCTCCAGGGCTGCATCAGCGCATCAAGGATTCAATCCGACGGAGGAATGTTTCCTGAAAGTTTGGCCGTACCTTTCTGTAACACCCTGTATAGGCGTTGTCGACCGCAGCGACGTCTTCCTGAGTTTAAATATCTCTGTTTGCATACGCATGCCTACAAAAGTTTCTTTGGCTCTACAGTGTATGATACGCACAGTAACATGCAAATACAGCGGTCAAAGGCCTGAGTTGCCAATTCGTCTTCCTTCCTGCAGAATGACTGCTCTGTATACCTTCTGAACTTATCACCCAGCCATCCCCGCGAGGAGAGCGCGGAAACCACAGTGGCTGCCGCATCCGGTGAGGAAATTGTATTACACGACGCGGCGCTGGCGCCGACTGCTCCCAGCGGGGAAAAGCCTGCCGGCGTCTGCTTTGGGGAACTGCCGTTCACGACCGGCGAAAACTGAAATTATTTCCAATTTTTCTGCTAGTGGACCATTTCCCGTTCTAGTCCACTACTGAATATGCCCAATATTTCACGATCATTGTAAGCGTTCGGACGAAATTCGCACGGTAACAAGGGAAAAAATTTGAGATAGTGAAAGCAAACGTGAAAATAGATCGCCGACTTGGTGTTTACATCGTTAAATGGAAGAAATATATCATTTAGGATACAAGATATGTTGAGATTCATTGCACTTCTTACTCATAATTTCGTTTGAAAACAATTATTCGAGCACGTTGAAACGGCCTGAAATAAAACTCCATGTCGACAGAATTAAGACGATGACGAGCGTTGCACACCTGTTACAGTGACCTAAGGGATATGCTGACGGCTTACGAATGTAAAGAACGAGCGTTCGAATCTAACTCGGGTCACTTGTCATCGCTTTTCGCTTTTATTTACACCTGTGCAGGCAAATTTCAGACCTTAATTCGCTAGAAATTGTGCAGTTGTAGGATTTCTGGGTTCCACAGTCTTATGAAAGATTCCATTTTATAATAGTCTAATCTTTATAGGCAGACAGACATTAGGTCACGTTATAAAAAAAATTAATTAAAAAAAATTAGCCGGCCGCGGTGGCCGAGGGGACTGAGGCGCTCCAGTCACGGTCTGCACGGCCACTACGGTCGGGGGTTCGAATCCCCCCTCGGGCATGGATATTTGTGCCGTCCTTAGTATTAGCTAGTTTGTAAGTGGTTTGTAAGTTTAGGGACTGATGACCCCGTAATTAAGTCCCATAAGCTATACAAACATTTGATTTAAAAAAATTAAATTGGCTATATTATAATTCCTTACTGCTACAAATATAAATACATCCATTTTTAGTAATACTCCATGCCCTCCCTATGATTCCACGTAATTACTTCATGTCCATGTAAATAAGTCATGAGTCGAATACCCGAACCCCCCTCCTTCTAATAGTGTCACCTAGACCCTGAGATAACCAAACAAAATTTGTTGTGTATCTAACTATAAAACATTTTATATTCTGCGTTCCCTGATGTACTGTTTTAATATAACGTATAGGTAGCAATACGTATGTTAAATCCATATATGTGATTACGTGCATATTGCTTTTATGGCCGAATTTTACTTTGAAATCTGTAACAGCTATGTAGCTTTTTATTGGAAGTATGTTGTGAAGTAGGTTTTTTATGCATTAGTGTCTTGGCAAATAATCGTTGGTAGTAAGTGTATAAAAGATGACACACAACAGCACACACTGGTAGCAATAGTATCTTTGCTGCAAGCCTGACACCGCTAATTAGTTGTAAGAAGGCGCGCTGTCAACATGATACAATGCAGAATGTGTTTCAAGTATTTTAACCGTTTCATATGTGACGTACCATCGGTCAAATGTTTTATGATTGACGTACCATTAGAATGTCGTGCGCCTTCACAAAACGAAAACATAGGACACAAGGTATGAGTGGTGTATATTCGCTTGTTGCATTATTGCTATATTTGATATTATATTTGAAATAACTGTAATTGAATGTACCTCTCTTTTTTCAGTGACCAGATGATGATATCCTAAGTGTATCGAAACCGGTCGTCAGGAAAAATAAATATTTGCGATCTTGGCATTTTAACACTTCAAAGTAAAGAGATCGCCGTCCTACCATGGAGAGGGGGGGAAAAATTAAGATATGGCTTCATTGGGATTCACATTAAAATGGATGCCGATGGATTCTGACAGCTGTTAGAGACGCTGATTCAATTTCTTGTCTTGTTTTACATCATTGGTGGGCAACATATTGCGATTGGTTTCAATCCGGCCCGTGGAGGAATTTCCTGGGTGAGATACAGCTGTTGTCAATAATGTTAAAGATGCGTAAGTAAATGTAAACTTATCAAGTGAGGTGAACATTAAATGAGCTTTCTCCCAAAAACTCGCTTTTTCTGCATAATTTTTGACTTGGCCTGTCGGGAAAAGGGCGCGATTCATATCGATGTTCACTCCATAAGACGAGGCGGCAGGCGAGGTTAACTCTGGTAAGTGAATCCGGTCGACAGGCAGCGAAAGTTTGCCCACGCCTTATTCATGTGAAACACTTGCTTTATCTTAGATTCCTGCAACATTTACGTATTCATGACTATGCGGACAGTTCGTGTTCAAAGTTT
Source organism: Locusta migratoria (assembly GCA_026315105.1). Classification (NCBI taxonomy): domain Eukaryota; kingdom Metazoa; phylum Arthropoda; class Insecta; order Orthoptera; family Acrididae; genus Locusta; species Locusta migratoria. The sequence continues at coordinate 508,419,135 of CM048745.1, forward strand.
CATGTCCACTAGCAAGTCATAGTCGCCGATTAGTATGTTACAACTTAATAACAGCCGTGTTTTTTATTACTGAAGATTTTAAAATCATCAGTAGTATTGCAGTGCCTAAACATACTTAAGTTACTCTCATCTTGCTCAAAATATTCACTCTGCCTGTTTTTCTGTAATCGAACTAGATGTTCTTTGCGTTTGTAAACTCGCTCCTCCGCCAACGCATTAGACCAAGTGGTTGTTTGCAAAAGCGTAGAACATAATCATGGCCTTGAAATATGTCTCCTTGTAATGCAATATAGTTACTTCGTTTTATTTTGGAAGTGTCTGCTCAGCAGCAAAATAAATTAAGAGAATACTAATTTGGAGCGTTTTGAATTCGTTTTCTTGTATTTCAACTGACTTATACTGGAATGTCATAAGCATCTTGCTATCAAAAAACTTACTGTTTCGCAGTGTTACTTTTTTTAGTAGCTTGATGTACTACCCGTAACAGATCACTGAATTTAGTCTGAGGTCACAGATCAGGTGCAACAACAAGTTGGGTCCGTTTGACTAATGGACAACTGCATACCACATTGTTAAAATTGCAGGCATTCACTTCGGATTCCGTGAACCGTAGGTGTTGTCGAAAACTCTTTGTAGTGCCACTACGTATACATGTTATTCTTTGGCTGTGTAAACTGACTCGTCACAATCTTGTTTAAAGGTTAAACAGGAGCATCACGTATCCGGCTCGGTTCTGAGCAATAGGTCACGTTTGCTGTCTATCAGACTTTAATTCTGGATTTTATCTGTAACTAGCCGCCGCTACTATCGCTTAATGTAGCACAAGACAGTAGCTCTGCTCGTCATTAACTCTTCATTTAGATGCAGAAATAGTGGTTTCGTCAATTGAATTAAACATTTCGTAGAGCTGTACTGTCTTTGCAACTAAATAAAAGCTATTAGTTGACACCATACGCGTTCCGCTTTGATTTTGGAAGTAATTTAATTGGCCTGTAATACATATTCGTTATTTGTGTATATTATTTCCAGTGTATTATAAATACAGATGTACATATTCTTACTAAATGTCACTGAGGACGCTTCCTAGTTGTAAGAAGCAAACCACGTGTGGCATAAAACATACGCCTTCTATTCGATCGTAAAGACGGAGTATATCTCTCTCAATTTTCTAAGTAATTAAAGAACTAGGTAAAACGGATAAAATAAACAAACCAGTCCATGAGACTTTTTTCCGATGCTCGTGTCTATAAAGTGAGTGATTTTTCAGTTACAGAAAACTTTATTTGCCGTGATGACATCCAGCAAAACTGCCGGACAGGGATTGTGCAACATATCCCCGCCTTTTAGCGGACAGTGTGCTACCTATTAAGCCTATAGAGGAGCCCCTCTCCACCCCACTCTGAGCGGCTGAAAGGCAGAAGAAAAGGCAGCGGTAAATTGCTGCTTTGATTCGGCCCGGAAGAGGCGTTCGCCTAGATGCTACGGCAGTGCCCGTTACATAGGGATTTGGTTCGAATCGCGATTTGACAAGCTTTAACTTAATACTGTCATCTAAATCTTGGCAAGTACTCTACCAGCCACCGTATGGAGCTAGGCAATGTGTGGCTCGTACACTATTGGCCATTAAAATTGCTACACCAAGAAGAAATGCAGATGATAAATTGGTATTCATTGGACAAATATATTTGCTCGAACTGACATATTATTACATTTTCATGCAATTTGGGTGCATAGATCATGAGAAATCAGTACCCAGAATAACTACCTCTGGCCATAACTGCCTTAATTCGCCTGGTCATTGAGTCATAGCTTGGTATAGGTACAGATGTTCATGCAGCTTCATCACGATACCACAGTTCATCAAGAGTAGTGACTGGCGTATTGTGACGAGCCAGTTGCTCGGCCACCATTGACCTGACATTTTCAATTGGTGAGAGATCTGGAGAATGTGCTGGCCAGGGCAGCAGTCGAACATTTTCCGTATCCAGAAAGGCCTGTACAGGACCTGCAACATGCGGTCGTGCATTATCCTGCTGAAATGTAGGGTTTCGCAGGGATCGAATGAAGGGTAGAGCCACGGGTCGAAACACATCTGAAATGTAACGGCCACTGTTCGAAGTGCCGTCGATGCGAACAAGAGGTGACTGAGACATGTAACCAATGGCACTCCACACAATGACGCCGGTGATACGCCAGAATGCCGATGACAAATACACGCTTCCAATGTGCGTTCACCGCGATGTCGCCAAACAAGGATGCGTCCATCACGATGCTGCAATCGGAACCTGTATTCATCCGAAAAAATGACGTGTGCACCAAGGTTCGTCGTTGTGTTCACCATCGCAGGCGCTCCTATCTGTGATGCTGCACTGTTCGTGCACATGGTTGTTGTCTTGCAAACGTCCCCATTTGTTGACTCAGGGATCGAGACGTGATTGCACGACCCGTTACAGCCATGTGGGTAAGATGCCGGTCATCTCGACTGCTAGTGATACGAGGCCGTTGGGATCCAGCACGACGTTCCGTATTGCCCTCCTGAACCCACCGATTCCATATTCTGACCAACGCGAGCAGCAATGTCGCGATACGATAAACAGCAATCGCGATAGGCTACAATCCGACCTTTATCAGTCAGAAACGTGATGGTACGCATTTCTCCTCCTTACACGAGGCACCACAACAACGTTTCACCAAGCAACGCCGGTCAACTGCTGTTTATAAGAAATCGGTTGGAAATTTTTATCATGTCAGCACGTCGTAGGTGTCGCCACCGGCACCAACCTTGTGTGAATGCTCCGAAAAGCTAATTATTTGCATATCAGAGCATGTTCTTCCTGTCGGTTACATTTCGCGTCTGTAGCACGTCATCTTCGTGGTGTAGCAATTTTAATGGCCAGGAGTGTATCGTATTTCCTTTGCTGCAGCACTTCAAATAGAGCTAGGGAAAAAACGACTGTCTATATGCCTCCGTACGAACCATAATTTCTCCTATCCTTTATAATTTCTTGCGAAATATGTTACCGGCAGAAGTGTCGGCGTGCAATTAGTTTTTAGATAGTGGCTCTCTAAATTTCCTCAATGTTCCTCAGAAAAGCCTTATCTCCCCTCTAGATCAGGGATTCCCAGTCTTTTAGGCTACCTCTGCCACAATGTAAAAAGGCGAGGATGTTTTGGCCGCACCACACTCTGCAAAAATTATACACGATATAACAATTGTATGTATAATTACAAATCATAGAATTGTGATTTTTTTTACTTTGAATTTGAGAAAGTAACGTATCCATGTCAGGTTCTGTGGAAGTGGTTGCAATTCTGAATACGTTCATCTGAGATTATGGTTCCATTTTTACTCTTTGTGTGTTTTATTCTCGAAAATAGCTATTTACAAACGTATTTATTTCCAAACAAAGATGACGTACATAATTCATGACTGCAGCAAGGAATTTGTGGGTACGTATGACTCTCAAAAGTCCAACAAACGTATATGATTACATTTGGTCAATGGAAAAAAACATGTATGCACTTTTTTGTGCTCTCCACAATTTGTTTCATTTGGAACGCATTTATTGTTTGAAAAATTGTACGTATCAGTAGATTCCTTCGTTGAAGACGCCTATTTGTTACCTACATGAGCAGTCAAATCTACCAAAAATTCTAAATCTGTCACCAAGTTTGCATCGTCAAGTTGTAGCTTTTAAAGTCATGAACAATTTGATTTCAATAATTGCAATCCAGGTACAGTTTCCTATCTCCTGCAAACTTGTACTGATCAGAAATTCGTCAAGATACGTCCTTTATCGGAATTTTACATAAATAAGACATTCCATGTATTTCCGTGACCTAGCTTCACAGTTTCAATTCAAATAGCCAAGAGATAAGAGACCATTGTGTCTGACGGAAAGTTGAAACGAAATTTTCTTTTTTGATCGTGTGGTAGATACAGTCTGGGCCGCACCGATAGTTGTTTTGGTCCGCATGCAGGCCGCGAGATGGATACCCCTGCTCTAGGTGTCACCATCCGAATTCCTGAAGAATCTCGGTAACATCCGCGAGTTGCTCGAACCTACCAGTTCTAAATCTAACACCCGCCTCTGAATTGATTCGTGTCTTCCTTCGAACGGACCTGATGGGTGATTTTAAACGCAAACAATAGTCTTTTATACGCAGTCAGATAACCCACACTTTCACAAAATTTTCCCAATAAATCGAAGTCGACCGTCCCCCTAAACTGTCTTTGCTAGCTCGTTCAAATGCAGACTAAAACTCGAAAGTAATTAACTTTGTGCCATTCTAAAAATCCGCCGATACTGACTAAAAAAAAAAAAAAAAACTAGTTTTACACATTGTGTGTACAGTGTTGTAAAATTAAGAGCAAGGTTGTAAACATTTTGGAGGTGTTTAGCAACCATGATTTACTTTTTGTATTTTCGTGTTCCATTGTTTTGTTGCCACCATAACGGAATGTTTGTGTTGGCAACAAAACAAATGAAACACGAATATACAGAAAGTAAATCATGGTTGCTAAACACCTCCAAAATGTGTACTACTCTGCGAAAAAGTGTTATACAATGTGCAAATGTAAGTTAAAATACCGCTGACAAAGAATGAACTTGTAGATCCCACTGAAGATGTCTTTAAAATAAAAGGCGAAACGCGTCTGGGAGAACTTATTCTGACAAGATATTTCGGCAATCCACCTGCCGCGATCTTCAGGTGAGACTGGTGCACAGTCATGCCGGGAAAGCGCTGCTGAAATATCGTATCCGCCTGCAAACCCGTGAAGAGATTCAATAATTATTACACCGTGAAAGTCTAAGACATTGCTTACATCTTTTTACCGCGAGGTGGTTTCAAAAACAAGTTAATATTACTGGTATACGCTAAGTAAATTCAATTCATAGCTGCACTATACTTCAAAATGACACAGGTACATGGCACTGTTAATATAGTAAAAAAGAAATTGTAAACAAGGGTTCGAAGAGTCTGCCAACCGTTCAATTCGTGAAAGATGGAAATGCGCTCCTTGGTCCTCAAAAAAATTCGCAAACCTCTTGTGAAAGTTCTCACCGTTGAAAAATCTGGAATTGCCGGCAATCCATTTCTCGATTGCCTGGAAATTGTCCTCTGCGGACGACGTCCAGGTCCTTTCCCGATCAGCGTCAGCCGCGTCTGTGCGATGTTAAAGTAGCTGGTACCATTTCACTACGACAAGAAATCAAAAGCGTTTATTCCGCCAGAATTTTAGGGTAAACTGTGCACGGTTTAGACGTTTTGACAAAAAAAATCGTACTGTCGTCCGTATTTCAGCTTTAGAGTGGGTTACCAGTTGCAGTACATTCACCCACGGATTGTGATACGCCTTTCCGTATCATAAAACAACTGCTCGAAACTCAGACCACAATGTACCATTCATGATTATACATCGCAAGCGGCTTCTAATCAAATAGAGTAGTTCTGGAATACCGCCACACTCGTGCGATTGTACGTAGTAATTGACGGAAAGTCATTGAGTAAAACAGTATCTGGCGTTCCCCAGGTATGCGTTAATAGGGCCCCCGCCGTTCCTTATCTTTATAAAATATTTAGTTGACAATCTGAGCTGCTCTCTCAGAATTTTCGCGCATGATGCTGTCGTTTATGGGTGATTTTCAGGGAACGGGCCAGAACGTGTCGGAATAAAATTTTGAAAAAAATACGCAATATTTTCTTATTCATATTTCTATCAAATAACATTGGTTTGTTTCAGAATTATAATACAGCATATATCAATATAGGGATCGAATCGGCAAAGTATTGCGTGTTAATTGTTGTCGGCTACTTTTCACCTCATATCCTGTAACGCAAAAAGAAAAGAAAAAAAACTGCACTTTTAATGACAATAATGATATGAAATTTACTGGTGATCGATTTACTATTCAGTAGCGGGTGTTCAGTGATTTGCTGTTTTCCTTTGAGATCGCGGATCGAATCTACCAAAACTATCGCGGGAAGTTTGACGTTAATACTGGGCGTGATTTGTCTCATTTCTGTAATGTCTTATAAACGAAATATTAGCGGCCGTCACTACAATCACTTATTACTCTCATAATCTGTCTCCCTTATAACAGTTAGTTACTTTGATTTAGCTCGTGAGTGCAGATAAAACAAACAGCAAAAGCTCATTCGCATTTTCGTTAAGTCTCATTGCTGTTACGCCTTAAAAGGTGTGCATTTCTGGAATGATAAAATCTATAACACAAATAATAGAAGCAAATTCCGAATGTTTATTTTTAAGTGTGAAAAAATTCCGGGTACAAACGTTTCCAGAAAGAAATGCGTCGTGCCTAAAAGGACCATCCAAGAAGCTGTTTGAGGAATGATTGTCAGCCTTTATCTTCTATACCGTCAAGTTACAGAATTTTGTGCAGACAGCTCATTAAATAGACTTTAACACGACAGAGAAAAGACTTTAGCTCTGAATGATCACAAAAATCAGGATAGAGAATAGGGAAGAGAGGATAGGGTATTACAAAAAAATTCAAAAGCAAAAGTGAAACCTGTTCGTAAAACTGAAGAGAATGGAAGTTATTTGTCAGCACAGCCGATAGGAAAATAAAACTAAATACGAACCCTTCAAAGAAAGGTTTGTTAGACAGAGGATTAAAAACAGAATAAGAATTTTGTGAAGCTTGAAAACAACAAATTTCATACTATCTTTTATTTTTAGTTTGGTTTACATGATATTCTTAAACGCACTAATATATTATTTACGTAAACTGTAATTAAATCTTACTTTATGCAGGATTTCTTTCTTCTCATGCTGATCTTCATTACTGTTATGCTTAAAGATGGGGCTATAATGAGTGCATTAAGAAGTATTAGTTATATTGTAATTTGGATCTTTTGGGTACAAACTGTTGTATACAGTAAAATGTTTTCCATTATTTTTGCTTCTGATATATCGGTAGGAACTGAAAACCAAGTTGACCATAATTTGTCCTCAAATTTTCACATTTTTTGGGTAAATATGCACCACACAGTTACAGTACTTCACTTCTAAGCCCGCAGTATGAAAATGTAGGATCTGTCATACGTAAGTATGAAAACCGTAGCTACTAAAACTAGTTTTATGCACATCACGTAAATGAGAATTTTTTACGTTTTTATTAAGGAAACATTAATTTGTGAGGAATAAGGTTACTTTCCAACTTCCATGTTTTTCTGAATACAAGAGAACATTCTAATGAATAATTTTCAACAGAAATTGAAAGGAAAATAACTCAGAAAAATCATTAATTAGGAATCTTGTTTTTCCCATTATAAGAAAATCTCCGTTATCCGTTCGTAAGTCACCTGAAGATCTAAACCAGCTGCAAAAAATGATTTAGATACCTGCATGGTGCAAAAATTGGCAGTTGAGCCTAAATAATGAAGAGTGAAATCATCAGTATCAGCACAAAAGATATCTATTAAATGTAAATTAATACCAAAGACGCTGCTTTTTAATAATTTATTTAATACGACAGGCCGGTTTCGGCGTTAATGCCATCGTCAAGTGTAGCTTGTGAGATCGCTGACACTGTCAATACCTGTCAAGCATCTACAACATAATTATTTAATAACAGTTCTTTTACATATGTAAATAACAACCTGTACATATAAGAGAAGCGGCGATCTTACAAGGTACACCCGACGATGGCATTCACGCCGCAACAGGCCTGACGTATTAAATAACTTGGTATTAATTTACAATGTCTCTAAATGACATACGACGAGCGGGCCCAGAAGATTACAAGTGGTTGAAATCTGTTAAACTTCATTTCAACGATGATCTTTGCGCTGGTGTCTCCCGGCGTATTATCTCCCGTTGGTTTTTACATTGGTCATCCCTGTTAGGGAACAAATTGCGATCCATTAAACATGTGCCTGATCTTTGGTCAACGTCATCTCGACCCTCTCGTCGAGAGCAGATTGTCCTGGCCCGGCTTCGTATTGGCCACTGCCGTTATAGCCACCAGTATTTACTTCGTGGTGATCCTGCTCCCTTATGTGAGCATTGTGATGAACCTTTTACTGTGGACCACCAGCAATAGTGCAATGTCCGTTTTTTAATCGTCTCCGTCATGATCTATGTTTACCATTTGAAATGTCTGATATTTTAGCTGATGATCCGCATTCTGCTAACAGCGTTTTACTTTTTATACATCGTGCAAATAGGGGGAAAGCCATTTAAGTTCTAACCCCTGTTCGATTTTACTATGGGCAGTGTTGGGCGCTAATGACCTCGGCAGTTGTGCGCCCTAAAACCACAATTTAAAAAAATTTCAGATTTCTGTTTCGTTATGATCATTCCTTCCTATCAAAACATGTGTTATCAAAACATGTGTTTTCGCATTGGGAGTAGAAATTCGTTGATCGAAATTTCGTAATTAGTACTCGCCGCAACGAAAAATGGCGTTATTTTAACGATTCACAGTCTCTTGCATCATTTCTGTATCGTGTTAGTACAAACCGCTCTGCTCTTCTTCGTACTTTTTCGATGCACTTTGCGAATCCCACCTGATACGGCTCCCATACTGCGCAGCATTACTACAAAAGAGAGAGAACCGGTAAGAGTGGTGTATGCAGTCTCCTTAGTAATTTTTTATATCTTGTAAGTTTTCTGCCAATAAAACGCAAGGGCTGTAGCTTATTCTAGAGATTCCGTTGATCCGCTCAACTACGGTGGGGTCCGGTGTCCTCGCTAGCTGCCGCTGGCCCGTATGCCAACTGTAAACAGTCCTGTTAGTGGAGCGGACGTCCGCCTAACGAGACACTGTGAGGATGTCGTCCTTCTTGTCGCCAGGCGATGTCGCGCTGCTTGCCTCCATAGCAGCGCAGTCGTGGGTAGCTCTGATGAGTAAACTAGTTGTGCCGTTTGACGTGTTCTACGGGCGACCTCCATTTACACCGTGCTGAACTGCAGAAACCAGCGCCGTAATGACGAGCCTGGCTGTGGCTCTGTCGAACAGAATAATCATACATACTAAAGCACGTAGAAACGATGTATCAGACAAGGTTTAGAGAACTAGGTGGGACCGCACTCAACGGCTGGTTAAGTTTTTGTTATTGATATTACATATCTGTGAAAAGGTTAAGCGAAATAATCTACAGGCGAAGCTGACGGAAAAGCTATTACAGCATATGAAAATAACTTTTAATTAAAATACTTAACATTTACTTAGAATCATTATTGTAGCGAATTGGAAATAAAAAAGGTTATATATAATCTTACTAGTCGACCAGGCAATGCTTAGCAACTAATATGTATGTACTACTGCTTTTTAAAGACAAATGTGCAAAAGTTTATCGCAATCGTGGGAATGATACTGATATCCCAAAGAAAAGAGCTCTTTCAGTTTTCCACAAATTTTCCTATTTTCTGGCCAACTATTCCAAACTTTTACTTCAAACATTCCTCTCGCTTTGAACGTGTAATGTGCCAACTTTTATCGCAATCAAATTAATGATATTGATATTTCATAGAAAAATCGCTTTTAGAAAAAAAAATTCCAATTTGCGGGGGAACTTTTCCAAATTTTTATTTAATAACAACGTTACTCTTGCTGTAAACGTGAAATATGCAAAACTTTATCGCAATCAGACGAATGAACGCTATACGATCAACATTTTATCGCAATCGGATGGACGATTCTCAGCTTAGTGTTGATTACATTTAGAAACACACTGGAAAAGGAACTTGGTTCAAATTTTGCGACTTTCCTTTTTAACTGTCCCATTTTTTTCCTGAAAACTTTTCCAAGACCTTAATGAACAAAACAAGTAATTACACCTCTCCGTCATGCGAATAGGCAGTTATAGTGCTTAATTCAATCAAAAACACATTGAAAAACGCACATTCAGTTTTTCTCAAATTTTCCAGTTTTCCGGTAGATTTTCCAAAAACTTTATTTCATACAAACCTTATTCTGTGAAGCCGTACTCAACTGATGCTATTACAACCATGTGGCAATTGATTTTTCTTCATAGAAAAAAAGATTTCAGTTTTTCCTAAATTTTCCTACTTTCCAGGTGACTTTTCCAAATTTTTGATTCAAACTTTCCTCTTGCTTTCAACATGAAATGTACAATATTTTATCGCAATTGGACGAACGGTATTGATAGCTCACTGGAAAAAGCTGTTTTTCCCGATTTTCCTCTTTTCCGGTTAACTTTTCCATATTTTATCACCTTTTAAACATTCCCTGGACTTACACGAATATTTCGAGACTAAAATTAGCCAAATCGGTTCAACCGTTCTCGAGTTTTAGCGAGACTAACGAACAGCAATTCAATTTATATAGATCAGTGTGTTCCATCAAGAAAAGTCTGGACTCGTAAGCCATACCTGGTTTTGGACGCATTTTTATCTCTCATTATAACTAATTACTAACTGAAATCAGATAGCTGCTGGTGTTTAGCTTACAAACGCCTTTTTTTTATCGTTACTGTAATAATTGGTAGTTCTCATCGTCTGCTTCGAAAAGCATATGGACTACTGTAGAGAGAAATTGTGAACGGCAGATAACACATGTAGTCGGTGGCCCAACAATCCCAGATGGGTCTCCCGAACAATAATACCATACCATTATTTCACCATGCTCATTGTAATTACACAGGCACGTACTGAAATGCTGAACTAAAGTTTCGTGCGCAGTGGCAAGAAAAGATTTTTGCTGTGCTCCAAAAATTTAATGAATAAAAAATTTTGTAAACCATTAAATATAAGTTAATGTGATATACAGGTATATGCAAGCCAAGTAAGTCCAAAACTATCTGCCACCTAATATGACTAGGAGAAACAATGTGTATTTGATGTATATAGGTTGGTCTTGTTGTTACTGACAGAAATTCTATGTTGCTACATCCGCATCTTTCACGACCCGAAATAATAGATATTGATTTGCTTTTTCAACTTACTTGCGAAGCAAGACACTACACCGTGCCTGACTGACGGTACTTTTTATCACTGAACAGAACGGCTGTCTTCGGTAGTAGTATTCATAAGTGAACTACAGGGTCCCGATGACTGGCTTTTGGCGGCATGTAAACATTTCTTGTTCTCATAACATTGCACTCGCTAAAATTAGCTTCTACAGACATAACAGGTGTTGAGTCAACAGTCGGTGGTGTATATACAGTATGCTAGTGTTCGACGTGAGGTAAGATATTCCAAAAGTCGAGAGAGAGAGAGAGAGAGAGAGAGAGAGAGAGAGAGAGAGATGGGCGAAGGTAAGTTGGCAAATGATCAACGCTGATTTCTATTTTATGAGCGATCTCAGAATGGATGTTAAGTGATGACCTCGTAGAATAGCGTATAAGGAAATATAGCTAGATATGAGAATTATAAAGTAAGCAAGCTAAGATGACCATTGTCTCCCCGCTTTTTGTATAGAAAATAAAATCTAGGAAATTTTCTCTTTCAGTGCATTGCATGGTTTACAGAGAGCATCCACTGCTTTTAAAAAGTCTTCCAGCAGCTAACGAAGTGGCTATGTAGCTCATACACTTAAGACCCAGTAGTTTTTCAGATTTACAGAGGTAATGCTGTGGGAAATTATTAAACCCTTCCAGAGGATCTTGTGTAAGATCTAAAAGACGTCCTATGGGATAACTGAACTGCAATGATAGGACGTTTTCTTTTAATTGGCAAATTAATTCTTTTACCATTTGTCTCGCGCGTTTGCAGGGACGGCGTGGTAATTTCGGAGTTGTCATGGCAATTAAGGAGTAACCGGATGCCCTTCCTGCCGCCACCTCATTACCCCTCCCCTCTCCCCGAAAGAAGTGTGTGCAGCCTAGTTGTCTGCTTAAAGTGCTGCACACGGAAAAGTAAGCGAAAGTTTCTAAATGTTTACGGGTCGTGTACCTGGAGCGGGACCTGAGTCTAATCCGGTATGCATTTAGTGGGATGTGGCGAAAACAGCGGAAAAAACACGTCCAGGCTAACCGGCACATCCAGCCACCTCGTTTATCCGCCGCGCGGACTACTTGGCGTTTTTCATGGTAAGTTTGTATTGCCATTGCCATTCGTAAATTCCCTGGTCATCCCACATATCTCATTGTCTTTGAGGGCGACGGTCTTAAAACTCCTGATACTCGCCCTCGAGTGGGTTTACCTGTTGGATTACGGCTCGCTTACCTTTGTAGGGACTTAAACCTCCCTTCACTTGACAACCTCCCTTCCCTTGACTGTATGTCGTGCTATACCGCGCACCCCTCCTTGGTTGGTGCCTCGGCCGCAAATCCGACTGCATCTTTACCGTGCCCCGAAAAATGTTCAAATGTTTGTAAATCTATCGGACCAAACTACGTGGTCATCAGTCCGTAGCTTACAAACTACTTAAACCTAGGTAAACTAACCTAAAAACAAACACACACAGCCATGCCCCAGGGAGGACTCGAACCTCCACGGCGAGCAACCGCGCGCTCCGCAGCGAGACGCTTTAGACCGCTCGGCTACTCCACCGCGGCAAACTTCAGTCTCCCCCATAATCTTCGGGCGTTTGTTGCACACTGCCCTTGAAGAATTTCAGGGTGCCAAGATTTTTTTCACTGATGGCTCTAAATTTGCTGGTCATAAGGGGATATGCATTTACGTCTCCCATTGGTGTGGAATATCATTCTCTGCCAATATCGTGCACTGTGTTTGCGGCAGAACTAACGGCTATTAATAGGGCACTTCATTTTATCAAACAGTTAGCCCTGCACCTTGTTTTAATCTGATCTGACTCAATGAACAGCCTGCAGGCCATAAACCGATGCTACTCTTCACATCCGCTGTTCATTGATATTCACGATCTCCTTGCTGATCTTCGTCGCACCGCTTGCTCCGTTGCCTTTCTCTGGGTCCCCAGTCATGTGGGTATCCTAGGAAATGAACATGCTGACCAGTTGGCTAGAGTAGTTGTAACTCCCTGCACCTTCCCCTGGGCTATTCCGGGCGCAGATTTGAGGATGCAGATGAGGTCGCTTCTCATACAGGACTGGGACACCAACTGGCAGGCTACTGCTCTGTCTAATAAACTACACTCCATAAAGTCGACCACTGCAGCTTGGAGTTCTTCCTTACGCCCTTCTCGAAGGGAATCCACTGTCCTTTGCCGTCTCCGCATCGGTCACTCCAGGCTGACCCATGGTTTTCTTTTACGTAGTGAGCCTTCCTCACATTGTGGTTGTGGGGCCCTACAATCTGTGGCTCATATCGTAGTGGAATGTCTGCTCCTCTTGGCGCTCCGTGCCAAATACGGAATTCCGCACTCATTGCCCTCGGTTTTTTGGCGAATGATTCACGGATAGCTGACAGTTCTTGCATTTATCCGCGAAAGTGGTTTTTACTCTCGGCTATAAGATTTAATTGCTGACGCTTGGACAGGATGGGTGGATTTGTGGCCCTCCCTGCGAGCAGCAGGGTTTTGAGCTCTTCCCTCCCCTCCCCCTCACGACTTCCATTTCTCCTTTTAACTTGGTTTTAATTAACGTTGTTTCCGTTTTTACATTTTGAGGCTTCTCATTTAGGAGCATACACCGTGCTCCTGTATCTGTCATTAGCAGGGATTCTTGATTTGTCGCGACGTTCCTTGCAGAATCCCGCTTTTTCTATTGTTTTTAGTCCTATTCTACTTGATTTTGACCCCCCTTTTAGTTCCACTATTTTAATATCGTCACGGTCTTAGCCGACCACACCCTCGCTTGTACTCCATACAGAGGTCATGGGGCTGATGACATAGCTGTTTGGACCCATCAACCAACCAACTAACGATGTTTATATTGTCTTTAAATATTTTGTGATTTTTTTTTTTTCACAGCAGAATTACATTGCTTTTTCTGTAGAATGTATATTGTTGTTAGGTCTAATATGTTGACTTTTTATGTCTATTATGATTAGCTCGTATTGAACGTGTTTATTGCATGCCAGACGTTCAATGGGCTAGTTATTGAGCTTGTAATGTACTTTCCTACATAAATTATAGGAACCACCTACAAAATCTCACCATCAGCTAGATCCTAAATACCTCAGACTACTGGCTTGTGTGGTCGTCTGGTATTGCAATTAATCATCATGTCATTATTCACTAGTGCCTGCTGCAGAAATCTTACCGTGTCGTAGCTCATTGTATCCCATATTGTGGATACCTCTTAAAAGGATATGTTCAGGTTTCAGAAATTAAGTTCGGGATGGACTTCGCAGGATAGTAGTATACGTCAAGTGTGTAGACTCGCAGAAGTCCTAAAGCACACTATCCAGAAAGTTCCAAGAAAAAGGGCTCTAAATTTTAAGCGCAGCACATGTATAACTGATAGCCCATCCGTAAAGTTTGTTGCAGCAAGGTCAAATAGCGCAGATGGTAGCGCATACGCCTGCCATGTGGATGTTCCAAGTTCCAGCCCATCATCGAAACATTTTTTCTACTTTTTTACAGTTACTGACCTTCTGCCAGTTTGTATACGTACAACAGGATAATATCTTTACTTTTCTAATCTTTCTACAGCTAACATCGCCTACTTTTGCAGTAAAATTGTAGTAACATTATTAACGCTTTAGTCTGCCTACATTAATTGTAATTGAAGCATTTGGAAATATTAAGTTTTTTTAATATTGTAATCAAACTTTTCATTAGTTGTAACCGTCATTTCGTAAATAAAGTTCTTTATGACGTAATTGATAATATTTTGTCATTACTTTTATTTAAAATTTGTTCTAGTTTTTAAAACAAATAATGGAAATCTTTCCTACAGAAAGGATCGAAACCAGATCTGCGTAAGTCAACCACGCTACTGCATAAGCTATTTATTCCTACTCCTGATGAGATCTCATTGACTAATATACAAGGTCTATAAGATACGCTCAAACTTTAGAGCCCTTTTTCTCAGAATTTTCTGGATAGTGTGCTTTAAAACTTCTGTGAGTGGGACACCATTGATGTATATTACTAACACACAGTCTGATTGCAAACTGAATTTCCGAGACTGGATGAACTTCTTGTTAGTTAGAGGTCTGATTATCTTGCCTAAACACTATACTTGAAGTTTTCATTCAAGTGTTATGCCTAATTTCGTTTAATGAGTGCGCAGAATTTGTTCTGGCATATGTTCGGAAAAATGATTAAATTTAAAAAAACAATTAAAAATAAATATTTGCATCTGCATAAGCAGAGGAGCCCAGATCTCTAGTTGTAAGGTAGTGATAATAAATACAAACCTACGCTTTTTTGTCTCTGCTAATGTGCAATTATGGTAGAAATTGGGAGGCAGATGTAGACCTTAAGTAACCCATAGTATCTGGTTGTAGACCTAAAGCACCATATGTACACGTCACACTAATAGGTATGACTACAGTCCTGAAGCACCAGATCAGTATTATATCTCTGTCCATGTACTTAACTCCAGGAACATACAACATGTGACAATAGACATAAAACTAGGCGTTTTTGTATCTGCTAATGTGCAGTTATGTTCAGTGTTATAAGAAATAAAACTATGGATTGTCATTCACAGCACCACTATCACATAATATTAATACATAATTTTGTTGTAATCAAATGTTCAAATGTTTGTAAATCCATCGGACCAAACTGCGTGGTCATCAGTCCGTAGCTTACAAACTACTGAAAGTAAGGTAAAGTAATCAAAGGACTTAAACCTAGGTAAACTAACCTAAGGACAAACACACACAATCATGCCCCAGGGAGGACTCGAACCTCCGACGGCGAGTAACCGCACGCTCCGCAGCGAGGTGCCTTAGACCGCTCGGCCACTCCACCACGGCTTATTGTAATCCTAAATTAATTACTCCGTTGGTAAATGGAGCATAGTTTTACACTGATGACATTGTCAGTTTTTTGTACAATAGATTAAGAAAACAAAATTTGTGCTTCCATAGTATTATTGTTTTATGTTGAGACAGTTTTTGTCATATTTTTACGATTCATTATATCCATGACTTTGTAAAAGCAGTTGCCGTATTAAAATTGGACATTTTATTCCTGACTGTGTAAATGCGTATCTGTAATTTTACAATATGTCCATTATCAGTGATTCATCTTACGTAGGTTATTTTAAGATTCATAGAACGTAACTCAACAATAAACATCGATTTTATAATGCTTCTATCGATTATAGGTCTTTCATACCACTTTTAATAAGAGTTAAGCTGTTTTTAAACAAACGTTCTGAGCGATGGACTTTCGATATGAGTGCAAAATATGTTATAATAGACGCAAAAAATGTTCTATGTTCTATCCAAGAACAGAACGTAAATGTCACGAAATATTACCATATATGTAAATATTAAGAGGTATGTAATTATGTTGTGGTATTATGTAATATGAGTTACATACTTGGATATAGCAACTGCGCGGTTACTCGCCGTGGAGGTTAGAGTCCTCCCTGGGGCATGATTGTGTGTGTTTGTCCTTAGGTTAGTTTACCTAGGTTTAAGTAGTTCGTAAGCTACGGACTGATGACCGCGCCGTTTAGTCCGATAGATTTACAGACATTTGAACATTTTTGAGATGGCAACTTAGAATTTCCGAAACCGGTGTAAATAAAGCAAATTGAAACTAGCGATCTGGGCTGCTCTGCTTTTGCAGATTCCATTACAAGATATTAGATCGCACCCCCCGCCCCCCCCCCTCCGGCTTGAATGATGTCAAGCACATACAAAAAACTATTGCTAAGAAGTAGCCTTGGTTTCTGTCTAAATTGAATGTAAGCATCGATATTCCAACACTACGGTATCATCGAGGCTCCTCCGACACTCTTGTCGAGGTCAGCTGCGGCAGTGTGCGCTGTTGGCAATTTGCCACATGAGCCAGTGGTGCGGGGCTGAGAGAAGACGCAACCCGACCCGAGTATGTGGATGATGGCAGGGGGTGCGGACGTCAGCGTACACAGCAGGTGGTTTCCTCACCGCGGCTGCGCGCAGCAGCGCGGCTGGCCCTGATTGGCTGCTTCCTCTTTGCGGGCTTCCGCAGGCGCACAACGTGTTGCTTCTCCGTTGCACGCGTCCGCTGCTCGCCTCTACCTCTGCCGGCTGGGGTTCACTTCTTTTCCGGTAAATAACTGAATCCGCCGTTACCTGATTGCAAAAAAATAACGCTGTTACAATACACGCCAACTTCTAGCCACTGGACACTATAAAGCAGGAGCCGCACCTCACTTTACGCATGCGCAGAGGCCACTCTCCCACACCGCGTCTCAAACAGCTAAATATTTACTTAAGAATATAAACGTCATCATTCGCCTTGAAAATGGCCGCGGTGGAGTAGCCGAGCGGTCTAAGGCGCCTCGCTGCGCCACGCGGTTTGGTCCGATTTTGAACATTTGGCCTTGAAAATGGAGAAAACGACCAAACTTTTGTGACAAGTAACAATACAAAAGTCACTGCTGGTACGTGACTCTTATAAACGCGAAGATTGAAAGGGGGGGGGGGGGGGGAGATATTGCTTGTAACCGGGCATGGAATCCCCTTTCTCGTACCTCTTCTTTTTCACCGGGTAGACCGGGTCTTTAAGACCGTGCTATCTTATTCATTCGGTCTTGATCACTGTACGGCCTTTCTCACAGATTATGACAAACATCATAATTATTTATCTTACGATCATCTGATAGCTTTTACAGCCGATACGTCATTAGTTGAGATTTTTACAAAGTCCGCCTCCAAATACCCGGAAAGAAATTTTTTGAGCGCGCTTGGCATCTCGTTTTGCTGGGGCCTCCAAATCCCGACAGCTATTTTTTTCAAGATGTCCTGTGCCTGTCGTCCTGAAGGTGCCTCCAGTTCTTTTTTTTTTATACGAATACATATCTTTCAAAGTGAACGGGGGCTCCCTTCGTTTCGCCGCCGCCCCGGGCCTCCAACAGCCCTTAGTCCGCCACTGCTCAGTGGTAACACACTGTGCTCGCATTCGGCAGGACCATGTTTAAATCGTCCTCCAGCCGTCCAGGTTTGTTTTTCGTTACTGTTCCAAATAACGCCAGGCAAATTTCGGGATGGTTCCTTTATAGGGCACGACTGATTTCCTTCCCCATACTTACCGAAAAATTCGACCGTAAGCTCCGTCTGTAATGACACTTTTCGTTTTTCCTAAATCGCGTAAACGATACTTTCCTTGGAGGGGGTCACTTTCCTCTATCAACTTTCCCCAATGTGCCCTTCAACTTAGACTCCAATAACCTCATCGTCGTCTATTGGTTAAATATCAATAATACTCAAAGCGTTTTTTGTCGGCTCGACACCCTCTACATCCACAGCGTAAATAAATACTTCAAAGTTGAGCGTAAATCATAATCTGAGTAATGGTCTGACAAGGCAGCTTTTTATGGAGACAAGTGAAGTTAGTATTTCTACGTCTGATTCTAATAGCTACATTGCTTCGCTGTTCTAATCTGCCAGACAGTTTTTATGTACTAAATAGTAAAGTAACTGTTTCTGCACGGATATCTGTTGGATGATGTGTATAGACTTCCACTAATATGAAGACTATACTGTCCTTTTTTATTTTTATTTTTTTATTCTCTATTACTAAGTAAAATACACAGATATTATTCACTTCCGTGCCTTAGTTGAAATGCACTGTTGCTAACAAATATGAAGCTATTGTTGTCTGTCAATAAAATACGTCGGGGGTTTTTGGCTGACTGCCAAATATCTTGACAAAGGCCACTTGCAACAGTGGCCGAAACGTCGGAATTTTACGTATTGAAAATCCGGACAAACCCCCCGAACAATTTTGACAGTGACAACGGCCGCGGAATCCTTGTAGATACTGTTGTCTCTCTTTTACATGCCTTGAGGGTCACACAAATGTGCGTAGATACATTTTACGTGGCGGTCGATTACGGCTCTGGATCAGTGGCGGACTAAGGCTGTCGGAGGCCCGGGGCGGCGGTAGAACAAAATGAGGCCCCCTGTCCACTTACAAATATATATGTATAGTAACAAATACATGTATAGTAACTTGTGAGATTTGGAGATCCCCAAAGCGAGAGCAACGGGAAAAATAGCTTCAGAGATTCGGTGGCCCCAGAACGAGAAGCCATGGGCGATAGGGAAAAAAGGTGCTTTAGAGGTATTATTTGGAGGCCCCCCAAGACGAGACGCCCGGGGTGATCATCCCCCTCCCACCTTTAGTTCGCTACTGCTCTGGACTTGTAAATCCGACTCTATAAATACGTATTGATATTAAGCACGTATACACTAAGTCTGTACAACGATATTGTTTTAACGATACGAATATTCGCACTCAAGTAACTGCTTCCACGCACCCACATAGATAGACTGAATTACCGTGTGTGTGTGTGTGTGTGTGTGTGTGTGTGTGTGTGTGTGTGTGTGTGTGTGGTGATTGGGGGGGGGGGGGCAGAGGGAAAAAGAGGACGAGACAGCAGTGTAAGGAAGCGTTAAGCTCATAGCTCCACCCGCATTACGAAAATAAGTTGAGTAGACAGAGCATTTACTTACTACTGAACATATTATCGTTACCACAATCAATCACATGAGTTTAATCACACAGTCGAAACTGTCACCATGGTTACATCATGAAAAGTAAATTATTCACTCTACTAAATTCATTATTATTTCCCGTACTTTACTGTAATAAAATCTGAACTTACATCTTGCCGTATACTATAAAAGTGTGAAGGATTTTTTCTGAAATTGTATTTGTGGAGTACAGCATTTTATGAAAGATACTCTCGGCCTGTTAGAAAACCATAAAAACAGAATCGAAGCCATTGTGTTGTGGTGTTACAGAAGGATGCTGAAGATTAGGTGGAGGAGAAAAGAATTAAGGTTCTCCTCAAAATAATCTTCGAAGAAAGATATGTGGATTTAGAAACAGTACGATAGAAAATGTATTAAAACATGAATTAACGTACGTGATAAGTAGAGAGGGAAAAACAGTATGGTAAGTGGTGTAAGTGCTACGCTGAGATGAAGAGATTGTCACGTGATAAAGTTTTGGCTGGCAGTATCAAACCAGTCGGTAGATAAATTTTTTAAATGTGACACAGTATAGCAGTAGTTCCTCTTACTGGCTGTACTCCTACGTTTGTTAGTTTTAGGCCGCTCTTGGCTTGTTTGACTAACCTCTCCCTTCAGATATCTCCACAAAAATAAAGCCGCCTCAGATCAGGTGAGCATGCGGCGCGCGCACATACGAGCTGCCCGAAAACCGACGACTGTAGTGAGTACAGTATCATCACCTTGTTCAATTTAAGCAGAAAACCTTTACTTTTTCGTTATTGTCTGTGTAAAATATGTGTCTGAAGTGTCATACTTCACTACTCGACGTCCACTCTGCCGTGTGCGCTGATACGAAACTTTTCGACAATGTGCGGGACAGAGATCTCGGGATCATCGCGCACTGCACCCCAGAATGAAACTGCTGGAAACATCCTCTAGACCGTGGCTAAGTCATGTCTCATAGTACCCTTCTGAGAGTGCTGATACTATATGTATGTAGCAAAACGTCAGTTTGGAAGGTAAGACGCGAGGTACTGGAGGAAGTGAAGCTGAGTTAGTCGTGATTCGTGCTCAGGAGTTCAGTCGTTTTTACCACTTGCTGTGCTAGGCAATGGTCCCGCGTTCGAGTCTGTCCGGCACGCTGTTTTAATCTGCCTGGAAGTTTCACTATCATTCTTGTCAACGAATTCTATGCTCTAGTGTTAGTCTTGCACTGATAAGATCATCTTTAATACAATAATTAACATATTTTGGTAGAC
The DNA here is from genome assembly GCA_026315105.1 of Locusta migratoria. NCBI lineage: Eukaryota > Metazoa > Arthropoda > Insecta > Orthoptera > Acrididae > Locusta > Locusta migratoria. The sequence goes on from CM048745.1 coordinate 508,439,880, forward strand.
AGAAGACCACAACAACGGTCATGAAGATACTGTTTGCTACCGTGTGTTAATGCCTTTTAAAAAGTAGCTCCAAACGCAAAATATCACAATTTCCGCAGCTATTTCAGAGATCAGACTGACGCTTACAAACATGCTCAGTGCGGCTACTACAAATCATGCTTTTCGTAAACAGTGACCGATTCATAAATTGACAAAACTAAGGCATTATAGATAGCGAACTGAGATCGCAAATTTGACAGACAGTGACGTATCAAGGTACGTTAGTACTTCAGTAAGCCTTAAAGCTCTTAGTATTTACTTGAAAGTAGATACTTCGGGCGAAGTATCTGCCCTGGATCTAGTCCGTTTGTGCCTACAGAGACAAGGTTCCCAGCCTCGGTGGAATGGCCGAGCGCTATAGGGCGCCTTGCTGCTGAGCGCTCGGTGCTCCCCGTCGGAGGTGCGAGCCTCCCCTCGGGCATGGGTGTGTGTGTGTGTGTGTGTGTGTGTGTGTGTGTGTGTGTGTGTGTGTGTGTGTGTGTGTGTGTGTGTGTGTGCTTAGGTTAAAGTAGTTTGTAACCCTAGACTGACAACCACAGTAGTGAAGTTCCTCAGATTTATAAAAATAGTTCCCCAAGCTTTATTACTTAGTGGATGTACTGAATAATTACTCAGCTTCGGCTGCTAAGGAGATGCTTCACCTCCCCCACAATCTCAATGTTCAGGTCAGTGTTTTTCAACCCCCAGGCGGATCGCCGTCACACAAGGAAGTACTCGCACCATTGAACAACCAGCCCAATGCACCTGTGACTACAAAGAGTTCCATTATATACTCCTGGCCATTAAAATTGCTGCACCACGAAGATGGTGTGCTACACACGCTAAATTTAACCGACAGGAAGAAGATGCTTTGATTTGCAAATAAGCTTTTCAGAGCATTCACACAAGGTTGGCGCCGGTGGCGACACCTACAACGTGCAGACATAAGTTTGCAACCGATATCTCATAAACAGCAGTTGTCCGGCGTTGCCTGGTGAAACGTTGTCTTGATGCTTCGTGTGAGGAGGAGAAATGCGAACCATCACGTTTCCGAGTTTGATAAAGGCCGAATTGTAGCCTATCGCGACTGCTGTTTATTGTATCGTGACATTGCTGCTCGCGTTGGTCGCAGTCCAATGACTGTTAGCAGAATATGGAATCGGTGGGTTCAGGAGGGCAATACGGAACACCCTGCTGGATCCCAACGGCCTCGTATCACTCACTACCAGTCGAGATGACAGGCATCTTATCCGCATGGCTGTAACGAATCGTACAGCCACGTCTCGATTCCCGAGTCAACAGATGGGGACGTTTGCAAGACAACCACCATGTGCACGAACAGTTAGACGTTTGCAGCGGCATGGACTACCAGCTCGGAGACCATGGCTGCGGTTACCCTTGACGCTGCATCACAGATAGGAGCACCTGCGATGGTGTACGCAACGACGAACCTGGGTGCACGATTGGCAGACAGTCTTTTTTTTCCGGATGAATCCAGGTTCTGTTACAGCATCATGATGGTCGTATCCGTGTTTGGCGTCATCGCGCTGAACGCACATTGGAAGCGTGTATACATTTACCATACTGGCTTATTGCCCGGGGTGATGGTATGGGGTGCCATTGGTCACACGTCACGGTCACCTCTTGTTCGCATCGAAGGCACTTTGAACAGTGGCCGTTGCATTTCAGATGTGTTACGACCCGTGGTTTTACCCTTCATTCGATCCCTGCGAAACCCTACATTTCAGCAGGATAATGCACGACGCATGTTGCAGGTCCTGTACGGGCCTTTCCGGATACGGAAAATGTTCGACTGCTGCCCTGGCCAGCACATTCTCCAGATTTTTCACCAGTTGAAAACGTCTGGTCAATGGTGGCTGAGCAACTGGCTCGTCACAATACGCTGGACACTACTCTTGATAAACTGTGGTATCGTGTTGAAGCTGCATGGGGCATCTGTACCTTTACACGCCATCCATGCTCTGTTTGACTCAATGCCCAGGCGTTTCAAGGCTGTTATTACGGCCAGAGGTGGTTGTTCTGGGTACTGATTTCTCAGGATCTGTTCTGGTCTTCAGTCCGGAGACTGGTTTGATGCAGCTCTCCACCCTAATCTATCCTGAGCAAGCCTCATCATCTCCTCATAAGAATTGAATTTGCTTACTATATTCATCACTTGGTCTCTGCGATTTTTACCCCACACACTTCCCTCCAATGCTAAATTCACAATTCCTTGATGTCTAAGAATGTGTCCTACCTATCGATCCCTTCTTTTAGTCAAGGTATGGCAGAAATTCCTTTTCTCCCTATGTCGGTTCAGTACCTCATTAGTTACGCGTGCCATCCACCTAATCTTAAGCATTCTTCTGTAGCACCACACTTCAAAAGCCTCTTCCTGTCCGCACTGTTTATCGTTTATGTTTCACTCCCATACAACGCAACACTCCACGCAAATGCCTTCAGAAAGGACTTCCTTGCGCTTAAATTAATATTCGATGTTAACAAATTTCTCTTCTTCAAAAACGGTTTTCTTCCCATTGTCATTCTGCATTTCATATAGTCTGTACTGCGACCATCATTTGCTATATTACTGCCCAAGTAACAAAACACATTTACCACCTTTATTGATTCGTTACCTACTTTCTTTCAGCATCGCCTTAGTTTCTAAGACTGCATTCCATTGCCCTTGTTTTGCTCTTGTTAATATACATCTAATATGCTCAATACACTGTCCATTCCGTTCAGTTGCTCCTCCAGGTTCTTTGCTGTCTCTGACAGAATTACTATGTCGTCGGCAAAAGCAATGTTTTTATTTTTCACACTGAACTTTAATTCCTCCTCCAAATTTCTCCTTGCTCTCCTTTATAGCTTGCTCAAAGTACAAATTGAATAACATTGGGAAAAGGCTACAACCCTGTCTTCCAAACCCCTGCATGCCTTTTATGTCCTTCAACTCTGATGACCGCTGTCTGGTTTTTGTACAAGTTGTAAATAACCTTCCGTTCCCCGTATTTTATTCCTGCTGATTTCAGAATTTGAAAGATGTGTATTCCAATCAACATTGTCAAAAGCTTTCTCCAAACGTACAAAAGCTAGAAATGTAGGTTTCTTTCCTTTATCTTCTATCATAAGCCGTGAAGTGAGGATTGCCTCCCGTGTTCCTGCATTTCTCCTGAATCCAAACTGGTCTTCCCTGAGGTCGGCTTCTACCAGTTTTTCCATCCTTCTGCAAATAATTCGTGTTAAAATTTTGCAAACATGCCTTCTTAAACTGGTGGTTCTGTAATTTTCACACCTGTCTGCACCTGCTTTAATCGTTAGTCATGTGGTCGTCTAACGGTTAAGACGTCTGCCTAGTAAGCATGGAGGTCCGGGTTCGATTTCCGGCCGCATCACAAATTTTAATTCTATGCTTCAGATTTATAATTATTTTTCTTAAAGTCTGAGAGTGTTTCCCCTGTCTCATACATTTTACGAACCAGGTGAGACTTTCGTAGTTCTGAGGGAATGTCGTCCATCTATGCATCCAAATTGCGTGTATATGTAATCACATGTCATTTCTAGTATATTTGTCCAATGAATACCCGTTTATCATCTGCATTTCTTCTTGGTAGCAATTTTTAATGGCCAGTAGTGTACACAAATATAGGTCTATTAAAGAGAAAGTTGCTTTTTGTTAGAATTATATAATTCATTGTTCTGAAGTGAATAGAACGTAGATTTTTTTTGTCATACAGTGTGTTATCCATGAATAAGCGCAAGTCTGAAAACTGTTTTCAGGAACCATTCGTTAGATAAATGTACAAATTGTATAATTAATTATAAGAAATTTTTAAAAATCTACTTCAAAAAATGCCTATAAATTGGGAGCTTCCTTAATCAGCATAATTCGGTTCTCGATCTTGTCTAAGTTCGAAACACTTGGTATGCAAAATATAGATTTCTGTCGGAAACCATGTAAATAATGTCTGCCAATCCGAATAATACACGTTAAAAACAGCGTCGACATATTTACAATAAGTGTATCAACAGAAAGAAGATTAGATTCGTTGTCTTTGAGATAACGGACATAGTTTTGTTAGAGCTCGTGTAGAGGGAGGGGGGTTTCAGGGTGGTTGCCAGAATATTTTTAATTGGAAGGGGGTCGCATATTCCATGAAAATCACTGCTATAGGGCAACGTGAGGCGTTAATGGGCTACTAGATCCATCTCCACATGCTTTTCCTTATCTTTACATAAAAATCTAATTACATCGTGCACTTCATACCTAACACGAGCAATAATTTTCGAAGTCGTCGTTGACCGTCATTCACAGACAACAGACAACTGAAAGATAAAACATTAACCTGTGACCCCCATAAACAGTGAATATGTCGCACGTAAAGAATCAGAGTACTGCGTTTGCTTTGCTCTGACTATAGTAACTGTCTAATTATTGAATTTGTCTCCTGCTTGTTACTCAGTTTACAGAAGAAATCTGCTTAAAAGCTGTCGTTGTGTGAGGATGTTATTTGATGACGGTTTCGTTTTAGACGATAGTTTTAGAGGACGTATTTTAACGATACCCGTGTTCTGAATCTAACTTTCGTTCTCTTCTGTTTCAGGTGAGTGCCAGTGTTGAATGCCTCTGCACCATGCAATTCTTACCTGGTGAGTTGTATTCAGTTTGTCTTCTCTTTCTGCGAAGATTTCCAAAGCCCCACATCTCGAAACAGTGCAGAAAACTGTACCAGGGTTTTGAAACTAAAAGAGCTTTGCAGTAAAATGTGAATTTTTAAAAGCGACTTGTTTTCGAGGTACTGAACTTTATATTAGCATTTCCATTCAGCTCTGAACATATCCCATTCCGTGAATAGAAAAAGTGGAATGTTAAGTCTATACCTGCAGTAAGTAGTCTTCAGATGGAGGTGGAGACTGTAGGATGCCACGGCGAGAGGTAAATAGTTTTGTGTTCTGGGTAATTCAGAATCGCTATCCCCGGTTTCTAGGGATTGTTCAAGAGTCTAACATTGTGGCAACGAACTCATGTTCGAAAATTAATCTTTTACTGATATATAGGCCGGAGAAAAAGTAACGGTAACCATTATTATTCTCGGAGATGACATTGACAGAGATGCTTACAGTTACACACTTTGAATACAATCGCCCCCGTTATGTATAACATTTTGCCGAATGGCTGGAAGGCGGCGTATACCATCTGCGCGTCTATTTTTGATGACATCGCATATTATCCGCCCTATGGCGTTAGATGGAGTGTTTTGCAGCCTGTGGGTTGCGAACCCTGAGGGTCACTAAATTTTGCTCGGGAGAGGAAGGAGGGGGGGGTCGCGGTCGCAGGACGATGCAGTAGCCTCGTGTTAAATAGCAAACCTACGTTTAGTGACGTTTATCTGCTCTGGCAGAAAGGTCGGGAAGTGACATGGTTTTGTAGAAGTCGCTTAATTAAGTCACCCGCAGGTGGAAAATTGCCTTTCTTGCGACACGTTTCGGGTAGCCCTCAATGAAACATGGAAAGATTGGCAGATGCAAGATGTACGTATGCCACAGTTTCTGATGTTGGACCGACCGAAACGTGTAACAATGAAGCCATTTTATCGCCCCATGAAATGTTAATTAAACGACTTAACAGCGTTTCTGCAGTACTGCTATAGTTATTTACAATGGTTGCAATATTATTTTATAACTTTGTCCTTTGTCACGTGTTCAAATATTGCTATGTCAGAAAATATATATTATTCAATACCTTTTTACTGCTGGCTCATAGTAGTTTACTGCTACTTAAAGGTTTTCAGTATCCTTTCGAAGAAATCCTATGTTTATGATACCCCTTGAAATATTAAGTGATGCATGTGTTATGATGGTATTATCCTCGCACATTGTCACCTCAAATTACGCATTGTGGTTTATCATTCATGACGACAAAACCATACAGCAAATACATGTAGACATACTTTTTTCACTTTTTATTAGTTTTCGCTACTGCCGCTTTCACCAGATGTGAATGGCTGCGCAGGTCTTAGATACATCTAAGAAAGAAAATTACTTTGCCTTTGGAATCACTGACATAGTTTTATTACGGGCGTGGAGGGTTCGCTGGGCATTTTTACTCGGAAAGGGGGTCGCGCGTTCAAAAAGGTTGAAAAACACTGGTTTAGGGGAAGGACGACGCAGAATGTCGTTTTCCAAAGCTGATATGTGCCACTGTTATTGTTGCACTGCACCCTTGTACTTAACCCTTGTTTAGCATCGTAATCTCGCGCAATTTCGTTAAGATTTGTTGCTAATATTTTTTAGTAATTATGTGACCCTTAGAGACACTGTCAATAGAACATAGTGGCTACCTCAAAAGTTACGCAGTATGGCATTCGCTGATGTCTATTGTGGTGGTGATGTGCCCCCTCCCCTTCCCCACTGCTTTCTGTGTTGCTTCTTCACGGGCTCCTGATGATACATCAAACCGATGAGGCGCTCAAAAAGTGTCAGTCGCCCGTGTTTGCTGTAGTTTCTTTTCGATGTCTTCTTTTTCAAAAGCAGACAGGTCTTCACCATACCCAGAAGTTTGTGACTCTCATTTAAGACTCCGCTTACTTTTCCACTATCACCAGTGCCTTCATGTGCACAGCAGTCTCAGTTTAGAGATGGACGAGCTTATCTCGACTCCTCTTCGATGCAAAGTTGCCCTTCTTGAAAAAGGATAAGTCACGGCATCGTTTTCAGTATATATCCACACACAATGGCCATTCACAAATGTACTGCGGGATTTTTATGACTTTGAAGAAAAACTAATAAACTAATTATAAACAGTTTAACTGATTAATGCAGGAGCTTTAAACTCCTCAAAGGGTGTATCGTCTTGAACTATGTAGGCCTTCTTTTATCTTAAAAATAGCTCGTTAAAATTATAATGCTGAGCAAGGTTAACCATGAATATGTATCAATAAATTGCTTTCGGATCAATTCGTTGAAGTTCATAGCCCATTAAAAACAGACTTCAGCATTACACTACATTAATCGGTAGTTCACTTACACCTTCCTCCCCTTTTCGTATCTTACAGGGACACCTTTGAACTAGAATAGACGGAACTGCATGAAACCATGCTTTGAATAATATTCCACCATAAAACAAGTGATCCCTGGCATTTCCATACAAAACATGGCATTCCACCACAAGTGACACTTTTAGAGAGAAATAACAAGATACCAATCCTATAGGAGAGAAAATATACGTAATTTAGTGGCATCAGTGTATCATTACATTTTCAGTCAATAGTGCCAGAAAACTGTTTGAAGTAATTACTATACACACGCCCTTAACACCTGACAGTGTGCTTGTATTAGTCCTCAAAGTGCAGTCTGGTATTTCTTTGAAATTGTCAGAACAAAGTGGCAGTTTTACTTGATCGTTATTTCATGATAAAACTTTACTCTGTGATTTACAATAAATTCTATGCTCCAAATTATTATCATATGTTGCAGTATATTTGACGAAAGGCAATTATGACTTCTACATACACATCATGATTCGAAAGTGTAATTAGTGTGTTTCTTACTGGGCTACGTGAATGCGCCAGTGATGTTAAATATAAAATGTGGCTTTAATGAGATTTGCACATTGTTACCTTCTACCTTTAATTTTTTTAACCAACTTATCGAAAGCCTGTATCTGCAATTACAGGACCAACATAAATGCTGTCAGGTACGGCGTGTTTCGTGCTATTATAATTACCGAAAGTATAAGGTTATAGCATTTTAGTGAAAATGTAATGATACACTGATGTCATTGAATTACGTATAATTTCCTTCGTATGGTGTTGACATCTTGTTCATTTGTTTTTATCTTTTAATATATCATGCGTTGTAGAATGCAACGTTTGGCATGGAAATCACGCAGACAACTTATGTTCGACAGTTATTCCAATCATTTTTCCGTCACCGAGGACAAATGTTTTAATACACAAGTTACAGGTAAAACACCGCGTTGTGTAAGTGCAACTGGAAGCGAGTAAAGAGAATCAAATTACTGAGATGTTTATTGTGATTACATGGACTCCTAATTTGAGTAAATAGTGTGTTGGCCCATAAAATATTTTCATCTTTTAATCGCCTTTAGCGTGCAGAAGTTCACTAAACAAAATTTTTTATCCCCTGTAGACGTCATTACAAGCATCATTTAAACCGCGAAATTGCGCCCCTGGACTAGAAAATGTCTCAACTCTTAGACAATGAGACCACAAGATGCTGATAAGTCGTATGCAGTTTAAGCATCTCGTAGAGTATTCGATTGGCGCAATTCCATCAAATTGCGAGGATGCAGTAGTCAGTGTCTATCACTTCTCCTGAGTATCCCACAAGTTTTCTGTGGGTTTCGTGTGCTTTTGCAGGTCAGTCAAGATGTAATAGGTTTATGAACTAATGTAGATGTGGACTGACAGTTCTCGTTGCAATGATCTGTTGCAATGGACCTTCTTTCAGTGACAGCAGCATTTCTTGTCTGATTCGGAAGCGGTTTTGTTTCACAAGCCGTGAAACGCGTCTCCGGGCCCTTTCCGCCAAGGTCGTCATCGACCACAAATTTGAAGTATTGTTTCATGGCCACTTGGGTTACGTCATTCCTAGTAGACCGTGGCCGGCGAGAAATGTTTGGCCGCGTAGTAGACACGCTGCCCAGTCAGCCGCGAAACAGCAACAAATCCAGAGACTTCTCATCCCACCTGTCCATGGGCACGGCCAAACGCGATTTCCCTTTTCCTGCCACTGCCACGTGCTTAACACATTTACTGAGATGTCCGCTTGAAAATTAAATATCTCATTGGTAATAACTGCCCCATGCTCTCGTAGAGGCCATGCGGGTGCGGTTCATCACGTGACTAGTATGCTGCGATGCTGCGTCATCTGTAGTAAAGGCGTACCGAGGTCCCTCCCCCCATCTCTCTCTCTCTCTCTCTCTCTCTCTCTCTCTCTCTCTCTCTCTCTCTCTCTGGGAGAGGGGGGGGGGAGCACGCTCCAGTGAAGTTAGTATTACGTAAGTGCTTCGTACAGAGAACACTCATTTACAACACCTCATAATAAAACATTGCTAGGGGAACAGCGAAAACAGTTTTTGGTTTCTTTGTAGAAAACTGCAATGAACATTGTTACTGCCTTGATTTGGCCTGAAGTGATATTGCGGCATTTTTATCACCTTTCACAGGCGATGACATAGTAAAGATGCTCTCCATGGAATTGCACTATATGTGCAGGTTATAACTTAATGTTTTGAATTTATTTACTGATGAGGATAGTGGAGATGTCCGAGGTAAATTGATGCAGTAATTTGCTTGTACTTTCGACTGAAGTTTGTACCTGAACGCTATCCTCTCCCACGAAAGCGAAGTTGTTTAAACCCCCTTCCGATGAGACAGTGATGGGTATGTTGTTCCCTAACGCCAGTTGGGTAGATAACTCGTAGTTTTGTGATGAAAGTGCTCCTTAATCATTGACATTATTCATTTCCCTCACGTAAATCATGATCTTCTGAGGATGGGGAGGAACTCGCACAACGTGATACTGGCGAGCTTTGTCATCTTGTTTATTCGCAAGCTTATTCCTATCCTTTTTATGCCCTTCCTTTAAGTTCCGAAGTGCAGTCGCACGGCTGAAAACTGTAAGAAAATGTCCATTGTACTTCGTGTCCTTTGCTCGGACACGTACGGGGTCTTTTTCTTGGAAACATTGACGCAAAGAAAGAAGAGAAAGTTGTGAGGTTGCATATAGCTGCAGCTGAATCATCAGCATTGTTATATTCGTGTCATGCGGTTAGCGTGAGGGTACCTCGTAGCCCGAACTCTCGATAGTAAGTCTCAAAGCCCTTTGCACGACAGTGTAGCGACTGGTGCAGCAGTTTTATTCGTGTGATATACTCAATTACGCTCTTTACTGTAAAGCGCTCAAATGTAATTGCCGGCCGCGGTGGCCGAGGAGACTGAGGCGCTCCAGTCATGGTCTGCACGGCCACTATGGTCGGGGGTTCGAATCCCCCCTCGGGCATGGATATTTGTGCCGTACTTAGTATTAGCTAGTTCGTAAGTAGTTTGTAAATTTAGGGACTGATTACCCCGTAGTTAAGTCCCATAAGCTATACAAACATTTGAACATCATATGTAATTAATTCACTAAGATCTGAAGCCTGACAAAATGTTTGTCATTCAGCAGCGTTTTCATGTAATACTTCTCGCTCGCACAATAATAAAGTTATGACCAACAGATTGCAGAACTTCGCAATTATGGGCAGTCTTTGGTTCGCGCATTTATGTCTTCTCTAACTTTAATAGATATTGTCAGAGCGAGGCAAATATAAACACAGAAGCTTCTCATATAAAAAGGGAAATACATTAAATTTTGTTCACTTTCACATGATGCTCTGAACAAAAATTTTATCGTCTACACCAGTTAGTGGTGACAAGTCACCACCATAAATGTTACAGGTGTTGAATACACTACTCCTAGATATGTCATTCACTGACACACAATTATAACAAATAATGTTAAGAAAAAGTCGTTTTGACGGATCTTCAGTGCGCTGTTGCCTTGAAATGGCAAATTTTCATAATACGGAAATTTCTTAACCATATGTAACACTTTTCCAGTCATTTTATTACAACAGGTAGTACCTGTAATGACGAGATTTCCATCAAATACGAGCTTCTACTAACGGCCAATATATCGTCTTCATATCTCTACCGCAAAGAACAGCCCCCTGCTCCTGATAGCCCATTGTGACGTGGGGGCGTTCTGCCATCTTATTGGTAAACGTTGACGCACGTTGAGAATTTCTGAGGTGCTTGTTATTGCCCTACACGTTGGGAAAGCCTCCCCAACGTGCAGCTGCACGTTGTAACGTCAGAAACTCATAACGTTGAACACATACGTCCAGATAAACGCTCCGTGTGCCGACGGCTTTACGGACTACCTTCCTCCAATATAGAGGTTGAAAAGAGTTGGTGACATGCCCAATCCCTGTCTGACACCCCTATGTATTGTTACTAGTATTGCCTGTGGTCCAAATTCAACCAGTTGTTTGCAAAGTCATGAAAATGGAGAAAAAATGACTGTAGTTGGAATTTGAGCACTGAAAATTTATAGGTTTTATGTGAATGTCCTTTCTTTCACTTCTTCCCATAGCAAAGAGGAAACATGAGAGAATGAAAAACACAAATGAGGGAATTAATTGCTTTCTCAAATTAGCATTACAAAACTTTAGTAAAAACATTTTTCGTAAAAATACTTTAATCATTCAGTAAATGCCTTGTTTTCTATCTTCACAAATATAAAATTTCAAAGCATCGAAATTTAATACTGTCTTTTTTGAGTGTGCGCGTGGATTGTTTACATTTAAAAATTTTTTTTCCTTTCACGATAAGGCGCGTGGGATACGCAATACACCACCTTTTATCGTAAATTAAAATTCCGATATGAACTAGGTAAATATTTATATTTTGCAGTAACATTGCTATGCTGCAGTTCTACTAAATTCACCTAAGGCCTATGCGGTACTCAATACCCCAGCACGCCCGCTCGAGGGTTAAGTATTCATTCACATTTGTACTTGCGATGTTTCAACACTCGCTTCACTCTCAGAAAATGCTTGTTGCGTTACCATTTTTCAATAAAACTGTTCTTATGGAAAATCAACGCATAACACTTTAAATGTATTATTTAAAACAATTGCTATTTGAACATATTAATTAAAGTTATTGTAGTGATTTTGAATATATTAATTCCGCGTTCATAAACTGAATTGTGTAAACTACATTTAAAAGTTAAGAATTGAGGAATACGAAGAATTAAAAAAACGGAGGGTAGTGGCAGTCGATACCCGGGACCTTACGATTGAACTAAAGTGCTAACTGGGTGAGCTAATTTTACCTGTAGCAATGTGCCACCTACAACGGGTTATAATATAGTGGCAAAATTTATGGAGAATTTGGAGTATAACCTATTTTCTTTCTTTCTTTTTTTTTTCACTCTTACCGGTTACGTGCACACACAATTTTTATATTGGCAACATCGATTACAAACCACCTTTGGACTTAATGTATGTTTCATTGGCCTTATTGTATGATGAATATTAAAAATCTAAACCTTCAGTTTCGTGTTAGCCTATTTATATAATGATCTTGAACTGTTACACGTGTTGGCTTCTGTGATGCAAATAGCCTGGTATTTTTTAACCAATGTAACAGTTCCTTATATAAAGTTCAGCCTACCACAAGTTGTAGACTGAATAGAAATATATCTTCCTTACTGAAGATTTAGTCTTACTTGTTTGGAGTAATCATTATGTAGAAACCATATTTAGGAGAGAGGTCCATCTTAAGTTGTGCCTCCATCAATTTTCTTCTTTAGTTGAGATTGTCATAAACATGTCTTTATATAATATTCTCTTGAATTATTTATTTACTTTATTTTGCGTTCAATATGCCACATGCCTTACAGTACTAGACACATTCAAAACGAGAAACTAAATTAACATACAAATCTAACAAAACATTATTCATTATCAAATGAATTATACTTATTACAATGCTTATAAATTAAGAAATAAAGGGAACGCAAATTTGTGAAAATCGGACTGAACTGCGTAGTCATCAGTCCGTAGCTTACAAACTACTTAAACCTAACCTAACCTACGGACAAACACACACACCCATGCCCCAGGGAGGACTCGTCAAGGTGATAGAATAGGAATTTTAGTTGGTGCCACTACACTATCACTGTTGGGTCGTAAACTTGCGTCGCTGGCGCTGTGCACTGGTCAGGCACGCAGCGCGTAGCGGCGGCGGCTTGGGCACGCAGCGCGTGTCCGGCCGGCGACCCCGCCCCCAGCGCCGGAAGTGCGTGCGCGTGCCGCCGCGACGCCCCCGCCACTATTGCTGTCCGCGCAGCTATTCTCGCCGCTCTTTCCCCCAATATGGTCGTCTGCTACGCCACCACTGTGTCGGAGCCGTGCAAATCCGTCACATCTCGATAACGTTGCGTCTGCGCAAACTTCAGCCCTTTCTATACGAGACGTGCAACACGCACAAGGAAGTCGTCAACTGCAGCGCCTATTGCAATAGACCGTCCAACTACAAATAAGCGTTCAAATGTACGCATTTGTTGAGTCGCCTGCATCACGGGTATACCTCGTTTGTTGTCAACTTATAGCAAATGAATCGCCACGTTAACATCACTTTTCGAAAGTGTATGATGTATTGTGATGATTAAAACATTTGTTTTAGTCCGCCACTATGAAACTGTATTTGTTTTCGTGCAGTTCATGTGTAACTTGGTCTCTCACATGTGCTAACCCTTAACTGACCTGGCGAATGTAGATAACTTTAATTTCCTGGCGGGGTATTTTTGACCCCAAATAACTGGGGTAAATGTAATTTATAAATAACTTTTAGAGTGTAAAGCATTTATTTTCTAGTTAATATCAAATTGTCAAGGTAAACAAATTTATTTAAACATAGAAGTAACCACAAATAATTTATTTTAAAAGATTTGAATTTATCTGACGTATTTCAATTTATATAAAATTTTGTTTTCATTAGAAAGACGTTATTTTCCGTGTTTTGCACTTCTGAAGGCATGGTTCTTGCCTTATCAAAACACAAAAGATGATTTCCGAACCATATTTGTTTAAATTCCTACGCTGAACATTGTTTTATGTTTTTTCTAATGTTTGAAATATGTACAAAAAAACATGTTGGTTACCTTCTTTAGACTTGGCAGCTTTCGTAAAAGCTCCCCACCATGTCACCTAGCGAATAAATATTAAAATAAAAAGTCTTGGGTCAAATATGACCCCGCCAGGGCAGTTAAGGGTTAACGTCCTCATTATAAAATGCGATTACATACTTGCAGCCACTGCGGTTTGAGGCGCCTGTGTATATGATGAACAAGCTCAGATGTCTATACACAAACCTTTCACTTCGATTAAGCTTCAAATAATGCTCACAAAAAACAAATATTTCATCTGTTAACTACAACCTATGTTTCAGGAAAAGTAGCAAATATTTTAGAAGATAGTAATGAAGACGATTTGCAGTTAAAATTTCATATAACGTGTGTCCAATTTTTATTAGTCTTTACAACAAACTGATTTGTATATTTTTACTGATTCTTTCGTTGGTTCTTGGTAGATCACCATATTGACTTTTATTTAAATAACCCGTTTTCGACGTAGTTTAAAGTCTGAATATGTCCTAGTAAGCCTAAAACCGGATAACTAAGTGGAAATGAACGTGTAGAACATGCACAAAATTCTACTTTTAAGTAAGTGTGATGTTGTACTACCAAGAACCGACGGATAAATCAGTGAAAATGTCTTCACTTACATTTTATCTACGTTTGTTTGGATTTCATATTAAGATATATCTATGTATTCAATAAAAATTGTACACAGGTTATATTAAATTTCTAATGCAATTCCTATATAGTATCACCTCCTAAAGTACTTACGACTGAGTCGAAAAACTACGTTGCTCTGAGCAGGAGACATGTATACATTCTCATACAAATTGGCGACTTTGCTTCGTTTGTCAGCTGGGTTCCCCATTCGGTCGTCTGCGCATGCGCGAAGCACTTCCATACACGTCAGAATAGGATCCATCCTATTCCGCCTACTAGCGATCGTATGCGTGAATCTTGTGCAAGTGGACGCGTCTACACTGTACGCGGACGGCGTGACCGGTGCATCAATCTCGTTAAGCTCTCACTTCCCGAGTAGAAAGGGCTTTACCTGCGTTTTGGTTTCTTTCGATCTTGTGGCGCTATTTTGTTCTTATAGAAGGAAAACTGCTTATAAACGGCAAAAGGAAGTGATAAATGTGAGTTAATATGCAAAACCTGTTAGCTAATTCTTATCTGTGACATTGGAAATGGTCTGATGTTTACTGGGGAGAGGTCTGACAGACCGCATGCTATGGACCCACAAGAAGCAGAAAACAGCATTTCCTTTACCCTCGAATGATGTACGAAATGCAAGGTTTGGTCACTTGCCAAATTATGGGCGTGAAGAAAAATGTAGGCTTTGTTTTGACGGATATCTACATCTACATGGGATACTCTGCAAATCACATTAAAGTGCCTGGCAGAGGGTTCATCGAACCACAATTATACTATTTATCTCCCATTCCATTCTCGAAAAGCGCGGGAAGAAACAACACCTGAATCTCTCCATTCGAGCTCTGATTTCTCTTATTTTATTCTGATCATAATTTCTACCCATGTAAGTGGGCGTCAAGAATATATTTTCTTATTCGGAGGTGAATGTTGGCGATTGGAGTTTCGTAAGTAGCCCACGCCGCAGCGATAACCGCCGTTGTTGTAATGATTCCCATCCCGCGTCCTGTATCTTTTCCGTAACGCTCTCCCCTGTATCGTGACAATACAAAACAAGCTGCCCTTCTTTGGACTCTTTAGATGTCCTCCGTCAAACCCACCTGATATGGATCCCACACTGGACAGCAATACTCCAAATGAAGTCGGACAAGAATAGTGTATGCAGTCTCCTTAGTTGCATATTTTAAGGGTTCTGCCAATAAAACGCAGTGTCTTGTTCCCCTTTCCACGACATTATCTACGTGTTCTTTCCAGTTTAAGTCTGATGTAATAGTAATTCCTAGGTATTTTGTGGAGTTTACGGCCTTCACTTTTGATTGATTTATATTGTAAACAAAGTTTAACGGATTTCTTTTGGTACTCATGCGAACGACTTCACACGTCTCATAGTCAATTGCCAATTTTTACACCATAGTGATATCTTATTCAAATCGTTCTGCAGTTGGTTTTGATCTTCAGATGATTTTACTAGACGGTAAATGACGGCGTCATATGCAAACAACCTAAGAGAGCTACTTACATTTTCCCTTAAATCGTTTATGTAAATAAGGAACATCAGAGGACCAATAACACTACACTAAGGACTTTACTGTAAAACGTGGAAAATTTTCGATTTGATCAAAAACTAGTTTTCAGACATTTCACATGTATTGCAAAACACAATGTTTACAGCTACAGGAACGACATTTTATATTATAGCAGCCACACGCCTTTTTGGGCAACGTTACAGAAAAACTATTTAAAAAAATCATATAACCCGTTTATATAACACACGTCAAATCTGACTAACTTGTTACACTCGTTCGGCAACTTCATTGACTAGAATTGACATAGATGATGAATCCCGCTTACCGTTTCAGATATTGTACGGCCCGACAGCCGGGCTTGATGAAGTGCCATTTCATTTCATAGCATTACTCATTTGGTTATCATCCGTAGTAAACTTCAGGTACAGCCGTATCTCTAAGAATTTCTCCTGCTCGTCTTTGTGCCTGCCAAACCTTGTATTGGCCAGTGTTGTTGCCGGGTATATCACGAACTGGAAACGTTTGGAGTCTTATGGGGCAGGGCCCCTCAGCCAGCTTGGTATTTTAACCATCCATCGCGCCAGTTGGACAGAATTTGGTCCAAGATCCGTCAGGGAGGACATTTACCAACTGCTCAATCAATGCTAAGCCAGGTAACTGCTTGCCTAAGAGCCAGCTGTGGAGCAAAGCATTTTTTGCTATTCGTGAAGCTTTTTTCTTGAATAAATCATAAAATTTTTTAAAAAGTTGAAATCGCATGACTCTTTATATAAAATATCTAATGGTTTCTGTCCCATTCGGGTAATTGCTTCCAGGTGCGGTATTTCTTCTTTTCATAGTGCACTTTGGCTCGTAGAAAGACAACGGTATTAGATAGCAATCTTTCAGTTTCGTTGTTCCCTTGATGTCGTCGTTAACCTGGAGATAGCGCAAGGGGCAAAAGGTCTCTCTCTCTCTCTCTCTCTCTCTCTCTCTCTCTCTCTCTCTCTCTCTCTCTCTCTCTCTCTCTGTCTGTGTGTGTGTGTGTGTGTGGTGGGGGGGGGGGAGTGGTTCACTTCGTAATGTTCGAAATCTGGTTGAGATGGACCTCCATTCCTCTCAGCAACATTCCTATTTTATTTGAAACGATTGTCATGGCGCGCACCTTGTTTCCGATCTCAGTAAGTTAGGATACGAACAATTTCGTAATTAAATATTACTTGTACACATATTATATAAAATTATTCTTCTGGTTGAATCCAAACGTTCTTGATTAAAAAAGGTGAAATATAAAATTTTAAACTGCGAACCGAACGTGGAACCCTGTACAGCACAAGAGAGCATTAAAGGTAATGGCCCATGTTTAATGGATACGCTGGTGCGGCCTGGATGTTGATTCTGCGCGTCTGACAGCACCATCGATCTAGTCGCCGTAAACACTAACAAACGGAGACTTCCGTATCCACAGGAAGTAGGGAAGGTGCACACGAGCGCGCCGTGTTTCAGCTTCCTGTTCCGAGAGTCACCGCAGGTGCACGTAAAGCACTACCTAAATTTTATAACGCCTTTCTGTGACAGCGTATCTAATGTTAGCTGTCAGGTGGTATCGGCATTGCACAGAGCAGATTTGCATAAGTTGTTAGGAAACAGTTAAAAAAAATTTTTTTTTTCTTATTTTCCTGAGAGTGTCTTTGGCCACAACACGCTGTTGTGAAACTGCATGGCATTAAAATGTGTGTTATATGGTGACTTCGTTATTCAGTCGTCGCTATTAAGACTGATCCGTACAGTCAGTCTCAAACGAGAACTGCAAGACTTTGGTTTAAAATTCCGGACTGACTTTTTTCTACAATACTTGGTAATGCTTGAAAGTCTAGTAGCAAATGAAACGAAGTTTGAGCACAGTCTGCGACTTGACTCTTATGCACATTCCGTCCACCTATGCTTGCCCCCGTGATGTTTCAACTCTTAACAGCAGCAAATCAATGTCACGTCTACTCTGTGTTAATTACGAGAGTAGTGTTATCGAAAAAGTAATAGAACAAAGTTCTGGCTCGTATGTGGGATAGGCTTGGTTGTTAACTTCAAACACAAGTAGTTCGTGATCTAACAATGAAAGTACCGTGCTATTTGCTCCATTATTTCTTTATTCATTAGAGATATGAAATGGTTTTCGGAAAATGACTCATAAGTAACAAATTGACCCATGGAGCTAGGTTTGATGGTTATTAAGGAGCACTACATGGCATGATTAGCAAACATTTTGATCGGTCAGTGGATCGGTGGTCTGCATTAGTTGCTGGTTATCGTTCCAGTGACCGATCATGATAGAGCAAGAGACAGTGACAAACTTTGGACAATATTTTCATGTGTTTTTCGTGAGCGAAGGCACGCCAACTTCTCTATTGTAGTCCTAGAGGAAACAGCGCTCAGATTAAAACTTTGTACCTTCGACAGGATATAAAATGCAGAATGGCTATGGGAAGAAAAGCTTTTCTAAAGAAGCGAAACTTGTTAACATCCAATATTAATTTAAATGTTAGGAAGTCCTTTCTGAAAGCGTTTGTCTGGTGTGTAGCCTTGTGTGGGAGTGAAACGTGGACGAGGAGTAGTTCAGATGAAAAGATCATAGAAGCGTTTCAAATGTGATGCTACAGACGAATGATGAAAACGAGGTGCTTAACCGAATCGGGGCGAAAAGGAGTTTTTGGCATATCCTGACTAAGAGAAGTGATAGATTGGTTGGACACATTCTGAGATGTCAAGAAATTGTCATCTCAGCATTAGAAGGAAGCGTGTGGGGGTAAAAATCGTAGAGGGAGACCGAGGGATGAGTATAGTAAGCAGATTCAAAAGGATGTAGGTTGTCGAACGTATTCTCAGATGAAGAGACTTGCGCAGGACAGGGTAGCATGGAGAGCTGCATCAAACCAGTCTGCGGACTGAAGGCAACAACATTGTTCATACCGCCTCCCTTCATTCTTACAGAACCATTCTCTGTAACTGTCAGCCATACGCTGCGGTGTAACATTCGTGCCTTTATACAGAAACTGCAACACTTAGTCTAACGAAGAAAGTGATATATGTATATTTGCATGAACAATTTTTTGAAAAGTCTTGGTCGCAATTAGCTTTATTTCATATGACGCGTTTCGAGATCATCATCATCAGAAAAAGATTTTAAAAAACGATGGGAAATACAACCATCTTGGTATAGATTCCTGATTACAACTTAAAATATCATCATGGTGATGATATTTTAAGTTGTAATCAGGCATCTATACCAAGATGGTTGTATTTCCCATCGTTTTTTAAATCTTTTTCTGATGATGATGATCTCGAAACGCGTCATATGAAATAAAGCTAATTGCGACCAAGACATTTCAAAAATTTTTTCATGCATGCCATCGTATGGTCGCTTGTCCACAAAATGGAAGGTTTTATGAACCAAGTGATAAATATGTATATTTACTTGGATGCGTTCTTCAAATTTTACTCAGTTCTGTATTTCCACCTGTTCCGCGACACACACTTGGCTCTGCTCATGTATTAGACATCTAATAAACAAATTGTTTCACCCCTAAGGTCCAGTTACATTGGGAGCATCACCTAAGAGCAAAAACAACTCACAGTTGGTAGGTGACGGCACTAGCAGCGAAAATTAATAAACACTGTCGGGGGGGGGGGGGGGGAGGGGGAACAGTCAGGTACCGCGCGCGTCTACTGATAGCTCCGATGAAGATCCTCAAGAAGCAGCTACCTCTCGCGGAGAACATTGCAGTCGTACCTGAAACGTAGCAATCTGACTTCCTAAAGGGCATTTATCATATACTTCCAGGCCAAGGGTGGAAGCATTTCGCGCCGGGTCAAATGAGGTGCACCACGGACCATAAAGAACAGTGAGTGAACGACGGCTACGTAGATGTGTACGGGCGAATTGCAACTGTTCCGCAACTCGTCGCCTAAATGAATGGAGGCGCTATTAAGAGTGGCCTTGGCGACTGTTCAGTGCATATTGTTGCGTTTGGGCATCAGCAGCAGGCGCCTGCTTCGTGCACCGTTAAGGCTGCTACTGCTGTTCGTCGACGACTAAGGCTATAATTTGTAGGCCATTATAGCAAGTAGACCTAGACTGAGTGGCGCAAGTGGCCTTTTCAGATGAATCAAGTTTCATACTCCTTGGGACAGACAACCTTTGGCACGCATGGCGTGGAAATCTGAAAGCAAGCACCCCGCAACAACAGACCCAATGCTCCAGGCCGGAGGAGGGAATGTGACATACCCGAAGTGAACTTGTTTCACACAATGGATCGACACCAGTTATCTATCCTCGAGGCTACGTACACACCCATTTTTTTTCTCGGCACTGTCACGACAATGGAACGTGTCACACACAATTGGAATGTACTTTCAGGGTTTGAAGAGCGCCAGGATCAGTTTACTGTACTCCCTCCTGATCGCTAAACTTTCCAGTTTAAACCACAGGGAAATCTGTGGGATCGGATGAAACTGTCTGTTGGCGCCACGGATCCACAATCGAGAAACCTAGTGCAGCTGGCCACGATACTGGAGTGGACATAGCTGGACTTATACAAACATCCGTCGATGCCTAATACAACCTGACACTCGTCCTGCACGTTAAGTTGGCTGGTCAGGCTTTTGACAGATGGTCACATTAATCTGACAGTGGACAATGTAGTTTCAATTTACACTAAGTCATTCATTATCAGATCCACGATAACTAGACATATGTGGTCACGCGACTACTGCAGGCATATAAAGTGGTCTCATATTAGTGCGTATCGAATGTCATGTGTACAGAGTTGTATCACAGATACGGCCAATGTGTCTCGTTAAGGTATGTTTTTATGTGCGTCTCAGTTTCGCTGACTTGGAATTCCAATGTGACATTTTTTAGCTAGACTACTATACTTTTTCCACCATTCTGCATGATTCTCGCTACCGAATGAAGCCTTATATATTCTGTAACTGTTACTTAGTTTTTAACTTTATTAAATTTTCGCAATGTAAACGCGTTCTGAGAAGATTGCACGTGTGATTTATGAGTTACAATTAACTGCATACTATTCAGCATAGTTTGCTGCAATAAGACGTAGTGAAAAGCATTGCTAGCGATTAACGTCATAGGATGATGCCCGCGTGATACATTGTATACGGATTCATTTGTGTGAAATCTATAACTTGGGTGTAGTGTCTTCGAACACACAAGTTAATAAATTAAAATTCTCAAATTACATTCAGTATCGTAAGATGCAGTAATCTGGTTGTTCAACTGACAGTAGATAAAACAAAATATAAATTAACCATGACGTAACTCTGTTTACAGACTTTTATTAACCAGTGGGTATGTTCTATAGACGCATTGTCTAGAACTCATAATTTAAGACAAATGTGTATTGGAAAGGAGAAAAACAGTTGTTCATAGAAGGGGCAAGAATCTTCAGCGAAATAAAACTTACCTTTTATTTCATAATGCTGGTTTATAGTGTTTTCGTACAGTTTCAAGCGTTACTGTTGAAACAAGAGATTTAAAATATTTTAAAAGAAAAAAAATAAATCAAAGAGTTAAAGCTAATAAAAGGATGTGGCTTTGTATTGTAAGGAGGGGGCCTGAGGACTCTAACATTGTCATAGATCAGTAAATATGTATCGCTTAGCAGTAGAAATACGTGTGAATGGAAGATTACTTCAGTTCTTCATCCCTACTCCCTTCTCTCACTCGCGTACTACACAAATGCAACGGCTGATTTTTGGTCGCTGGTAGCAGCCGCCTTCAGATAAGTGTTCCGTCTAACCTGTAATCAGCTGTACACAAGCGATGATACACCTCGTTGCCATCATCGCTCAAGAATGAGATTTCCGTTGGCTGCTGTCCAATCGACGGAGGAAAAGCGTGGAGAATATCTTCTTACAGTACTCGTGCCCTTCTCGTCGCGCTAAGACTGCCGGATAACACTGATCTGTCAAGTGTGGGATATAATCTTTGCACAGCATGCTTCACGCCTATCGTCTCTGTGCGTAATGATTTTGCATACGGAGCGACAAATATCAAAATATTGGGTAAAGAAAGATCCATAGTTTGGTCTCTTACAGTTTAATGTAACATCCGAAAATTAAACAAGGTGTGTGAAATCCTATTTGAATACTTTACCAAGCATTACTAAATTCCTTCATTTTTGTGTCAAGCGCTAACAGTGTGTCTAACGATCTATTTTATGTAGACTCCGGAAGCTATGATGCTATATGAACGAACGTGAAGTGAAATATTTTGTTTAGTCCGAATTGGATTCGTGGGATTTATTCCAAAGGACAATAGTTGTTTACATACGTATTTTTCTGCTACTGTTAAAGCTACAGTGAGTATGTGATGTATGATATGCATGCCGAATCTGTCGTGAACACGTGACTATTGCTAGATGGAAAATGCTTGTGATAGTATAGAAGAAAAAGCATGAGATTCCGATGCAGCAGAGCCAGATGTCTCATCGAGGGAAATAGCGAACATATTTTAGACACTGCATTTAATATTCTTTTACTGCTAGCGAACAGTGTGAAGCATCTGGCACTTTGTAAATTGACATACGTCAGTATTATACATTCTGGGGTTTCTGAGACAGCATCTACAGAGGTCTGTGTGTACTAAATGGAAATCTAAAACATCCCAAGACAGCTTGCAAAGTTGCTAGGGTGCTTGTTGTAATAAGATAGAATAAATGCATGAGACGCAAGACTCGACGAATTCCTCTCAGGCGACAGCGCCCCAGAAGTGATCATAAATCCTCTCTACCACTACCACCACAGTACTGGTAAACACGGCTAAAATTTCCTGTCTGCTAGACGTCCGCGTGTTGGTCGACATTTGGAGCGTAACTGATAGCCCACTTCCATTGTCTGCTCCGTTTCACGCCTGAGCACTGCCGATCCACCGGCACGTGCATTTAAAGCTTTTATGTTCCTAGCGCCGTTCGGCCGTTGCCATTATTTCAGAAGGGCGAATCCCTCGTTTATCCGTTAACTGAACGGCCACATAATGGAGCACCTACCACCTGCCAGATTTTGCGCCATAGTTTTCAAATACAGAATAATGACCGCGTTGGATTTGTAAAGCTGTGCCCATGTTTCGGAGTATGTTGTTGGGGCCTTCAGTTTGCAGACTGGTTTGATGCAGCTCTCCACGCCACCCTGTCCTGTGCAAGTCTCTTCATCTGAGAATAAGTTCGGCAACCTACACCTTTTGAATCTGCTTACTATATTCGTCCCTCGGTCTCCCTCAGATTTTTTACCCCACACACCTCTAATGCTAAGTTGACAATTCCTTGATGTATCAGAATGTATCCTACCAATCTATCCCTTATCTTAGTCAGGATATGCCAGAAACTCTTTTCTCTCTAATTCGATTAAGCACCTCATTAGTTACGTGATATACCCATCTAATCTTTTTCATCTGTAGTATCACATTTAAAAAGCTTGTATCTTTTTGTCTGAACTCCTCATTGTCCACCTTTCACTCCCATACAATGGTACACTCAAGACAAATGGTTTCAGAAAGGACTTCCTACCATTTAAACTAATATTGAATGTCAACAAATTTCGCTTCTTCAGAAACGCTTATCTTCTCATAGCCATTCTGAATTTTATATCTTCTCTACTTCGGCCATCTGAAGTTATCTCGCTACCCAAATAACAAAACTTGTCTACTAGTACTTTTATCGTAACAATACCTAATTCCTTCATCATCGCCTGATTTTTCTGACATTCCCTTCCATTGTTTTTTGTCATCTTGTTTCAAGACACTGTCAATTCTATTCAAC
The DNA here is from genome assembly GCA_026315105.1 of Locusta migratoria. NCBI lineage: Eukaryota > Metazoa > Arthropoda > Insecta > Orthoptera > Acrididae > Locusta > Locusta migratoria. Next base: position 508,463,602 of record CM048745.1, read on the forward strand.
TGTTTTCCCAGATCCTTTGCGGTCTGTGATAAAATTGCTATGTCATAGGCAAACCACAAAGTTTTTATTTCTTCTCCCTGAACTTTAATTCCCTCTACAGATTTCTGCTTGCATTCCTTCACTGCTTGCTCAATGTACTGATTAAACAACTTTGGGGAAAGGAAACAACCCTGTCTTTCTCCCTTACCAACCTCTGCGTCCCTTTCTTGCTGTTTGGTTTTTTTATAAGCTGGTTTTCCGAAATGTCCCATTCATCGTTGCTGCCAACATCAGCACACTACGCCACCCCTGCCCTAAGTAAAAGTCCATCGTTTACTAGACAAAGATATAGTATGCAAAACAGAACGTACATTTGTTTTCACCTGTCTCGTTCGTGGCTTGGCATCTTAGGCTGTACAGTTACTTTTTTAGATGGAGTTGAATCTTCTGTAGGGAAATATCGATAGTCCGATGTTTTTATACCATCTATGTGCCACACACACACACACACACACACACACACACACACACACACACATTAACTAAAAGTCTATAGCTGGATTTACACTAGCAAGTCGCTTGCAGAAGTTATTGCGATTTACTTGCAGCTGTCTTTACACAACACTTGCAAGAAGTAACCAAGAAACTTCCGCAAGTACTTTCACAAGTAACTTGCAGACACCGTTCACATGTACTAATATTTAAAATACTTTATGCAAGTGTGAGGTATTTCATTCCTAAGTGATTACGTTTGGTTACCTAGTGGAATATATGAAATTGCCCGATCATTATACGTATTCTGATGTAATTCTATTATAGCGCGATTGCGAATTCATATGTGTAATAGAATTAAAGATGTATAATACTAAAATAGTCGCTATAAACATTAGTAGATTCCTAATTAGATAACAAATAAGTGGTTTTATGAACACTAACTAAAATAATCTACTTGGTTTCCCATGGCAACATGAAATATTATTTGAAAAACGTTATGCATATTTGAGTGCACTTCATTATAATGTGGTTAAGTTTGCTTGCATAATGGAATATAAATTATTGTTCTCTCATTATGACTATGTGCAATTGCCAGTTCATTATATTTATTATAGAAATAAAGAACTATATTTTTGATATAGTCACTACAGATGTTGGCAGATAACTAATAAGATTAAAAATTATGACAAGTTGTTGGAATAGTTGGTTCCATGAACAGTAACTAAAATAATCCACTTGGTTTCGCATGAGATCTCACGACTTTTTATGGTGGAAGGAATTCGTCGCGAGACTTGCTTTTTGTACATTTTATTATTTTGATGGATCTTTCCCCTAGTTACACATTCTTCTACGGTTCTGCCTTCGTCCCGTAGCCACTCCTGCTTTGTCAGTCTGCACTTCCTGTCAATCTCATTTTTCAGACATTTGCCTACTTCACTTGTTGAATTTTTATATTTTCTCCTCTCACCAATAAAGTTCAGCATATCCTGTGTTATCCAGGGATATAGGTCCTTTTGCCTATATGATCATCTGCGGCCTTCTACCTTATCTCTGAGCTACCCATTCTTCTTCTACTTTCACCCGTTTCAGCCAATCTTTGCCTCATGTTCTCCCTGAAACACTCAACCACCTTTGGTTCCTTCAATTTGTCCGGGTTCCCTCTCCTAACTTTTCTACCTTTCTGCAGTTTTAATCTGCAGTTCATAACCAATAAGTTATGGTCAGTCTATGTCTGCCCCTGGATATGTTCAGTTTAAAACCTGTTTTCTAAATTTATTCCTTACGCTTATAAAGTCAATCTGGTACTTTCCAGTGTCTCCTGCTCTCTTCCACGTATACAGCCTTCTTTCGAAGTATAAGGACAGTGAAATTGCAGTAGGTCCGTCTTTCAAGAGTTTAAAATTTTATTTTCATATACCTAAACTTGTCACAACGGTTTAGGCATCAGTTTGTTTTTCATTTATTGACCTGAAAATACATGTACACGAATACATGTAAAATCGATAGGTATTATTTTTTATTCCGATGACTTACGATAAGTTGCTGTTAGAAACGAAACCTGTTTTCGCATAACTTCTGGGAACATCATAGGTATCTCATCCGCCTCAGAAGTCTTACCAGTGTCGAGTAATTTTAGTTAGTTTTCCACAATTCTAGCCATCCAAAACGCAACTCAAAGAAGGGCCGCAGATAAATTAATTTGGGAGCTAATAAGTTGTACGAATATGACATGATTGAAAAAATAAACTTCCGTGCGAAGTGAGGAAGACGATATCGTTGTTCAGCTCATTGCCCTGTAACTGCTGCTTTAAGCGTCATCAGAGAGGATCTGTTGTTGTGGAGTATAGCAGTCCATGCTGTTTCCACATACTGATCTGGTGTAGCAGCGATTTGGGTATCGCGGGCTATTGGCTTAGTAATCTATCAGACGTGTTTTGATAGGCGATAGAACGGGGTGGCCAAGGCAGTAATGAAATTCGATGGGTGCCAAAGAAATGTTGAGCATTGTGTGCCACGTGTGGCCGCGCGTCGTCATATTCCGGTGAGGTCGTCGGCAAGCTCCGATCGCCGGACTACAAATGTTCAAATGTTTAAGCTTAAGGGACTTCGAGGTCATGAGTACTAAACTTACAAACTACATATGAACTAACTTATACTAAAGACGACACATACATCCATGCCCGAGGGGGGATTGGAACTCCCCGACGGGGAGCGGTCTCGCGCATCGTATCATAGCGCCTCAATGCGCTTGGCCAATCCGCCGCGGCACGGACTACAGGGTCAACATTGCTGAGATGCAACGCTGACTGGGAGGGGGGGGGGGGGTGGCGGAGTCACAACGAATACTACCTTTTTTTGTGGTCAGTCCGCTGACTGGTTTGATGCAGCTCTCCACGCTACCCCGTCCTGTGCAAGCCTCTTCATCTGAGCATATGTACGGCAACCTACATACTTTTGAATCTGCTTACTGTATTCGTCCCTTGGTCTCCCTCTACTATTTTTACCCCACACGCTTCCTTCTAATGCTAAGCTGACAATTCCTTGATGTCTCAGAATGTGTCCCACCAATCTATCCCTTCTCTCAGTCAGGACATGTCAGAAACTCATTTTCTCCCCGATTCGGTTAAGTACCTCCTTATTAGTTACATGATCTACCCATCTAATTTTCATCATTCGTCTGTAGCTCCACATTTCAAAAGCTTCTATCGTCTTTTTATCAGAACTCCTTATCGTCCACGTTTCACTGCCATACAATGCTACACTCAAGACAAATGCTTTCAGAAAGGACTTCCTAACATTTAAATTAATATTGGATGTTAACAAGTTTCGCTTCTTTAGAAACGCTTTTCTTCCATAGCCATTCTGCATTTTACATCTTCTTTACTTCGCCCATCAGAAGTTATCTTGCTATCAAAATAGCAAAATTCATCTACTACTTTTGTCTCATTACCTAATCTAATCCCTTCAGCATCGCCTGATTTTCTGACATTGCATTCCATTACCTTCGTTTTACTCTTGTTAATGTTCATCTTATATCTTCCTTTCAAGACACTGTCCATTCCAGTCAATTGCTCTTCCAGATCTTTTTGCGGTCTCTGACAGAATTACTATGTCATCGGCAAACCGCAATGTTTTTATTTCTTCTCCCTGCACTTTAATGCTTCCTCCAAATTTCTCCTTCCATTCCTTCACAGCTTGCTCAATGTACAGATTGAACATTGGGAAAAGGCTACAACCCGGTCGTACTCCCTTCCCAACCTCTGCGACCCTTTCTTGCCCTTCGACTCTAATAACCGTTGTCTGGTTTTTGTATAGGTTGAATATAACTCTTCTCTCACTATATTTTACCCCTGCTACCTTCAGAATTTGGAAGTGTGTATTCCAGTCGACATTGTCAAAAGCTTTCTCCAAATCGACAAACGCTAAAAACGTAGGTTTCCATTTCCTTAGCCTATCTTTTAAGATAAGTCGTAATGTATTGCCTCCCGTGTTCCTACATTTCTCCTAAATCCAAACTGATCTTCCCCGAGTTCGGATTCCACAAGTTTTTCCATTCGTCTGTAAATAATTAGTGTTAGTATTTTGCATCCATGACTTATTAAACTGATAGTTGTGTAATTTTCACACTTGTCTGCTCTTGCTTTCTTTGGAATTGGAATTACAATCTTCTTGAAGTCGGAGGGTATTTCCCCTGTCTCATACATCTTGCATACCAGGTGATACTTTTTTTTTACGACTGGCTCTCCTAACGACATCAGCAGTTAAGATGGAGTATCATCTACTCCAGGGGCCTTGTTTCCTCTCAAGTCCTTCAGCGCTCTGTCAAGTTCTTCTCGCAGTATCATATCTCCTCATCTTCCTCCACTTAGTCTTCCATTTCTAGAATACTGCCCTCAAGTTTATTTCCTTTTATAGACCCTCTATATATTCCTTCCACAGTTCAGCTTTCCCCTGTTTGCTCAGTAGTGGTTTTCTGTCTGAATACTACCGCAAACCACAATTCTCACGACGACGTGTACAGAGACTAATCAGACGATCGTGGTTGTGCAGGAAGAACCGGTAAAGTGACATTCCAACTGCGATTCTACCTTCACCACCACGCTGTCCTGCCCAATTTCAGCTGCATAGGTAAAGTAGTTTTCGAGATTTCCTGTTTAGTCAGTGTTTGTGTGAATGAGTGTCCTTTCGCTTTTATATAGATAGAGATTAGTGCTGTTTGCAGTTTTATTAGAGTACACGTTATTACAAAGTCGATACATCGAAAACACCTTCCGAAATCCTATCCTGGATACGCCTGTGCTCTGAACCTTCTTGATACGAGGCGCGTCCAGGAGGTGAGTTCCGTTTGGTAATAAAATGAAATCGATGACACAGATACAGAAGAAATTTTTATTGCAAAAAATTCTACAACTCTTAAAATACTTGTCCACATAACTGCCGAAATTTTGCAGGCATTTGTCATAGCGTGGCACCAGGTTTTGTATACCTTCTTCATAGAAATCTGCCGCTTGTGTCTTCAACCAGTTGGAAACAGTGAAATTTGGGGGAAGTCCATAGCGAGAGCACTAATTGTAAACCTACGGTTTTCCTGGATCTTTTTATCAATCGCGTGAACCAGTTCATCTGTAACCAAAGGTGGACGCCTACTTCGTTCTTCATCATGCACATCACTACACCCGCCATTGAACTGGCGGACCCATCTTCTCACCATCGAATGACCCCCCAGGGGGCCCACAGTTCTTTTGTGGGTACGTGTGTGGCGCGCACGGGGCCCCGAGCCGGAGCAGCCTTTCTTCTGCCCCAGGCTGCTTCACTTTCCCTCCCGGTTTATGCCTTCGCCCGGAGACGGGCATATTTCGTGAGATACGGTGGTTCTTGTTGTGGTTTTTCTTCCTTCGTTCCTTCCTTTCTTACCCTTCGTTTTCTGTCTCTCTCTCCTTGAACTCTCCTAGCCTTCTTCTCCTCATTAGTCTCCGCTTCGGCGTTTGAGACACTTCTTCCTTCTTTCTCTTCATTTCCTATCCTCTTCTTCTTTCCTCCCTGTGCGTGTCTGAAGGCCGACCCACGCATTATCGTGCGTAGCAGGTGACGGGGGTAACGCGTAATTCCCCGCCCCGGGTAGACAAGTAGGGCACGTACGTACCCCCTGGTAAAGGCCAGGCCCAGGGAGGGGTGATTACCCGAGCTGGTACCTTCCGAACGTGCCGGTTGGTCCCTCCGTCAGTTCTCGGGAGGTGTGACCTGAGGTGTGAACAATCACCTAAGGCGGGTAAGCCCTCGGAGAGGGCCCCCACTAGGAAGGAGCGCGCCATCGGAGACGCCGGTAATCACGGGGGACACTTCCGCGATGACTTCCTTATCTTCTTTCGTGACGTTGACCCACAAACGTAAGTTAGACTCGCCTCAGCCTAAAAAGACTCTGCCTAATGTACCTAAATTTCTGGTTGTCTCTCGCACCGACGGAAAGGATTTCAATTCTGTCAATCCTTTCGTTATACAGAAAGGTGTCGATGCAGTTGCTGGCCCTGTTAAAACCTGTTCACGTCAGCGCAATGGCACATTGTTGCTGGAAGTGGAAAGTGCCTTCCAAGCCCAAAAACTGATACGTACTACGTTGTTGCACACTTTTCCAGTTAAGGTCGAAGCGCACCGCACACTCAACTCGTCACGGGGGGTAGTCTTCACGAGATCCCTTGACGGGTTGTCTGATGAAGATATCCAATCGTATATGTCCGATCAGGGTGTGACAGCCGTCCACAGGGTCATGAAAAAGGTCGATAACCATCTGACACCGACTCGTACTGTGTTTTTGACGTTTGACAAAGTTGACCTCCCGTCGAAGGTCAAAGCAGGGTATGAAGTCATCTCCGTCCGCCCTTATGTACCTAACCCAACGCGCTGTTTTCAGTGCCACAGGTACAACCATACCCGTGAACATTGCCCAAATGCAGCAAAGTGTGTGACTTGTGGTAGGGACGCCCATGAGGGGGATTGCCCACCTCCGTCCCCTCACTGCCTAAACTGCAACGGTGACCATGCGGCTTCCTCTCGCGACTGCCCTGTATACAAGGATGAGAAGGTAATCCAGCAAATTCGGGTTACGGAGAAGGTATCGACATCTGCCGCTCGTAAGTTGTTGGCGAGTCGAAAGCCCACTGTCCTCCCAGCGGGTACATACAGTAAGGTACTCACCTCACCTCGACCTACCAAGGATTCCAGTACCCAGACATGTGACTTCACTTTCGCTGACACAGTTGTGCGATCCGCCAGCCCGAAGATTGCCCGTTCCACGTCCCCGCTCCCTCTTGCTGCTTCTAGGGTACAGTCCTCGTCAAACTCTAGTAAACCGCGGGCACCTAAACAAGAAGCCCGGACCTTGAAAAAAGAACCCGTCCGTGAGGATTTTCTGCGTTCTCAGGCTTCCCAACCGTCAACTGCCTCTTCCCGCCGTCACTCTTCCAGAAGAGCTGACAAGAAAAAGAGTTCCTCTCCTTCCCCGCCGAGGCGTGACCCATCTGTCACGCCGTCCAACAGTTGCCGGCCTCGGCCGTCTTCTGTCTCACCGGGACGCTCCGTTTGCCGGGCGCCCGGCCCTTTACCGGCGGTGGAAACTGCCCCTCCTGATCAACCCAGGGAGGTGGCAGGCGCGTCGGTAGAACCAATGGAACATGACCCTTTGCCCCCAGACAGCGATAGCAGTGCTCCCTCGAAATCCGGTCCTCAGCGGCCGTCGAGGTGACCCCGCTCGCTACTTGGTTTTTATCCTTATTTCTTCTCATTTTTATCATGGCGCTCCTTCAATGGAACATTCGCGGCATTCGTTCTAATCGGGAGGAGTTAAAACTACTCCTTCGATTGCACTGCCCGCTTCTAGTCTGCCTCCAGGAAACTAAGTTGCGTCCACGTGATCGTGCAGACTTTCCACACTACACCTCTGTGCGGTTCGACCTGCCACCCGTGGAAGGTGTCCCAGCCCATGGAGGGGTTCTGATGCTCCTTCGAGACGACGTCTATTTCCATCCCATTTCCTTGCACACTCACCTACAGGCAGTTGCCGTCCGCATCACCTTATCCACATTTACCTTCTCCCTCTGTAATATATATTCGCCGTCGTCATCTGCCCTTACTAGGGCAGATGTGCTAAACCTTGTTGACCAGCTCCCTTCACCTTTCGTGTTGGTAGGCGACTTTAATGCCCACCACCCCCTATGGGGCTCTCCGGCACCTTGTCCGAGAGGCTCCCTTTTGGTGGACATTCTCCACCACCTCGATCTTGTCTGCCTCAACACCGGTGCACCGACCTTCCTTTCTGACACAACACACACTTACTCCCACATAGACCTCGCAATATGCACTCCTCAGTTTGCCGGTCGGTTTGAGTGGTATGCACTTTCTGACACGTACTCGAGTGACCATTTCCCTTGTATCATCCACTTCCTACATCATTCCCCATCTCCTCGTCCCACCAGTTGGAACATTTCTAAAGCCGACTGGGGGCTTTATTCTTCCATGGCTGTTTTTCACAATCAGAATTTTCCCAACTGTGACAGTCAGGTCGAATACCTCACAGAGGTTATTCTCACTGCTGCTGAACGTTCCATACCTCGTACATCCTCTTCTCCACGTCGTGTCCAGGTCCCTTGGTGGACTGCAGCCTGCCGCGACGCGCTTCGAGCCCGGCGCCGTGCTTTACGCACCTTCCGCCGCCACCCAACTTTGGAGAATTGCATCAATTACAAACGTATGAGAGCGCAGTGCCGTCGTATCATAAACGACAGCAAGAAAGCTTGCTGGACTGCTTTTACTAGTTCTTTTAACAGTTTTACTCCCTCCACGGTTGTCTGGGGTGGCCTACGCCGTTTGTCCGGCATGAAGGTCCACTCCCCGATTCCTGGCCTGACCGTGGAGAACGCAGTCCTCGTGGACCCAGCTGATGTTTCAAACGCATTGGGTCGTTTCTTTGCGGAGGTTTCGAGCTCTGCCCATTACCACCCTGCCTTTCTCCCTCGCAAACAGGTAGAGGAGGCACGGCCGCCTTCTTTCCGCTCTTTTAATCGTGTAAATTATAACGTCGCCTTCACCATGCAGGAGCTAGATCGTGCTCTCGCCCTGTCCCGGTCTTCTGCTCCCGGGCCCGATTCCATTCATATTGAGATGCTGAAGAACCTCTCTCCTGCGGGCAAGTGCTTTCTTCTTAGTACCTACAACCGCATATGGACTGAAGGTCATGTTCCCACAAGTTGGCGTGAAGCCATTGTTGTCCCCATCCCCAAACCAGGGAAGGACAAACACCTTCCTTCCAGCTATCGCCCCATTTCTCTGACGAGCTGCGTCTGTAAGGTGATGGAACGCATGGTTAACGCTCGGTTGGTCTGGCTCCTCGAATCTCGCCGCCTCCTGACTAATATCCAATGCGGTTTTCGTCGACACCGCTCTGCTGCTGACCACCTCGTTACCTTGTCGACCTTCATTATGAATAACTTTCTAAGGAAGCGTCAAACAGTAGCAGTGTTCTTCGACTTGGAGAAGGCGTACGATACCTGTTGGAGAGCGGGCATTCTCCGCACATTGCACAGATGGGGCCTTCGGGGCCGCCTTCCTCTTTTCATTCAAGCGTTTTTGGCGGATCGCAAGTTCCGGGTACGGGTGGGCTCTGTTTTGTCAGATACCTTTTGCCAGGAGAATGGGGTACCACAGGGCTCCGTCTTGAGTGTGGCGCTCTTTGCCATTGCAATCAATCCGATCGTAGATTGCCTTTCAGCCGACGTCTCCGGATCTCTTTTTGTTGACGATTTCGCAATTTATTGTAGTGCCCAGCGGACGTGTCTCTTGGAGCGTTCTCTACAACGCTGTCTTGACCGTCTATATTCCTGGAGCATCGCAAACGGCTTCCGATTCTCCACTGAGAAAACTGTGTGTATCAATTTCTGGAGATACAAGGAATTTCTTCCACCTTCTCTACGTCTCGGCCCTGTTGCTCTCCCTTTCGTGGAGACTACAAAATTCTTGGGACTCATGTTGGATCGGAAACTTTGCTGGTCCACACATGTGTCCTACCTGGCTGCCCGTTGTGCCCGATCCCTTAACGTTCTTCGTGTCCTCAGTGGCACGTCATGGGGAGCGGATCGTACCGTCCTGCTTCATCTTTACCAGGCCATTGTTCAGTCGAAGCTCGACTATGGAAGCCTTGTATACTCTTCAGCACGGCCGTCGATTCTCCGCCGTCTCAACTCTATCCACCATCGTGGATTACGTCTGGCGACCGGTGCATTTTATACCAGCCCTGTTGAAAGTCTGTATGCCGAGGCTGCTGTATTACCCTTGACCAATCGACGTGACATACTCTTGTGTCGGTACGCATGCCGCCTACGGTCGATGCCCAACCATCCATCTTACAGATTATTTTTTGACGACTCACTCGATCGCCAATATCAGTTGTCTGCGATTGCCTTGCTTCCACCGGGAGTTCGGTTTCGCCGCCTGCTACAGCGGCTCGATTTTACCCTTCCTTCCACCCTTCGGTTGAGCGAAAGCCCATTGCCACCGTGGCATCAGGCCCAGGTTCACACACACCTCGAACTTAGTTCGCTCCCCAAGGAGAGCACTCCGGATTTGGTATTCCGCTCGAGGCTTGTCGAACTCCGTTCGCGGTTCGATAATGCCGTATATATTTACACTGATGGTTCCAAGAGCACTGCCGGTGTCGGATCTGCCTTCGTCGTCGGGGACAACCGTTTCCAATACAAGCTCCCTGACCGGTGCTCAAACTTCACGGCTGAGCTTTTCGCCCTCCACCAGGCCGTTTTGTATACCTGCCGCCACCGCCACCCTTTCTATGCCATATGTTCTGACTCCCTTAGTGCCCTGCAGAGTCTTAAGGACCCTTTCTCGAACCATCCTCTCGTGTATCGGATCCAACGCTCCCTCCAGTTGCTGGCGGATGACAGCTGTCACGTTTCTTTCCTGTGGGTCCCTGGCCATGTGGGTGTGCCCGGGAATGAGGCCGCCGACACAGCAGCCAAGGCAGCAGCTCTTTTGCCTCGCATGGCTACCTTTTGCGTCCCATCGGACGATGTTCAACGGGCTCTTCGCCGGAGTATCGTGTCGCAATGGCACAGTGTGTGGCTTTCACTGTACAACAATAAATTGCGAACTGTCAAACCGATCCCGACCGCTTGGAGGACATCCTCACGCCCCTCTCGGCGGGAGGAGGTCATCCTGGCTCGGTTGCGGATCGGTCATTGCCGTTTCAGCCACCGTCACTTGCTATCCGCCGAACCTGCACCGCTATGCTCCTGCGGTGAACTGCTGACAGTGCGACATGTTTTACTGACTTGTGTTAATTTTAATCATCTCCGTGTAGCCCTTCACTTTCCGTCTACTCTGGAGGAAATTTTAGCTGATGACACACGAGCAGCTGCTCGAGTTTTGCGTTTTATCAACTTGGCCAACTTATCCAAGGACATTTAACCCTTTTAATTGTCTTTTATCTTTCGTTTTTAGCCTCTTGTTGATTTTCTGACAGTCTACAATTTTTTTAGATCATAGCGGATCTATGTTCTTGGCTGGGCGCTAATGACCATAGAAGTTGTGCGCCCTAAAACCACAAAAAAAAAAAAAACCATCGAATGACTCATCGCATTTGATCCGTAAACATCGCAAATTTGCCGATAAATTTCACTTGGTTTCACTTTCCTCGCATTCAGAAACCGAATCACCGACCTGATTTCACAGGCGGCGGGATTTTCAATCAACGCAGACATTTCAAACAAGCACAACAAAGCATAGGTAACTGACAGCGATCTCCAAATGGCGCACGTTCTCCTTCTTGATACACATCGTCTACAGCGCATGTGCGGGACTGCAATCGCAGCGCTGCAGCGGAGATAAATTGAAACGGAACTAACTTTCTGGAAGCGCCTCGTATTACATTATGGATGGACTGCAGCACATTTAGTCATCCCACCAGGAGAAAAGACAAGCGATGAAGAAAGGTTAGCGCTAAATGCCCCGTCGACAGCGATTTTCGCTAGAGGCGGATGTCACGCTCGAATTATTCGGGTAAGGATGGGGGGGGGGGGGGGGAGGAAATCGGCCTATCCACCATTCGGGCATATGCCTGGAGTGATTTGGAGAAATCGCGAAAAACTTGAATCTGGATGGCTGGAGGTGGATTTGAACGTCATTTCAGCGAGAGTAGACAGTGGTTACGGGATAAGTTACTGTTGGACATTAATTCGGGCGCACGTGTGCGCGTTTATGCGTGAGGCGCGCGCATTCGTGACGTGCCTGGCGCGCCCCAGTTCCGGCTGCGCAACACTTTTTATCTGCCGTCGCTGTGGTGGCGCTTGTCGCTGGTAATCTCGGCCACAGGCAAGATAGCGGAGATGTTCCACGCAGCGCCAGCTACAGGCAGAATCCACGAATGTGGGAGGCCGGGAAGCGAACCACGCGTCTGCAGGTAAGGTCTCCCTCAGTAGTGAAGGAAGCTGTTCTCCGTTACACTTTTCGCCATGTGAAACGGGTGTTTGCGTATTGAATCTGAGAACCTAGCAGTTTTGCAGAGTTTTCACTCTGCAACTGCTACGTAGCTGCCACTTCTACTCGTCTGTCTTAAATTATCTCCGCGTGAGCGCAGTAACTCGTTCGGGTCGAGGCAGTCTTGCATAGCTAGTTTCGGATTTATTCCAGGATAACTACAGTTCCATTTCAGAGAATTATTAACTTCTGACTGCTGCTTCTCATTTGGTCAGTATTGAATTTGCCCGAGAATTAGTTACGACCAACAAAATTAGTGACGCCCCGTGGAAACTAGTTAGATCCCGGTAACTACCATCGGAACAAACATTAGATTGATTACAGTAAGATATCTAGATTATGGTGATTAACAGTAAGCTTAGTACTATGTACAATAGGAAAAGGGAAAAAAACTCAAATCCTATTTTCATGTGGAGTGAAATTCCTGTTTGTCAAATTGTGAAGGTGTAGCTGTAGTTTCTGATTGTGGTTGGACTCGTTTACCATGCAGTGATAAATTTGCGGTTAATGTTTTCATTTCGAGAAATATATCTCTATCCAATTACAGCTGTCTGCTTTAATCTCTTGTTTTAAATTGGTTTGTCAGTTACGCAAATTTTTGTACAAAGAACTACTAGACATTTTTACCTTTGTGCTCAAGCAGTATTGCTTGTCTTCCAAACGGTTTATTTTTTCTGTTTGATGAATAGTGCGCAGTTTGTTTATACATGTAGTACAACATTTCTCTGTGCTGTTATTTTCAGACGGGGTGACGAGTGATTATTTTTTTTCCTAAATTTTAACCAGACACTTTTACACGAAGTATACTAGTGTGAAAGCATTTATTTACACCATGTCCTTTGGAAGGTTTTGTTCATTGTCGGAATAGAAAACACTGATGCCAATAGGAAATCTATTAGCACCAACAGTCACTGAAGCTCAAAACATTGAACTACAGGTGACCTGCAGGAGACATTAATTTATACAACGTTGCAATGTTGGAGAAAAGGGAAATTTTTCATGCCCTGGCGAATCGTCAACTAATCTGCAACGAAAATTACTATATTCCCCTGTTTTAGACAAATTACGATAGATATATGTTAATTTTTGGTGTACTTTAGTGCACGTCAGGCACATTTTTTTCTGATAAGCCAAAACTTTTAACTGTTTGACTTTCACTTTTCTTGCCGGAGTGTGATATGTCTTCTAGAGGGGGTTAGAAAGGCAAAAGGATTTCAGTTGTGATATGTTGGACCTTAATGTTCTAAGAAAGGAGGCAGGTAGTCGAAATTGTTGCTGTCAGTTTTATAGAAATCACATTAATCATAATTATAAAATGTGACTTCGACCTTAATTTCATTGAGGAATGTGAAGACTGGATCCGTACGACCTGAAGTGAAATGAACACAGTCATTCTTTATTCTTACAACTTAGAGTGCGAGCGTGAAGGTCGGGGTGAGAGTTTACAATAGGGAAAGATTAATTTTTAAAACTCACAACCACCAACTGCGAACCAAATTCCTAAACATGCAAAACCACTGGAACTGTGATTGCGACTGTTTGACTCGTTTTCTAGGGGATGATATCGCACGTTCGCAGCATTCCTTCCCTGCATATGATTAACAAAACAAATTCATAATAAAATCAAGTTCATGAGAGAAAAGGGTATACTAACTACCATTTTTGAAAACACGTGAAAGTTCACTTTTTGTTGTTTATTTCACAATATTAGAACCCTGTGGCTGATACGTCTGTACGTCGACACATTTATCAAAAGAACTACAGCTCGTGAGCCCCCAGACAAAATGTATATTTGTCACAAATTGTTTTCACACCATGTGGCTGTCTCAAACACCGTTTATGTTCATGCCTATGCGACGACACGTGTTACATTAACAAAACACAGTCACTTTAATTCAATGCGATGCACACCTTGTTCCACCGGCTAAATACTCACAAACACACAGTAGCACTCGATTCAACTTGGTGCAGTCTACGACGAGCAACCACATGTGGCGATTGCCACACACAAATCTCAAGTCTCCACCTGGAGATTCACATGCCGACTGATTGCAGAGCGACGCCGCCCGGCCAGCTACCCTACTTGCTCCCAACTCGTCACTTCCTGCCCACGCGCACGCGTGCGCGCCAAAAGCTCAACTGCCGGGGTTTTTTCCCCCTACGTCATCAACTTCCCCATGTGAGCTGTTCTAACCGATTTGCCAACGTACAGCGCTCAGCCAATACATTTCTAAAACTTTACTTAAAATCAAAATAATTACACTACACATTAAATAGTCTTATATTGGTATAAACATACTTGTACTATTTATCATAATCTTTCTTATGTCACAGATAAGTGATTTAACTGAATACTTCAAGATAAAATACACAAGATTAATTGAAAATAAAATGAGAAATGGTTAATATATTATTTTTATAAACAAACATTGCCATGCTAGTTGTGTAACTGTCTTGTCGTCGTTGGTAATTTATTACTTTTCATTGTCAATTCAACATATTACGCCAGATGTGACTATATCAGCTAATGTATTGTTTATTTATCAACAGGCTATTTTTTAATGAGGGCCTTAAAGGTTCCTAACTGCATTGTATTACTTCAAATGCCAGTAGTATTAGAATATTTTATTTCACGCTGTGCACTGCACTGTGCCTGGCACTCGCCATTGCCCCTCTCTCCCCTCACCGGAAACGAACCTGGAAAATCCTAAGCTGGAACAAGCCACCAACGTCGGCCTGCTCGCTGGCCTCCCGTCAGCTACAAGCACACAGCAAATCTCAACGTGGAGAATTTCTACCTATGGCCTAACTATAAATGTTATCGCCCAACTGTGTACATACATTGCTACCATAGTTAATAAGATTAAAATTGTGTAACATTTAGTGCATTGGCATGGTCAATGTTTGCAGTGAACTTCATACTGTTTAATTATCAAATGCTATTGATTACCAGTATTTCTATTGGGCGGTAATCTTACAAGAGGGGAAACAATACGAACGGCCGGCGACATTTCGACAGAGAACCTGGTCACTTTTCAGGGAACTGTAACAGAAAAATAAATGAAAATCAATTGCAACTTGTATGTAAGTGCCTCACTTGAGAACGGCTTGACCAATTTGGCTGACTCTGTTTTGTTGTATTCGTATTTCTCAGTACTATATTTGTATGAAAGAATTATTGGAAAATTTGAGAAAAACTGAAAAGTTTTCGAAGATTTCAAAACCACAGATCACGATTCGGGCGTTGTAGAAGAGTAATTAATTTGTTCTTAACGGTCTTGGAAAAGTTGAAAAGAAAATCTGGATGGCTACAAAGGAAAGTCGGAAAAGTCGAACAAGTGAAAATATCGTAATTTTTGTATGCGCACCCTCCATCATAGCTGACGATAGGGGCGACATATTTGGTTTATCGATCACCACTACATTTAGCACATTTTTGTACATTTCTACGGAGGAAATGGCCAAGGATACTCTGCAGTGGGCTAAGAGGACAGATAATCACTTCAGAACGGCTCGGCCGATTTAGCTGATTTTGTTTTCGTGTTCGTAAGTGGCAGGACAAGGTTTGTATGAAAGAACAGTTTTTAAAAATCTACTAGAAATTGGAAAACTTTTGACAGTTTATTTGTATGAAAATCTCAATAAAAGATATGTGGACTATGTTTGATAGTTCCACTGTCACCTATTTTCGCAAGAAAAAGAACTATTTCGTCTCTCAGTTCTGCTGTCGCATGCTTTCCTAATATTAACAATAACAAAATCCTTTTTGAATACTGATATTTTGAGACTAAGAATACAACTGGAAGAGATATTGCAGTGTGTTATTGGAGGTGTTAGTATCTTGAACTAGATGTCATTTCGCGGTAATTTAGTGTGTTGCAAACATGCAGTCTATTTCCTTTCGTGGTTTATTTCTTGCCAAAAATTGAAACCAATGAGGCGTCGAAACATCGGTCGGCGTTTGCGGAATACAAATTTCGCATTGAATATTGTTTTTTTATCGAAGAAGAAAAAGAAAAAAAAATTGAAAACGATATTTCATTGTGTTAATCAAGGTTATAATAAATGGAGGTGGCGTTACCTATGCTGAGAACAGACGTACATTGCAATGACTATAACTACTACACACATGCACGACGACAAATGTTTTGGGCACAAACAAATGCCGGAGTGCGTATTTTCTGGCTTCACTTTTTCAATATTAGGGCATCTCCAGAGATTCTAACCTCCTTGGTGTTATTACCAGTGGTGATCATATATGTAGAGCGTTCCAAAGATACTTCGTAGTATTTTTGTGCGTTGCTAACAAATTGAGAACAGATCGTAGTTCTTTGACGACGTAATATCGGTCGGCGTACGTGTCACACAATTGAAGTACATAATCGTATACAGCGTTCGTAGGTGTAGAGAGAAAGAGAGAGAGAGAGAGAGAGAGAGAGAGAGAGAGAGAGAGAGAGAGAGAGAGAGAGAGAGAGAGAGGGGGGGGGGCAGGAGCATGTAAACAGAGAAAAATTGGACTATTGGAAGATTCGAAGGAACACAATTTAGGAAATGTCACTGTGAGTTATATGTACCACTGCTCGTAACAGGAGGGGGGGGGGGGGAGTTGTACAGAAACTGGTGGCTGGACCAGGAGACGAAGACGGAAATCAAAAGTATAAGGTGGGGGGAGGGAGATCAGGTTGAGTATCGAATTTTCATACATATTAGCAGTTGCGGAGGATTTCCTGGTTAGTTTTCAATAAATCGTGCACGGCGCTTCCTCTCTACTGTTGTATATTGAATATGGCCGGATGTCGTTCTGCTGAAATGTCGGCGGCCGTCCATCTTGTTACCCACCTGCATACTAGACTTGCGCATAATAGTTCGTTCTTTTAGTTCGTCCGCTCCCAGTGACGGTTGAGCGGCGTGGACTGCGCATGCAAGTGGAGGGAGAAGTTCCCCCACATATCTGCTTCATGCGCTTGCTGCTTGAGCCGCAAACGATACCACGCAAACCAATAGAAACAGTTTGTGGATAATTTCTCGCGTTTAAGTGTAGAGTTATCTCTATCTTGGCATTATGGAATTTATTAGTTAGGTATTGCAGGTTGCAGAATACTTCAAAGCAGAAATTTTGTAGCACTGAACTATGTAATCTAGCAGGCAGACGCTAACCTCGAAATGGCTCTCATGAGCAAAAGGCAAACACCTGATTTTTAATTCTGTTCGCGACCTATCGCGCATATTTTAGTTCGCGACTGGTAGATCTCCTTATAGTTCACAGCTCGGCCGTGAAGTAGGTCGATCTGTTTAGTTCGTCCGCTCGTTTTGGCTTTTGATACCGCTACTAAAACTACAGCTGAATTGCATCTCAGCTCGAAATGACGGCAAATGGCAGAAGGGAATCACACAATTCTGCGCGCTCTCGCGTCCTCTCGCCGTTACCCGCCAGTCTTGGAAAAAGCAGCGGACGAACTAAGAGGCGAGGGATCTGTGAACTAGTTCGCGTAGTTAGCCTATTGGAGCGCTCTTCCGAACTAGTTCGTTCGCGAACTACACAAGACTACTCCATACCCGCAAGCTGTTCGAATACTCAATACGCCGGGAGAAGCTTAAGATTCAGCCATTCTTCAGTTGCGTTTGCTTGTAGCTTGCTTCCAGCCAACTCCTAATCCGGTGAAAAATCAATCGAATTAATGATTCGAAGAATGTTGTGGCCGTCTGGAATGGAAAAATCTTAGACGATGCGATCGTAAATTAAAGTACCAACATTTTGTGTCCACTAGAGAATCGACTTGCCCTTAATCCGCTTCTGCTTATTTCCTGTGTTAAATAGGGCGTATGCTGCAATTCGTGATTTCATTGCAGCACTGGTGTCTTTCCCATAGGGCGCGGCAGTTTTTCATCGTTGTATGAGCCTATTAAGAGAGCCGTGGCCAGCGTTGGCTTACCGCCAACACTCTGCTGGTGCGAAGTGGGAGAGCTTCTTGTACACAGTTATCGTGGGAGCGAGGGAAGCAGCCTGCAGCCCGTCTGCGTTTACTTGAACACGACTTACGCCAAGTTTCGTAACTGAGGACTCCCAGAAATAGGCGAAGAAATCTATCCACCCTCGTTTCGTGCAGCGGAACGTGATGAGTCACGTCTCCGTCATGATCTATG